>JAQNBH010000015.1:6347298-6979798 GCA_028752905.1 Cladorhizidae sp. MBARI D1340-BT2
CATGCACTGGTATGGTAAAAGAGGGGAATTGTGTGTATGTGTGTCTCTGTGTGAAACTTGTCTCTGTGTGTGTGAGAGAGAGGAATAACACAAATGTATTATAATGGCCTCAATAATCAACCTGAAGTTTATTCTCTTGGTTTTTTGACTAGATATTCTAGCCTTCATCAGGAATAAATATATTACCTTTTATCTTTTATAGTCTAACAGATAAGAGAAGAGAAGGGAGGGGCACATTCATGAGGGCAAGAAAACAAATTGTGTTATGGCTAGATAATAACTTGCTAGCTCTGGATCCGTTTTATGAACTAGAAATGATAATGTCTTGGTTTGTTGTTAAACTGAATGATCATCACAGTCCATATTGACAATATCTGAGCTCATACTCAATATGTAAACTATAAGGAATATAGTACATACACTTAGTCCATATTAGAATGAATCTGATGACATCAGTACATTACAGATCAGTGTATAGTGTTAGGCCTGCAGTCTGCTTGGGTTAGGACTATATTAGAGCAATGTTACTAAAATACTGGATCAATTTTGTTTGGGTTTTCCCCACCATTCACCACTTAATGCCTAGCAATCATTACTACTTTATCTAACATGTCATGTATCTTCTATGTATTCATCATGTATATGTTTCCATCATATGTATGTTTGTAATCATGGTATGTTCACCCATAAAAAATAGAAATAACTCACTCATCTTAAGGGGGGACTATGTGTCAAAACCACAAAATAGTTGTACCTATTTCTAATTGCCATTGCTTTTTTTCTCTTTCGTCTACACAAGTATTTATGTTACCAAAGTCTTTATTATGCTGTGTTTGTTTTTATCAGGTGTTAAATATCTCTATATACAAATTTTCTCAGAAGATACATGCAGAAACATCGAGGTGACTCCAAGATATTTGTGACACACCTAGCTTCCTAACGATTTGAAGTCATTTACTCATAATTGGTGTGTGGCTTTTTTTCTTCTTTGAATGATCAGTTTGGCTTTATCATATATCATACAAGAAATGATGATGAGTGCATCATGCACTGGCAGAGAATTGTGTGTATATGTGTGTGTGTGTGTGTGTGTGTGTGTTGTGTGTGTGTGTATGAAAAATATAGTTACTTGTATTTCCAATCTTTGAATCTTTTCAAGTCTTAATGTATAACACTTAAGAGGTAATGGATAGGCATATGTATGAGGGCTTGGACACAAGAGAGAGAACCCATCTTGTAACTGGATAATAATTTGATGCTAAGGACATGTTTTAGCCATTATCCAGCTTCAATTGCTTTTAGCAACTCACCATACTTTTCCAGATTTGCATATAGAACTATAAACTCCACCAAACCCACAGACAGGAATTCGACATGCATCAACACAAATCAGCAGACCCACATCTATATATATATAGCTCAGTCTGTGTGAGAGTTTACGAATTCCTTTACTACCATTCCTTAACTTTATTTCTATAGCCAAAGATAAACTAGCTATTTTCATATTGATAGTTAAAGAATCAATAATAAAGTAATTTTTTTAAAAATTACTAGAGCTTGACGGCATTCACCAAAGACAAGCTTCCTTAGATCTGGTATAGCTTCTACACTTTATCTGTCATGTTTCTATAGGAAAAGGAACATCATGAAAGTCTGTTCTAACTAAACCTTGAAGATTGCCATTGATATCTAGAAGTTTGAAATTGAAATAGTCACTAAAGTTTGACACTCAATGTACAATAGAGCACTTGGGTGCTGTAAGAAAGCTCTAGTTACAAACAAACTTATTCTGTGCTTAAGTGCTGCATTGTACTTGCCCGGTGTTTCTGGTAATAATGTTAAGGTTTAAAGTTTTGTCCGATTAGGTATTATGCTAAAGGTAGCAGACATTTTCCTCTTTCTCTCCATCACACCTCCGCTCACCACACAATGCCTTGTATTCAATACTAGTAGCTGGTGGAAATGGATGGTGAAGTTTCAATTTGACTTATCCACTCTATTCAACATACTTCGGCTATGGAGACATTTGCTAAACTGGAAATGATCACCATGTTAATGGAAATGTTCGTCATTTAATTAGCTGTGCTAAACTGGAAACAATTGTTACACTCATAAGGGAGTTGGGCGGAAAACTTGGTATTGCCACATGGCATATAATCCAGTTTATTCTCCATACATTTAACGTAAAAAATAGGCCCATCATGGTTTATTTAAATTACAACTGGTTGTCATAGTCAGGAGAGAAAACAATAGCAGACGCTTAGCCAGTACAAGCGTATTCATACCTCTGGCTTCCAGAGTAAACTCATGCATATTAAACCATGTTAGCTGCTTTATAAGCATAGTTCTATAGGCAGTGCCTTTTTCACTTTCCTGTGCAGCCAATATTCGCATATCTGAAAACAGTTATCTGAAATAGGAACAGAAATAGGTAAAAATTCATTTCACAGGGAACCCTACCTAAGTAGGCATTTGTGCACACTATGCAGTTTGCTATGAGTTAGGCTTTATCATACTGGAAATGAAATGATGATGACTGCATCCTGCACTGGCAGAAGTACAGAAGTGTGTGTCAGGTGTTGTATGTGTGTATGTGAAAGATTGAAAAATAAGTTATGCACCTTATTTAAAGGACAGAGTGGTGACACATGCATAAGGCTTGGACACAATAAAGAGATGTCTAGAATTAGATAATAACTTGCCATGAAAGCTGATAATGGAATGGGGAATCCATTGGACATACTTTTTCCATTGGCTATCTACAATTTTAATACCTAGTTTCGAGATTCATTTAGGTTATCTATTTATAAAAGTATCAAATTCACCAAATAAAATTTGGAATCACAATTAGCATTAACTCTAATCACCACACAAAACATGGCTATTTATACCTAAGATTCTGAGACTGTTTATGAATTCACTTACTACCATGCCTTAGCTCTATCTAACAAAATAAGCTAGCTAGCTAGCTACAAATTAAAGTTATATTTCTTACCTTCATTGCTAGTACTTGGAATTATGTTCATTGGTAAGGCTTCTACAATCCATCTGTCCAGGTTAAATATTAAATAGCTGACTGGAATTGATAGTGAATTTTCATTCTGACTTAGTCACTCTCTTCACAACCCATTCTAAACTGTTATGACAGGTGGACGTACTAAACTGGAAATGATTGTTGCAGTCAATATTGTGAATATCCCCATCTTGCACCTTGTAAGTGCATGGAGTATAATTATTTGCCACAATTCTATATCACAATTCAAGCAATATAATCTCATAACATCAATAATTTACTGATCAGACAATTAGGCCTGCAGCTACACAGATAGTTAGATCACTGTTAATACTAGGTTCTCAAGCTAACGCTTTATATATTTTTAACTTTTTCTATTCTACTTTCATTCACCATTAATGCCAGGCATTCAATGTGTCTCTGTGTGTGTATGTGTGTAGTTTATGAATCCACAGTTCAGCATTATTATACAAGAAACAGTGATGACTGCATCCTGCACTGGCAGATGAGAAGGTTGTATGGGCTTGTGTGTGTGTGAGTTTGAAAGAATGAAAAACATAAACATGCTGCCTTGCAATCTTTGTATATTTAATGGTCCTAATATAATGTATAACACTGGAGAGGAAAGAGGGGAGGCACATACGTGAAGGTTTGGACACAAGAAAATAATAACTTGCCATGAATGCTCAATATGACATATTTTTGACATGTATCTACAATTTTTTAATACTAAAACCTTCATATTTATTTAAACTATTAACTCCATCAAACCCATGGACAATATAAATTTGGAGTTAGAACTATAAGTATCAACTCAAATAAGCAGACAAAGCTTGGCTATTTCTAGCGACGTCTCTGAGACAGTTTAACAATTCCCTTACTACCATGTCTTAGCTAGTTACTACACTTTAAAATATTCCTGTTCAAATATATTATAATATTTAATTACAATAACTTTAACATGAAATTGCACTCTCCCAAGGTTTGGACTAGATGGTGATCTAGTTCAAAGGTGGAGAGAGTACAATTTGAAGTGAGAAGGTTATTTTAATGTTAATGTCAACTGAGAGTTCGTTGAAGTTTATCATATTATTGTTATATATAGGTGCCTATTTCTTACCTTCACTGCTAGCACTTGGAGTCATCCGAAGCTTCCTTAGGCTTATGTAAAGTTTTACACTTCATCTGTCCATTTTTCTATAAGAGGTAATAACTGAAAGAAAGGACGGTAAAGTTTCATTCTGACTTAGTCACTCTATTCAACACACTAGTTATGGATAAGTTTTGTTAAACTGGAAATTATCGTCACAGTATAAATGTTAACCTGGTTATGGTCAACACCTGAAAAATATTTCAATGCTTCAAGAACATGGCATTCTCTTGATGTCCTGGTGGCAAGCACTATGGAACATGAACTCAGCACTTCAACCATTAACTTTCAAAACTCTTTCCTCTTGTCAGCTGCACAGATAATGCACCTGTTATACAAGTCTTGGCAGGTAAACCATGAACCCTTCACTAGTCAACAGACATGATTCGGGGATTCCAAGTTGCACTAGAACAGGCGATCTCGCTCTACCATCCTATAGTAAGTACTTGAGTGTAACTCACCATCAACACATCAGCAGTAACTGTAGGAATAGCATTGGAATACTGGTCATAAGTGGCCTGGAAGACAATAAGCAATAGATTTTTTAAGTAAACAATTGAGGACAGTCTGACTGAAGTACAGTACTTTTGACAGGGATTGCTAGGTCTCTATGATTGTTATTATTATCACTTTACAGTACATATATATATATATAGAAAATGAGTAGTGACCATGATTAGGGAGAAAGAGTATTGATGGTCTACAAGTCAAAATCAAGTAGCCAGATTTAAGTGGTGGAAGTTGGGGGGATGGTATATTAGTGCATTTGTTACATGGGGTTTGAAATGAAGTGATTAAGAAATAACAAGATTCAAGTCTATACTAGGGAATGAATTCCAAACACGAGGAATGCGAGTGAAAAATGAGTGCAGGTCCATTACATTATAAGCAGAAAATGTTTGATTTTTGGTTTAGTGGACATAAAAATGTAATTAAGAATATTAATTAATGTTGAAATGTTCAGATGGTTTTTTTATAGAGATTTTACAACAAATAAGATATTTAGTTTGAGAGTCATCATCAGGGGAAGAATTTTTAAACTAATACGGCCATATTTGTAGTCTGATGAAAAATCTCCGAGGATAAACTTAGTTCCTCTTCTTTGGCCAATGGGACAAAGTCTTTCTTGAGATGAAGGCGCCAGATTGGAGAGGCATACATGAGTGAGACTTCACTAGAGTGAGTGTTTCTTTGCACTCACTGTGTTGCATTATATCCAGGGACTTGTAGGATTTACCATATACATGGAGACTCCTGGATAAAATAATAAGAACTCCTAGGTCTTTGGTTAAACTTTTTCTGGTAATGACCATTTCTTCAATAAGGTAATCAATGTTGTACATGGTGAATTGGTACAGAATCTCATAAGATGGGACTTTTGCTTATTGAAGGGGAGGTGCCAATCATTCGACCACTTGGAGAGATGGGTTAAATCAACTTGTAAAGAAGCTGTATGGATGAATGTGCAGTTAGGCTGTCTCATTGAGTATATAATAGCGGATGCTGCACTGGCTGCTACCAGCACTGATAAGCAGTAGAAGCAATCTTCTGAGTCATTCTGCTCGCAGATCCATAACACGACATTTTTTTAAATGATGTACATAATATATATGTTTCATAGTACTGGGATGGTTTTTCATATGAGCATGTGCATTGCAGTGCGGTTGCAGGTGAGTGTGCATGTCTAATTAAAGGCAAACATTATTTCACGGGGAAAAAACATGTCAGTGTAGCACGTGTGCATCGGAGAACATATAAGGGAATCATACCCCTGTTATTGCCTCAAACTTCCACTGGCTTTAAAAAAGGCTATAATTATACCATTCAGGAATGCAGGACTAGTTAGCAGGTTAAGGCCTCGTTCATTAATCAGGCAAATCGCTTGACCAAACAGCCATACAAAAAAATTGTGAGAATCACAAACATATTCGAGATATTTTTATAGGCAGAAGCAAAGAGATGAACGTGAAGGGGTCAAAGGTTTTGGATACCTGAATACAGATTTTTAAAAATAGGACTGAGGTCCTCTTGATTTGACAGCACAAGCTAAGACCGGCTTGAATACTCTGTATTGTTTAGATATGACATTGACAGAGTGTATTTGTTGAGAGAGTGACACCAATACATGGTGCAGCCCCAATAGTTAGGAGTCTTTACAATGGTCTACCAAGATATGAATAAGTGAGAAATAACTTGTGCATGGCCATACAGAGTGAGATGTACATGTGATTTCTGTATTGATGTTGTGTGAATAAAATTATTCTACTGGTGAGTCCTGAGCTCCTTTCTTAAAAGTTCCACAAAGTTTGTTTTTATCTGCTGAGATGCACCTTGTTCACTATTGCAACATCCATATAACATTCCTTATAATTATAGGGTTTTCATGCATCAAGATAAACAAACAAACAGTTCATTGATCAACTTAAACAGGGGCATATGGATTCACAACAGCCCTTGAAGCTCTCAGTGCCAAGATCAAAGGAATACCCAGGATTCAAGTGAAGCATGAGAATCCAGCTTGGATCATCATAACTCCTAATTCAGCTGCTGGATTTTTCAAGGGAACCTCATCAAGAAGTCACCTCATCAAAACTCAACAAAGACTAATTTATTAACAATCACAACCTTGAGGTGAATGCTTGATGAGGTTCTCTAGACTGAGCATTCATCCTTCCTAGCCAAATTTCCTGATTGAGTCTAGAGCTAGCAAAAGTACGTACTTCAGCTTCTTTGCTTTGAGTTTCTTTGATGGCACAATTTCAAATTCTATTTCTAAAAACTGTGTGTTGTAGTAATCTTTTACCTTATTCACATGCTCAGATTGAGGGATATTGTATAGATTAAAGCTAGGGCTAGGGGCTAGTGCTAGGACTAGGACCTTGGGTGGCTTAGTGACATGTGAGTTACCATTGACCTCCATGCCCCCTGGTTCTACATCATCTTGCATTTCATTTTTATTTTATATACTAACTCTAGAGTCGGGGTGGAAGCTATGCCTGCAAAGGTGCCAAATTCCTTGAGATATCAAATGACTAAGGTATTTAGCGTGGGGATGCTATATTACCTGCCAATGCAAAATATGATATGACCCTGGTCCTGGGGTGTTGTAGCAGTTGGATCGTCAATGTTTTGACATTGCATCACCATGTGGCATGCTTGAAAATCATGTGTTTCATATCTTGAACAGTTGTACTTTTTGCTTGATCATTTTGCAAAAATGTTAAACTTTCCAAACTTTATATGCAGATCAGTTAACTATATTAAGGCCTTAACCCTCCCACCCCTGCAAGCAGCATATGGTGGAGCTTGAACAATTATTGGTCTATCGCTATAACTTTTTACAGCATAAGAATAAGTTGTACATGTTGCCTGAATATCTAGTCCATATCCAGCAATTAGGTAAACACATTTTTGTCACCTGAGCCAAATACTCTAATACATGGGGCATTTTGAACCCCCATGCAAAATTGCGTATTTAACCTAGCATGCAACATTCAATCAGTAAATATTGAGTAGCAAGCGTTGATGATCCCAAAAACTATGTCTATCAACCCCTGCCATGCAGCCAATTTTCACCTTCCAATGAATCAAAATTGTTTTGGTATATGACCTATGGGGCAGGTGGTTTTGGAGGGCTAGCTAAGGTTTATTAGGACTTTGGTTTGTTGGTTGTCGTTAGTTATTAGGATTGGTTGCCTATTTCTTGTTAGTTTATCATGCTTCCTGGTATATATCTATACACACCTGTTACAGCACTATCATGCCAGCCTAGCTTCAAATGTCCTGCCAGATATTATTTTAGGGAGGTGAACATTTCATTTTTTTATTGTTGAACATGTGGTACATAGCAAACATATATGCCATGCATGACACTATCAAGGTTTCCATCCAACTAACCACTGAGAGCTTGCTTTGCTAATATTCATAGATTTGCAATACAAAGTACAAAATACTGCATGATTTATTCGTCAATGTTAGGCATTCAGTGAAGCATAAAATAAAGTATGTCGGTGAACCAAATAACTTTCTCTCTGCCTGCCTTCCAATGTCAGCCAAGTAGACTATTCTTACCTACCAGTTCAGCATATTTGTTTTATTTAATTTATTCACATACCTTATTTATTTTTTTGTGTAAAGATCTATGGTGTAGATGGGTTTGGAGGGTTTGCAGAGGGTTATTATTTTTTGATTTGTTGTTTATTCTATTTCTAGCTGGCTTATTCTTATCTGGTAGAGGATATTATCTATGCAACCCATTCTTACTTGTGCAGCACAGCCACACCAGTTCAGCTTCGATACACTTGGCATTCCCTATATATAAATCTGTTTACTATAATGACAAATCCAGATTTACATAAACCTGCATGGATGATATTTTCCCAGATTTTGAACATATGGTGGCACAGTTAGATAGATGCAATGTATGCCATGCTTGTCAACACTAATCTTTCCATCCAAGCCAGCAAAACTGGCAGATAAGAACAGAAAGCATGGAAAACCAGAAAGGATGATGGGCTTAGTTACTTGGTTCAAAACATACTGTATTTTCCCCAATTTTTCTTTGCTTGACACTGAACACCAGGTATAGTAGTTGTTGTTGCGCTAAGTGTCACCACACTGGGGAGTTTGATTGAAAACTTGTATCTCTATGTATCATGTATTCACCATATGTACATCTATTTTAAAAAATGAATAAAATAGTATTAAATATTGCAGGCTTAAGTAAATGTGGAATGGATGTCATCAAGGTGAGGAATATCGTCTAGATAATGTCCTGCAGCAGAATCAAAGCTAGACTGCCTGGCTGCACTATGCAAGTGAGAACTGGCAGCATGGTTAATAGCTGTCATGTCCACTTACCATGTGACAGAAGAAGCAATACAGAAATAGCACAAACACCAAATCAAGCCCCCCAATAACCCCCAAAACTTTCCACAATTACCTCTCCCATAGGAATTTATACCAAAATAGATCAATTTATTGCATAGAGAAATGAGGACAGCCTGTTTGTGAGTGAAATGAGCCCTCAGTGGGTAGTTGGATGGGAAACATGGTATTGCCAAGCATGGAGTATCTACCTTTGTAACATTACATTCGTTATACCATTAAGTGATTTATAAATTGGGTAGATATACAAAGTAACCTACCCTCTTGATCTCTGTTTGTTAAGTAAGGTACTAAGCATGCATGAGTTGACTGATTGTCATGTAAACATTATGGTATAACTTTGTCAGGTCACGCAACCCCCTGGCATAATGGGAAGTTGGATAAAAAACATCTAGTTACGTATTAACCATATTTTCATTTAAATGCCAGGCATTGGGCGAGCGAAGGTGAAATGGAGAGGGTTAAGAATTAAAAGATATTATTTAGCTTTTACCTTGAGACACCTTGAGACACTAATATTGTTAGATAACATTGCTATAGCCATTGTCCTGCACCAACCATAGCTACAGGCACACTATATTATACTGATCTGTAAATTATGGATTTTATGAGATTGGATTTTGATATGGAGTAATAGCTAAGAATTATATTCCTTACAGTTTCCAAACTGGTGCAAGATGAGAACCATCTCAGATATTCTCAATTTTGATGTCTTGATTATTTCCAGTTTAGCAATTAGCAAATGAGTCTTTAGCTAGAGTGTATCACTTCATTATCAATTCTTGCCGACTATTAAATTAGAAAATGGACAGATGGAGTATAGAAGCTAAGCATAAGGATGTTTTTTGTATTGAATGATGCCAAGTGCTAGCAATGAAGTTAAGAAATGGGCAACTATTATTTTGAACAGAAATATTTTTTAATGTGTAGCTAACTAGTTAACTTATCAAACTAAGTGATGGTAGTTAAGGGCCGTCATAAACTGCCACATAAACGTTGCCAAGTTTTTAATTTAAGTTTATGTCAGTTGTAATTCATATTGTCTGTGGTTTGGGTGGATTTATTAAATCCATAGGCAGCTTGGGAAATTTAAAGCGGAAAGTGGTTAGGTACAGAAGTGGGTGTGGCTTAATGCAGTGAGCAGAATTTTTTTGTTCACTCACACTACAATATCATCAAATAATTTACCAACATCGATTGTGCCACATTTCATGAGCTGACAAGCTCTCCGTGTACTATTCGAGATCGCATTCTATGTGACTAAAAGAGAATATGTACAATTCCTACATGATATCACCATATTTCGAACACTTGACAATTGACTGTGCCAATGTTTGTACTCTAGCCATTTTCTATTCTAATTTCGTTGAACATACCGTTTCATGTTCTTCGTAGTCAGCTTTATCGCTTCTAACAGAGGGATCGATAAAATTTGGTAGCTTTGTATCTGAGATCCTTGTGAACATGAAGAGTTGTTCAGTCTTACTTGTGACATTGGGACACAAATACAATTTCAATGATCATTCACTAGTAAATGGCATTGCTCATGTTCTTCTTAATGACTTCACCCATAAATTGTACTGCTAAAGTCAGACTGTCCAAACCATCAAAAGCACCTAAAGTTAACTGGAAAAAATTATGGTAGGATGGCATTAAAAATATTGCACTATCAGCATTTTTGGTAAGCTATAACACAAGTTCCCTCTCTTGTGTCTAAACCATCATGCAAGTCCCTCCCCTCTTAAGTGTTAAATGTTATATTAGGACTATTGAAGATAAAAAGATTGGTAACATTTTGTTTACATTTTTCGTATCTCGCTCTTACACACACACACACACTTCTCCTCTACTGACAGTATAGGATGCAGTCATCGTGACAATGTAAGTCTGAGCAATTATGGTAAACTTATTGGTCAGGACAATGCTCATAGGACCCGCTTAATATTTAGGGAAAGATTCCCTGTGAAATGAAAATCTCATCACAATTGCTAAAATATAAGGCACTCTCAACGAACTCTCAGTTGACATAACAATAATGAACTTGAAATTGTACTCTTAACATTTCAACTAAATGGTCTAGACTTCATCAGAAAAAATGAGACGCTACGACTTGCGTAAGCTTATTATATACCAATAGCTAGCTATTCACCACACATGTCATAAACCACACCCTGGTACATACGTTCAGCATGGTGAACCAAACATGAACCAGATGTAGAAAAAAATTAAATAAACAATTAAATAATCAAATAATAAAATTTGCGCAAATGTCCACTTGCTCTACTTGTTCTATTTGTTTGAAGCGTTTCTCTGTGACTTCGGCAGGCCTAGTTTGTACTCATGGCCCTTGAATAGCTGCTGCCCAGGATCAAATCAGCCAAGGGAGTTCGTGCTGTAGCATTGCCATTAACAGGTAGCCCCATGCCATATGGTGATGTTGGTCCACCAGTTTCTTCCCCAGCAGTCTCTCCAAATGGAGAGCCACTGATTTCTGGTTTGATTTTAGTCAAGTGCCTACCTAGGAAGATTCTAAAGAGGATCCCTAGTGGATCCAGAGCCATTGCCCATTCAAAGTTAGCTATCACATTGGAAGGAGTGGTTTTCAGGGGAGATCTTCATTTCCAGATGTCCCAGATGTCTAAGAGTGTCCTCAAGGTGTGGTCGACTTGGTCCTTAGCATATGGGGTTAATAAGCAGCAGAAAGACCAATCTGCTCCCAGAAACCATTTTAGGAAGAGCTATGTTCTGGATACCTTGGAGTCATTCGGCTGCCAAGTGTCTGAGAAACTGGGGTAGGGAGATTTTAAAGGAGCTGTTCTCCTGGCTTCCCAAGAGGTTTCCATGGCTGAGAGATGTGATACAAATTTTTCTGCCTTCAGACAGAAGAACCCCTCTCCTTCTCCTGATGTGTCTATCCTACTGTTTCAAAAGGGGATTCGAGCAATCAAATCCTTTGTTAATGCCCCAGCCACTGAGGCACAACAATGAGAACCGTTATACCCACTATACTCTCCAGCAGGTATTGTTCTCTGGTAATGCTGCCAACAGAGTTCCCTCTCAATCCTAACAGCACAAGCTAAACAGTAAGGTTCTTAGGCCTTAATTAAAACCCTTAGAACCCTATGCTCCCTAATATGTGCGTGCCTGCCACCCTGTGGTCCTGGAGGAAAAAATTACTAAAAAGTTTAAAGTTGCCAAAAAAAAAGGAAAAAAAGAAAAAAACGAAAGGAAAAAAAAGGGAAAAAAGACCGGAAAATCGGCCGCTCGGGTAAATACCACTCTAGGTATCGGCCGAAAAATCGGGCGCTCGGGGTCTAAGAGTTAAGTTAACTTTAATCAAACACAATAGAAGTAGACTGAAATGCCGTAGCAGAAGGGAACTCCTGAGTTGGGACAGAGAGGTTTAAATACCATTGCAATCCCGCCCTTACAAGAAAGGTGATGAATGTATAGACAATTGTGAAGTGATTAGAAGATGAATAGGTGTTGATGAGTTTATTGTGATGTGATTAGAAGATATGTGTTTATGAGTCTATTGTGATGTGATGAACAAGTCATTGCAGCATGTTTATTAATATTAGCCATTAGGGCTTGATGTTCCCAGTTTCTCAGGGCTGGGACCTGACATCACCCTCTTCCGAAGAGTTTGGTAGGTCGTTTTCTTGAGCTTGGTCAGGCCATGTTTTGAGGTGTGTAGGTAGGAGAGGGCCTTGTGGTCCATCTCAACCTGTCTAATAAGGTACACTCCAAAGTGTTGGAAGAATTTCACCATGGCTAGACACTCCAACTCTGTCGCCGAGTACCTGGCTTCTGCTGGGTGCAAGAAGAAGCCAATGGGTAGCTCTTCCTCCTCCCTCACTACACTGAGGACACCAGCAATGCCTCGAGCAGAAACATAGGTCTGTAACAAGAACTTATCACGTCACAGGGAGTAGGTATAGTGAGCGTGGACATAACATATAGAGAGTTACATAAAATAGTTAAATTCAACATGCATACTATCCATCCAAACAACTTCATTTGGAGCTGCTTTTCGTGTGGCTGGTGTCAGTTCCACAGAATGGTGCGCATATTTGGGTATAAGCCTTCAGTAATACCACCCTGTTGTACCCAGAAAGGCTTGCACATCGCATTTAGTGACAGGTTTAATAATTGCTGCAGTCTGGCGCTGACACTGTTCCACGGTCCTAGGAATGTCAATGCTGACTTCTCCTAGCCCTCTTTGGCCAGGGGAATCTGGTAAAACCCTTTGTTCAAGTCTAACTTAGACAAGCTTCTCCCAGTTGGGAAATCATGTCATCCACCCGGGCCAACTTCAGAATCTCTTTCTGTCTAGGAGTGGGAGCTACTCTATTCTGTCACATTCCTGCCCTCCTTCAATCTCTTGCCTATGGGCTAACACACCATCTTTCCGAAAGTCACCTAGCTCATCCTTATCAGCAAGGGATCTGAGACTAGCTAGGGACTCATCTGTCTCCTGCTGGGCTGTGAGGTTATCTCGGTCTACAGTGTTTGTACATAGTGTGGGAAGGGGTATGTCTATTGGTGTACCATCCTGTACGGTCTGAACATCTTCCCCAACACATGCCTCTGAGCTGAACAAATCATCTGCAAAATCAAATGGGTGAGCATCTGATTCCTCGCTTAGTGCTACGTCAGCTCTCTCTTCTGCTTCATATTTAGCTGATTGCTCTCTGGCTGCAAGAACATGCCCTGCTGTTTTTCCGTCTGCCCCTTCCCCACTCATTCTCTTTTTCCTTTGCTCCTGCCATCAAACTTGGTCAACACTGGGCTCTACTAGCTTTGCATCTACCGTTTTCCCAGCTCCCATATCTATTTTTATCTGGCATTTTTCCTTACCAATTTTTCCTGCTACATACAAACAGGGTTGTCTGATGGGCATAACCACCAACCCTATAGGGACATTGTCGGGTGTAACATTGTCCTGAACTAAGGAATCATGCTGACTTATTTCTGTGGCCAACCCAATGTTCTCTCTGGATGGGCAGTATGGCCGTTTATGGCCCTTTTTTTCCACATAGAATACAGGTAGGAATGAACACTTTTTCCCTACCCAGCTGTTGTCTTTGACCGACTTGACCTGCATACTCCTGCTGTGTCTGTCTGGGTTCAGTCGCTGTATTGTCGCTACCATGATGAGAGGGTTTCTTTGGCAATTTATCTCCTTTTTCATCTGCCTCGGGTCCATGTCGTCCATTATCATAAAGTGTCCAAGGCCTTGACTGGTAAGGCCTCCTCATCATGTTGACCATCTCCAGTCCCCACTTGGTTTCCCGCTCCTCTTGCCACTGTTCTCTTCGTTCCTCCCGTTCAAGTTCTTGTTGTCTCCTTCTCTCATCTCTCCTCTCCGTCTGTTCAAAGTTCTTCTTGTCTCCTGCTCTCCTCTCTCCTCTCCATGAACTCCAGTATCATTTTCCACAGTGGTTCTGTCAGTCCCAAAGGTTGTTTGTCTTGGCTTCTGGTGATGGGCCAGTGACCTAATGCTCCAGACTCACTGTCCTCCATCCCACTAAAATAATCAGCGTGCAACTATCAATGCAGCAATATATCAACAAAAGTATGCACCAATATTGCAATAACACAACAATATGCAACAATATAGCAATATAACACGCGGAATACGCGCTAGCAACTCAACAACCACAAGAACTTTGCCAACCACTAGCTGAAACTCTTTCTGTGATGAGAGTTCTCTTATCAATAGTAGCAAATAATCTATATCCAAGTCTAACACCACTGCCACCAGATGTTAATGCCCCAGCCACCAAGGCACAACAATGAGAACAGTATACCCACTATACTCTCCAGCAGGTATTGTTCTCCGGTAATGCTGCCACCAGAGTTCCCTCTCAATCCTAACAGCACAAGCTAAACATGTCACATTAGGCCTTAAGTTAACTTTAATCAAGTCAAACTAAACACAATAGAAGTAGACTGAAATGCAGTAGCAGAAGGGAACTCCTGAGTTGGGACAGAGAGGTTTAAATACCATTGCAATCCTGCCCTTACAAGAAAGGTGATGAATGTATAGACAATTGTGAAGTGATTAGAAGATGAATAGGTGTTGATGAGTTTATTGTGATGTGATTAGAAGATATGTGTTTATGAGTCTATTGTGATGTGATGACAAGCCATTGTAGCATGTTTATTAATATTAGCCATTAGGGCTTATTATTGTTTGATGTTCCCATTCTCAGGGCTGCCTTCAGCCAGTCAGGGCTGGGACCTGATATCCTTTACCTGTTGGTTGGCTGGTGGTCCTGATGGTTTACGACCACAACATTGAAGCATCCCAAAGAACCCTCTTCTATCTTAGCTGCCTTCACTACCCTGGTCCTGGAGGGAAGATGTTGGGGATCCCCCAACCCATGGAGTTCCCCCACCGTACATCAAACTAACTAATACTGTTTTCTTACTTTACTAGGACATGACACTGTAGCATAAGTACTAACCATTAGACACTTACATGTACTCTGTGTATGCATATTACCAAATAAGGATCTGATTAGGACTCTGGCCGGTAGCCTATTTAAGAGAGTGTGCCAAAGGCCCAGAGAGGACCAGCTAAGTTGTATCTTGAGTGAAGCACTTTTGTTACTCATCATTGTCTGTTCATTCAGCAGTGACGGAGCACACAAATTTTAAGTGGTAGGGCCAATATACCACCTGGCCATCAAGCTATGCACAGTAACTGTAAGATGCATGAGGCTAGGGGGAGATATCACATGGAGTGCAAAAACGCAAAAACTGAAAATCAATACCATATTGAGTAGTCTAGACATAGTATTATAGACATCACACTATTTATTAACAGTTATTGATACTTTCCAAATAGTCTCTATGTTCAGAATTACTTATAAATTGATTGGCAACCTCTTTGAGATTGAGTGAATCAGTGCGCTCCTTGTGAACGTGAAGTACCATTAGGTGATTCAGTCTTTGTTGTAACATAGTATTACGAAGGTAAGCTTTAACCCTACATAAAGCACTAAAGGAGCACTCAGATGTTACATTGGTTGCTGGCATGATAAGTATCAGCTTCAAAACTTTACAAACCTGATCCAGAAGTGCTCGTTGACCAAGAGAAAGACTTTGAAAATAGTCTCTGATGTCAAATATATTTACATTGGGGATCCAATGGTCTTCCTGACTCAAAATTTATGCCAAAAGTGAGTAACTGGGCATGCAATAGATTGGGCTTGAAATCGTCTTTGTAAAAGGTGCAAATAGACTGAAAATCTTCTTCAAAGTCAACCCCCTGACATGCTCTACATAAAAGTTGCTCCAATTTTGAGTAAATTCTATATCCTGGTTGGTTAAAGCGATCCTTTAAACAGCTGACAATGTTATCCAGTGCTTCAAAATATATCTGGCGATAATAGAGCAAGGGACTTTCATGATACTCTCCACTGGACAGTCCATCCTTATATCTCTGTGGAACTCTTCGCTTATGAGGTAACTGTAGTTCACCAACATCTATTGATGAATCAGTTCTTGAAACTTTATCCCAAAATAAATCATACATTTCATTGGTACGTAGAGACAGCAGTGTATCTACAACCATTTCTCCTACCTTTTGATCCTCATCGGCTGAAATCTTTACCTTCTGCAGAGTCTTGCTCAAGTTATCAGTGTGGAGGAAAATAACTTGACTGAGCATTGTACCAAACAGGAAATCGAAATGTTTAATCTGCGCAGAAACTCCTTTTATCCTAGCTCTCATCTCTGTGTCCTTTATGATTTCAAAAGCTTCATCCCACATAGCTTGTAATGCAGCATAGTTGCTGACAATGCTCGCTAGTGCATTTGCACACACAGTCCACCTCATTGGGCATAGCATTCGAATTCCTGGTGATGTCATGACACTTACAGAATCACAAGCTTCCTTCAAAGCCCGGAAGATCCCTTCCCTTCGTGGTGAAAACTTGATCAATTTTGTTATTTCCTTCGTCATGTCAAGGACATCTCTCATTATCTTGATCTCTTTCATATTATAGTGACACATTTTTATCTTTCTTAGTAGGGAAAACCCATCATGTTGGTCTGGTCTAGCAACTAGACTGAAAATTATAACAATTTAAAAAAAAAGCAAAATGTGGTAAAGCCCTACCAGCCCTACCATGTCCTCCGTCCCTGTTCAGTGGCCTCATCTAATTCCCTAACACTGGTGGCAGCTACCAGAGATGAATCTACGCCCCTTCCAAGCACCCTACCCAGAAGACTTCTACTGACACCATTGGTTCCCAGAATTGTGTAATACTCTTGTGTATTTAAGTTTTTCTGTTTTGGCTCTGCCTACCTACCTTCCTAGAATTTTGGAACCATAACTACCAGGACCAAGTCAAAAACTCCCAGCAAAGACAGCACCTATAAACCTCCCTCTCACTCCAGCTGACTCTGAAACCAGTCAATGATTCCTCAACACTTAACATGGCCACCGTGCAAATGAACTGCTCAGAAGACAATGTCACAATGATGAACACATGCATAATGATCAGCAGGCTGACAGAGAAGAGAGACGGTGGCAGAATCCCGCCTACATAAAGAGAAATGCAAAGAAGCCCACCAACTTGAATGTAAAAAGGAGGAAGTTTGTATTAAAAAATCCAAATAGCTGAGAAGGCCATGCAGGAGCGGAGTAGACGAGCTTGGCCTTGACCTAAATTGAACCAGAATCCAGGATGAGAGACTCAAGCCAACCAGATGGAGGCATTTTGCCATGAACGAATAGCCGACAGGCAGGAGGAAGCCAGATGTGCGCACTATGGAGAGAGATAAGAAGAGAGTAGCCCGGGATGCCACCCCGACTGACACCAAACTGATATTAGATGTTTCACAATAATTTCTAAGGACACATGACCCTATATGAAGTTACACCTGAATACTGGACAGCTAATCTCATCTCTCTACTTGGATCCAGTAACCATGAAGTACCAAGAGCAGATGTCTGACAGTGACAAGACAGTGTTCCAGATGGTCAAGTCAGCACATCTTGCTGTATGGCCTCACACCAAACCATCGCAAGATCTAGGTTAGAGACCTGGCTCAGCTACCATCAAAACCCTGCCAGCAATGGTCTGAGAGTGCTCTCCCTGGTGACACTCTAGGCCAAGGAGACGTCATCCAAGGCAGACATGATCGATTTCGTGAGCATGGACAAGATGCTGTCTACTCTCTCTGATCCCAAGGCTGAGTCCTGAGTCAGGGCTCAGAATCCCTCCTCCACCAAGGTAGTATCATGACTACATACAGAGTTGACCTAAGGCGGCTGACCCAAAGAAGTGTACCAGGTCTTCCTTCCAGAGAGGTACAGGAGAGTTTGACCGCAGCAGACACCTCGACCTCTGAGTAACTTACCCAAGACTGACCCATCCAAGTCAGACTCAGCCCTCATGAAGTCAAAGCCCCTCTGCTTCCAAACTTCAATCCACTGAAGGGCTCATGTTACTACCACTGTCACGAGTATGGCCATGTGGGTGGCCAAATGTCCTAGTAAGATCTGCTTGGTAAGCATGGAAACATTACACTTTGTCACCACTTCACGTTCCATCAACGGGAAAGAGGTCAACCATCTCCTTGTGGCTTGTGACATCTTGCAGGTGCATCCCAGATGTTTGGCAAAGAACTATTACCATGAAGGACAAGTAACCATCATGAGCCACAACAGCCACCCCTCCAAATACCCAACTACCATGGTCCACCTCAGTGTGAGAAGAAAGACCATATTGATGATCTCTTAGGAACATCCACTCAGGTCCTGGTGGCTTAGACAAGGCCACCCCATTCTGACCTTTCCCGAGATGCAGATGCAAATTGAACGATGTGGTACTTCTTTCTCCACTGATTTTGAGCAGTCAGTCTCCACCACCAAGCCAAGAGCCAGACCACAGACCCAGCAAGAGCTGCAGTTGTCCACTCTGTCACCCTCTGCCTCTGAGTTATCCTCCCCAGATAAGACAGAACTGATCCTGGTGCCTCACCGTGCATCGGAGGACCCATTACGCAGCCCACAATCCTTGTCCCACTCTATGACTGACCTGCAGACAATCTTTTCATGCAGGTCTCCAACAGGAACTGACTGTCCCTCAACCAGAAGAGGCTTGACTGATGTAGGTATGCAGCCGTGTGGGAACAGCAGATGCCCCAGCTGAGGGATCCCAGTCTGCTGCACCATTACTATACTCTTGTGCAATAAATGGAAGGAAGGAACAGCCCCTTTCTTTCTCCATGAGGGAATAATGATATGCAGCTCAAGCCCATATCACAAGAAGGAGCCACTTGACCAGGTCATCTTGCTGCATGGCTACAGAGAAAATGAAGTAATGGCATGACCATAAGGCCAAGGAGAGCATTCGTGGTAGATGATTTGGTCCTTGTGGTGTTACCATCTCTACCAACAAGCTGCTGGCGAAATGGCAGTGGCCATTTCCCATCACCAATGACCTCTCCCCAATAACCTACAGTGTCAGGATTGCAGGTTCTAGGAAGCCTTCTTGCACATACCCACGTTAACATGCTTGCCAAGAGGAGTCCCTAACTGCTACCTGCCTGCACAGCTATGCCATAGATGTCAGTTACATGACCACCTTATGTGGTCAGCCACACCCTCAACAGATCCACCCAGAATAAACCTGGAACTGCTCCCAACCGAGACAGAGGAGCTACTCCAGCTCCTTGCTGGTCTCAACAAGGTGTTCATTGATCAACCTGAATTTACTGCACTCACTTCTATCTCCATTGACACAGGTGGGTCAGATGAGTCTGTACCCCTAAGCTAGGACCAACTTAAATGTGTCTTGAGTGAAGCACCTTCTAAATCTTCTTACCTTAATTTTCCATTCATTCCGCAGCCTCCGCTAATTCCCTAGCAGAACAGTTCCTTCCATTATAAAACCTTTCTTTTGTGTGTGTGGGGGGGGGGGGGGGTGGGGAGGCTAGCTCCAGATAAGAAAGGGGGTGGCCATAGCATCTAGTGGCCGAAGGTAGCTGGGAATGCAGTCAGTGAGGGCAGGCAGGCAGGCGGGCGGGCGGGCGGGCAGAGACAGAACTATCCTTGCATTAAAGTCACCTTTTCCCATCAAATATCGCTATATCTCTTTTACAAAAAAAAATTCCCCACACCATCTCTGGATTTACATAAAGAATGCCTGCAACCACTTTTTTTCTCCCCCTCTACTTTGCATTCCACCCAATTAAACTCTCCCTTGATCTACCTAGCATTCGTGATTTCAGCCTCTTATTATTTACCAATACTATAAACCTCCCTATTTTGACCATACTAGCTACACATGCCTCCTCTTTCTGTAGGAAAGTCTCTACCAACCCTAGAACATCCAACTTTATCTTTCTCAACTCTGACTTCAAATTCAACTTCCCCACCACCAACCCCTACAGTGAACAAACCAACAACCAAATCCCCCCATGTTAGCTCCCCCATTACCCAATCATGTTTGTACAAGCATCCCCTCTAGATTTGATACCTGCAATAGGTCATGCTTGCTTTCTAGATGAAGTTGTGAAACATGACTGGGATTCATGATCTGAATCGGAAATATTAACTGACCTGAATGGCCAATAAAAAAAACTGCCAACTGATTAGGAGGCGTTCCAGAAATTTAGTTGGTAATTTGCGTAACTATACTAAAAGGCGGAGACCGATAATAAGAAGAGATGTGGAATAATCAGCGATAAGATATGCTTAATGTGCGATAGTGGAGCAGGGGGCATTTCTTGTGATTGTGTGGAATTTGAGAGAGATTGATTGATATGGGTGGAATTGTAGGAGCTGGACAGTGTTTGGAGGAATACAGAAGAATAGGTAAGGATGGAAAAGTGGCTTTAAAGTTGGGTAAAGGTATGGAGGGAGTAAATGTAGAGGAGGTGGGTGAGTGTGTCATGTATTGGGTAGGAACTTGGTGGCAGAGAAAGAAGGAATTGTTGTTTGAGGAGTTAATTGATGAACTTTGTCTTCTCCTTCCTGACTCTTTAAACAGCAGATTGGCGAGAGAAGCAAACCTTCACAGGGGAGTTGGTTGGATGGAAAACTTCTATGTAAATTTACCCGTAAAAATAGGAACAGGACACCAGTCTTTAATAATGTGGGCTTACATTCACCGTACACACTAAATCCCTGTTATTTACTATGAAATCAGCATAGAATCGTTTGTCTGCCTTTTGATACGGGATTTTTTGCTCGAGTAATTGGACAGGCCCCAAAGTGACGACTGACCAACGACTTCTAGGGCTATCTGGAAGAAGACATTTTTGTGGAGGAACACATGAGCAACCGATGTTTCACTTGATATTTGTGTCTATCAGTAGCCCAGTGGCAGTGGAGCTTATTTGACATTCCAAAGAACAAACTACCTCTCCTCAACAGCTTTCAGCTCCCCTGCCATCACAGTTGTCAAGCCACTCCCCCAGAGTCACTTCCAACTTCTCCTTACTCGAATTCAATCCTCTAGATTTGTTCCCTATTTCACAGGTTATTCATTTATATAAAACATTAATATTAACATTAAAAACTGGTTTATAAAGTTTCCTTGTTCAGAACATATCCATCTGCATTTATTAAATTATCATAATAGCAGTTGTTTATCTTATCTACTATTGCTCTCAACGAATTCTCAGTTGAATACAATGACTTTAGCCACATTAGCTCTAACAACTATTCTATTAGAGCTAGCTACCTAACTCATGGTCATAATTGTCATGAAGAACAAAGTAAATTAGAACTCACAATCTGAGCTTCTAGAAGCAATTGTTTGGCAGTGGATAGCCTAGTTTTTAGTTGGCCACCTAACAATGAACAGCTAGATCATTTTACCTTCCGCGTGTAGCTCAGCTTCTTAGAAGAGCAGGATGCAAAGAAGATTGTGTTAGTTACCACTCTCATTTGGACACAAACGATAAATGTTGCTCACAGAAGAATGGGAGTGACACTAATGTGCACTAAGTTACTTACAAAGCTAGATTTGCTATTCGCCGATTAAAAAAACACAGATCAACACTAGAGCAAATAGCTAAAGCACTGTTGATCCGTTACTTGTTAGTCACTACCTACAGGATACTAACTTGTTGTGCTTGGATAGGATCAATCTCACGAGCCCACCAGCCCTTAGATCTGTCTCAGCCGCAAAGCACAATGTGTCTCCACAGTTCCCAAATTTGTGTACACTTTCTCTGTCCTTTCCCATCCCTAGCACTGCCACATATTCTTCCCAACAACTCTGAAACCCTGATAGTATCTTCTATCCATTTCTCTAAAGACCGCTGCCTTTTAGGGGAATTCGATTAAAAACGAACTACTTTGTCTGCTACTTCCATCTTATTGCCAACATCTCTTATGGTACAACATTTCACTATGCACAAGTTTAACTTGTGGGATGCACAATGTGCTTTAGGATATGCTGACATTATTCTTGACGCAGCTCCTCTTGACCTACCAGCCATTGCACCAGCACCATCAAATGCCTGGCCTCTCAACAAGTGTGGATCTAGCTAATTAGTAAGCTGACCAAGAATATCATTGGCAATTGCTTCGCCTGTTGACACCAGAAAGACACTCATGGAACCCTAAAAACTTTTCTTGTGGCTTTCCATCATCAACGTATCTTACTGTGGCTAGCTGTCCTTCATTTGCAGAATCTGTCGCTTCGTCTGCAATAATAGAAAAGAACCTAGCTTCCCGCACATTCGTCAAAATTTTACTCCAAATTATATCTCCGCAGATTACTATCATCTGATTTTGAGTTTCTTTGCTAATAAATGTAGCATTGGCACTTGTAGTTTCCAAATGTTCCTCAAGAATTGATCACCTTGAAACTTCAAGAGAACTTTAAAGTTCCCCATGTTCTCACTACTATTTAGCTTGAGAGATCATCTTGTGAATCCTAATTCAATAGAAGGATCAATAGTCATTGTCAAAGAACTGCATTCACCTGATTTAGTAGCCAATAGTTAATTATCGAAGAACTGCTTTCATCCTCGAAATCACTTGGACTTGATTCAGTATCAGTGGTATCAGCAGAGGATTCATAATTTGAGTTCAATGAGTTCACCAAATTGGATTGACTACAATCATTGGTGGTTTGCTTCTTCAGAAGAGACAGTTGGAACAGATCTCTAACTTCATCATTACATGCCACAAAAATGTAACTAAAGCTTTGCTAAAAATTTAAACAACACAATAGACATACGCTTTTTGAAGAAATGTAGAATGTCCATGCTCTGGACTTTCTTAGCAGCTGGTCCTTTAGACTTGGCTCTCTTTTAACCTTCCCACCGGTAACTTTACAGAGGGTTTTTTCTCAAAATGAATGATTTTCTTAATATATATTATATTTAAAGATGCATGATGTAAGGTACCTAGCAACCATATATCAGGTGATAGCTAATGAGCGGATGAATATTGTAACAACATTTGGTGGCCTAGCAATAAACCACAACATCGTGAATCTCATTATAAGAAATGGGAACTGTTTCTAGCTTTCATTTTTATGTCTACTAAGAATTTTCAACAGTTTACTATTGCTCATTGAGTGACAGGTTAGTAACTAATAATAGAAGTTAACTGACAATAGAAGAATATATTTTTGGCAAACATATAATTATGAATATCGTTATATGAAGCTGGCAACAACCACATAACTGTGAATATCATAACATGGAGCTGATTAGGAAGGGGCACTTGCATCACTGACTCATTAGAGAAGGAGAGATGTTTGAAGGACCTAAATATATCTTATTATACCTTTACATTACTAGATTATGTTACATGCATACCAGCAAGAGAGGTAACAGCAGGTGGGCAAGGGCTAGGGCTAACAATGACAGATCTTGTCAGAGTTGCTAGCTCATTCACGTCAACCTCATGGCTTCCCAAGTAAGCAGGGGTATTTTTTAAATCTTCTCAAGAGTTATCACTCTTGGAGAGGCAAAAATCATCAAAAAAAAGCAGACCGATAACTTCATCTCAATTATATCGAACGACATCTATATTCCAAAACCGGAAGTGAAGTTTGACGTCATGGTTACCTACGTTATACATATGTTATATTTTAAATCTTCATAGAGCAAAGCTTTAGCTATGCGAAAATATGTTTATTTTATTTTTTTGTTGAATGGTTAATTTTTTATTATGTTTTTAGTAGCGGTAATACCATTTCGCGCCGACAGGCGCTTATGCCGTGAGAGGGTTAAGACATATCAGAATTTGCATGTGGTCAAAGGTCACAAAGGTCATGAGCATGCTTATGGCTGTATGTACACATGGTTAGATGGTGCAGCTGGTTAACACCTAAGGGTTGACCCCCTTGGGTGTTAACCAGCTGCATCCCATCTAACAAAGTGTAACAATCACCCAGCCAAATTTGATTGAATTTGCAAGATCAAATTTGCCAAGTTGCCAAGTTCAGGTAGGACTATACACCAATAGCATGGCAGTACAGGTAAGATACACACCAACTAGCATAATAATACAGGTAGGACTACACACCAACTAGCATTTTGCAAGGCAGTACAGGTAGGGACTATACACCAATAGCATGGCAGTACAGGTAGGATACACACCAACTAGCATAACAATACAGGTAGAGGACTACACACCAATAGCATGGGGGGGGGGGCCCTGCCGTTACCCCCACAACCCACCTGGTGGTCCACCAAACCAGTCCCATTGCAGACAGGGCAACGAGAACCATTAGGCGCAAAAATGTAATTACGTAGTGCGCGCGGGTGGAAAATAAGTTTTATGGATTATTAACAAAACACCCGCGTGTTTGACCATGTACTTACATTTTAGCGCGTAATTTTTATTTATTTTTTATTTTTATTTATTTTTATTTATTTTTATTTATTTTTAATTTTATTTTTATTTTTTATTATAAACAGTATATACCTCTAAATGGGAAATGAAATAATATGTACATATTATAATGTGTAAGGTTACAATGCAAGTTTGCAATCTTTGAGATGCTTGGAGAAAATGTGTAATTTTAAGGTGATATATATATATCCTGCTTGGACCGCAGAATTTACACACACATATTGGATGAGGAGCATGAAAAAAAGAATTTGTACACAATTTGAAGTGGAAACCATGACACGAGTATCTTGTAATTGCATGACGATTATCTTACTCCATTCCCTATTTACCATGCCTACCAATAAAACAAGAGGGATGGCACAAATCTTCTCAGTGTATGAACGGAAATGGGAGGCTAAAGTAGGAGTGAGCTTTAAGGCAGAGATAGATAAATATAGGTTCTGAGTGAGAGGCTCCTCGTGACAAAGGGACAGCACCAGCCTATTCTTGGTGTTTGCAGGTAGACCCCAACATTTCTTCAGGTATGTTGTTTTCACCTTATCTATGATCTGAAAGTCTCTTTCCTTCAGATGTTCCCAGAAAGTCGAGATTGCATAGGTGATGATGGGACGAATTTTAATTCCAAAAAGTCTAATTGCACAGTCGAGAGAATGAATAATAGAGAATGTAGCTGAGGAACAGGCAGTATATTTCTTAGATAAGTGTTGACTGAAAGAGAGGGTAGGAGTCAGGGTTATACCCAGATACTCATAGGATGCTGTCATTGGGATGTTTGCTGATCCATATGTGAAAGAGTCTGCTTGAGCAAGTCTGCCTCCCCTACGAAATTTGAGAATTTTTGTTTTTAGTACATTCACTTCAATTTTGTTTCTTGAACACCAGGTGCAGAGAATGTCAAGAGCTACCTGAATTGGTCCTACTAAAAATCACAATGTCATCTGCCTAAGCCTGAATATTACCCCCTTTTATTTCAGCAAGTTTCTGGACCACATCTGTTGTGTACAGAATGAACAATTGGGGGCTGAGTGAGTCTCCTTGGAGAACACCTCTTGTCTGTAGAATTGGATCTGTTGAGCGTACCATCCTGAAATTTTCTTTCAACAGAGAGAAAATTAAGCGAAAAATTGGTCCTTTTAGAAGAAATTGTTCATGCAACTTCCTCAATAAGATATTCCGGTCCACGCTGTCGAAAGCCTTTTTGAAATCTACAAAGAGACGGCATACAAGGCATATCTAGAGCTGTAGTAGCTGCCGCAATGAGATACCTTAAGGGATTTTCCGTAGATTGCCTGTGGCGAAACCCAAATTGCTCAACTGGTAGAATGGGATCCATGACCGGTCTAATTCTCTTTGTTATTAATTTTGAGAAAACCTTTGCTGGATTGCAGATGAGTGCAATTCCTCTGCAGTTATTAGGATCAGTCTTTCTCCTTTATTCTTATAAAGGATTTTCATTGTACTGGTTTTCCACACTTGTGGTACCCCACTATAAAGGCAACAATTGAAGAGGTCCGTCCAAATGTCTATTGCTACCTCTGCTGATTGTTTCAATACTTCATTACTAAGGTCGTCATGGCTCACTGCCTTCTTATTTTCTGCTGCTTGAATGACTTTATAAACCTCTCTCTCTGAGAAGGGCAGCTCATCTACACCTTCTTCAAGGTCTTGAAATAAGCCTACAGAGTTCGTGATATCATTAGCAGGATTGAGGAGTGATTTAAAGTGAGTGGTCAGTCTCTCCAAGGGAATTGGGACAGCCGAATTTAAAGATTTCTTAACCACGGGAACGCTTCAGCTTCTTTGACAATCCTTTCCGCTTGAAAAGCATCATACTCATTCTTTTTCTTCTTTTTAGATCTTTGTAACACTTCCTCCACTCACAGTACAGGGATCTAATCTGCGTATCCAGAATTTATGAGGTGTAGAAGGTGCATAGTATAATATCTCATCTCTCCGCACTCTCTATCATGCCATGCTTTCAATTTCCTCATTCTGCAGTGGGGAATAATTGCACAATCCATCAGTGCTGATCTGACCTGTAGACCATCATCAATATAACCTCCTGAGAATTTCTTTCTTGATTCCTCCAAATATGAAATTTCATCATATCAATTCCTCGTGGAGTAAGAGGTTTAGTGGGCTGGGTTTGCACTTCATATTGTAAAACCATTGTCCATGTTGCGGGGAGATGTTTCCTCATTGTTGAGTTACCTGAAATATGAATTTTTGATGTTTGAGGAGTAGAGAAAATTAGGTCTAGTTCCATTGTGACATATGTATGTCCATTGTATTGGATCACTTCTTAATTCAAGGGAATTGTCTCTCATAACTTGAAGCAGGGCTTGAAATTTTGGTGAATCCTCTTTGTCTGCACGGCAGTTATAGTCTCCTCCAGCAATAATCAGATTTCCTACTCTGGAAACCTCGTTTAAAATCTCCGGAAGTGAATCTGTTACTTCTTCTTTAGGAATGGTGAGTGACATGTAAGAAGCAATAAGGGTTCCTATGGAGTTTGACACTGCTATTGAAAGGTTATTCCTGTATATGAAGGTGGGATTAAGCCATGGTTTCACTGCTATCGTAATGCCAACCACTTGGTCGTCCCTGAGCTACGGCTGAAGTAGCACAATTATCGAAAGTGTAGAACCCAAGAATAGATGAGGGCTTTGTTTCAAAAGTTTCACTTAACATAAGAATGTCATGGGCTTTGAAATATCCACCTCCTCTGTCACAATCTATTGTTGCTAGCCCTCCTATTACTGTGGTGGCTGCTTCATCACCTTCTCCATTGTTCCTACCAGTATCTGCAACACTAGGCTGTGTAACCTCTGCATCAGGTTCTATGACTTATGTGACATCTGTAGTCACTCCTATACTATTTCCATCATCATCATTGTCTGTTCCATCATCATGCCCTCCTTTATTTTTACCCTCGCACTCTGTGTCCTCTTATAGTGAAGTATGCACTCCTTCACGACCAGTTGTTCAGCTTAGTCATAGCAAGGAGTGTTCGTCATGCTCGAGTTTGTCAGAGTAGTGGTAGTGAAATAGCTTCTAGTGCTTCAAGTTCTGCTCTGCCTTTAGCTAGTCCTCTTTTTCCTTTCTGGAACTTCACCTACCAGCATTTCTTTAGCTCCGTCTCTTGCTTCTTCTACTGTGTCCTCAGCTAGTAGTACCTTTGATAGTCCCTCCTCTAATTCTCCAGAAGAGGGTGTTTGCGTATATGGTTGAGGCATGCATTCTGAACAGCTATGTTCTAGACTCTCATGTAAATGAGAGCTGGCTTACCATGGGAGAATCCCCATTAGCATTGAGAAATGGGTTAATATTCCTGGAGGTGCTCTGAGATGTGCTTATGAATGATCCTCTCTAGGAGCTTGCTTAAAACTGATAAAAATTATATGGGTCTGTAGTTAACGGGATTTGTATTGCTCCCCCTTTTGCGTATAGGAACGACATTACACCGCTTCCAGCTGGTTTCATCAGGGCCGTATTATCCATGAGGCTGGGGGACTTAAACCTGTTTTTGTTGTTGTTTTTTCATATTTTTTTAAATTCACTCTTACTAGAGTTAAACACACAAACTTTCACTTTGTAAAGTTTTGGATGTTTCATTACGAAGTTATATGATCACTTTTATACACAACACTCCTATATAGTGCTTGCCACTTTAGTTGGCCAATTCAATTCAAACATTATAAAGCAAACTTTTGTACTGTGTCTATAGTTGTTTAGAATCTTATGAAATTTGGTATGTTCATAGTTCAACATGTTCTCTACATTATGTGTGAATACTGTTACCATGGAAACCGAAAAGCCAAAGATGTGGCTTTCTCAAAGGACAAAGGTCATACATTTTGCTTTATGAGCCTATGAAAAATCAGAAAACTAATCAATCACCTTCAAACTTTAGAACTACATCATGATGTTTCTATATAAGTTTCTGTAAAACAGATTTTTTAAATTTTGTTCTTAACATTTGTAATTTAATTATTTATTAATTTTCGATCTAAAACCTATGAAAATTTCAATGTTCAACGGATTTTTTTTTTGTTATGTTCATAATTATTAGTAAGTAATATACTTTAAAACTGTAAGAGCAGAATTTTGAATACATGTTTAGTTCAAAAGTTATGAAGCAATCATTATCAGGTTTCAAAAAAAATAAGACGGTGAGACTTGAATGTTTTGACAGCTTGCTCAATCTCTATTCCAGCCTTATAATTCTCTCTGTATGCTCTTTCGTAGTCCCTGGCCTTCCGGAAGTACTTGTACTTGACTGTAACCGCTTCGCTATCCATGATCTTCCATACTATGACTTCAGTGAGGCAGACAGCTGAGGATTGCATTTTAGAATAGCCAGGGGAAAATATTTGTCTTGCTTAGTTGAGACCTATCTGAGAATACAGAGTGCATTTGAATGGGAGAACAGTGATAGAGAACATGACAGTGATCCCTCCTACCTCTGAATGGAGTACTCTACCCTGAGTTATTGTGACCTGTCTAAGCAGGTATTTCATGTGCAGTACATGACAGGTGTTGCAGCATCTGGAGACCTCCCTTTAACCCTGAGGTTCACTGTTGACCCTAGTTCTCACTGACCCTTATTTACTGTGTAGTGACCTAACTCAGGATGGAGTGACACCTCTGTTGCTATTTGATGGTGGTATATATTCATTTGAGCATAAATAGTACTAGATTTCAGTGAGGTGAATAAAGCATCTGTGATTGGAGTAGTTACGCCAAGATATTAGTTGTGACCTATCTGAGGATGGAGTGTAGGTTGTTGCAGTCTGGTCTCCCTTTAAAATGACCCTGGTGGTCACTGTATCCTTGTTCTCAGTGACTCCCGGTCACCAAATACTAGGATAGAGTGACCAGGTAGTCACTGTATCAATAGAAGTAATTTTCTTGGGTGAATTTTCACCACTAAAGCAACAAGGCTTCACATATTTTCCTCATCATATTCCATCTTTTAAATTAATAGCATTACCTCTGGCCATGTGGAATGAAAATGTAATAACGAAGGTACAGACATTTTGCTAACCAATTAAGTCTTCACCATGTCAACAATAGAACGTTGCTAGCTATGAGTCAATGATGACCTTATAACCCTTCTTGTCCGAGACAAATCACAGCAGTTGCCATTGACAGGATCAATTTGGTTAAATTATTTTTTACAGATGAAAGGTCATCACTTTATTCCTGTGAGGTTAACTGACTACTCTATTTAGGAAACATCTTATTTCTTTTCCTTGAAAATGCCTGGCAGTTGGGAGTCTAGGGACATTTCAAATGAAACTGATTGGGTGTATGATCCAGTACCTTAAAAACACGCTCCTCCACAAGCAACACAAGTGTTCATCTTGCATCAGGAACTAGAATAATAGTATTATATATATTACATTCCATGCAGCTGCGGGAAAGTCTATAGGAGAACAGAAGAGGTTGGAGACCATCGTAAAAGTAACACGAAGGTGCATGCAGACAGGAAAACTAAAGAGGTCTGCCATCGCTAAACTTTCATGGAACCACTACCATCCAATCTTGTTGTGAGAAGACTTCAAAGGAAGGGATTTTCTTGTGAAAGAAGCTCTGCTCCACCTCAAATCCAAGGATCAGAGCTTCAGTAGGGCTTTACCTGTAGTTGCTGGATCTCCATCAAGACAATGCATAACCACACCCTCTATTCATCAATGCCATGGCAGAAGTAAATAATTTATCGTGCATCACCCAGATGAACATTATTGATCGACATTGGACAGATAATACTTTGGTTAGAAAGAGCGAGGAAAATATGTGACATTTATGCTTTTGTTGTTTTAATGAATGTCATTATCATAAACAATCCTCCAGACTTTGCTAACTGCATCATATCAAATGCCAGAAAGCAGTTGACTTCCGCTTAAAAAATATTGAACCTAATAAAATCTAGGTAACGTTATCAAGTCATTTTGGTGATACTGACCATCTTTAGGGGGCAATCCACAATTAGTTTGTTTGAGCTTATGACCATTTGAATAATTTTTCTCGCTCGATGTTTCAGCTAGATGGTCTAGCTTTCATCTAGCCAAAACGTCAAGCAAGTTGAAAGTCATTGTATGTACATTATGTCAACCGAGTTTGTTGAGAAGAAGACTCTTATATTCAACCTCAGTCAATAGTCCAATAAGATTTTTTTTTAAACCTAGCTAGCAATACTAAGATTTTCATAATAAAATGTGTAGAATGGGAAATCCTAGCTACTTGTAAAATTCCTGTGAATTGGATGGAACTTGCTATTTTCTCTTTCACATTTTATTAACTTATGACAACCTGGAATAGTGATGGGTTGATATAGAAAATTATGTAAGTTAAAGGACAGGCTGGTGGAGCCAGAAGCTATCACAAGTCTCCAGAGAGATTTGTTACCAGTCTCCAGAAGGTCTACTACAGTCTATGGTTTGTCCTCCTCTGTATAAAATTAGCTATGGCCAAGCTAAACTCAGAAGAAGTAGCAAGTGCACACAGCTTGTGGAGTCCCTAGTCTCCGACGACAGCATAGTCTGCTAATGTTAAGGTACCCTGGTTATGAGTTACGATAACAAGAACAAAGGTGCAATGTAGTGTTTGAAAGTGATGAGTGAATGGGTTTCTAGACCTTCTTGAGGTAAGTTTTAACAAGGTGACAGAGCCAGGTACAAAAGAAAACTTGAATGCCTGCGTCTTAGCTATGATTGATTCAACAGAAGTATATATCGGTCCTGGGTTATTGTGCCTGTTCAGTTTTTTTAATGAATACATCTTGAGCAAATAGCAGCTGGCCTTTCATAATTATGAATACCATACATAACTTCAGAAATATTCTGCGATTCTCAAGAGATGGGCTTCTGATTTTGATTAATAGGTCCTGATAGTTTGCAGGTCCAGTGTTTCATACATATTTTGAGAGCAAACTTTTGGACTTTCTCAAGTTTCGCAACATCTCCGATGTGGTATGGGTCTCAAACAGGAGCAGCATATTCCAGATGCAGATGTACTAGGTCATGTACATCTCTAGTATACTAGCGGCATCTATACGATTATAGAAACTCCTGCCAATTAGTTTCCTAGTTTTAGCACAATTACTGTCTATATGTGCAGACCAAGATATTTCCGAAGAGAGCAGCACAGCAAAGTATTTGTAAGAATTAACTTGGTCCAGAGCTGTACCATTTAGAACAAGTTTGGAAAGCCGTAATGGTTTCTTTTTCCTTGATATCTTCATGGTCTTACACTTAGTTGGGTTAACGGAAAGATTATTACAACAGGCCCAGTAGTTGATATGGTCAATGTCCATTTGTAGACTCGAAAAGTCATTAATTGTTCTGATTAGAAGCAGCATGTCATCAGCATAGATATTTAAGGTGCTTCCAGCAGAGAGTATGTCTGTTACATCATCCATATACCCAATACCGAACCCTGTTGAACACCCGATAGTACAAGGACATCCCGTGAAGATACATCACCTACTACCACATGTTGCTTCGTGTTACATAAGTAACTCAATATCCAGCCTATTGTGGGACTGTCCAAACCACAGTTTGTCAGTTTATCAAGGAGTGGCTGATGAGGAATTGAGCCCTTTTGTTAAATAAAAAAATATGGTGCATACCTCCTGACCATATTCCAACATCTTAAGCCAATCATGTGTAACTGACAGAAAAGCAGTAACTGTTGATTTTCCATGTTGGAAACCCCATTGCTTGTCAGATAGTGGGTGTAACACTTCCAACTGGTCTGTGATAGACTGATGTATATGGCGCTCAAGCATCTTGCTAACTACTGACAAAAGTGAGATGGGTCGATAATTGGAGCACTCATTTTCCTTGTTTGATTTGGGGATCGGAACAACAGAGGATGTTTTCCAACATTGTCGGAAGCACCCCTGAGTAATGGATAAGTTATAAAAAAATTTATAAGAAATGGGGTAATGCTATATGTCGTTCCCTTTAGCATTTTTGCTGATATTCCATCTGGACCATTTGCTTTTGTGTTGTCCAGTGACATTATCAAATGAAATACTTCCTCATCTGTGCACAGGAACTTGTCTGTGCAAGGGATATAATTTTCACTGTCATATCCATTGTCAGACTGAGATAAAGGGGAATAGCTTGGGCACTGTGAGAAAAATTCATTTAGCATACTAAGTCAGACTCACCAATTTCATCTTTATAATGGAAGACTCCGACACTGACTTCTAGGGCTATCCGGACGTGTTTTTTTGGCCTAGGAACACTTGAACAGCCGACGCTTCACTTGATATTTGTGTCTACCAGTAGCCCAGTGGAAGTAGAGTTTCTTTGACATTCCAAAGTACAAACTACCTCTCCTTAACAGCTTTTAACTCCCCTACTGTCGCAGTTATCAAGCCACTACCATACACTCACTTCCAGCTCCTCCTACTCCAATTCAATCCTTATTCCAGATTCCACAGGTTATTATTATATAAAAATTTAACTTTTATTATTGAAGAACTGGCTTTTACAGAGTTTCCTTGTTCAGAACATATCCACCTGCATCTGAAGACAAGATGAAAATTATCATAGTAGCAGTTGTCATCATATCTACTATTGCTCTTAACAACTCTCAGTTGACACAATTTAGATAAAATGACTTTAGCTACATTATCTCGAGCAAAACTAACAGCTAACATTCTACCTAGCTCATGATCATAATTGTGATGAAGAACAAAGTAACTTGCAGTTGGCTACCTAACATTGAACAGTGAGATCATCTTATCTTTTGTGATAGCTCTGCTTCTTAGAAGAGCAGGATGCAACTTGGTCTCCTAGACACTATTTGCTGACAGAAGAATGGGTGTGACACTAATATGCATTAAGTGCTATTCGCTGGATAAAAAACTTTAAAAAACTACATCAACGCTAGGGCAAGCAGCTAAAGCCTAGAAGCACCATTGATCTGTTACTTGTTGGTCACTACCTAGCTAGTAATTTTGTACATCTAAACTGTTTCTATGACAAACTTACTTAGTACTAAAGACTATAGATGTGCTCTTGAGGTGTAGAAATGCGTAGACTGAATCTCTGTGATCCGTATAATTATTATAAACTTTACATGGCCATATGATAATCTGGATGAGGAAGGAGTTGATATAGATAATTATGTAGTTTGAAGGACAAACACAAATAGCGCTTAGCTATATCAGCTCGACTAAAAGTAATAGCTATATAGCATTCTAATAGAGCTAGCTAGGTAGCTAGCTTATGACCATCATTTGTCATGAAAGACAAAGCAACTTGGGTCCCTTATTCTTAGCTTCTTTAAAGAATCACCCTTCCTTCTCCCCTCCTTACTAGAAAGTGTGCCAAATGTAAAATTTGGTTGTATCATCTTGTAGACTTTGTTAGAGCTGCCTACCTTCTTTCCTCCTTTCCATGGGATCAACTCCTTTCAAATCTTGGCATTTATAGATAGATTGTCCCCTCTAAGTTTATCTCACCAGCTACTTGCCACCCTTGGATTGATAATAATTTGACAACAAATTAAAAAAAATCACAACGTTTTCTAACATGTGCTGGCTCACCGCTCACTTAGAAAAGTCATTTCATCTACTAATAAACGCTTCTCCTTCAAGTCTCTCTCATCCTCTCCTTCCAAAGAAGTTTGGTCTTTCGTTCGTTTCCCAAGAAAAAGACCATTTTCTGTACCAACTCTTGTATCCAATGGCAACATGTTCTCCTCTAGCTGTGATAAGGTTGAAATACTTTAATCAGTTTTTCTCTGAATGCTTCAATTCATGCTATCCTACAATTGTATTCTATCCTCTTCCTTTCCAAATTTCCCAACCATCCTGTCCTCCTAACTCTCTCTGTACTGAATCTGATGATTTCGGCCAAATTTCTCGTTTACCTTCTTTCACAGCCTCTGGCCCTGATTTGATCTCCTCTAGAATAAAAGCCTATCTCCCCTTATATACATCTTTAACTTATCCTTGTCTCAAGGATGTCTAATATACTTTAGTCGTGAGAGGCCTGATTCTGAGTGTGCTTGAATTGGTGAGTCTACTAATGTTGGCTGTGGCTTGCCTAGATGCAATGTCAGAATTTTGGTGAACTAAATAATGCAGTCAGGATGGATAATGATTCTCTATTTGCAGATGGCTTGCTCAATTGGGAGCATCATTAGTGATTATTGTCAAGGTGGGAGCTTATTCATAGATCTGACCTCAAGGCAAAAGGACTTGGTATCGTTAAGACTCAAAGCTGTGAAAAGCCTTATTATGGCAAGCTGCTGTAAGCACTTCAATTAATATATTTCTTCATATGCCAACCGACAAATAGCATGTGCCGATCCGTTAGGGCTGCATAAGAAGCCTAAACGGGGGAAAGATCTCACACAAATCAGCCTTGAATATGTAAAATTCAATCCACAGGTAAGTGCATAACTATTTTCAGTTTACCATTATTTCCATTATTTCGAACACAAAAAAGACAGTAATTTTCTTTTGCTTGCATAGGTGGACAGGTGGACATCATCCTGGGACAAAAGTTGTGTTCCATTTGCCGGAAAAGTATGGCACAGATGGAGAAAGACCATCCTTCTGCATCAAGCAGCACTTCTGGGGAAGAATCCAATGAGGAGCCTTAACAGGAAGTCATCCACCACCGCGACAACATGGCAATGCTTGATGAATCATTGACAACCCTTGGAGTTTCCCCCCTTGACCACCGAAAATTGGGTGAAAAACGCTACTCAATAGAAAAAGCGAAGGAGTTGAGGGAAAAACTACATGTAGATTCCCCAGAACCAGTAGAAGTTGTGAATGAAGATGTTGCAAGCTAGGAGATGATCAAGCAACCAAAAGAGAAATTTCAACAGGAAGAAAGTGAAGTCCTGACGGTGCTTCCAAAAAGTTGGAGCATCAGGAGAGTACAAGAAGAATTTGGGGCAACTCAACATATGGTGAAGACCTCGAAAAGGCTTGTCTATGAAAAAGGCATCCTTTCAACACAAAATCCCCAAAGGTTGGGAAAACTTTGAATGGCGAAAAGGCCAAGGCAGTACGAGTGTTCTATGAGCAAGATGACATGAGCAAGATGATGCCTGGAAAAAAAGCCAGTGATCTATGAAGGTGAATGACGCGAAACAAAATGTGCAGAAGTGATTGGTCTTATGTAACGTAACGTTGTCGAGGCGTGCAGAAAATTCAAGGAGAGTGGACCCAAAATTGGATTCTCGAATTTTTCCCAGTTGCGGCCGAAGAATGTGGTGCTGGTAGGTTCTAGTGGTATGCACAGAATGTGTGTTTGCACCATCCATCAGAATGTAAAGTTAATGGTGGAGGCATGCAAAATGAACTCCTACCCCGACTTCAAGGCCCTAGTAGGCGACGACTTTGATGGGAAGATAACATACAAAACCCTGCTAAGTATGCTCTCGTGCAATCCCCCACGACCAGTGTTACCTAGGGGAATGTGACTTTTCCAAGAACAGTGACCTTTCAGGGTGTATGTCATGTTGTCAGTGTGTAGATAGTGTAGAAGAAGAGGCATGGGAAAGCAGGAAAATTGAGGAAGCAAATCGTTGCTATCTTCAATGAGTTATCTTTTGATGAGATAACCTACAATGCCTGGGTGGAGTGTTGACCGCACCAACCTGGAGACAGTGACAAAGAGCGCAGAAGACTTTGTCGAAACCCTCATCCAAAAACTGTCAGTTATGAGGTGCCTGACTTCATTACAAAACAACAAGCTGCGCATTTGCAGGACCTGAAGCACTAAAATTGTAGCAGGAGAGGCAATTGTGATGGGTGACTTTGGAGAGAACTATTCCTTGTGTGCCAAGTACGCAGCCCAAGGGTTCCATTGGACGAATGACCAGGCAACCCTGCAACCGATCGTGACATATTTCCACACTACAGAATCTGTTGAGTTGCAGCACTTGAGTTATGTCGCAATTTCAGACTCACTCACCCACGATGCCATTGCTGTTCATGTGTTCATGAAAAAATGGTTAAATTTTCTGAAAAAAAGTTCATCCTCACCAAAGTGTATACTTTTCCGATGGAGCTGCATCGCAATGTAAAATTTTGTTAACCTTGCCCACTATGTTGAGGACCACAGTGTCGATGCAGGGGAATTTTTTCCGCCACCTCCTATGGAAAGGACCATGTGATGGTGTGGGTGGAACCACAAAGAGGTTGGCAGCTTGGGCAGGCCTACAAAGGATAATGGAAGACCAAATCCTTTCCCCAAAGGCTCTCTTCGATTGGGCAAAGGAGTTGATCCTGAATATTAATTTTGAATTCATTGAGAAGAGTGAACTGGAAGCAACCAGCAAGGCTCTTGAGCATCACATGAACAGAGCCAAGACAATCGTTGGAACTGTGAAGCACCACTGGGTTGCTAACTCTCTGATGATGAAGAGATATTCGACAGCACCAGTGGGTTGTTGGGTAAAAGTCTTTGACCACCCAGACAGACTGACTTTCCAGGAACTTCTTTCCAGGAACTTCAACCTGGTTACTACACCTGCGAATATGAGAAGTGGTGGATTAGGCAGTTTAATGACCTGAAAGAAGTGAAGTTGAGGTTCCTCCATCCTCATGGTCCCTTCTCATCTTTCACTTCTCAAAGAATGCCAGACAAACTCAATGTTGAAATCGAGCTGATACGTCGCTTGGTGTATCAACAAGAGCTGGAAGAGTGTACATCATTACCAAGGGCGCTGCACATGAAGCTGCAACAATGCTGACAAAGGCATATAAGCATCAAGATTTTGGACGAATCAGCCTTGAATGACTAAAAGGTTCCAAACATTTTCATATCCGAAACAACTTTTTTTCTTGCAGGTTCTGTAGGAGCACCAGTAGGCTCAATGACTGAGCTCAGATCACCATTAACCTTCCAGTGCTAAGATCCTACATTGTTCAATTTACCCCCCTAAGTTCTGATTTCACTTGTTCGTTAATGAAAGTTTGCTTTATCTATCCGTAAAATTCCTAACTGTGATGTATCTCTGGATCCCACAGGCCCCCCCATGATTTTAGGCACCGAGATAGCCACTTATGTCAGCTTCAATATAGTCGAGGTATGGGTTTTGAGTAATAGAAGGTCAGAGGTCACGACCTTGACCCAAATTAGGACAACGGTTCAGATATACTCCCTTGAAAACAGTTTTCCGATGGTGTTTGAATGGACCAAATTGAGTAAGAAACAACAGAATTGGATCAGGTTAAGTGAACCTGTGATCTTCCGTAGGTCACTTCGGGTCAGATCTTCAGAACACTGTATCTCTGGAGACCCTTTGACCTAGGGATCTAAAATTAGGTGTGGAATCATTTTTTACCAAGTCCTACAAGTTTGCCAAATTACAAAGAAATCGGAAGTGGCTTGCAGAATAAGTGTGTGAGATAGGCTGACTCTATTTCCTTTACCACCTTCTCCGTTTTAGCTTACTTACTCTTTGGTTGACTTCCTCTTAAGGGGGACCGTCTGTGCATTTTTTTATTTTTATTTTAAACCTGTGGTTACAACTTTAGAGCTCAGTAGATTCTGCAAACTTCATGGTATGGACTTGATATATAGCTCAAAAGATAGGTCTCTCTGTGTGCTCTCTTTTGATACAAAAATATGTTTCATAGGTATAACTATAGGCAAGTTACTAGACCCTAAAGAGGAGGGACCACAAAAACCTGAATCGCTCCAACCTCCATAGAAACCACTCTGAGTTGCGAAGTGCAAAAAAATTAAAAATGGTACAAGTGGCTAGAGGAAGCTCTAGAGTACACAATGAGTATATTGAGTAGGCGTGAAAAATTTATTACCTGGTCAAGCGGCGGTTGGAAAATTGAAGGCGTTGACAAGGCGACGCTTTGTCAACGCCTTCAATTTTCCAACCGCGCGCTTGACCAGGTAATAAATTTTTCACGCCTACTCAATATACTCATTGCGTACTCTAGAGCTTCCTCTAGCCACTTGTACCATTTTTAATTTTTTTGCACTTCGCAACTCAGAGTGGTTTCTATGGAGGTTGGAGCGATTCAGGTTTTTGTGGTCCCTCCGCTTTAGGGTCTAGTAACTTGCCTATAGTTATACCTATGAAACATATTTTAGTATCAAAAGAGAGCACACAGAGAGACCTATCTTTTGAGCTATATATCAAGTCCATACCATGAAGTTTGCAGAATCTACTGAGCTCTAAAGTTGTAACCACAGGTTTAAAAAATAAATTAAAAAAGTGCAGATGTCCCCCCTTAAAATCCCCCAACTGATTGGATCACAAGTCGAAAAATCAGTGCGCGTCAATTATTTTTCGCGGTATATATTTTAAAACGTGCTTATCTTAATTAAACACTCGCGCTATGTACAGAGCGTTCAACACGATTGCTGCTCCTGCTGTATTTGGGGAAAACAAGGAAGTCATTGCCTATTTTAGGAGCAAAATGTAAGGGGAAGAATATATAATAATAGGATGATTATTGATAATAATATTATGATGAACATGTTTGGTGTTGTTACTTGGTGGTACAGGTGTACAGTTGCAATGTAACTATGGTTAGAAGTAAGAAGTCCAGCCTGAAAGATGGGTTTGCATGGGGGTGTCCTGCGTGTAAACCGTAAAGTCGATTCATCATGGTTTGTATGTCATGTCGATATTTCTAGATATAATAGTAGAGATTAAGAATAATATATTATTATATTCTTATTATTGAAGGGAGCTTCTTCGCAAAGTCAATGCTTAGTCTGCAAACTTGGCTTCTTTTGATATATTGGTGGGCCAGAGAGTACCCAGTTACTGCTGCTGCAAGTGAAGTAGGGTGCAGACGACCAACTGCCATTAATGTGTAGTGGTTGCGGGAAGTTTGCTCAACAGCCCTTTGTAGCTGTCCAATAATCTTGGGTGGGCCTGGAGTCATCATCCAAATTGATGAGTCCCAATTCACAAGCCTAAAGGTGTGTTGTCAATTGTCACATTCTAATTGCCACATCAACACTACATTCTTGTGGCCATAGCATCATTATCAGAATAACATCATTATTATAATTATTGTGGGTACAGCATCATAGGGGCCGGCCACCATCCTCTGACATATGGGTGTTTGGATTGGTGGACACCAGTCATACTCCTGACTGGGTATGCTATAACAATCACAATTCCACTCCATTCTGTAGTTGTTTAACACAATTTTTCAGGTTACATGCAAATAGTTCCCCGGAGAGACGCTGCAACATTACTCCCTATCATACGGTCTCATGTTGCAAATGGAACGATAATCCATTCAGATCAGTGGGCTACGTACAGACAGGTTGTTCTCTGCCTGAAGTGGTTACTCATCGGACTGTTAACCATTCAATAGAGTTCCTAAATCCAGTCACAGGTGTGCATACACAAAATATTGAATCCTACTGGAATAGAGTGAGTTATACCAGATATACACAGTACGTAGATAAATTGATTTTATGCAGGCGAAGATAAAAGTTTAAAAGGATGAAGGGGGTTCGACGTGATCAACTTCCTTCACATACCTCGATGACTTTATGTGGAGGGAGAGGAATGCCGGCACAACTGCTGATGCTTTTGGCAGCATCCTACATGCAATCAAAACACAGTAGCCAGTATAATTTTGTCCTGGATGTTGTTTAATTGTTTTGTTGTTGGTTTCCCCCCCCTCGATGCTGCATTTGTTTATGAAGTTGTTACTTTTTTGGGGGGGGTTAGTATAGCTGCTATAAATATTGTTCTGTCCTGAGGTATTCCTCTTTAAGCGCGCGCGCTTAGGATCAGCGTTTTAAAATATATACCGCGAAAAATAATTGACGCGCACTGATTTTTCGACTGGAGTCTTACTCTTTACAGGATCCCATTCCACTTGTTTCCCCGACTCTTAAGGGTGACTCTTCCACCCTTAGCAATATATTCACGAGTACACCTCCCACTTCATCGCTTTCCATTATATTCAAGTTAATCCAGACACCAGCATTCTTCTTATATACCAGTTACTTTCGCACCTCCCTCTTCAGCAACTGTACAGTGTTGGTAGTATTAGTGTCTATATCTTGTGCCGTCCCTTTCTGCCGGATACACCGCACTTTCTTCCACCTCGTGTAGGTCGTTGTTTCGCCGTCCTCCCCACCTCCCGATCCGCACTCGCCAATCACGTGACTGCCGCGCCTAGCAGCTCAGGTCAAAAGTTATTCACTGTAGCTAGATCTACAAGCCAAAATCAGTTTGTGACGCTTTCATTGGAAGGTGATGGAGCAACATATTGTTTGGAGAACTCTGGTATGATTATTAATGTAACCAAACCCTCCTGATTGCTATCTAAGGTGTAATAAGTGATACAGATGTGGCGTCTGCCTACTGAGGGAGGGGGGGGGGGGGGGGGGGGGTACTATTTACAAGTTGGTCTACTATATTAATTTAAAGCTCAAAGTATATTCAAGTCATGACTGTATGAGGTTATACATATGTATAACAGCACCTTTAGTAAAGAATGCCTTGTGAAATGAAGTGAGGTGGTGGAAGATGATATGTATATAGCCCTGAAGGATTGACTAGTAATTACCTAGCAGCCTGGGTAAGGGGATTATAATTAGGGGTTAGGGGATGTCATGACACTTGAAACAGGGGCGAAGGTAGTGGAGAGTATACATGAATTTCTAGAATCAAATTTCATAAGGAAATGGAATTGCATTTTAATTTGTTAACATCGATCATAAGACAAGGAGTTCCATAGTCTGGTTGGCAGTTGAAATAGAAGTGCTGATATTTTCTTATTGATTGATCCAACATGTTCTAGTTTTATGTGCCTAGTTGATGTATTGATGATGAGGATGGTGGCACTGATATGTAAGATTGATACTGAAGTAGCTCCTTATATACAACAGCACATCATTTAGCTCAAGAATCATCATCAGTGGTAGACCACTTAGCTTGATTAGATGTTGTTTGTAATCTAATTTGGTGGCTCGCATTCGTATTCTTTCAAGTGTCATATCCTTCTTCATGCTTGAAAGAAGACAAAAAGCCACTAAATGGCTATACAAATGTCTAATTAAACCTGTCTACCATTAGGGCACCAGCTGTAATGAGCAACACATTAATTTTGACTTGCAAGTGATAGCTATTGAGGTTTCTTTGTGCCAACAGGGTCTTTAATGGCTGAAAATATGCTGCCATACACCAGGGATATCTTGTATGCCTTAGTGGTTATATTAGAGAGGTGTTTGCTCCAATTTGTCACTACATAGAATGACTCCCAGGTCCCTCTGGTTGCTACTTTCATTGATATTGAAGCCCTTCAGATTAGCCTGTCGTTCCTCATATTGGATTTGTCTCCGGCTTATATATTAGCATGATTTAAGACAGGTTCACAACATGATGGTGGCCTAGCAGAGTGTTGTGTTCAGGTTCACAACATGATGGTGGCCTAGCTGAGTGTTGTGTTCAGGTTCACAACATGATGGTGGCCTAGCAGAGTGTTGTGTTCAGGTTCACAACATGATGGTAGCCTAGCAGAGTGTTGTGTTCAGGTTCACAACATGATGGTAGCCTAGCAGAGTGTTGTGTTCAGGTTCACAACATGATGGTAGCCTAGCAGAGTGTTGTGTTCAGGTTCACAACAGGATGGTGGCCTAGCAGAGTGTTGTGTTCAGGTTCACAACATGATGGTAGCCTAGCAGAGTGTTGTGTTCAGGTTCACAACAGGATGGTGGCCCAGCAGAGTGTTGTGTTCAGGTTCACAACAGGATGGTGGCCTAGCAGAGTGTTGTGTTCAGGTTCACAACAGGATGGTGGCCCAGCAGAGTGTTGTGTTCAGGTTCACAACATGATGGTGGCCTAGCAGAGTGTTGTGTTCAGGTTCACAACATGATGGTGGCCTAGCAGAGTGTTGTGTTCAGGTTCACAACATGATGGTGGCCTAGCAGAGTGTTGTGTTCAGGTTCACAACATGATGGTGGCCTAGCAGAGTGTTGTGTTCAGGTTCACAACATGATGGTAGCCTAGCAGAGTGTTGTGTTCAGGTTCACAACATGATGGTAGCCTAGCAGAGTGTTGTGTTCAGGTTCACAACATGATGGTAGCCTAGCAGAGTGTTGTGTTCAGGTTCACAACAGGATGGTGGCCTAGCAGAGTGTTGTGTTCAGGTTCACAACATGATGGTGGCCTAGCAGAGTGTTGTGTTCAGGTTCACAACAGGATGGTGGCCTAGCAGAGTGTTGTGTTCAGGTTCACAACATGATGGTGGCCTAGCAGAGTGTTGTGTTCAGGTTCACAACATGATGGTAGCCTAGCAGAGTGTTGTGTTCAGGTTCACAACAGGATGGTGGCCTAGCAGAGTGTTGTGTTCAGGTTCACAACATGATGGTGGCCTAGCAGAGTGTTGTGTTCAGGTTCACAACATGATGGTCCCTAGCAGAGTGTTGTGTTCAGGTCACAACATGATGGTGGCCTAGCAGAGTGTTGTGTTCAGGTTCACAACATGATGGTGGCCTAGCAGAGTGTTGTGTTCAGGTTCACAACATGATGGTGGCCTAGCAGAGTGTTGTGTTCAGGTTCACAACATGATGGTGGCCTAGCAGAGTGTTGTGTTCAGGTTCACAACATGATGGTGGCCTAGCAAAGTGTTGTGTTCAGGTTCACAACATGATGGTCCCTAGCAGAGTGTTGTGTTCAGGTTCACAACATGATGGTGGCCTAGCAGAGTGTTGTGTTCAGGTTCACAACATGATGGTGGCCTAGCAGAGTGTTGTGTTCAGCTACTTCCTTTCATTCTGCTCTGCCATATTGTGAACCTAACAATACAGGGAAGCGTCGAGGAACACAATGGCTTGCTTGATTAGGGAGGAAAATCTATTAGCATTAGCAATGCAGCATCGGGCCAATCAGAATGCTAGAATCTAGCATGTGATCAAGAACTGGTCACAGTTTAGCTAGGAGATGGTGATTGATGAAGAATAGCTGATTGAATCTGTGAGAACCTGTGTTTGTGGCAAGTCTCTTCAGAAGCATGGGGTTGTTCTAAGAGCATATGAAAATGCCTGGAAGCAGGTTGCAGGTCAAGTATACACACTAGCTATAACTATACTACTATAACTAGTATTAGCTAGAGCTAGTTGCAGGTCAGGTAATACACCCTAGCTATGACTGTACTACTATTACTATTATTTATTGGAGCTAGTTGCTAGCTATAGATATCAAGTACCTTTTTTCCTCTCGCCTCTTAGCCCAAAGCATTATCAAATCCCACTCTTTTTTTTACTACTGTCACGATCCGTTCTAGTAGGTTGTAGTAAGGTCAAAGTTCAATTGCCATTTGATAATGCAGTTGAACACTAAAGCAATTTATTGTGAACAAGTAATGCAAACAGAATGGAATGCAATGGTTAGCTGTGCCGCTGTTGTATTGTGAAGCGACTATAAGTGAATACACCAGTCAGGAAGACAATGTTACGAAAAGGTCAAGGAGATGCCAGACTGGGATGTTAATTGCAATATAATTGCAATAAAATTGCAATATAACACAACATTTGAGTAGCTTTGAATGGGTCCAGTTCAGAGAGAGTTGGGAAGACTCTTGCGTAAGTAATTGTAATGTTGCTAAGCACATCCCAAGGTGATGGAAGGGAATCAAAAGGTGGTAGTTTTAATGGTGTACCGGTGAAGACTGGAAATAATCGTTAAAGAGGCAAGCGTTTCCCCCATCAGATGTTGAACTAGAAGAATCTAAAAAGAGTCTGTGAGATGAACTTTTAGTTAGACGTCCAATGTATTCATAGATCTTGCTATTTTTTTTCTTGGGATGTTGGTGATTAGATTACTCTCATAGGTAGGAGTTTGGTGGCAACACTATAAGTTACCTTAACTTAGATTTGAATTACATTTTCTTCATAAGATTTTCATAAGATTTTCTTCATAAGATTACTGTTGAGTTTGTGCTGGAGATCAGCGGTTATCATATAGTAACCACCCCTCCAATAGTAACCACATAACTCGGTCTCAATTGTAGTAACCACCCCTCCAACTGTAACCACGGAGACAAATAGCAAATGAGAATTGGGCTTATAAACGGAGAACTGATGAAGAGGGGGGGGGGACAGGAAAATTATTGTGGATACCAGCAGGATTTGAACTTTTGACTCCTGCTTTCTGGGTGCTGTTACTCAACCTTTGAGCCACTGGGGCCTCCCCTTTATTATTACACAGGGCTTCATGACGTTTTATAATAAACATGACACCATGGGATATGTGCACACCTTGAAGATTTTGTTTTAAGCATGTTTGAAGTCTTGTGCCCCACCCAAGTGATTAGTTTGTGGACCTCAGGGAGGATTTGGCCATGACCACAACAGACAGGGCCAACTAGTTGATCCCTTGGCATTCTGTTATACTGCAGGAATGCTGTACAGTGCCACTGTCCTAATGTTGGAATGGTAAAGTCTACCAACTCTGTGTGGGCTGCTGTAGTGGTTGCTCCAATGCAGGAACCGTGCTCTGTATGATGCTGTTGAGCCCAGTTCTGCTGAGGCTGATGCGAATCTGTTCAATTAACCAGGATTTTGTGATGACCATATCTAAGAAACAAGGTCCTGGGTTGGTGTCCCTGGTGCACTATATAGCACATGACTGCCCCAACAGGACAGAGGTCTAGTGTTTACACCTTGCCAGGTGAATAGGCACCATGCTAGGGGCTAGGGCATGTTCCGTACTGCTGACTGGTATGCTTTTCCTTTCTGATGGGTCAAACTTTGGTCTTAGGAATGCTGTGAAGCAGCAGTATAAAAAATGTTCAGTGACTGAAAGTGGAGTTGTGATGTTGTACCCGAGGCAGAATACGTGGAACGTCTGAAGGCAATAGTGTGTGTCTAATGGAGGGTGCCAGACCTCCTCTAGGGTTTCATTTAGGGGGTGGCAGGGGGGGGGGACTGCCCCTTGGAATCTTTTTTGCCCCCCCCCCCTTGGAAATTGTATTATTAAAATTCTTATTGATGTTGATAAGTGCTTGACATCATGCCCCCCTTAATATCCAGATTCCCCCCCCCCCCCCCCCCTTGGACAATTTTCTAAATGAAACCATGTCCTTCATAACAGACTGGATCTCACCAGCATGGCGCCAAAGATTCAAAGGAGTAGGTCAAAGTTGAGTGGATGTTGTGACAGGGTGTTGGCTGGCTCCCAGTACCTTTGACAAGAAAGAGGACAGATTGTTTCTAGATAAGTCATCTGCAAGGTGATTGATTCTTGTGCTGGTATGTCAGGCTGTAAGTGAATCAAAATGGGCCTCAACAAACACGAGACACCTGAGGAGCTGCATGAGCCCCCCATGCTTGCTGGACCTGGACCATAGACACACCACCACTACCTGATTGTCACAGTGACAGATGACTTGACAACCTTGAAGTGAACATAACTGGGATCATTTTCTTTGCATGCTATTGGAAGATCATTTACCTGTCATCCCATTTGACTTGGAGCCATCTGTTCCCTACCATGCTCCACACCCCCATAACCCTGATGCGTCGGAAGTCATTTCCATTTCATGGAGGTGGTCAGAGGGTGTGAACAGGCATTCATTTTTTTTTAATATTGAAGGAAGGAGTAAAATTTCTACTTGGTATGCTTGCAGACCCTCTGTGAGTCATTAGCTGGTGCTGATAAGCATAATTAACACTCACTTATTAGTGCTTTGGGATGCACTTTTAAACGGCATTGTTAATATATTTGGGGGCCAGTTTTTTTTACTTTTTAAAATATCTTGTGGTTACAATTTTAAAAGATTCTGTACACTTTACTGGATATAATGCTCAAATGATAGAACTCTTTGTGTGCTCTTTTTTTTGGTATTAAAAATATTGCATAGGTATAACTATGCTAAAGTTAATTGCAGCCAAAGTGTGCTACCTTAAAATCTTGAAGGCCTGACTTTACTGCAGGTGTGGCTTCTGATAGAGGAAGTTAATACAATTTGAAGTTGATTATTGAGAAGGTTATTGTCATGTTATTATGTCAACTAAAATTCATTGATAGTGCTTTATTAGTCTGATCTTGTCCCGCTAGCCAGGTCCTCAAGCCCATGCCGATAAATTCACTACAATTGTCATGGGATTTGCCATAGAAATAGAAAGGGTGAAATTGAATCAAGTGACAACTTTATAAAGTTTTTTTTATAGAGCTAAAACTTTTGTCAATGACTATCATTGAACAATTGAAGCTATGGTTTGGTGTAAGTAGTTTGGTATAAGAATCATTTCCACAGAGGCAAGCAAACAAAAGCTACACATCGTTATGTCGCTCTACAACAGACAAATTTGTCCGAGACGAAAGCCTTTGTCTAGAGCAAAGGGATCTCAGAGTGATTCCAGGAGAGCTTCGATGCCTTGTATAGCTGAAGCAGTTAGAGATTATACAGGCGAGGATGATAAGAAGTTGGAATGAGCGAGTGGTAATCTCAACAAGGGGCTAAAACTTTATAGAAACATACTGTGCAGATTTCATCCGAAGAAGGGCTGTTTAGGCTATGGTGAGGCTGTTCATGACAGAAATACATTACCATTGTCAACCTTTTTGTTAAATTTGCTCCTTCATACCCTCAAGCCCAAAGTAAAGTCTAATGACTATTATATTGATAGAGCAGTCTGTTGGTCATGTGCAGGTTAAACGTTAAACAGGGTTCAGCGCCATCAATATATCTATCTATATATATATTAAACAATTTGAAACAAAAAATGTTAATAAAAAATATATATACAGTAAATATATACACTGACTATACCCTTGTAGACTATGACCCTTTGCTGTATGCACCAATTATTGGTGCTTAAGATTCTAAATGGTAAAGGGACATCTAACTGGTTGTAGTCAGTTGCGGATAATCGTGTCCAATCCAATGAACATTTTTTTGTTAAAAAGCACTTAGTTTTTATTTGAGTATTTTATTGTGTTAGATTATAGCAATGGAGCCAACTAGGAGCTAGTCTAGCATGCCATAAGAAGCAAATGATGACCTCTCAAACACACTTGTGGCTTATTCCATTCCTCAACGTTTATTCGTTTACAGTATTTGGACACCTTTCTTAGCAAATAGCTCTGCTTAGTCAAAAGCTCTGCTTAGCCAAAAGCTCTGCTTAGCCAAAAGCTCTGCTTAGCCAAAAGCTCTGCGGTTAGCCAAAGATGAGAACAATCTTTGTGACAGGCTCGCTATTGACATCCTTCAAAAATGTTTTTAAAGTTACAGGCTTGTAATTTCTCAATAGTGTTATCTGAGGAGAGAGAAGCATTGTCTCGCGGAATGACAGGATAGCAGGTGCAAATGGGTGAACACTGCTGTGGATCCATCCAGAACAATGTCATATGAGGGTCAGTATAATTCTCAAAAAAATTGGATGGTTTTTATATTATTGTAGTTGTTTTGTCAACCTCTTTAACTCTCTTCTCTAAGCAAAGTCACTTAGATGATAGCATGGAGTTTCTTTTGCCACAAGTGCGAGAAGAATGGAAGATGTGTCAGTCACTGCTGTGTTCATCAGCTTGGTTTTTGTTAATATGCATGTGTAGCATAACAATTAGAGCAGTGAGTACTTGCATCGGGATACCATAAGTATGCCTAATAGGGAGAGTTTGTAACAATAACAAGATGGTGCCTAACAACTTGCTGTGCACTAAGTATTTAGAGGCTTGGTAACCAGGGTTTATGGATAGAAGCAGGCATCCTGTTGACTACAACAAAAGTTGCATCATCAAATTCCAATGGCCTTTGCATGCACTTTTTAATAGCACTGGTTACATATATATTGCCACAACCTTCAGTATTGTATTGTTACATACTGCACTAGCATGTACTGATTACTTGATACTTTCAATGCCAATAGAATCACTTCAGCTAGCAAAGTAAACCCTAAACATGTCATTTAGGAGCCAGCACTTGAATATGCTGGAATACTTATTTTGTTTGCTTCTTTATTTGTTTGTAGATTCTACTATTGGTGTTGGTGTCAGGAGGTATGTTAATATACAAAGCTAAAGATTAATGTCAGTGTGAAGTAAGGTTCAGAAAATGGCTTGACAAAATGGCTGGACAAATCATCCAAGTATCTCGAGTTTTGATCTGTCATTTCTCAATATTGGTCTGCCACAATACATGCTCAAGGTTCCAAATCATGTGTTACTCTCTGAATAAATGTATTGACAATATTTGTATGCAATATTGTGTACAATAGTAAATTATAAGCAGTAATTAGTCGATGGTGCTACAAGGCTTCCTCAGACTCTGGTTGGGTCGTCTTTGCTTAGCTTCCCAGCAAGGTGTAATTGCCGAGTCAGGAGAGAAATCTTTCAGTGGAGCCTTTTCTGCATTCAAAGTCAACAGGTCATTTAAGGTTTGGTCAGCAAGAGATGCATCCTTATTGTTGTTAAGCTGAGAAAAGGTTCATTCAAGCTTAATGTTTGATACAGGTAAGGAGAAGAACAGTTTAGCAAGTGTAGGATATTTGATCATTCAAAGGGATTTGGAGAATTAAACTCACCACCAGACAGATTGGTAGATAAGGATATGAACTGCCCAGCATAAGACAGCATGACTTCAAATTCAGGACAGATTTCATCCACTTCAGCATCAGCTCCCTCAAGTGGAACCTTGAAATGCTCCACAAGTCTCAAGTGGAACCTTGAAATGCTCCACAAGTCTACCAATGGCATCGAATGGTTTCTCACTTGGCCCTCTCGGTCTTTGGGTGTGACCTCCTCTAGGATTTTTTGCCAGCCCTGAGTGCCAAGCATTAAAATGATGTTGTGCCCGACTATGCTAATCTTGATTTTGTAGTCACCCTTGAACAGTCATCTACATACTTGCTTTGTAGCAGCTGTACATACTTGCTTTGATTGTAGCTCTTTGCTTCTGAGAAATTCTTCAACTAGCTCTCCATCATTTTCAGTAAATTTTTTTGTTGTAGCAGAATATGTTGGTCACTGCGCTAAATGCTTAGAACTTAGCTTATTGGTTTCTTTCACTGTTCTCAGTGATGAGATAAGAAAGAGCCTCAATAATATCCGAGTTGTCACTCTGCATGGATCTTGAGAAAATGACACAAGGTGTGAGTAGGTCCACAAACATTGCACACCCAAGGAGATACACCCAAGGAGATACTTCAACCCATTTTCGCAGATACCCTGTGCGCTTTGCATAATCACCAGCTCTCAAGGAATTATCAGACTAAGTGAAGCAAGATGAGTTGTGCATGCACCATACTTAGACACTGGTGTTATACCCTCAGCATGCACATGCTCTCACTGGTGTTATACCCTCAGCATCCACGTGCTCTCACTGGTGTTATACCCTCAGCATCCACGTGCTCTCACTGGTGTTATACCCTCAGCATCCACGTGCTCTCACTGGTGCTATACCCTCAGCATCCACGTGCTCTCACTGGTGTTATACCCTCAGCATCCACGTGCTCTCACTGGTGTTATACCCTCAGCATCCACGTGCTCTCACTGGTGTTATACCCTCAGCATCCACATGCTCTCACTGGTGCTATACCCTCAGCATCCACGTGCTCTCACTGGTGTTATACCCTCAGCATGCACATGCTCTCACTGGTGTTATACCCTCAGTATCCACATGCTCTCACTGGTGTTATACCCTCAACATCCACATGCTCTCACTGGTGTTATACCCTCAGCATCCACATGCTCTCACTGGTGTTATACCCTCAGCATGCACATGCTCTCACTGGTGTTATACCCTCAGCATGCACATGCTCTCACTGGTGTTATACCCTCAGCATCCACATGCTCTCACTGGTGTTATACCCTCAGCATCCACGTGCTCTCACTGGTGCTATACCCTCAGCATCCACGTGCTCTCACTGGTGTTATACCCTCAGCATCCACATGCTCTCACTGGTGTTATACCCTCAGCATGCACATGCTCTCACTGGTGTTATACCCTCAGCATCCACGTGCTCTCACTGGTGTTATACCCTCAGCATCCACATGCTCTCACTGGTGTTATACCCTCAGCATCCACGTGCTCTCACTGGTGCTATACCCTCAGCATCCACGTGCTCTCACTGGTGTTATACCCTCAGCATCCACATGCTCTCACTGGTGTTATACCCTCAGCATCCACGTGCTCTCACTGGTGCTATACCCTCAGCATCCACGTGCTCTCACTGGTGTTATACCCTCAGCATCCACATGCTCTCACTGGTGTTATACCCTCAGCATCCACGTGCTCTCACTGGTGTTATACCCTCAACATCCACATGCTCTCACTGGTGTTATACCCTCAGCATCCACATGCTCTCACTGGTGTTATACCCTCAGCATGCACATGCTCTCACTGGTGTTATACCCTCAGCATCCACATGCTCTCACTGGTGTTATACCCTCAGCATCCACATGCTCTCACTGGTGTTATACCCTCAGCATCCACATGCTCTCACTGGTGCTATACCCTCAGCATCCACATGCTCTCACTGGTGTTATACCCTCAGCATGCACATGCTCTCACTGGTGTTATACCCTCAGCATGCACATGCTCTCACTGGTGTTATACCCTCAGCATGCACATGCTCTCACTGGTGTTATACCCTCAGCATGCACATGCTCTCACTGGTGTTATACCCTCAGCATGCACATGCTCTCACTGGTGTTACACCCTCAGCATCCACATGCTCTCACTGGTGTTATACCCTCAGTATCCACATGCTCTCACTGGTGTTATACCCTCAACATCCACATGCTCTCACTGGTGTTATACCCTCAGCATCCACATGCTCTCACTGGTGTTATACCCTCAGCATGCACATGCTCTCACTGGTGTTATACCCTCAGCATGCACATGCTCTCACTGGTGTTATACCCTCAGCATCCACATGCTCTCACTGGTGTTATACCCTCAGCATCCACGTGCTCTCACTGGTGTTATACCCTCAGCATGCACATGCTCTCACTGGTGTTATACCCTCAGCATCCACGTGCTCTCACTGGTGTTATACCCTCAGCATCCACATGCTCTCACTGGTGTTATACCCTCAGCATGCACATGCTCTCACTGGTGTTATACCCTCAGCATCCACATGCTCTCACTGGTGTTATACCCTCAGCATGCACATGCTCTCACTGGTGTTATACCCTCAGCATGCACATGCTCTCACTGGTGTTATACCCTCAGCATCCACATGCTCTCACTGGTGTTATACCCTCAGCATCCACATGCTCTCACTGGTGTTATACCCTCAGCATGCACATGCTCTCACTGGTGTTATACCCTCAACATGCACATGCTCTCACTGGTGTTATACCCTCAGCATCCACATGCTCTCACTGGTGTTATACCCTCAGCATCCACATGCTCTCACTGGTGTTATACCCTCAACATGCACATGCTCTCACTGGTGTTATACCCTCAGCATGCACATGCTCTCACTGGTGTTATACCCTCAGCATCCACATGCTCTCACTGGTGTTATACCCTCAGCATCCACATGCTCTCACTGGTGTTATACCCTCAGCATGCACATGCTCTCACTGGTGTTATACCCTCAACATGCACATGCTCTCACTGGTGTTATACCCTCAGCATCCACATGCTCTCACTGGTGTTATACCCTCAGCATCCACATGCTCTCACTGGTGTTATACCCTCAGCATGCACATGCTCTCACTGGTGTTATACCCTCAGCATGCACATGCTCTCACTGGTGTTATACCCTCAACATGCACATGCTCTCACTGGTGTTATACCCTCAGCATCCACATGCTCTCACTGGTGTTATACCCTCAGCATGCACATGCTCTCACTGGTGTTATACCCTCAGCATGCACATGCTCTCACTGGTGTTATACCCTCAGCATGCACATGCTCTCACTGGTGTTATACCCTCAGCATCCACATGCTCTCACTGGTGTTATACCCTCAGCATGCACATGCTCTCACTGGTGTTATACCCTCAGCATGCACATGCTCTCACTGGTGTTATACCCTCAGCATCCACATGCTCTCACTGGTGTTATACCCTCAGCATGCACATACTCTCACTGGTGTTATACCCTCAACATGCACATGCTCTCACTGGTGTTATACCCTCAGCATGCACATGCTCTCACTGGTGTTATACCCTCAGCATGCACATGCTCTCACTGGTGTTATACCCTCAGCATCCACATGCTCTCACTGGTGTTATACCCTCAGCATGCACATGCTCTCACTGGTGTTATACCCTCAGCATCCACATGCTCTCACTGGTGTTATACCCTCAGCATGCACATGCTCTCACTGGTGTTATACCCTCAGCATCCACATGCTCTCACTGGTGTTATACTCTCAGCATGCACATGCTCTCACTGGTGTTATACCCTCAGCATGCACATGCTCTCACTGGTGTTATACCCTCAGCATCCACATGCTCTCACTGGTGTTATACCCTCAGCATGCACATGCTCTCACTGGTGTTATACCCTCAGCATGCACATGCTCTCACTGGTGTTATACCCTCAGCATCCACATGCTCTCACTGGTGTTATACCCTCAGCATCCACATGCTCTCACTGGTGTTATACCCTCAGCATGCACATGCTCTCACTGGTGTTATACCCTCAGCATCCACATGCTCTCACTGGTGTTATACCCTCAGCATGCACATGCTCTCACTGGTGTTATACCCTCAGCATCCACGTGCTCTCACTGGTGTTATACCCTCAGCATGCACATGCTCTCACTGGTGTTATCCCTCAGCATGCACATGCTCTCACTGGTGTTATACCCTCAGCATCCACATGCTCTCACTGGTGTTATACCCTCAGCATGCACATGCTCTCACTGGTGTTATACCCTCAGCATGCACATGCTCTCACTGGTGTTATACCCTCAGCATCCACGTGCTCTCACTGGTGTTATACCCTCAGCATGCACATGCTCTCACTGGTGTTATACCCTCAGCATGCACATGCTCTCACTGGTGTTATACCCTCAGCATCCACATGCTCTCACTGGTGTTATACCCTCAGCATGCACATGCTCTCACTGGTGTTATACCCTCAGCATCCACGTGCTCTCACTGGTGTTATACCCTCAGCATGCACATGCTCTCACTGGTGTTATACCCTCAGCATGCACATGCTCTCACTGGTGTTATACCCTCAGCATCCACATGCTCTCACTGGTGTTATACCCTCAGCATGCACATGCTCTCACTGGTGTTATACTCTCAGCATCCACATGCTCTCACTGGTGTTATACCCTCAGCATGCACATGCTCTCACTGGTGTTATACCCTCAGCATGCACATGCTCTCACTGTGTTATACCCTCAGCATCCACATGCTCTCACTGGTGTTATACCCTCAGCATCCACATGCTCTCACTGGTGTTATACCCTCAGCATGCACATGCTCTCACTGGTGTTATACCCTCAGCATGCACATGCTCTCACTGGTGTTATACCCTCAGCATCCACATGCTCTCACTGTGTTATACCCTCAGCATGCACATGCTCTCACTGGTGTTATACCCTCAGCATTCACATGCTCTCACTGGTGTTATACCCTCAGCATGCACATGCTCTCACTGGTGTTATACCCTCAGCATCCACATGCTCTCACTGGTGTTATACCCTCAGCATGCACATGCTCTCACTGTGTTATACCCTCAGCATCCACATGCTCTCACTGGTGTTATACCCTCAGCATGCACATGCTCTCACTGGTGCTATACCCTCAGCATGCACATGCTCTCACTGGTGTTATACCCTCAGCATCCACATGCTCTCACTGGTGTTATACCCTCAGCATGCACATGCTCTCACTGGTGTTATACCCTCAGCATGCACATGCTCTCACTGGTGTTATACCCTCAGCATCCACATGCTCTCACTGTGTTATACCCTCAGCATCCACATGCTCTCACTGGTGTTATACCCTCAGCATGCACATGCTCTCACTGGTGTTATACCCTCAGCATGCACATGCTCTCACTGGTGTTATACCCTCAGCATGCACATGCTCTCACTGGTGTTATACCCTCAGCATGCACATGCTCTCACTGGTGTTATACCCTCAGCATCCACATGCTCTCACTGTGTTATACCCTCAGCATGCACATGCTCTCACTGGTGTTATACCCTCAGCATCCACATGCTCTCACTGGTGTTATACCCTCTGCATGCACATGCTCTCACTGGTGTTATACCCTCAGCATGCACATGCTCTCACTGGTGTTATACCCTCAGCATCCACATGCTCTCACTGGTGTTATACCCTCAGCATGCACATGCTCTCACTGGTGTTATACCCTCAGCATCCACATGCTCTCACTGGTGTTATACCCTCAGCATGCACATGCTCTCACTGGTGTTATACCCTCAGCATGCACATGCTCTCACTGGTGTTATACCCTCAGCATGCACATGCTCTCACTGGTGTTATACCCTCAGCATCCACATGCTCTCACTGGTGTTATACCCTCAGCATCCACATGCTCTCACTGGTGTTATACCCTCAGCATGCACATGCTCTCACTGGTGTTATACCCTCAGCATGCACATGCTCTCACTGGTGTTATACCCTCAGCATGCACATGCTCTCACTGGTGTTATACCCTCAGCATCCACATGCTCTCACTGGTGTTATACCCTCAACATCCACATGCTCTCACTGGTGTTACACCCTCAGCATGCACATGCTCTCACTGGTGTTATACCCTCAGCATGCACATGCTCTCACTGGTGTTATACCCTCAGCATGCACATGCTCTCACTGGTGTTATACCCTCAGCATCCACATGCTCTCACTGTGTTATACCCTCAGCATGCACATGCTCTCACTGGTGTTATACCCTCAGCATGCACATGCTCTCACTGTGTTATACCCTCAGCATGCACATGCTCTCACTGTGTTATACCCTCAGCATGCACATGCTCTCACTGGTGTTATACCCTCAGCATCCACATGCTCTCACTGGTGTTATACCCTCAGCATGCACATGCTCTCACTGGTGTTATACCCTCAGCATCCACATGCTCTCACTGGTGTTATACCCTCAGCATCCACATGCTCTCACTGGTGCTATACCCTCAGCATCCACATGCTCTCACTGGTGTTATACCCTCAGCATGCACATGCTCTCACTGGTGTTATACCCTCAGCATGCACATGCTCTCACTGGTGTTATACCCTCAGCATGCACATGCTCTCACTGGTGTTATACCCTCAGCATGCACATGCTCTCACTGGTGTTATACCCTCAGCATGCACATGCTCTCACTGGTGTTATACCCTCAGCATGCACATGCTCTCACTGGTGTTATACCCTCAGCATGCACATGCTCTCACTGGTGCTATACCCTCAGCATCCACGTGCTCTCACTGGTGTTATACCCTCAGCATGCACATGCTCTCACTGGTGTTATACCCTCAGCATGCACATGCTCTCACTGGTGTTATACCCTCAGCATCCACATGCTCTCACTGGTGTTATACCCTCAGCATGCACATGCTCTCACTGGTGTTATACCCTCAGCATTCACATGCTCTCACTGGTGTTATACCCTCAGCATGCACATGCTCTCACTGGTGTTATACCCTCAGCATCCACATGCTCTCACTGGTGTTATACCCTCAGCATGCACATGCTCTCACTGGTGTTATACCCTCAGCATCCACATGCTCTCACTGGTGTTATACCCTCAGCATGCACAACATCTCACTGGTGTTATACCCTCAGCATGCACATGCTCTCACTGGTGTTATACCCTCAGCATCCACATGCTCTCACTGGTGTTATACCCTCAGCATCCACATGCTCTCACTGGTGTTATACCCTCAGCATCAAATTCAAAGATTTTCAATCATGATGCCCTCCAGTTCCCTATACTTAGTGGACTATTCATACAGATAATTAATACAGTCTCAATAGCATTTCCTCAACTGAATTAAAGCAGTGGCATTGAGTGCATCCTTGATTGCCAGTTCATGACGATGAGCCAAGCACCACATCCAGAATGTCCCATCTAACTCCTGCTCCACCAATCCCTTATGACCTGATGAGCAATGTTAGCTCATGATCCGTCTGTACCAATTCCTACCAACTCCTTGCCTGCATCTTTATTCACAGCATGGATGCCAAGACTTTGTAGTCCATGCTGTAGTCACTGAAACAGGCCATCTGCAGTCACCAGGTTTAGGTCTGTTTAGAGAAAGGAATTTGATCTTTGCATGAACTTTCTCATCCGTGCTGTTCGAATCCCATGAGTAATTCATTGTTAGTGGTGCTCTTGTCAGTTGAATAATAATGGCTATAGCAGAATAACTTCTCGTCCACAATCTTCATAATGTATACTCTGGCTGGATCTGCTGTTGCTGTTGTCCATTCGTGGTGGGGTAGAGAGGTAAAAGTTCAAATCTGCTTGACTCTAATCACGCCAATTTGGATTTTTGTGAGATATATATATATATGTATTTATCAATCTAAATCTTGAATAGCTATGTTTTAAAACTGTTTGTTAGGCCAACCGAGATAAGAGAGATATACTCTCTTTTAGGCTTGAGCTTGCTAGGGAAATTTTTGTGTTAGTTTTAGAATACCCCAGCATCCAGGACGTCCTCGCAGCTCCGAGCATGCTATGCTGGACTGCATTGAACCCATCCTTAGGTCATTGGACAGTACATGTAGAGAGGAAGAACAAGTCGATTGTATATCTAACAGTAACACCGAGAAATTATCAGCCTGATGCTGGCCATAGGTATGAGTCTCGCATCAAATACTCCAGTTGTGATGTCAAATCTTTGTGCTGGGACTGTTACAAAAATATCATACTCTCACAGATTACTTTAGTTGGACAATCCCTTTTATGGTGGACCTGTTAGTCTTTTGAACCTTCAGAAGCTCTGTTAAGATGATCACTCGGCTGCTACGGTCAACTCCCTTTGTTTGTGTTGTTGTTGATGTGTTGTATTGTTAGACGTTGCATTGTGATTTAGTGTTGTTATATTTTGTGTTCCCCAGCTAAATGGCTAATAAGCTAAGATGATAACTGCATCACAAGAAAGTATATATAGCTTACATGCTATTCTGAATCATGTTGAGTGGAGCAGCTATAGCACTTACTGGTTACGAAATAGTCCCTGAATGCAGGCTTTAATACAGGTTTTTCAGTAATATTGTGTGTTACTTAATTGGCAAGCGAAGCGAGTCACCTCAGAGGAGAGTTGGATTGGAAAACTTTTAGTGTTTGCTACGTATGGTGTACGATGTATCACCTTACGTTCACCCATAAAATATCTGAATGAGTCATCTTCTTTTAGTTCAAAAATGGTCATTTTACTGAAGAGAAAGGTCGAGAAAACAGCACCAGATTCAATGATTGAGGAAAGAAGATCTCTTGCACAGGCAACATGGATGTGGGATATAGCATCTTTATCATGATGCAGAAACTGTATCAATCTTGGTGAGGTAAACACATGCACTGTCACTCTATGGACAGAGAACTGCTACATAGTTGGCTAGGATGTTTATGCATAGGCTCAATGGAGGAGAGATGTGCTAATGTGTAGAGCATACTGCACACACTCAACTGGATCAAGAATGCAAACTATCATTATCAAGTTCTTATCAACTTCTGCATGGTCTCCCTTTAGTACTAAGAGTATTTCTGCAGAAAGTGCTGCCTGATAACCTCACTTAGTGTAGTGTGCTTCCATCATCAAGAAAGGTTTCTTCCAAGTACTCTTAACAAAACTCTTCTCACATCAATTTCCTCTTGCACATTTCTCTTTCAGAACTTTCTCATTATGTTGTAGGGCATATGGTTGTCAATTTGGGAATTTGTAAGGAATGCATAAAGGCATGTTGTAATTCTTGCTAGTTTTCCATATAATTATATCACAATCCAAACATTACATCATCATAATAGCAACAATAATGTACAGACCAGTACTGCTGCTAAGGCCAGGACAATGGCTAGTGTAATATGTATTTCTAGGGTTTCAAATTTAGTCCCACAGGGCATCAGCCAAAATAACAATATTTGTTTTCTCCTCTCTCTCTCTCTCTGTGGTGGTGGTGGTATGATTTGACTGATGAATATTTCTATATTACCCATTTCCCCCTTTTTCTTTAAAAATTGACTATTAGGTTTATCACAGACATTTCTGAACTTAACTTCTAATGTGGATGGTGATGTCTGTCCTGGTGTTGATGCCGTTTATACGTGCATCACTGATGCAGCAGCGTCTGTCAGATGGACTGCTGAACCTTTTTATTCTCTGTTTCTTCTGAATCCATCTTCTATGGTAGATACTAATGGTAGTATCACTATTACGCCAGGGATTCCTGTTCCCTTCACAAGCACACTCACTATAACCTCCAGTGATACTCTCGACTTCACTGAAGTTATCTGTGCTGCTGGAAGTCTGGAGAAGAGAATGACATACAGGAGGATATTAGGTATGAATGATGTTTATTGCTGTACATTACATGAAGTTGTGTGGGGGATCTTTTTCATTTTGAATTGATGCATCCCTCATTCATTAAGGTTGGTCAAGTAATTGTAGCAACATCAACTGTACAACCCCCCAACATTTACTGCCTCCGATACAGAAGTTATAATTAATATACTGACTGTACTCTCATACTTTCCATAGTAAGCATTGAGAGGCAGTGGGAATGAGAGATAATGTAGAGGGGAAAGGAGTGCAATATAAGAGGTGTGGGGCAGAAGTGACCTTTCTACTGCTCATCATGCAAAAAGATGATGTTGCAACACTGGGGCACTCTGTCAAACTCTAAGTCTCAGCAGAGCAAGATCTAATGAATCACCATTGCTCAATTGCATACATATTCCTTGTTTTCTCAAATATTTAACCTGAATATAAAATGTTCCAGTTGTCCTCACAGAGTGAACACTGAACGAGTACAAAGTCAACTAGAGGGCATACACAATAGATCTCAGCCCTCAGCAGGTGACTGGCTTGGACTAGGCATGTGTTTGCACACTTATCCAGCCTCCATACACTGCTGCAACCTTTCTCCCTGTCAGAGTTTATTGCTAGCTAGAGCCCAACAAAGAGAAGCACAACAAAGCAATAAAACAATAATAGGACTAGGGCCTGAACAAAGAGGGCTTTAAAAGAAAAGGTTGCTAATTCTAATCTTCTAGTAATTTCATTAGTTTCCTGTTCTTCATCATTAAGTTAGAGAAAAGATAAGATCATTGGAATTGTCGGTCTTTCTAGCAATTTCTGGCACTGCTGTAGGTGTCATGTCTTCCAGCTTTTGGCAGTGAATGTCACCATCTTCATTGCCATCTGTCACTACTGAGATCCCACAGACCTTGAAGAAAGATCAATACCCCATGATATGCCTGCACATGCACGGCACGAATGCTGTGTGGACATAACTAAACATACACCTGCACATGCACGGCACGAATGCTGTGTGGACATAACTAAACATACACCTGCACATGCACGACATGAATGCTGTGTTGACATAACTAAACATACACCTGCACATGCACGGCACGAATGCTGTGTTGACATAACTAAACATACACCTGCACATGCACGGCACGAATGCTGTGTGGACATAACTAAACATACACCTGCACATGCACGACATGAATGCTGTGTTGACATAACTAAACATACACCTGCACATGCACGGCACGAATGCTGTGTGAACATAACTAAATATACACCCACACATGCACGGCACGAATGCTGTGTGGACATAACTAAACATACACCTGCACATGCACGGCACGAATGCTGTGTGGACATAACTAAACATACACCTGCACATGCACGACACGAATGCTGTGTGGACATAACTAAACATACACCTGCACATGCACGGCGGCACGAATGCTGTGTGGACATAACTAAACATACACATGCACATGCACGGCACGAATGCTGTGTGGACATAACTAGAGGACAAACACTTCATATGCACTTCCTGAATGGAAGATGCTGTTTGGCTACACTACACTTGGTCTAGCAGACGTAATGAAACTAGCTTAGGGACAGTTAATTACTCCACCATAGTTACTAGCCTTATTGACTTCAAAAAGTTCTGTGTCCTCCAGATAGTAGCTACTAGCAACAGATGGCAGAGAACAGCCTAGCTTTTGGAGTTCCTAGAATCTCCAGGGCAACCTGGATGTTTATTTCAAAGACCATAAATTCGGTGATCACCTACAGTACGTATCGGATAAAATACGTATGCTAATTCATTGAGCTAAGCGAGACACTCGACTAATCATGAGAACCCTCAGGAGTCCATATGTACACATGATCATCACACGGAGCAATGAACAGCTAATGCCATCCGGTGGGTGCGGCCGATCCCAATCCAACTCTCTGTGGTTGATTGGCTTATGTAATCTAACACTTGACTATTATCCGTGGCTATGTAATGCTACTTATGTGTACATATTGTAATTGTGAGCTGAAGAAACTGAAAATTAATAATAAATGGCCTCCGTGTGTATAAACTAATAATAAATGGCCCATGTAAACATGTGTATAAAGTATGTACTAATAATAAATGGGCCATGTAAACATGTGTATAAAGTATGTACTAATAATAAATGGGCCATGTAAACATGTGTATAAAGTATGTACTAATAATAAATGGGCCATGTAAACATGTGTATGAACTAATAATAAATGGCCATGTAAATGTGTGTATAAAGTATATACTACCGTAGAGTACGTAGTAAGCGCCCACCCCCTGGATTAGGCCGTTCTAGACGTAAGCGCCCATTGACGTAGTAACCGCCCACCATCCGGGTTTAGGACGATCCAGATCGAGCTCCCACCAAAAAATGACGCGCTATTCTGCTCCTTGGCCATGTGCCGCGTCGCGCCCTCCCCCTAGACCACTCCCATTTCAGTGCCCATGCTGACCTGAGATAGCTAGCGCGTTGTTCAAGATGGCACAGAGTCATGCAGGTAAAAAAACTGAAAAGTTATACAGTGGCATGTAAAGTAGAGATTGTAGAATGGTACAGAGGACAAGGGATGCAAAATGTATCACAGACAGCAAAAAAAATTGGAGTTGACAGAAAGAGAGTGCGTGAGTTGAATGAAAAGTACGATACACTGGTTGATGCCAACATTGGTGGTGGGAAGAAGAAAAGGAAACTTCATGCTGGTGCACCAGTCTTCAGCCAACACGTGGATACAGAGGTCTTCGACTACCTAGAGCTAGAGCGCTCTGAAGGCAGGGATGTTCTTAACAAAGACCTCATGGAGAGCGCCTTGCAAATCGCTATGAGAATAGGCATCCATGGCTTCCTTGCATCCCCCATGTGGCTACCTGGCTGGAAGAAGCGATGGAATGTAGGCTATAGGCAGTGCACAAACACCTCTCAAAAGGTTACTCAGGACTTCAAGGTGCAGCTCACCCACTTTCGGAGGACCATTGTCAGATACCGAGAGCTACACGGGTACAGAAAATCTGATATTGACAACATGGATCAAACAATGTGCAGGTAAACATTGTATACACTGATAGCTTGTCATTTTACCTTGTTCATCACTAGGTTTGATTCAGTACCTTCTGCCACCAACAATCGTCGTGGTGAGAGAAGCATTCGCATTCCTACCACTGGTGCCCAAAAGAAGGATTTCACAGTAGCCACAGGAGATGGAACAAAACTCCCTGCTGTCATCATTTTCAAGGAGAAAAATGGAAAATTTGGCCCACGCGTTGCAGCAGGACTTACAGTTCCTGACAATGTTGAGGTCACTGCCAGCGAAAATGGATGGATGACACGCACACAACTGCACAGCTGGCTACGCAGGGTATGGGGGAAGTCTTTGTACGGTACACGACGACTCCTTGTCCTAGATGCCTATCGTCCACACAAGTGTGCTGACACCAAGGATGTAGCTGAGGAGTTGGAAACAGACCTGGTATTTATCCCAGGTAATGTAGTGAATTTCAATAGTCTTGTCACAAATGATGGCCTGCATGCAAATGCTTACATTTTGTCTAGGTGGCTGCACATCCCTGGCACAGCCAATGGATGTTTCTGTGAACAAGATTCAAGGATAAAATGAGGGAAGTGTGGATGGAATGGAGGAGAAGCGCCAACACCTGCAGGACAAAGAAAGGCAACTTGAAGTCCCCCCTCAAGACAGGATGCCATTGATTGGGTCTCTGCTGCATGGGGTGCCATTCCAGAAGAATTAATAGCTCGCTCCTTCCTTTACTGTGGGATTTCTAACATGCGTTCCGAAGAAAGTTGATGAGGAGAGCAAAGACGACGACGAAGATCCTTTCGCTGGGATGAGTGATGGCGAAGCTGATGAGTTGGAAGGGCAAGAAGAACCTGGAGAAGAGGACGAACAAAATCAACACTAGCTAGCACATTTTTTATCTTTGTTTACTGTATTGTACTGCACTTCAGTTATTACGCGCCCCAAGACCGTGTGCAAATTATTGGTTCCGTGTGCAAATCGGTGGAGTAATGACGCTAACTGAGTTGCTGTAGTAACCACCCATATGCTGCAGCTAGTACCCACCCCCTTAATTTTAGAGGCGAGTGGTTGAGCACCCATGGGCGCTGAGTACGTATTCTACGGTAATAATAAATAAAATGGCACATGTAAACGTGTGTATAAAGTATATTATACTAATAATAAATGGTAAATGGCATATGTAAACGTGTGTATAAGCTAATAATAAATGGCCATGTAAATGTGTGTATAAAGTATATACTAATAAATGGCATATGTAAACGTGTGTATAAACTAATAATAATATGTCAACGTGTGTATAAACTAATAATAATATGTAAAGGTGTGTATGAACTAATAATAAATGGCATATGTAAAAAACTGCAAAGTCATAATTCTGCAATGCACATAATTGCATCCCTAAGAAATGAGTCAGTGTAATGATGAACAAAGTCAAACAAATAAATGAGAGGGAGCACAAAGCATGTGCTGTAGAAACAGGAACTGAGGAGCCCTAGGCTATGGAAAACCATTTGCCTCAAGTGTGAATGTATGCCTACCTTATCAGACTAGTCATGTGGTGGGTACACTGCATTATCTTGGATGGTTCACAATACTTAACTTTTAACATTACCTAAACAATCCTGAACATCCCCACCAATGGACAGCAATGATAGCAGCTTAAGCTTGAGTACACATTATGGCAGTGTGGATAGGAAGTTTTTCTGCTGAAAGTATCTCTACTAGTAAACTATCTCTATCTAAGTAGCTATACCACACTACTTACATCCAACAAGCTTCAGACCTGAATGGTTCCTGGCATTGTCGTCTGCCCTGATGTCCCATCATATAGCAGATACCAGTCACAAGCAGTAGAAGCTTTTCCTTGTTCAGACAGCTCCTCCTCCACAAGCATGTAATGTTTACTAGAAGCTGATGGTTCAGGACACCACTTGCTACATTACATCATTCTGATTGGTCTGCTGCAGTTTGCATGTGTTATGCATCTAGTGCACATCATTCAGAGATGTTGGCAGAGCTCTCGATCATGGGAATGAGACGCACATCTGCTGTGTTATTTGCATTCAAGTGACTATTTGCAATGAAGTATGTCACAAGATAAATCCAGTCAAGATTTGCTGGTTGTCTCAGTGTGTAGCTAGTGCCTATGCTTTAGCTTTTTTCCTGAACTTCAGATTCCCTATAACTTTCAAGTCAATGATTTGGTCTCCATTGAAGTCTGCAAATGGAAAATGGATGGCACCCACTATGCTGTTTTCAGTGATCTAGGATTAGGCAGGCTCATGTAGCAAGCACCAAGTATATAGATTTTATTGAAACAACACATGAAGCTGACGAGAAAGATAGTAATGTGGCTTGCTACATGCACCCAGCCTAATCCTAGATCAATGAGAACAGCATAGTGGGTGCTTGCTATGTGAACCTGCCTTATCTTAGATCAATGAGAACAGCATAGTGGGTGCTTGCTACAACTTATTACATGCTTTGCAGTTTATATGGAGTATATCTTGGTGTTCATTATTTGAGTGTGAGAGGAAGGAATTCTGTGATGCATGATTTATGAGAGCATGACAGGACATTAGTCTGTCATCCAACATGTGCAACTTGATAGTGGGTGGATGTGCACGTGCAGAGATGTGTGTGTGTGTGTCTATACAATATCCCATCCAGAGATATATGTATATCTACATAGAGAAATATGTGCAGTGTTGGGTTTTGGTGGCCACTCTTTATGGTAAAGACTTCTTTTAATTCTCAAAGCTTTAATTAGACTAATATTATGCTACTGTGAACAGAACAACAACGATAAGCAATACTACAAGAACAAATACAATGTTCAGCTAACTGATGAGATATTCACTGTCTTCCTTTTTATACTCAAGTCAGACCATTGCTTATACCCCCGGTTCCCAACCTTTTTCTGGTGGCGACCCCATTCAACTCAACGTGTCCTTTTTTATTTGGAGCCGATTCTTGTACTTTGTTTTCATCACAACCATTGTGGAAAACGACTGTTCGCATAAATATGACGAAGGGTACAGCATTAGGAGCCATTTTGCCTTCTTGGATAGACGTGGATAAGATTGAAGCGTATTGCACCAGTAACTGGGCAAAGACACGGACTTGAATAATAATTTCTCTCTGGAATCCTGTTGCAGCCTCACAACCTCCTCTTCGGCGATATCGTCAGTGATGGTGTCTAATAGTTCACTGAATGGATCTTGGGCCACGGGAAATAACTGGACGTCGAGCTCAGGGAAGTAGTGTTCATCAGTGACTGAAGATGTTCAATGATTTTGTCAGATAGATGCTCGACTTCGATCTCTTCACATTCTTCCAGGTGGGTAGAGAGGTGTGGGAATAATATGAAATTCTGCCGACTCACTTTATCCTTCAACAAAGCCAGTGTGGCAAGAAACCCTTTTATTTTGTCATGAGCATCAGGTTCGTGTCTTTGCCTTGAAGCGTACGATTCAGCACATTGATACGTTCAAAAATGTCGCTCAAATAGCACAATTTAGCAAGCCAGTTACTGGACTCCAGCACTGCCACCCATTCATGTTTTGTGAACACTCTTTTAACTCTTCACGTAACTCGTGAACACGCAGAAGAATGTTTCCTTGTGACAGCCATTGTACCCGAGTGTAGAACAGTAAGTTCATGTGATCAGCGTCCATTTCATGACAGAACAGTCTGAATAACCTCGTGTTTAGAGCACTCGATTTGATGTGATTCACGATTTTGACCACCTGCAACAATACGTTCATCAGATTTTCGGGCATTGTGCGAGCGGCCAGCACTTCCCTGTGGATCATGCAATGTATCATAAATGCATGACAGGCCACTCGATGTAATTTATCTTTTAAGCCAGAATGCCTCCCAAGCATTGCAGAATGCCTCCCAAGCATTGCAGAATGCCTCCCAAGCGCATTGCAGGAGCTCCATCTGTTGTTGATCCAATCAATTTATTGAAGTCCAGACCTTCTTGATTGTAAGGCTTCGATTTTTGTGAAAATGCCCTCTCCTTTAGTTTTCATTTCCAATGACTTGCACATCAACGGCTCGTCGACAAAATCACCATCTTTGACCAAACCAATTGCACGCATGATGCAAGTCTGTTGATTCATCCAGCTGTATGGCATGCCAAGGAGATGCTTGATAGCCGTAACATTCTGTGCGGTGATGATGGCCTCACTCATGTGTCACAAATTCTACGATGATTCCAGAGCAGGATCGAGAGTTTACTAACCATGTCTTCTCCGATCATGAGAGAACCATTTGCTTGGGACATGGCATTATCAGTTCCTTATCAATGTGGCTTTTTAGCTTTTGTGACGCGCAATGAAACACGATAGTAAGTTTCCAGAGCACATTCATTGGTCTGATGACATTTACCTTGTTAATGCAAGCTAAGGGCGGTTAACTTCCGTTGGAAAAATGGGTGATCTCTATCTTGGTACGCTGCATGTTTTGATGATAGATGCCGTTGTAACTTGTTCTGTTAACTTGTTCTGTTTCATGGATTCACTCAAAAGTAGTTTGTAGCACTGAGGTTTCTGGACTCCACGATCTGTCACATAATAGAAACCTAGCTCAATGAACTTGTCATGGTAAGGTCGTTCGCGTGAGGCACCGGCCATCTCCCTTCACAAAACATAGCATTAAAATAAAAAAAGTTTTCAGACTAGACCACGACCCCATGAAAAGTGCTTCGCGACCCCACCTTGGGTCATGACCCAGAGGTAGGCTTATACAATGGTAGACCTAGCAGTATCCGAATAGGTGATCGTTTAGCCCAAGCATTAAAATAAAAAAAGTTTTCAGACTAGACCACGACCCCATGAAAAGTGCTTCGCGACCCCACCTTGGGTCATGACCCAGAGGTAGGCTTATACAATGGTAGACCTAGCAGTATCCGAATAGGTGATCGTTTAGCCCATGCACAGTGATGTTACGGCATCCTTCCTCAATCGGATAGCTTGCATCGCTACACATGTTAGTGCAGAAATGTATGCTTCTATTTTATGTGTATGCTACAATGCTACAGTAATGTCAATGTATATATATATATAATATATACATGTATATAAGCATACCACATGGTGAGTACAGTTTCTGTTGCACCGGAAAAAGAACTTAGTACTCTATGATAAAAGAAAGCTTACTAATCAAGAATTATAAATATAAACAACTGCTTTAATGCTATCATAACATTGTGTAACATTTTAAGTACAAACTTTAATAAAATTTAGACTTCTCCTTCAGTCAGTTTTTTCCCTTCCTTTCTCCTCTCCTTCTCTTGGTGTTGCTCACTGAATGCTTTGCTCTTCATCAAGGCAAATATTATATTTTTACATTTGCCCATACCCAAGTTCCAGGCCCCATAAGTGTAATCTGCCCTCTTCCCCCTTGCAGTGCCAAAAGGTAGATCTCTCTGAATTATAGCATTAGTTGGTGTAGGCAGGCAAGAAGGAAAATATAATTAGTATACCATATTTACTTGAATGGACACCACGGGCTCAAATAATTTCAGGCACCCTAACCCAGCGAATATTAAATGAAGGTGAATACAATTAGAGGAGGTACATAATTGATCTCAAACCCAGGCTATAGGCATGTGCAGGCTCATGGAGCATCACAACTAGCTCCTCTCTCCTCTCAGTCATTGTTGAGCTCGAGCCAACAACGCTAGCACTAAGAAATTGAATGTAGTGAGAGAAAATAAGGGCTAGGGCCTGACCAAAGTTTGCTAGTCCTCAGTCATCAACTAGTGTTTCAGTTCATCATCATCAACATCAAGGCCTGAGTAAGGGTTTGCCAGAATCCTGATGTTCTCCACTTTTCTGCTTGTGAGTGAGCTCAGCCATTTGTTGTGTGACTTCAGTTGCCATCCCTCCTTGCTTTAGGTGGTGAGTTTCTCCAGCTCCACTGCCATCCTCTTATGTATCTGCACATGCACGAAATGAGGGCACATTGTAAATACTATTTGCGTGAGAATACTGAATGTTCAGACCTCCTATATAATAGGGCAAACACTATTCGTGGGTGAAAACTATTCCAGGGCAAATTCCATTCGAGGAAATGTAGTACTAATTATTGTATTATTATTATATGACTCTTTAATCGTTTTCCACTTGTAGATATTTCTTGTGCATCTACAGTATATAGCTGCACATTCTAAAGTTGTCCCAGCTCAGTCTTTATGTTTCTTACCAGAAGTGTCAAGTTGTCAACCATTGATCAAAACTTACAGCACATGGTGACTTTTATTGCATAAGCTACATAATTATGTATATGTGTAACTCAGGAGAGGTTCGAGGTCTATTGTTCAGGTACAACTGGAGCAAACTTTTGCTCCCATATCTCAACTTGTTTGCATTGCACTGACCCAATCCCTAATAGTTTGATGTGTTTGTGAAGCACATACTGTAGATGTGACCAAAAATGCATGCATTGGAGGGTCCAGAGAAGAATTTATGGTAGTCATGCATTTGTGCCAGTCGGCACACTACATAGCGCACACATGTGAAGGATTGATGCTCAATAACATCAGCACATGGAGTGTAGACCACCACACATGAGGACTTTCCCGCTCTTTCTCCTTGAATGTTCATTGTCTTCATATTTCATACTTAACTGCTCGTGTGCTTGATGGCTCTTTTTTTGACCGTCTATTTACCTGCTCTCGGCATTCGACTATTTCTCTCATTTCTTATGTGGTTTAGGTGTTTTGTGTGGACCTCTCTAGCTTGTCAGTTAGAATGTAAGTGTCAACTGTACTAGATTTGCAAGGATGAATCCCTGAGATGCTGATGATGGCAAGAGAGAGAGAGCAATGGGCAGAACAGCAGCAAAAAAAAAGTTGGGAGATGGAAGCTTTGAGAAGTAAGCAACAAATGTAGACAGCAAAGATGCAAGGAGAGAGCAGGGAAGCAGCTTCAACAACATCAACAGCTGACACACAATGGACATGCCAGGAGAGAGAACAGTGAATGAAATGATAGCTATATAGTTTGTCTTGTGAATAACACAATAGGAAGAGGAATAGTGGACAGGCAGAAGGCAACAAGAAAGCAGAGCAGCAAATTTCCATGGAGAGGGAAAGTTGTAATACTATTTGTTAATGAGCCTCGTATTCTTTTCCAAGCAGGGAGCAACCACACATCCTAACCAGGCACACACACACACACACACACACACGCATACAGGCACGTGGGTGCATGGACTTCAAGTGATGACGAAAGGTTGCCTATTTGCTCTTCATATGGTCTACTGACCTGTAGTTCTGGAGTGAAATGAGCATATGCTGATGAACTAGCAGGTTCTAGCAGTGGCCCACTGGAGCTACATGTAGGAAGGTCTTTCACAGGCTAAAGGCCGGTTCATAATATGACGATAGCTCGGCGTAGCGCATCGTCGCTTTTGTGGTCAAGCTTCAGCGTTTCGTCTAGCAGCGTCATTGCCGTTCACAATTTGGCGTTATTGACGGAGAGCGAACCACCAATTGGACTTTGACCTTGCAGTTGCTGAGCCAGTTCATTTTTTGCTCGCCATGGTCGGAAGAAATTTTGTACGAGAACAGGAGGCTATAATTCTAGTATTACTGTTGAGAAGGAGGAATAGGAGACTGAAAAGAGTGCGTGCACGCAAAATATTCCAACAGCGCATGGAGCAAGGAGAATATCATAATTTACTTCAGGAGATGCGTCTATCTGACCCAAGCAGCCACTTCACGTACCTCAGGATGACGAAAGAAAGGTTTGATAGTCTCCTGAAAGAGGTATAAGTTAAGTTAAATATTCACCCAGTTATTTGAAACCATCCCTGTAATAATGATGGGTTAGTCAGTATTCTATTCAGTGACTATTTATCTATATATTTATATACATAATCCGACTCATATATTTATATGTATATACAGACATTCTCAATCTGCAGCTGATGTCCAAGATTTCAAAAAGTTCTTTTGTGCACCTGCTGGAGAAGTGTGTTTGGCAATATTATCGCCATGTGCGGCTAACTTGACTTCTGTTTTATTACATATAATAATAGAAATCAGCATAATTTCATTTACTGATATAACAATATTGTTGCAATTGAAAGGTGTAAAAGGTATCATTGGGGTGAGTGGGAGATGAAGGACCTGTATTTACATTGTTTGGGGGATAGTGAGGAGTGGAGTAGGGATTATTGGGATATTGGGAGTTAAGTAAGATTTTGTCTATCTCTACTCGTGCTATGGCCTTAGCTCGTCCCTGAGACAGGCAGCAACATGTTTGCCAAAGGCACCCTCTCCATCTTCCTGCTGCTGCTGTCCTTGCAGGGCGATGAGCACCCTGTCCATTTCATCAACTTCAACTTGTCGTTTTCTTTTTTTGCGTGGGTGGTCAAGTAGTTGTGGTGTGAGGGTATATACCTGGGGTACTTGCTGCAGTACTGCTGTTGAACATAAAAGAACGGTCATATTAATTTTGGGATGGATACTAACCTACCTGATAGCAATTGTCGTCTCATCTACATGTACGTTACTTCCTTCCTCGCTTTCCTGCGGACGGTCTGATGTAGGAGGTCTATACCACATCAAGATTCAGTGTAACAAAGAATACATATCTAGAAAACATACGTGTCTGCCCGAGCAGGAGTAAAGTTGGTGACGGTGCTATACAAATAAGACGCAGAACATTCAAATATATAATTCAACTTCACTACATAGTCAAAACTTATGGTAATCACTAACATTTTGTGCTTCACAGTGTCGGTGATAAAGCTCATTGGCCGCCAACAGGACACAAGTGCAGCATCTCTCGACTTCTTAGTTTTATTTTTTTTCAATTCCATGACGAATCTGTCCCTCAGAACCTTCCACCTTTTCATACATTCCTGGACACAGCAGTCCACTCCAATCTTTTTAAAATTTAGTATTAATAACTACCCTTCCACAAATAACTAGCTACCCTTCCACAAATTTTACATAGCTAATATCCTACCTTGCCAGAAACCTCGATCCAGGCGTTGTGCTTGGCCCTCTGGGTCTTTGTAAGATCGCGAAGACTCGCGACACCTGCCAAAGGTAGCTATAAGACCATACTGCCTCCACCACTTTCTCGTCATCCATTATAAAATGGGTAGCTTCAATTGGAAACGCTTAACGCCATTGTCACGTGAAAATCTAAAACAATCTGATTGGTTAGACGCTGAGCAGTAGACGTTGGAATAGAATCCAAGTCTACTCTATCGTCAGCCTCCGTGGCGTCACAGCGTCAAAACGGTAGCGGTTCATAATTGACGATAGGTTTGACGATGACGATGACGATGCGCTACGCTGAGCTATCGTCATATTATGAACCGGCCTTAAGGGTAACTGTACAAAGACTTGCTAGTCATGGTCTCTGCTCAATCTAGACCTCTCTACCCATGGCCAGACCCTTTACCAATAATGCTAAATAGCCCATGAATTTTTTTCAAAGTCATAATTTTCATTAATTTGAAAATTAGCACCAATTTACAATATGCCCTCTGCATGGAAGCAAGGGATCATTACAGCATACTCACTGCTGAGGTCTTTTCTCTTGTTATTTTCTAAACTTTGCTGGAGTTCAGTTGAGCTAACTTGTTTTGCTTGTTTTTTGTTTTGTAGAGCAAATTAATATTATTATGCCAAATATATGCACTTGTTACTTTTAGATCTTCCAACTATTTCACCTCTAAACTTGAAGTTTACGATCTCTTCCACCTTCATACGTGGGGGACGTCTATTATCAGTACAGTGGAGTAGCAGTCCTGATGCCATGGGGTACATGCTGTCCTGCGAAAACGACATGTGTGAGAGGGAAATGTTCAACAACAGTTTGGATACTGCTGCTTTTACTGCATTCATCAAGACAGAAGTGACCATAATATTAACAGGATTTTTTCGATGTTCTAATACGACCGATAGAGTTGCTGCAGGTGCAGCACCTACACTTTCTACACCTGACTCCCAAGGTATTTACAACATTAGATGCTTACCATGTAGGAAGGGGGGAAGGAGAAGTTGGGCAACATCTATACGTGCACACCCTGTATGCATGAAGGGGGCCTTGCCTTGCATTTATTGTTGGTGTCCCAATGTTTAGTGTTGCTGCAGGCTGCATGTGGAGAGATTGTGGACAAGAGCATATACTAGAAATAAAAGGTGTGGTTTCAGTGAACGTTCACGAGCAAAGAGGCCAGTAGTGTATTTAAGTGTAAAATGAACAACTGGAAGAGTATCTGGTGCAGTTGGTAGTCCTGCATTGGACCGTGCTGTCCTCTTGACTGTGCTCTTCATAGTTGTGATGCACATCATTGGAACTTCCAAGTACACATATGAGGCAAGTGTGTTGCAAGCTCACAGAGAGCTACTGCTAACTGGCTGCATCACTACATTTAAGGCTACAGCACTTTCAATATCAGCTCCAAACTGGAAGTAATTGTTTACATTACTCAGTCTGTTAGCTGCTTTAGCAGTCAGTTTGTGCAGTGTGCTAGCTAGCTAAATAAATAGTTACCTAGTGGCTACACTAACTAGAGTGTTGCAGTGTAAGATGGAGGCTAGTCAAGGAGGCTACAACTTCTTATCGTTGTAATGACATTAGATTATCATTTCTGTGTCAATGATGTTTGATGTTTGGTGTGTGTTCTAATAGCCAGCCTTCTAGTTCTTCTAGCATCACATCTGCAGGTATTTAGTCACTGGCTACCACCAGTATTAAACTTCTCTATTTGCAGATGTGCTTTCTGTAAATCTGTATAGTGTGTGACGGATGTAGTGGTGGATGCTATTTCCATTCTGACCAGGTGAAGATGCGTTGAGCTATGATGACAAGATCCTGGATGACAATGTGCACAGTTCTCTCAACCTTTACTCTGTGTTGCCACTAAGTCAGTTGTGTTGCCAAATGGTGGCTGTTCTTGTTGTCGTTCTAATATGAAAGATGGTAGAGAAGAAGCACACTCCCCTCACCTGGATGCCCCACATCCGGGCACATCCATCTGCCAGGTGCCCACGCATTGCACATCACGTCACGTGTATCGTGTGTGATCCTCGAGCTCGTGGAAGTGTCACTCATTTTGACAGTAGTACAGTCCATTTTCTTGTCGATGGAGAGCAATTCTTGTTTGGATTCTAGCTAGTTTCTTGTTTGTAGCTGGTACCTGAAGATATCAGAGACTAGAAGAATACGGAAGGCTTCCTGCAACAGTGATGATTAGAGCAAAGGGGAGAAGACCATGGAAGACCATCATTCAATCATTACCCGACGAAGCTTTCAATGTTCTAGAAATCTCTCATTGCTGTTGTTACTCGACATCTTCTTGTAAAAAAAAAATGGCGCAACACTGCAGTTTGTATGTGACAGGAATCACTGAGGCAAACACTATCATTTCTTGTTTAAATGAGCAAATTCTCATTCTCAGTCAGTGTGCATGTGCAGTATGTACAGGTACTATCTATGCTCATGCACTTAGTATATGTAGCAAGGCAAGTCATCAAAATGTGGACTGTTCCCAGATACAGACGTTTCTGAGTTATGTTCAGTACCGTTACCCAAGCTACCGATAAGGGCAGTTAGACTGTGGCTCATTTGTTGATTTATGACATTTTTGAGATGAAAATGAAAAAAGGCCAAAAAGAACCTTGTGAGTATATTAGAACAGTAACAAAATGGCTTGAAGTTTTTAGTTGGTACACGTGTAATGATAACTAATCCCCAGAGCTCTGTGTTCACATTTAACAAAGTGGATTAATCTTCTGTGTGGTGTTAGGGGAGCCTCACTAATTGCCAGTGCAGCATGTCCAGTACGTGCTGTTGCGGGTTTGTTTTGTTTGGATGGGGAAAGTCATTGAATTAATGATGCTTGACAATGATAACTCTAAGGGTTATGGCATGGGTGTCCAGGAAGTAGTGTAGGAAGTTACAGTATGTTGGGGTTTTTGGCAGGATTTTCCCCCCAAGGTGCTCGAAAATAGGACTTGATGTTGAACACGTGTCAATAAGGATACACTAGAACTTCAGGTATCTAAAAGGCTAGGGACTTACCACTTTGCGGATGATGGATAAGTGAGGGTTATTATAATATTTATAAGTAAGGCCATGAACTCAATTAAGCACCATGTATATTGTAAAGATCATGAAATACCTCCACCGTCATTGAGGCACAAAAACAGAACGGATGTTGTCTTCATTCTTCTTGAGGTCATAAACGATAGTTAACGAAATTCCAACATACTCCCTCTCCAGCTACAAGCACTCTGACTTTTCAGCTTATATAGTACTTCTATTTTTTTCTTCTCAATAGAAAGCATGGTTGTCTTATGCTTTACCCTGACTGGAGCCATACTCAACTCCTTCAGCAGCTGTCTTTTCCACTCTCTTCCATCTCGATACGCGAATGATCTGGAACAGACACACTCCAAAATGGAGCGGACACACCCCCTTCGTGTGCACATATGCATACAATTAGTCTTGCAGGTAATCTGAGCTTCTGGATAACTGGGGTCCGGATAATCGAGGTTCTACTATACAGAGAATATGGTATAATATTTGACACCTATTCTCTAGTGTTGTATAGAGGCTTATAGCATCTGTAAATTGCAGTACACTTCAAATTGATACAGTATTTCCATTCGCTTTCTCTTGTACAGCAGCTTTGGGCACAGCATTTTTGTTTGTTTTCTGGGATGTGGGAGGTGATGATACTTAGCTGCAGTCAACAGAGAACTAACCCTCTGAGCTCTAATCTAGTTAGTGTAATTTATTGGTAACATTACCATGATACGTTAAGTAATTTGTGAGCTATCGTTGACAATACCAAAAATGCATGCATAGTTATATCCCTAAACAGCCAAGTGCTGTGCCATTTCTGAGGATGATGTCTAAACAACCTCTGAGACAAATCTGAGGCTGTTATTGGCTCCCGGGTGTTGAGTTACCCCTAGTCCCCAAGTCTCAGCCCTTGATGTTGCAGCAGGCCTGAGAAAAATGAGACACAATTTTTATATAACAATAATTATTGTTTTAATCTACATAATAATTTGATTGTCCGTGTGTGTATTACGCTACTGAGCATGCGTAGTACAACACGTAGCAACAGTCATTAACATACTAATTGCCGGATGTTCTAGAATGGGCTACTACTAGCAAACAGACAGAAGGGGTGATTCATGCAAGAGCAACTATCAATAGCGAACGTAAAAGAGAGAAAGAAGAGCAACACCATACAGAGACAGAGAAAGACATGTACAGAATAAGCAGAACAGAAAGGTGGCGACTAGAAAGAAAAGGTTCAAGTGAAGTCCTAGCAATGCGAACTTCTAGCTTGGGTTAATGTCCACATTGTAACAGCAAAATTGTAATGTTTTAAGGTTTAATATGGAAGCCCTTAAAGGAATACTATTTACATTCATATTATTATTCCTAGGCAATGTACTGGTGGAAGCCGATGTTTATCGCTCCATGTGATGTACGTACCTACACGAAATGCCCAAGGCAAAAAATTTCATAGCCTATCTCTCCTCTGTTTTTATGCACGCTTTGCTCTTTCTCGCTCATCGTCACTGAACCGTCTCTTAGTGCCTTCTGCAGAATTATAATGTTGCAGTTCATACACACATCTGCAGAGTGTTTCTGTGTGATGAACTTAACATGCACCCGAGGCAAAAAAGGGTTTTCATGAATATAAGTGTCTCACTTCACCGGATTATTATTATTATTTTATGTATATGTTTCTTTCTCTCTCTCTGTGTGCGTGCGTGCATGCGTGTGTGCACGTGCTAACAGAGCGAACACTAAACAAAGGTGAACACAATTCAAGAGTGGACACTTTTAATCCCTAACCCAGGCTAGCCTCGAGTAGGCCTATGCAGCTCATTTAGCCTCGTGCAACACAGTCTTATTGAACTAGGAACTGGCTGAAAACAGAGATCTTTTGAGCTATATATCAAGTCCATAAAAGTGTGCAGAATCTATGGAGCTATAAAGTGGTAACCCAGGAGTGTATTTAGGGGGGGGGCGGGGGGGGGGCATTCACCCCCCCTTGTATAATTCTCGCCCCCCCCCCCCCTTGAAATTAGAGATATTTTTAAAAATAATGTCAAGAAAGGTGTAATACAAGAAAGGTGTAATAAGCTTATGATATCAGGTTCAAATGATAGGAATGTCAAACTGAGGTTCTTCTTGGTTTTCTCTGCCATACGTCCACAATCTCTTCAAGGTCGCTCTCAGAGAGTACTTCTGGTGCCTCTATAGCAATCCTCATAAGGTGAGAAAGGCTGCAGTCACTTAGAGAATTACGCAAACGAGTCTTGATCATCTTCATCTGTGAGAAGCTTCTCTCCACAGAAGCAGTAGAAACTGGAATCGATAAGCAGATGGAGGCAATCTTGTGCAAATTGGGAAACATGGCCTTGAGCATGTCGTTTGAAACAAGTTCTTTCAGCTGTGATGCAGTAGTATCCCGTGGTTGCTTGACTAACAGCTGGCGGAATGTTTTCCACTCTGTAAGTATTTCAGTGGAAATCATGGCTGTCTTCACTGTTTCTTCTCCATCCAATGTTTCTGCATCTCTATCTTCTCCGTAGTGAGCAATCAGTTTCTCAACAGACGTGTCTCCATAAGTGGGAAAATATACTGAATCTGGTTTTGGAACTTTCCGTGGATCGAATATAGACAATGCTGATACAACAGCGTTGGATGAAGAAAATCGGCTTGTTATGTTGGCCTTTAAATCAGCAACAAAAGGCTTACCAACAACATTCTGGAACGAAAGTATTTTATCAGCGTCAATAGACACCTTTGTAGATGACTTCAAGTCTTCAACGTTTTCAAGAAGCTCCAACACCCAGTTCGCTCCAGGCAAAACTGATCATCCAAGGATTTAACAGTAGCATCAACAAGGAATGATATCAACGAGAGGTCAAGCTGCTCTGCCTGAAGTGCTTTGCTGAGCTTGGCTACTTGTGGTAGAGTGAAATCAAGCAAATATATAGCTGCAATCGTAGACAATTTGCAGAGGGCACCATGGATTCCAAGAGCTTCTGGCTCGTGGGACGTCTCGTAGATGTTCCCAATGGTGATTACAATTGCAGAATAACTTGCTTTGACAGCTTTGACACACCTTTCATGTGCCAGCCAGCGTGTGTCAGATGGCTTGATCACTTTCATTTCTGGAAGTTCAAGAACGTGCTGTACCTCCTCCTTCAGACACTCTGCTCGCTTGGGGGAATTGCGAAAATGCTTCCAAAGAGTAGTCAATGTTCTGTAAACATGAGCAATTCCAGGAGTTTTATTGGTAGCTTGCACACAAGCCAACTGCAGTAAGTGACAGTGGCAGTGTATAAACAGAGCGTGAGGAGTATGTTTCTTGATACGTGCCTGAACCCCGGTCTTTCGTCCAGAAAAAGTTGCAGCTCCATCAAATCCCAATCCAACTATTCTTCCGACTTGTAGACCTTTCTTCTTTAAACAATCGATGAGATTAGAATAGATGGTCTCTGCATCAGCCTTCTTCAATGGAATAAGCTCCAGAAAGCACTCTACTGGTACACCATCTTCCTCCCAGCGGCAAAACACAGACAATTCTTCTACGTTGGTGACATCTGTGCACTCATCTGCCATGAGGCTGTACATAGGTGCCTTTTGAAGTCGCTTCAGAATCGACTCCTCCACCCATGTCCCCAATGATTCGATGAATTCAACCACAGCCACTCTTGATGTGTACACAGCATTTCTTGGTGCAGTTTCTAAGAATTGCTTCAAATGTTGGCTGCCACATCGAACCACCACGTCAACCAGCTTCTCAAATTATGTCGAATGTGCAACTTGTTCTTTCGTAAGAAAATGAGTGAGTAGGATCAGGCACTTCACTGCAGCTCTGTTCTGAGCTCTTTTGCGAGCTAAAACATTCTGGAGTTGCTGTACAACTGTTCCACCTTTGGCTGCTCCTTTAGCTGCAAAAAGAGCTTGAGTTGCATGGATATGGAAGTCACTTCTCGCATGAGCTTTCATTTTTTCAACAGCTTTCTTCCAATTTCTGCAAGGTTGTGTGACCCACACTCCTCCAGTACGCTGCAGACCAGATTGCTTGCAAACCTTGCAAAAGGCACCATCGCTATCCTCGTCATAATAGAGCCAACTGAAATCTTTCTCCCAGCTCTTAGAGTATTTTCTCTTCGTGGATACAGAAGAGCGGTGTTTGTTTTGCTTGCTTTTCTTTGAAGGTGGAGGACTAAGGCTAGGACTAGATGCCTCGACATGCTCAGAGCTATCTGTTCTGCTATCTTCGCTATCGCTGCTATTAGCATGAGAAGAGGCTTGAGAAGTACTTGCAAAGTATGAGCGAATATCCATATTAATATGAAGAGAAATCAGCTAGTAAGGTTTCTTTTATAGAGACTTTAAGACCATGACATAATGGACTGAGTTAAAAATACTGAGAGAGAGTGGGAAAGAAGGAGGGAACTGAAGAAGTGACAAACCTACAAAGGAGAACACGTGGTGGTGTGTGATGACTTTAAGACCATGACATAATGGACTGAGTTAAAAATACTGAGAGAGAGTGGGAAAGAAGGAGGGAACTGAAGAAGTGACAAACCTACAAAGGAGAACACGTGGTGGCGTGTGATGACATCATGTCTAAGATTAGACTTGAAGACCATGACATAATGGACTGAGTTTAAAATACTGAGAGAGAGGGAGTGGGAAAGAAGGAGAAACAAAAGAAGTGACAAACCTACAAAGGAGAGCACGTGGTGGTGTGTGATGTCATCGTGTCATGACACATGCTCTCCTTTTTCCAAGCAGCTACAATATCATGAGAAATATATACAGTCTAGCCATAGTTCGGTATAGCATAATGCCATTGGTAGTCAGTCAAAATAGTTATCCTCAGACATTGTAAAAGCAAAAAAAAATATGGGGGGATCTTCCCCCCAGACCCCCCTTTTACGACTTATGAACATGTTAAGAAAATATTAACAAAAATTAGGGCACCAAGTGACCAACCATTTCCACCCCCCCCCCCTAGAGAACTAGAGAAAAATTGTGTATGAAACCTGTTGTCCATGATTTTGTAAGAAAATGCATGGAATGCAACATAATTCGATTTCACAAAAGCCCACCTCCATTATACGAGTGACAAGTGACTATATCTAATCTATATATGCTGATTGCCGTAGCATGCAACTTCAGCAAATATTTAAGATGGAATGTTGTACTAAAGATTTTAGAAAAAGTGCATGCCATCATAAGTAGCAGCTATATATACAGTTAGTACTGCAAAAATACCTGTGGGTAAAACACTTTCGTACTCCACGCGGAAGCCCAGGGTGCACGTCCCCTTTCCGCACCATCCAGGCTCTCCGCCCCCCCTTATTTTTCCATATCTCAAGTTCGCCCCCCCTTGGCAAAATTTCTGTATACAACCCTGGGTAACCACAATTGTTTTTGCACCTACTAATTAATTTATGGTATCGATCCCCCTCCTTTCAAGATCTCAGCCTGACATTTCAAGCCAAATACATCAGTCTTTGTCAGGGAATCTTAGTGATGTTCTTGAGTAGTTCTATTTTCACTTGAGCTTGATCATAACGTGCAGGAACCTGGTATATACACACATAAAAAGATCTTGAATTCTATGCAAGTCCTCTGCACTTGTATGAATGTAACAAGAGCTTGCTTTAATGCCTGTTACAATTTGTCCTGTGGCCTTCGCTTTGCTTTCACAATATCTGCCTGGGTATGTTGCATTGCTTCGTCAGCATTTGTTGTGGCTAATAGCACTTGAGGTCTTGGATGTGTTTGGTTTGTAATAGTGTTTCGATATTATGAATGTAGTACCAAGTCCTACGATGAAAAAATTCGAGGGTCAAACTGGGCTATTTCCCAGAAGATACAAAATCACAACTTGCTTTACACCTGCACCAGTAGCAGAAGGACCTTTATTCACCTTGTGAATACTGTCAGATAGCCAATGAAGGACCTTTATTCACCTTGTGAATACTGTCAGATAGCCAATGAAGGACCTTTATTCACCTTGTGAATACTGTCAGATAGCCAATGAAGGACCTTTATTCACCTTGTGAATACTGTCAGATAGCCAATGAAGGACCTTTATTCACCTTGTGAATACTGTCAGATAGCCAATGAAGGACCTTTATTCACCCTGTGAATACTGTCAGATAGCCAATACTACACCAAGATGTTTCATAAACTTATCAATATCCAGTAGCACTGTTATTTAATTTGATGATGTGAGGAATCACCTCTCAACAAAACTGCGTGTGTATCACAAGGTGAACAGTACACTTGTCAAACCAGATGACATTCTCAAATGCACTTTCTGCCTCGCCAACAATTCGCCGTGCCCACTCCAACCTCTTGACCTGGAGTACAACTTCTTGACCTGGAGTACAACCTCTTGACCTGGATTGAAGGGAGACGAAATAACGTTATGGAGAAAAAATCAAATTTTAAGGGGAGACAGTTGCATTTGGGGGGGGGGGGGGGGGGGGGGGGGATGACCCACATGGTTTTGTTTTTGTTTGGTTACCACTTTATAACTCCATAGATTCCGTAAACTTCATGTTATGGACTTGATATATAGCTCAAAAGATAGGTCTCTCTTTGTGCTCTCTGTTGATACCAAAATATTTTTCTTAAGTATAACTATAGCCAAGTTAAGGGAGCTACATGTACAAGTGGAGGGACCCCAAAAAACCTGAATGCCTGCAACCTCCACATAAATAACTCCAGATTGCTAAGTGCTAAAGATTTAAAATTAGCACCCGTGGCTGGAGGAAGCCCTACTCTATACAATGAGTGTTTTCATTAGGCGTTAAAATGTAAGTACATGGGCAGCGCGCGGGTGGAAAATGAATTTCGTTAATAATTCATAAAACTCATTTTCCACCCACGCGCTTGACCACGTACTTACATTTTGCCGCCTAATGAAAACACTCATTGCATAGAGTAGGGCTTCCTCTAGCCACGGGTGCTAATTTTAAATCTTTAGCACTTCGTTATTTATGTGGAGGTTGCAGGCATTTAGGGTCCCTCCACTTGTAGTTCCCTTAACTTGGCTAAGTTATACTCATGAAAAATATTTTAGTTAGACATCACCAAAACCCACCAGCTAAACAAAGCATTACCTTTTGTCTCTCTGAGTAGATAGATAGCAATATGAACTGCCACACAATGTTCAACCAACAGATGTCTTACACCACAAGATGGTTGTCAAAGAGAGTGACCTTTGCTGAAGGGGGACAGTTGCATTTTTTAAATAAAAACAAAAAAACTTGTGGTTACCACTTTATAGCTCCGTAGATTCTGTGAACTTCATGGTATGGACTTGATATAAAGCTCAAAAGATAGCTCTCTCTGTGTACTCTCTGTTGATACTAAAATATTTTCCATATGTATAACTATAGTCAAGTTACTGGAGCTAAAGTGGTGATTTTGCCGCATAAATATCTCCGGATTGCCAAGTGCTAGAGAGTTGAAATTAGCACCAGTGGCTAGAGGAAGCTCTACTCTACGCAATGAGTGTTTTCACTAGGCGCCAAAACGTAAGTACGAGGTCCAGCGCGTGGGTGGAAAATGAGTTTTATGGATTATTAACGAAATTCATTTTCCACCTGCACACTTACTTGCACAGTCACTTGGTGCCTAGGACCTACTTCATGGTAAGCCAAAACGTGTTACGAAGAAGATGTAGCTCATTTTAGGCCCCATTTTCCCCCAGTTTTGTGAGCATTTTTACCACCTGTAAATCGTTTTCACTCTTGTGTCAGGTATCTTTAAGGTTCTATTTCTCTCGGGGAAATTCCTGGGTGCCCCTGCTATTATGTTCTCAAGCTGCTTTGGCATCCAGAAAGACTAGCTTTACAACATTATACAATCTGTTATCAATTACTTGCATTATTCTCTTTTGTCTAGGCAGTGCCAGGTATATACAAACATCATGGCTGGTAGTGCAGGTATATACAAACATCATGGCTGGTAGTGCAGGTATATACAAACATCATGGCTGCTAGTGCAGGTATATACAAACATCATGGCTGGTAGTGCAGGTATATACAAACATCATGGCTGGAAGTGCAGGTATATACAAACATCATGGCTGGTAGTGCAGGTATATACAAACATCATGGCTGGTAGTGCAGGTATATACAAACATCATGGCTGGTAGTGCAGGTATATACAAACATCATGGCTGGTAGTGCAGGTATATACAAACATCATGGCTGGTAGTGCAGGTATATACAAACATCATGGCAGGTAGTGCAGGTATATACAAACATGGCTGGTAGTGCAGGTATATACAAACATCATGGCAGGTAGTGCAGGTATATACAAACATCATGGCTGCTAGTGCAGGTATATACAAACATCATGGCTGGTAGTGCAGGTATATACAAACATCATGGCTGGTAGTGCAGGTGTATACAAACATCATGGCTGGTAGTGCAGGTATATACAAACATCATGCTGGTAGTGCAGGTATATACAAACATCATGGCTGGTAGTGCAGGTATATACAAACATCATGATTGGTAGTGCAGGTATATAGAAACATCATGGCTGGTAGTGCAGCTATATAGAAACATCATGGCTGGAAGTGCAGGTATATAGAAACATCATGGCTGGTAGTGCAGGTATATACAAACATCATGGCTGGTAGTGCAGGTATATAGAAACATCATGGCTGGTAGTGCAGGTATATAGAAACATCATGGCTGGTACAGGTATATACAAACATCATGGCTGGTAGTGCAGGTATATAGAAACATCATGGCTGGTAGTGCAGGTATATAGAAACATCATGGCTGGTAGTGCAGGTATATAGAAACATCATGGCTGGTACAGGTATATAGAAACATCATGGCTGGTACAGGTATATAGAAACATCATGGCTGGTAGTGCAGGTATATAGAAACATCATGGCTGGTAGTGCAGGTATATACAAACATCATGGCTGGTAGTGCAGGTATATACAGACATGGTAGTGCAGGAACATACAAACATCATGGCTGGTAGTGCAGGTATATAGAAACATCATGGCTGGTAGTGCAGGTATATACAAACATCATGACTGGTAGTGCAGGTTTATAGAAACATCATGGGCTGATCCAGACAAAACTTTCTGTGTTTAGGACAGCCATTTTCTTGGTTTGTGTTTTTGTAATGGAGGAAGGAAGTGCCTTGTTTTGGACCTTTTGCAGCATTTTGGCTGTCTTTCCTTTACAGCGTTGGGGGGTTGGGGGAAATTGCTCATTTTATATTGTTTGGTTTCACCTTGTAAGTAAGTAAGATATACCTACTGCATTATGAAATCTACTGTGACAATACTTGCATCTCTTTTTTTTTTTGTCTGGGCAATGCCCGGGTACTCCTGCTCATGTGTTAATAATAAATAAGTAGCTGATAAAGAAGCTTCTTTAATTTAAAACAATGAAGTCTCTCTCTCTCGAGTGGTTTTGTCAGGTCTAAGTATTGTTGATAGATTTATCACTCCTCTTTGTAGAATCCACTATTATTGGACTTGCTGTGGGCCTGGGAATAACTCTTATCATCATGGGGGTGATCATTCTCCTCTTCACTGCATGTATCATTCATGTGGTAAGTGGTGTGAGTGTGTGTGTGATGTATTCTTCACTATCATTGAACTCTTGCAATGTCGTGTCACTTCATGTGCTACATGCACTGCATAGAGGGCATATAAACTTCCTCTACTGCAGCAACTAGCAACTAGTATTGTTAATGTTTTGTTAATGTAAGGACTACTATTATTACAATGTGTGGGTTTTGCCCCGCCTCTTTACACTCCATATTCTATTATATATAAAGTTCAGTGTATGAGCACAAGACCCAACATCCTTAGAGAGGGTGTTTTCAAGGAGTTTAGTCTTCATGGCTACCATCCAATCTATAAATAGGTACGACATGGAGTAATAGGGCATGCTGTGGCTTGCACTACACAGTCCACGAACATCCCCTCCCCCCTCCCCCAGAAGGTCACTCTTCTGAAAGTATGAAAGCTCCAGAGAAAATTCTGTCTGGAGTGAGTGGAGAAAGCTTGGCAGTCTGTCACCACTGAAGTGATAATCAAATCCTTCAAAACTTGCAGCATTTTAGTTGGGACAGATGGTCACAGGATTTGAGCCCGGGCAAGCGGCTGCAGGAAATACCACCAGCAAGACAGCCAAACTCCACAGAAGGTGAGAGAGACTGAGGAGGATGAGCCCATGACAAGCAATGAAACTGTCTGCGAAGAAGATGAAGCTAGAATAGTAGCTAGAACACGAACACTGATAATTATCACCTGTTCGTGATGCCATGCAACTATTATGCGCATGTCTATTAGTAATACATTCTCAACATGAATGAATGTGTTATATATAGCCAGGCCTCAGTAAAGTCATCCTTCCTTATATAACCAACCCGCAGTTATATATAACAACACCCCATTTAATACACACTCCAAGTACAGTGGAACCTCCTGCCCTGTTCCTGGGCACTCTTGCACACACGTGAGTTACCTCGGCACGTATTAGTGCACACTTATTTGCAGACTCACAGCTGCACTTGCAAGAATTATATATTTAATATTTTGCCAATAGGGTCAGCCTGAAAGAGAGAATCTTTTTCCTACTTGATCTTGTCCAAGGTCTTAGAAACAAAGGGGTGTGGCAGGCCTAGAGGAAAGCCGCTGATGTAGCAGCGCCTCAGACTGCATGTGAGGGTGTGTGATGAGGCACCTTCACATGGACATGGCAGGACCTTGCATGTGGAAGGGCATGACAACACCGTGGTTTTATATGTTACTAGTAGACCCAGCCTGAGTGTTACCAAGCTGCTGCAGGGTAAGTGACAGTGAACAGTGTACTCGGCCATTCTTGTCCATGGCCAGGATCTGCCTGATCACCACACAGCAGTGCAGTTTAGTGCCTGTTGACGTCCGCAGCATTTGGCTGATGGCTTGTAGGCACAGTGCAGCATCAGCTTGATGCTGTAGCTGGCTGTACCTGTATGACTCTGGCCAGGGTTGTTCCATGCTTGATGCTGTAGCTGGCTGTACCTGTATGACTCTGGCCAGGGTTGTTCCATGCTTGATGCTGTAGCTGGCTGTACCTGTATGACTCTGGCCAGGGTTGTTCCATGCTTGATGCTATGGCTGCTATACCTGTATGACTCTGGCCAGGGTTGTTCCATGCTTGATGCTGTAGCTGGCTGTACCTGTATGACTCTGGCCAGGGTTGTTCCATGCTTGATGCTGTAGCTGGCTGTACCTGTATGACTCTGGCCAGGGTTGTTCCATGCTTGATGCTGTAGCTGACTGTATGGCTCTGGCCAGGGTTGTTCCATGCTTGATGCTGTAGCTGGCTGTACCTGTATGACTCTGGCCATGGTTGTTCCATGCTTGATGCTGTAGCTGGCTGTACTGTACCTGCATGACTCTGGCCATGGTTGTTCCATGCTTGATGCTGTAGCTGGCTGTACCTGTATGACTCTGGCCAGGGTTGTTCCATGCTTGATGCTGTAGCTGGCTGCATCTGCATGACTCTGGCCAGGGATGATCAAATAGATTATGCCTGGGCTACCCTGAACATCCTGTAGAATGTGATGTCTGCAAAGAGACACCATTTGCACTACTTTAAAACAATGTCGCCTCTTTGTGGAATTCTTGCCTCCTCTTTGGTTGTCGTTGGCATCCTCTCACTACTGGACTTGGTGCTGGTCCTCGGTAAGCTTCTCCTGGGCATGCAAGGCTATTGCTTCTTGTCATTGATCGTCTCTCGCCAGTAGTCCCACTAGCCACCTCCCACCTATGCTGGGTAGCATACGCCCCCAGTGAACAGCTGTTAGTCACCATCACTTTATGCTCGAGGTTTCTCAGGTACTGGTTGTAGGCAGCTTAGCTGTCTGGCCTCCCAATCATTTACCACACCTAGCCATGTGTACCAATATAGCAGGCCTGTTCACACACAGCAAGAGACAAGGATGCCTTCTTTATTGCTTGAGGACTCTATCAGGTAACCACAGTTGATATGCTGGCTAGCCATGCAACAATAAATGTAAACAACACACTTGGAACAATTTTTTCTTCTTTCTAGCTTGTCATTTCCTGCCTTCAGTTCTGCCCCATATATTATACTCTATATTTACTCTATTTATTTATTTATTATTTATTTTGAAGCTGATGAAGTTTTCCATGTAAACTTCGCCATTTCAGCAACTATATTATTGCTGTAGGAGAGTAGGTCAAGGTGCATCCTTGCTAGTGAGCAGATCTCACTGTGTGAGTTCTGGGATTGTTTTTGGTTGCTAAGTTATGCTCTTTTGGGGGATATAGTCAATTGGGGTAAAAAAAAGCCGTTTCCCTTAACTTTACCTTTTAAGACCCAGAGTAAAGGATTTACTGAAAACACATGTGCCATCCTCTAGTACTTTACTATCAAATGATGACTACATAAATAAAAATAAAAAATCCTATGTCCTATAATGAAATATTAATAAAAATATGGTGGCTTTTTTTTACCCCATGAAAGGGGTAAAAAAAAAGCCGGTTCGGGGTAAAAAAACCCCACCCCTTTAAAAATATCCTAAAAGGTAAAATCAAATGTAAATACTTCGATATGAATCTTTTTTCATTAAGATTTGTTCAAATAGTACAATAAATAGTACAATAATTGTTAACAGTTGGGTTTTATTGCATTTTCTTTAAGAAAAATACTTGAAAATGTTTATAACTTTTGCTTCACACTCAAACTTCAGCAGTGCCTTCCCTCGACTAACTTGTTTCCACTACTGGTTGAACAGGGCCATACATGCAACGATCCATTGCTACTATCTCCACATCTTTCTGCTTTAGCCAATCGTAGAAAATGCGTGTTGAGTCTGTGCTTCGCTCTTTTTTTGGAAGGAAGGTTAATTCAGCTGAAGTGGGATCAGCATCTTCGTCTTCACTGAAAACTTTTGTCAACTTTCCCCAGTAGTACCTTCTTGGGCATTTCCAGAAAACAGCATAATATTGTCCAATATGCTCCTCATCTAAGGGTACTGCGTCTTTTTTATCATCAGTTTCCTCGCATTCAGATTATGAAGAACTTTCTTCAAGGTGTTCCTTTGATTGTTTTTTTTCCTGGGAGCAAGAGTCGTCACTTTCCGAGTCTGAAACCTTTTTTTCCCATGTCGTTTACCCCTCTTTAGCTTTTTTTCCAGCTTTAGCCTGTTGTTTCTACAGATTAGCATCTTCTTGCTTTTTTTCCTCCACAAGTTGCTCCATAAAAGCTGATTCGGTGAACACTGCACCATGCATTGATAGTTTGTGTCGTTTTTGTTGGATTGGTGGCCTATTAGATGGTCTACCACGTGATCGAATAACTTCCTCAAATGAAGTTTCATGCTCAACAGGTACTAGGGACAGGACATACTTCATGCCAGGTGGAGCATGCTTCTGAAGGATTTCGACCAAGGTACGTGAATCCAAACTCAAAGATGATTTATTGAATAAGTTGCAACTGCTTGTTGGTGTAGAAGAAGCCTTTGGTGAAGAAGATGAGTCCAATTTAGATTTAATGAGTGTCAATTTCTTTGGAGTTATAGGTGTAACAACGCTAAGATCAGGAATTCCTTCATCGATTACTGGTGCACCCAGAGCTTGCCATTTGTTGTAGGTTTTCAATTTGATTTCATCCAGCCTACTTAGCTTGTATATATACCATTGAAAATCAACGACTAAAGTTGGTTTATTCATATTCACTTACTCACATTATATATATACTATTGTATCATTCTGTCCATCAGAATTATACAATAGTCCATGTACCATTGACTAGGTGGTTTATTCATATTCAAATAATTCATATTACTCACAATTATGCTCTAACTCACAAATTAGCATGACTGGAGAAGAAAAAATGAAAATATAGTACTTGAAAAAAAGACTAGAAAAAAATTGCCAAAAAAAGGTGGCTTTTTTCCCGAGTGACCAAAAATATCTGGGGTAAAAAAAAAGGCGGTCCAAAAAACCCCGAAATATTTAAAAAAAAAGAATTTTTTTTTGGTCAATGAATAAACCATTTCGTAACTATTTTCTTTTGGCTAGCGTTCATAATTTACTAACTAGTTTGATTAATCTACCCAAAAGTTCAGGTGAGTCAGAAAAAAGTTAATTTCGGGTATTTTCTACATGTTTAGGTTTTATATTTTGTCATGTCCTCCATGTCAATATTTTTATACAAAAACACACATTAATGAAAAGCCCATTAAAAGTACTTGACAGATCAAGGATTGTTTAAATTCTTAAAGCAGTTGCGTCTTCCACGGACCCCTGGTCTTTTTTTACCCCAACTTCCCCCCCGGCTTTTTTTTACCCCAATTGACTATACCTCAGTAGCAACCAGAACTTGAAACTTCTTACGCAAATGTGTCCACTATCTGTTTCCTGTGCAACAACATCAAGGTTTGTGTGTGTCACCCAAACAATGGCGACCTTTGCCAACACTGGCCAACCCGGGCAGGTGGTGAATGCCAACACAACTTGTTTCCATTCTTCATGAAGAGAAGATTCCACCAAATATGCAGTCTACATGCAGTACATAGTTTGGACACTCAGAGGTGACAGACATTCTGACCCGCCTACTTTATTACTTACCAAATTCCCTTGGTCACTTTGCACCCTCGAATAGCTCGCTCGCGAGCTCCAATCTTCTGTGAAATAGCTTATGCCTTCTATTTGGTTAATCCTTATTTGATCAACAAAGTGTGCACATGCTATTGGGTCTGAGTGAGGACGCGTGTACCCTTTTCACTCTACAGGTGCTCGGTGAAATAGGCCGCAGCTCGATCTCCTGCCCTCGTATGGTACGGCCGGTTCTACATGTAGCTGTTGAATGATAGTTGGCACGTGGACTATTCTAGGAAGTGTGGTCTAGTGCAGTGAGATTAGAAACTTAAATATCTCAACTACTACTAGGTATGGAGTGTTTCCAGAGTGATCTCTTGTTGGGTGGCCATGCACAGGGTTTCTTCTTAGTGAAGCTCAACTACTGTCATCAGTCCTCAAAGTCCTGCACACAAAATAGAGCACACCTAATAAAGGTTTGGAGTTGGAGTCTTATGTGCTTTTCTGGATTGGCAGAGAACAGTCCCCCACAAATGGTGGTCGATGTGCTGCATGCTTTCTGTGAGCATTGCATGAGCTACACAACAACATGTCCAACAGGTGCCAGCTGGAATGGTACATACAGCTATAGTCATGTATCTTTGGCAAGATAACTTTGCATGCCTTATGCAGGGTTGTATACAGAAATTTTGCCAAGGGGGGGCGAACTTGAGATATGGAAAAATAAGGGGGGGCGGAGAGCCTGGATGGTGCGGAAAGGGGACGTGCACCCTGGGCTTCCGCGTGGAGTACGAAAGTGTTTTACCCACAGGTATTTTTGCAGTACTAACTGTATATATAGCTGCTACTTATGATGGCATGCACTTTTTCTAAAATCTTTAGTACAACATTCCATCTTAAATATTTGCTGAAGTTGCATGCTACGGCAATCAGCATATATAGATTAGATATAGTCACTTGTCACTCGTATAATGGAGGTGGGCTTTTGTGAAATCGAATTATGTTGCATTCCATGCATTTTCTTACAAAATCATGGACAACAGGTTTCATACACAATTTTTCTCTAGTTCTCTAGGGGGGGGGGGGGGGGGGGGGTGGAAATGGTTGGTCACTTGGTGCCCTAATTTTTGTTAATATTTTCTTAACATGTTCATAAGTCGTAAAAGGGGGGTCTGGGGGGAAGATCCCCCCATATATATTTTTGCTTTTACAATGTCTGAGGATAGCTATTTTGACTGACTACCAATGGCATTATGCTATACCGAACTATGGCTAGACTGTATATATTTCTCATGATATTGTAGCTGCTTGGAAAAAGGAGAGCATGTGTCATGACACGATGACATCACACACCACCACGTGCTCTCCTTTGTAGGTTTGTCACTTCTTTTGTTTCTCCTTCTTTCCCACTCCCTCTCTCTCAGTATTTTTAACTCAGTCCATTATGTCATGGTCTTCAAGTCTAATCTTAGACATGATGTCATCACACGCCACCACGTGTTCTCCTTTGTAGGTTTGTCACTTCTTCAGTTCCCTCCTTCTTTCCCACTCTCTCTCAGTATTTTTAACTCAGTCCATTATGTCATGGTCTTAAAGTCATCACACACCACCACGTGTTCTCCTTTGTAGGTTTGTCACTTCTTCAGTTCCCTCCTTCTTTCCCACTCTCTCTCAGTATTTTTAACTCAGTCCATTATGTCATGGTCTTAAAGTCTCTATAAAAGAAACCTTACTAGCTGATTTCTCTTCATATTAATATGGATATTCGCTCATACTTTGCAAGTACTTCTCAAGCCTCTTCTCATGCTAATAGCAGCGATAGCGAAGATAGCAGAACAGATAGCTCTGAGCATGTCGAGGCATCTAGTCCTAGCCTTAGTCCTCCACCTTCAAAGAAAAGCAAGCAAAACAAACACTGCTCTTCTGTATCCACGAAGAGAAAATACTCTAAGAGCTGGGAGAAAGATTTCAGTTGGCTCTATTATGACGAGGATAGCGATGGTGCCTTTTGCAAGGTTTGCAAGCAATCTGGTCTGCAGCGTACTGGAGGAGTGTGGGTCACACAACCTTGCAGAAATTGGAAGAAAGCTGTTGAAAAAATGAAAGCTCATGCGAGAAGTGACTTCCATATCCATGCAACTCGAGCTCTTTTTGCAGCTAAAGGAGCAGCCAAAGGTGGAACAGTTGTACAGCAACTCCAGAATGTTTTAGCTCGCAAAAGAGCTCAGAACAGAGCTGCAGTGAAGTGCCTGATCCTACTCACTCATTTTCTTACGAAAGAACAAGTTGCACATTCGACAAAATTTGAGAAGCTGGTTGACGTGGTGGTTCGATGTGGCAGCCAACATTTGAAGCAATTCTTAGAAACTGCACCAAGAAATGCTGTGTACACATCAAGATTGGCTGTGGTTGAATTCATCGAATCATTGGGGACATGGGTGGAGGAGTCGATTCTGAAGCGACTTCAAAAGGCACCTATGTACAGCCTCATGGCAGATGAGTGCACAGATGTCACCAACGTAGAAGAATTGTCTGTGTTTTGCCGCTGGGAGGAAGATGGTGTACCAGTAGAGTGCTTTCTGGAGCTTATTCCATTGAAGAAGGCTGATGCAGAGACCATCTATTCTAATCTCATCGATTGTTTAAAGAAGAAAGGTCTACAAGTCGGAAGAATAGTTGGATTGGGATTTGATGGAGCTGCAACTTTTTCTGGACGAAAGACCGGGGTTCAGGCACGTATCAAGAAACATACTCCTCACGCTCTGTTTATACACTGCCACTGTCACTTACTGCAGTTGGCTTGTGTGCAAGCTGCCAATAAAACTCCTGGAATTGCTCATGTTTACAGAACATTGACTACTCTTTGGAAGCATTTTCGCAATTCCCCCAAGCGAGCAGAGTGTCTGAAGGAGGTACAGCACGTTCTTGAACTTCCAGAAATGAAAGTGATCAAGCCATCTGACACACGCTGGCTGGCACATGAAAGGTGTGTCAAAGCTGTCAAAGCAAGTTATTCTGCAATTGTAATCACCATTGGGAACATCTACGAGACGTCCCACGAGCCAGAAGCTCTTGGAATCCATGGTGCCCTCTGCAAATTGTCTACGATTGCAGCTATATATTTGCTTGATTTCACTCTACCACAAGTAGCCAAGCTCAGCAAAGCACTTCAGGCAGAGCAGCTTGACCTCTCGTTGATATCATTCCTTGTTGATGCTACTGTTAAATCCTTGGATGATGCAGTTTTGCCTGGAGCGAACTGGGTGTTGGAGCTTCTTGAAAACGTTGAAGACTTGAAGTCATCTACAAAGGTGTCTATTGACGCTGATAAAATACTTTCGTTCCAGAATGTTGTTGGTAAGCCTTTTGTTGCTGATTTAAAGGCCAACATAACAAGCCGATTTTCTTCATCCAACGCTGTTGTATCAGCATTGTCTATATTCGATCCACGGAAAGTTCCAAAACCAGATTCAGTATATTTTCCCACTTATGGAGACACGTCTGTTGAGAAACTGATTGCTCACTACGGAGAAGATAGAGATGCAGAAACATTGGATGGAGAAGAAACAGTGAAGACAGCCATGATTTCCACTGAAATACTTACAGAGTGGAAAACATTCCGCCAGCTGTTAGTCAAGCAACCACGGGATACTACTGCATCACAGCTGAAAGAACTTGTTTCAAACGACATGCTCAAGGCCATGTTTCCCAATTTGCACAAGATTGCCTCCATCTGCTTATCGATTCCAGTTTCTACTGCTTCTGTGGAGAGAAGCTTCTCACAGATGAAGATGATCAAGACTCGTTTGCGTAATTCTCTAAGTGACTGCAGCCTTTCTCACCTTATGAGGATTGCTATAGAGGCACCAGAAGTACTCTCTGAGAGCGACCTTGAAGAGATTGTGGACGTATGGCAGAGAAAACCAAGAAGAACCTCAGTTTGACATTCCTATCATTTGAACCTGATATCATAAGCTTATTACACCTTTCTTGTATTACACCTTTCTTGACATTATTTTTAAAAATATCTCTAATTTCAAGGGGGGGGGGCGAGAATTATACAAGGGGGGGTGAATGCCCCCCCCCCCGCCCCCCCCTAAATACACCCCTGCCTTATGATATCTGTATTGACATTTGAACAGACTTTGTCAATGACATTACTTGGCTGTAGGTAGCAGCTCAAAGTTGAGGTCATGTTTGTGCTATGGGCAGTTGTAGGTGGCAGCAACACAGCTAGCACTGCTGTGCCACTCTAAATTTGGTTTCTCCAGCACTGATGTGCATATACCCATACATAGACATCACCACGCCTTCAGACTGGTCACCCAAGGCTGCAGCTGCCAGGTACAGGGGTGTTAATAACACCTCATAAACTACTACACATGTCCCTGGAGGATACCTGGTCTATATCCACCTGCCCAAATCCAACCTTTCTACCAGTAGCAAGTCAGCTGCTGTATAAGTGCCACAGCTTTAAGTGATTAAGTTATGCTGATGCCCAGACTAACAGAAATGTTTGAGATTCTGTAATAGGAACTGCGTTTAGTATTTACTTCCATCCAATCTACCTGCGATTACTATTGGAAAGGCAGTTACAATTAGAAAGGTGCGGTTACTATTGATTGAGTTGTGAAGGAGTTCAAGTACCTCTTTAGAGGACTTCTAATCGTTTGTGTGCCTGTGGCTCAATGTTGAGTTACTCACCCGAAATGCAGAAATCAAGAGTTCAAGCCCCTCTGGAACCCTGAATCCCCCCCCCCCCCCGCGTTGTCTTCAGTTCTCAACTTTAAAAGTCTAATGAGCAATTATTTGGGCGTGTCTTCGTGTCTATTGCTATTTGCCTCCTGTATTATAATTGGAGGGGGCAGTTCATAATAGAGGACATACATGTGGGGTCAAAGTGAAGCACTGACATGGCACCTGTAAGCCGGGCTCTGATATTACTGGCTGTAGTCACTAGTCAGCTGAGCTCCCTGCAGACCTGGGCCTAGCTATTAACAACCTGGGCTCCTATAGCATCAAGGCAGGAGGAATAGGGTCAGGGTTCTGTTGAATTCGTATATGAATAAATAAAAACTATAGTCTTTGTATAATGACTACAAGTGTCCTGAGAAGCTGGCCATAAGAAAACAGAGTAATCTAGGAGTCCATCACTGGCATGGCTGCTCCTGTAGTTACCCTAACCCTTTGCTCAGCCCCATTGCAATAGGTCACTATGAGATGTGGCAGCATTCTGTGGCCAGAACGCTTGCATCCATGCCAGTTGTGCTATTTACAAGGAGAGTGGATTAGCTAACCAAATCCACTACTAATAGAATATATCATAGTGCACTTACTATTAACTTCATGAACTGCCCAGCCAAGTGCCCTTGGGCACGCCCAATTATTTCAGCATACCGTGCAGGCACATAATAGCTGAACTTGATGAGAGTTTGTGCTGCACGAGCTATTTAAGTATTGTAGTTGTCATGTACATGTACTCCAGGGATGTACAGGACTTGCTACTGAACAGGAGAACTGTCAAATGTGCTAAGTATTTACAGAAACATTTTTTGGTGTAAAAATTAAAAGTTCTAAAAATAGCTGCCTAGTGATTGGTATAGGGTGTGGCCTCGGGAGACTAAGCGTTGCACAGAGACCATGGCTAGTAAGTCCTTGTACAGTTACTTTCAACCTGTGTAAGACCTTCCTAGCCCCCAGTGGGCTGCTATCAGAACCTGCTAGTTCATCAGCATATGTGAACAACCAGCAGAGATTACTCAGTAAGCCTTGTGGAAGGGCAATATGGTAGCCATTTCCCACTACTGAAGGAGCTAGAGGTCATGCACCCGCGCGCATGCATAATTAGGTAGTTTGGTTACATATTTTTTGTTTGCAAATTTTATACTTTCATAATTTATTCTGAAGTTTATTTTTGCTTTAATGTGAATATTACAACCTTCAAAACTCTGTCTGCATAATATACACTGAAATTACATTACAAACTGTTACAGGAGAAATTTGTGTTATTTTATATAGAAAAACAAGAAGACCTGAAGTCTGCTGCTGCATTATACAATGTCTGAGTGTTGCTAGAGCTGCTGTTGTTTTTACATTGTAGAGTAGATTAATTAAATGTAGCCAGTGCTATAGAATGTATACCTGAACTCCCAATGAACTAGTTGACTTCAAACTCTTTTACATCATCCTCCAAACCTGTCATGTTTTTAGTTTCTTTGTTGCTTTTTTATAACTACTAAATGTTGCATAGTGTGCATGGACAACTCCTACCATATAATTAATGATCTTATTTACCATAATTAATTATCTTTGTACATATTAAAAAAAATCATGGGAACTGTTTTGGTTTCAGTGCAAGAATTGATTAGGGGGTTGGATTTTGTTGATTTTTTGGGTGGTTAGGTTTTTTCTTATTTCTGTTGTTCTTATTTTTGTTGTTGGGGGGGAGGGGGTGGGGCTTTATTGTTTTGCTTCAGATGGTCATATATCTCGACCATTCTGAAGGTTAAGCTGCCAACTAGGTGAGCTCTATAGCCTGATATGTCTACTTCCTTGTGGCATATTATTGGCCAAGTTCCGGGCATGAGATCAGCTCCTACACCAGAGTATGCTAGCACTCTCTCCGTTCATATACTCCAGAATGCCACCCATATGAATCAAGAAGAATAAGAGTAGATCTTGAGCTCAGTGGACCACCCATGTGAATCAAGAAGATTTAGAGCAGACCCTGAGCTCAGTGGGCCACCCATGTGAATCAAGAAGATTTAGAGCAGACCCTGAGCTCAGTGGGCCACCCATGTGAATCAAGAAGAATAAGAGCAGACCCTGAGCTCAGTGGGCCACCCATGTGAATCAAGAAGAATAAGAGCAGACCCTGAGCTCAGTGGGCCACCCATATGAATCTAGAAGAATAAGAGCAGACCCTGAGCTCAGTGGGTCACCCATGTGAATCAAGAAGAATAAGAGCAGTCCCTGAGCTTAGTGGGTCACCCATGTGAATCAAGAAGATTTAGAGCAGACCCTGAGCTCAGTGGGCCACCCATGTGAATCAAGAAGAATAAGAGCAGACCCTGAGCTCAGTGGGCCACCCATGTGAATCAAGAAGAATAAGAGCAGACCCTGAGCTCAGTGGGCCACCCATGTGAATCAAGAAATATAAGAGCAGACCCTGAGCTCATCCACTTTCCAATGCTCAGGACATGGTTTAGCTGGACCACTTCTGCCCGTGAGATGGGACATGGTGGTAAGCTTTGCGGCTGGAGTGGGTGGAGTTTATTTGCTTACTTGTTCTTTCCATTTTAAGCGCCTCTTTTGATCAAGTACCTCAAGAAGTTGGTCTCCTTTCTCATCTCTCTCCTTGTAGAGTTCACCATACCCTTTGTACCAACAAGGGATGTAAGGGCTTCTCTGGCCTCTAGAGATGGAGTGCTTTGCAGCGCGATGGATCATCGAGCAAAAGTCTGACGATGCCTCTGTCATGTTTGACGAGGGGTCAGGAGGAAGAGTTGTCAGGCTGCTGGTGAACTTAGGCCAGTTAGCTTTCCTGAAGTTCCATATCTTCTTAAAGAGGCTAGAAATTGAAATCTTAACATCACTGGAAACAACAATTAGGCAGTGTCCTGATCGTGTCCTGATCTTGGCAACCTTGGGAGAGCTGTCCCTGAGCAACAGTTGTGGATGCTGTAGGAGACAAACCTACTTCATTGCTCGGACATTTCATTAGTAAACCATGCACTTACACTGACATCATAAATTAGTTACTAACCACAGAACATTATCAGTTAGCAATGTACATGCATGCCTACATGTTGGACTACATGCATGTCTACAAAGTTCAACTGTCATTGTTGGACTACATGCATGTCTACAAATTTCTACTCTCACTGTTGGACTACATGCATGTCTACAAAGTTCAACTCGCACTGTTGGACTACATGCATGTCTACAAAGTTCAACTCTCACTGTTGGACTACATGCATGTCTACAAAGTTCAACTCTCACTGTTGGACTACATGCATGTCTACAAAGTTCAACTCTCACTGTTGGACTACATGCATGTCTACAAAGTTCAACTCTCACTGTTGGACTACATGCATGTCTACAAAGTTCAACTCTCACTGTTGGACTACATGCATGTCTACAAAGTTCAACTCTCACTGTTGGACTACATGCATGTCTACAAAGTTCAACTCTCACTGTTGGACTACATGCATGCTTACAAAGTTCAACTCTCACTGTTGGACTACATGCATGTCTACAAAGTTCAACTCTCACCGTTGGACTACATGCATGTCTACAAAGTTTAACTCTCACTGTTGGACTACATGCATGTCTACAAAGTTCAACTCTCACTGTTGGACTACATGCATGTCTATAAAGTTCAACTCTCACTGTGTTGGACTACATGCATGTCTGCGAAGTTCAACCTCACTGTTGGACTACATGCATGCCTACAAAGTTCAACTCTCACTGTTGGACTACATGCATGTCTACAAAGTTCTACTCTCACTGTTGGACTACATGCATGCCTACAAAGTTCAACTCTCACTGTTGGACTACATGCATGTCTACAAAGTTCAACTCTCACTGTTGGACTACATGCATGTTTACAAAGTTCAACTCTCACTGTTGGACTACATGCATGCCAACTAAGTTCAACTCTCACTGTTGGACTACATGCATGTCTACAAAGTTCAACTCTCAATGTTGGACTACATGCATGCCTACAAAGTTCAACTCTCACTGTTGGACTACATGCATGTCTACAAAGTTCAACTCTCACTGTTGGGACTACATGCATGTCTACAAAGTTCAACTCTCACTGTTGGACTACATGCATGTCTACAAAGTTCAACTCTCACTGTTGGACTACATGCATGTCTACAAAGTTCAACTCTCACTGTTGGACTACATGCATGTCTACAAAGTTCAACTCTCACTGTTGGACTACATGCATGCCTACAAAGTTCAACTCTCACTGTTGGACTACATGCATGTCTACAAAGTTCAACTCTCACTGTTGGACTACATGCATGTCTACAAATTCAACTCTCACTGTTGGACTACATGCATGCCTACAAAGTTCAACTCTCACTGTTGGACTACATGCATGTCTACAAAGTTCAACTCTCACTGTTGGACTACATGCATGTCTACAAAGTTCAACTCTCACTGTTGGACTACATGCATGCCTACAAAGTTCAACTCTCACTGTTGGACTACATGCATGTCTACAAAGTTCAACTCTCACTGTTGGACTACATGCATGTCTACAAAGTTCAACTCTCACTGTTGGACTACATGCATGTCTACAAAGTTCAACTCTCATTGTTGGACTACATGCATGCCTACAAAGTTCAACTCTCACTGTTGGACTACATGCATGTCTACAAAGTTCAACTCTCACTGTTGGACTACATGCATGTCTACAAAGTTCAACTCTCACTGTTGGACTACATGCATGCCTACAAAGTTCAACTCTCACTGTTGGACTACATGCATGTCTACAAAGTTCAACTCTCACTGTTGGACTACATGCATGTCTACAAAGTTCAACTCTCACTGTTGGACTACATGCATGTCTACAAAGTTCAACTCTCATTGTTGGACTACATGCATGTCTACAAAGTTCAACTCTCACTGTTGGACTACATGCATGTCTACAAAGTTCAACTCTCACTGTTGGACTACATGCATGTCTACAAAGTTCAACTCTCACTGTTGGACTACATGCATGCCTACAAAGTTCAACTCTCAATGTTGGAGTACATGCATGTCTACAAAGTTCAACTCTCACTGTTGGACTACATGCATGCCTACAAAGTTCAACTCTCACTGTTGGACTACATGCATGTCTACAAAGTTCAACTCTCACTGTTAGACTACATGCATGTCTACAAAGTTCAACTCTCACTGTTGGACTACATGCATGTCTACAAAGTTCAACTCTCACTGTTGGACTACATGCATGCCTACAAAGTTCAACTCTCACTGTTGGACTACATGCATGTCTACAAAGTTCAACTCTCACTGTTGGACTACATGCATGTCTACAAAGTTCAACTCTCACTGTTGGACTACATGCATGTCTACGAAGGTAAGCTCTCAGAAGAGGCCATGAAGAGGTGGCTCTAAGTCCCTTGACATGGAGATGATTGGTGAGGAACTTGTGCAGGGTTTGGTTTGCCTCTGCTATATTCCAAGTAAGAAACTACCAATCATGATCTTCAGCTCTCCTTGGCAAGTGCTGGCACATCCACTGCCTCCTGTGTCGGACGATTTCTGGCTGCTCTCACATCACAAGAGTGTACCAAATTCCTGATGACATCATCAGCACTGCCCAGCTCATGCTCACTGTATTAGGTGGGCAGGAAGAGTTTGGGCGGCTAGTGCAGCCAGTCTGACAATGCTCTGATGATGTCATCATGATGTAACATTAGGTCAGTCATTCATTATGTTGTAATGATGTACAAGGTAGTGTCCCGAGCAAACATGCATGCAGTGCGGCTAAAGATAGACACGTGCTATACACCTTGGGGGTTATAAATAGTACCACGCCTCTGCTGACTGGACTCAGTGTGTGAAGGAGTATAATATGGTGAGTTTGCATTATTTACCTTGTACTATTGTTACTACCAATCTTGTTATGTTGTCATCATTTGCCTGGAGAGAACACATCACATGGGAAAGTTTTGTTGACCCCTTCATTACTCAACAAGAGATGGTGGGACTCCAAGTATACCTGCCAACACCTCCTTCACTACTCAACAAGAGATGGTGGGACTCCAAGGACACCTGCCAACACCTCCTCCTTCACTACTCAACAAGAGATGGTGGGACTCCAAGGACACCTGCCAACACCTCCTCCTTCACTACTCAACAAGAGATGGTGGGACTCCAAGGACACCTGCCAACACTTCCTCCTTCACTACTCAACAAGAGATGGTGGGACTCCAAGGACACCTGCCAGCACCTCCTCCTTCACTACTCAACAAGAGATGGTGGGACTCCAAGGACACCTGCCAACACTTCCTCCTTCACTACTCAACAAGAGATGGTGGGACTCCAAGGACACCTGCCAGCACCTCCTCCTTCACTACTCAACAAGAGATGGTGGGACTCCAAGGACACCTGCCAACACTTCCTCCTTCACTACTCAACAAGAGATGGTGGGACTCCAAGGACACCTGCCAGCACCTCCTCCTTCACTACTCAACAAGAGATGGTGGGACTCCAAGGACACCTGCCAACACCTCCTCCTTCACTACTCAGCAAGAGATGGTGGGACTCCAAGGATACCTGCCAACACCTCCTCCTTCATTACTCAACAAGAGATGGTGGGACTCCAAGGACACCTGCCAACACCTCCTCCTTCACTACTCAACAAGAGGTGGTGGGACTCCAAGGACACCTGCCAACACCTCGTCCTTCAGTATACTCAACAAGAGATGGTGGGACTCTAAGGACACCTGCCAACACCTCCTCCTTCACTACTCAACAAGAGATGGTGGGACTCCAAGGACACCTGCCAACACCTCCTCCTTCATTACTCAACAAGAGATGGTGGGACTCCAAGGATACCTGCCAACACCTCCTCCTTCACTACTCAACAAGAGATGGTGGGACTCCAAGGACACCTGCCAACACCTCCTCCTTCATTACTCAACAAGAGATGGTGGGACTCCAAGGACACCTGCCAACACCTCCTCCTTCACTACTCAACAAGAGATGGTGGGACTCCAAGGACACCTCGTCCTTCAGTACTCAACAAGAGATGGTGGGACTCCTGCCAACACCTCCTCTTTCACTACTCAACAAGAGATGGTGGGACTCCAAGGACACCTGCCAACACCTCCTCCTTCACTACTCAACAAGAGATGGTGGGACTCCTGCCAACACCTCCTCTTTCACTACTCAACAAGAGATGGTGGGACTCCAAGGACACCTGCCAACACCTCCTCCTTCACTACTCAACAAGAGATGGTGGGACTCCAAGGACACCTGCCAACACCTCCTCCTTCACTACTCAACAAGAGATGGTGGGACTCCAAGGACACCTGCCAACACCTCCTCCTTCACTACTCAACAAGAGATGGTGGGACTCCAAGGACACCTGCCAACATCTCCTCCTTCACTACTCAACAAGAGATGGTGGGACTCCAAGGACACCTGCCAACACCTCGTCCTTCAGTATACTCAACAAGAGATGGTGGGACTCCAAGGGCACCTGCCAACACCTCCTCCTTCACTACTCAACAAGAGATGGTGGGACTCCAAGGACACCTGCCAACACTTCCTCCTTCACTACTCAACAAGAGATGGTGAGACTCCAAGGACACCTGCCAACACCTCCTTCACTACTCAACAAGAGATGGTGGGACTCCAAGGACACCTGCCAACATCTCCTCCTTCACTACTCAACAAGAGATGGTGAGACTCCAAGACACCTGCCAACACCTCCTCCTTCACTACTCAACAAGAGATGGTGGGACTCCAAGGACACCTGCCAACACCTCCTCCTTCACTACTCAACAAGAGATGGTGGGACTCCAAGGACACCTGCCAGCACCTCCTCCTTCACTACTCAACAAGAGATGGTGGGACTCCAAGGACACCTGCCAACATCTCCTCCTTCACTACTCAACAAGAGATGGTGGGACTCCAAGGACACCTGCCAGCACCTCCTCCTTCACTACTCAACAAGAGATGGTGGGACTCCAAGGATACCTACCAACACCACCTCCTTCACTATCCATCCAGAGATGTGAAACAACTTTTGTTCAGGCAGACCCGCCAACAACTGGCATAAAAACACTTTGTGAAGGACACCATCTTGAGCACAGCTTGTAGCTATACAACATGGCAACTATTAATAGAGTAAGTATGAGCTAATTATTATGTAATGAGTCTTATAGCACAAACACAGTGAAGAGTTCCCCAATGGGTGAAAGTCAGTTTATATGGGCTGCAATAACTCCAGGTTCATGGTTGACGGGAGCACCACGGCTGGCCCCGTGCTCCTCCTCACGCGCTCTTCCTCTTCATCTCCACTCACTCTTTCCTGATGCAGACGATGATCACCTACTGCATGTTCTCTCCCCTCGTCATCTCACTCTGCTCTTAGGCAGAACACCCAGTCACAGGGCAATGTTGCTCTAGTGGGTGGACACAGGAAATCTTAGTTTACTTGCACAGGAAATATGTACAGTTAGTAAACATAGCCAATGCCAGCACCCTCCATGAATACAGCAAGCAGCCACTAGGCTGGTAGCTGCCATCTAGCATCAGCACTGGCACACTGAGCAGGTGCCATGGGCCGCCTAATAGTGCACATACATATGCACATGTAGGTCTGATGGTCAAGATGCATAGTTAGTAGGCGTAGCCGCGTAGGTGCTGGCAGTACGTACAATCACTAGATATGTCATGCAGTGCATACCTGTGTGTCCAGTATTGATGGTATAGATGATGTCATGCAGTGCACACCTGTGTGTCCAGTATTGATAGTAGTAGATGATGTCATGCAGTGCATACCTGTGTGTCCAGTATTGATGGTAGTAGATGATGTCATGCAGTGCATGACTGTGTGTCCAGTATTGATGGTATAGATGATGTCATGCAGTGCACACCTGTGTGTCCAGTATTGATAGTAGTAGATGATGTCATGCAGTGCATACCTGTGTGTCCAGTATTGATGGTAGTAGATGATGTCATGCAGTGCATGACTGTGTGTCCAGTATTGATGGTATAGATGATGTCATGCAGTGCACACCTGTGTGTCCAGTATTGATGGTATAGATGATGTCATGCAGTGCATACCTGTGTGTCCAGTATTGATGGTATAGATGATGTCATGCAGTGCATACCTGTGTGTCCAGTATTGATGGTATAGATGATCCCATGCAGTGCATACCTGTGTGTCCAGTATTGATGGTAGTAGATGATGTCATGCAGTGCATACCTGTGTGTCCAGTATTGATGGTATAGATGATGTCATGCAGTGCACACCTGTGTGTCCAGTATTGATGGTAGTAGATGATGTCATGCAGTGCACACCTGTGTGTCCAGTATTGATGGTAGTAGATGATGTCATGCAGTGCATACCTGTGTGTCCAGTATTGATGGTAGTAGATGATGTCATGCAGTGCACACCTGTGTGTCCAGTATTGATGGTAGTAGATGATGTCATGCAGTGCACACCTGTGTGTCCAGTATTGATGGTATAGATGATGTCATGCAGTGCACACCTGTGTGTCCAGTATTGATGGTAGTAGATGATGTCATGCAGTGCACACCTGTGTGTCCAGTATTGATGGTAGTAGATGATGTCATGCAGTGCATACCTGTGTGTCCAGTATTGATGGTATAGATGATGTCATGCAGTGCACACCTGTGTGTCCAGTATTGATGGAGTAGATGATGTCATGCAGTGCACACCTGTGTGTCCAGTATTGATGGTAGTAGATGATGTCATGCAGTGCACACCTGTGTGTCCAGTATTGATGGTATAGATGATGTCATGCAGTGCACACCTGTGTGTCCAGTATTGATGGTAGTAGATGATGTCATGCAGTGCATACCTGTGTGTCCAGTATTGATGGTATAGATGATGTCATGCAGTGCACACCTGTGTGTCCAGTATTGATGGTAGTAGATGATGTCATGCAGTGCACACCTGTGTGTCCAGTATTGATGGTATAGATGATGTCATGCAGTGCACACCTGTGTGTCCAGTATTGATGGTAGTAGATGATGTCATGCAGTGCATACCTGTGTGTTCAGTATTGATGGTATAGATGATGTCATGCAGTGCATACCTGTGTGTCCAGTATTGATGTATAGATGATGTCATGCAGTGCACACCTGTGTGTCCAGTATTGATGGTAGTAGATGATGTCATGCAGTGCACACCTGTGTGTCCAGTATTGATGTATAGATGATGTCATGCAGTGCACACCTGTGTGTCCAGTATTGATGGTAGTAGATGATGTCATGCAGTGCACACCTGTGTGTCCAGTATTGATGGAGTAGATGATGTCATGCAGCGCATACCTGTGTGTCCAGTATTGATGGTATAGATGATGTCATGCAGTGCACACCTGTGTGTCCAGTATTGATGGTAGTAGATGATGTCATGCAGTGCATACCTGTGTGTCCAGTATTGATGGTAGTAGATGATGTCATGCAGTGCATACCTGTGTGTCCAGTATTGATGGTAGTAGATGATGTCATGCAGTGCACACCTGTGTGTCCAGTATTGATGGTATAGATGATGTCATGCAGTGCATACCTGTGTGTCCAGTATTGATGGTAGTAGATGATGTCATGCAGTGCATACCTGTGTGTCCAGTATTGATGGTAGTAGATGATGTCATGCAGTGCATACCTGTGTGTCCAGTATTGATGGTAGTAGATGATGTCATGCAGTGCATACCTGTGTGTCCAGTATTGATGGTAGTAGATGATGTCATGCAGTGCATACCTGTGTGTCCAGTATTGATGGTAGTAGATGATGTCATGCAGTGCATACCTGTGTGTCCAGTATTGATGGAGTAGATGATGTCATGCAGTGCATACCTGTGTGTCCAGTATTGATGGTAGTAGATGATGTCATGCAGTGCATACCTGTGTGTCCAGTATTGATGGTAGTAGATGATGTCATGCAGTGCATACCTGTGTGTCCAGTATTGATGGTATAGATGATGTCATGCAGTGCATACCTGTGTGTCCAGTATATTGATGGTAGTAGATGATGTCATGCAGTGCATATCTGTGTGTCCAGTATTGATGGTAGTAGATGATGTCATGCAGTGCACACCTGTGTGTCCAGTATTGATGGTATAGATGATGTCATGCAGTGCATACCTGTGTGTCCAGTATTGATGGTATAGATGATGTCATGCAGTGCACACCTGTGTGTCCAGTATTGATGGTAGTAGATGATGTCATGCAGTGCACACCTGTGTGTCCAGTATTGATGGTAGTAGATGATGTCATGCAGTGCACACCTGTGTGTCCAGTATTGATGGTAGTAGATGATGTCATGCAGTGCATACCTGTGTGTCCAGTATATTGATGGTAGTAGATGATGTCATGCAGTGCACACCTGTGTGTTCAGTATTGATGGTATAGATGATGTCATGCAGTGCATACCTGTGTGTCCAGTATTGATGGTATAGAGTCATGCAGTGCATACCTGTGTGTCCAGTATTGATGGTAGTAGATGATGTCATGCAGTGCACACCTGTGTGTCCAGTATTGATGGTATAGATGATGTCATGCAGTGCATACCTGTGTGTCCAGTATTGATGGTATAGATGATGTCATGCAGTGCATACCTGTGTGTCCAGTATTGATGGTAGTAGATGATGTCATGCAGTGCATACCTGTGTGTCCAGTATTGATGGTATAGATGATGTCATGCAGTGCACACCTGTGTGTCCAGTATTGATGGTAGTAGATGATGTCATGCAGTGCACACCTGTGTGTCCAGTATTGATGGTAGTAGATGATGTCATGCAGTGCATACCTGTGTGTCCAGTATTGATGGTAGTAGATGATGTCATGCAGCGCATACCTGTGTGTCCAGTATTGATGGTAGTAGATGATATCATGCAGTGCATACCTGTGTGTCCAGTATTGATGGTATAGATGATGTCATGCAGCGCATACCTGTGTGTCCAGTATTGATGGTAGTAGATGATGTCATGCAGTGCATACCTGTGTGTCCAGTATTGATGGTATAGATGATGTCATGCAGTGCACACCTGTGTGTCCAGTATTGATGGTAGTAGATGATGTCATGCAGTGCACACCTGTGTGTCCAGTATTGATGGTAGTAGATGATGTCATGCAGTGCATACCTGTGTGTCCAGTATTGATGGTATACATGATGTCATGCAGTGCATACCTGTGTGTCCAGTATTGATGGTATACATGATGTCATGCAGCGCATACCTGTGTGTCCAGTATTGATGGTAGTAGATGATGTCATGCAGTGCATACCTGTGTGTCCAGTATTGATGGTAGATGATGTCATGCAGTGATACCTGTGTGTCCAGTATTGATGGTAGTAGATGGTGTCATGCAGTGCACACCTGTGTGTCCAGTATTGATGGTAGATGATGTCATGCAGTGATACCTGTGTGTCCAGTATTGATGGTAGTAGATGTCATGCAGTGCATACCTGTGTGTCCAGTATTGATGGTATAGATGTCATGCAGTGCATACCTGTGTGTCCAGTATTGATGGTAGTAGATGATGTCATGCAGTGCACACCTGTGTGTCCAGTATATTGATGGTATAGATGATGTCATGCAGTGCATACCTGTGTGTCCAGTATTGATGGTATAGATGATGTCATGCAGTGCATACCTGTGTGTCCAGTATTGATGGTAGTAGATGATGTCATGCAGTGCACACCTGTGTGTCCAGTATATTGATGGTATAGATGATGTCATGCAGTGCACACCTGTGTGTCCAGTATTGATGGTAGTAGATGATGTCATGCAGTACATACCTGTGTGTCCAGTATTGATGGTATAGATGATGTCATGCAGTGCACACCTGTGTGTCCAGTATTGATGGTAGTAGATGATGTCATGCAGTGCATAACTGTGTGTCCAGTATTGATGGTAGTAGATGATGTCATGCAGTGCATACCTGTGTGTCCAGTATTGATGGTAGTAGATGATGTCATGCAGTGCATACCTGTGTGTCCAGTATTGATGGTAGTAGATGATGTCATGCAGCGCATACTTGTGTGTCCAGTATTGATGGTAGTAGATGATGTCATTCAGTGCACACCTGTATGGATGGTAGTAGATGATGTCATGCAGTGCATACCTGTGTGTCCAGTATTGATGGTAGTAGATGATCTCATGCAGCGCATACCTGTGTGTTCACCTTCACTGTCATCTGAATCACTTTGGTCCTCATCAATACCCAGCCTGTGTGTGTGTATATATAATACATGTATTAGGTGGAGATCACTTCCCATCAGCCAGTATAAATACAAGCATCACACATTCAGGAGGGAAAACTCCACCCACACAAATGACCCTATCTACACGAAAATCAAGTGTATTCATAGAGAAATGCCCTTCCCACAAACTTATAAAGTCACATGACAGTTGCCATAGTTTTCTGGACATGCAGTTGTTGGCGTCCCACTTGTGTTGTAGTTCTTGCTGGGCATGCAGTTGTTGGTGTGCCACTTGTGTTGTAGTTCTTGCTGCGAGTGAAATGGGAAAGTTTGAGATATTGTTCGACTACAACTTAGAAATGCTTTACAATATTGAAAACTTCATTTTGACATCTGCAGAGCAAGCGTGGGGCATCAGGTGAGACACGAAGTATTCGTCTGGATGAAAAGCCATCAGCTGATATGAAAGATACCGTCACTGTGTAACACGCTCGTCAAGCTGTTCCAGCACACGTCTGTAAATGTGGTGTAGTAGATTAAGTGTTTCTGTTCCATGTAGTGGAAGTAAAAAGAGCTGACCTATCGTGTATATAATGCAGTACATATTCTCATTCTGTGCAAGTGTTTGTAGTTATACTTGTTTGTAGCATTTGTATTATTATTAGTTGCGATGTGTTAACTTTTGGTAATTATTTACATTGACAAGTGTTAATTAAATGATGCAAAGTTTCAAAGCATAAATTCTTGTTCTATTATTGCTGGTCTAATATCTAATAAGTCACCGCTTACTTTACTTGTCTTTTGGGTTGGGTATAAGACATCATTGCCTACATTTCAAAAATGGTGGACAACCTTTTGCATGTGTGAGAGTGCAGAGTGATTGGGGAGGGTGTGGTGAGCTATGAAGGTGTGGGAGTGTTCATCTCCTAGTTGCCATGCAAACTATATCTAGTCAAAAATGTTTCTGGTCAAAAATTGACTGTTCTGACATTGAATGACATTTGACATGATAAATCCTGGAAATGATGATGTCATGCCTGAGCAGTTGGTGGGCGTGCTTCTTTATAATGGTGGTTATGCACTTTCACCTCCAATGAGCTGTCAACATTTCCGGCCATAATTATGAAGCTATATTGTCCTAAAACATACCATTAGCACTTGAGCTTACCTCCAAGATGGCTCTAGAGAACTGCTGCCGTGTCCATAACCACATACTAACATGAGAACAGGAACTATTAGGAACAGGTGTTGGTTGATGAGGTGACGTGAAGCTTATTAGGCACATATGACCCTAGACTTGGTCAGGCAGGGCAGGTAGGTGTGGTCCCTCACACATGTCACTAGGTCATTTCCACTCTGAATAGGGAAGGCTCTTTTGAGAGAGCCATGTAGCTTTACCACTAACCACCCAAAAGCATTAACAACTTCCACAAGCATCACTTGACACTGACGATCAAAATTCCAAGCCTACTGGGACAGCATCAGTGCTTGCTGGTGGACAGTCCATGTTGGTTTCCAAGGATATGGGAAGTGATCTGTTCATTTAGCTTTGAACTGTGCCTAAGAGATGCCTAAGAGAGAATTGTTATTTTAATGAAGATATATAGAAAGTGGTGAGTCTTGCCCAAATCTTTACTATAAACATAAGTAGCATACAGTAATACACAGAGTAATATAAATCTGCCCCTGCCATCTCCACACCTCTAGTGACAGACTGAAAACCATTTTGGTGGTGTGGATTTGAAGGTGGTCTCACAAAGAGTCGCTCTGTGCTGACTGCAATGCCCACTCATCACATCCACAACATGCCAACTATTAATAGTGTAAGTGTAGGGGCTGGAATAAATTATTATGTAATGAATTATAGCACAAACACAGTGAAGAGTTCCCCAATGGGTGAAAGTTAGTTTATATGGGCTGCAATAAGTCCAGGTTCATGGTTCATTGGGATCTCCACCCCACGGCTGGTCCCGTGCTCCTCCTCACGCGCTCCTTCCTCTTCATCTCCACTCACTCTGTCATGATCCAAACATCGATCACCTACTGCATGTTCTCTTGCCTCATCAACTGCTCTCTGCTCTTTGCCCTTCACATATTCATAGGCCACCTTGCTCTAGTGGGTAGAAACATGAATCTTACAGCAAGTGTCTTGCACAGTAAATGACCACCAAGCAGTAAGGTAGTGCCCCACATGCTGTTATATAGACCACCAAGCAGTAAGGTAGTGCACCACATGCTGTTATATAGACCACCAAGCAGTAAGGCAGTGCACCACATGCTGTTATATAGACCATCAAGCAGTAAGGTAGTGCACCACATGCTGTTATATAGACCACCAAGCTGTAAGGTAGTGCACCACATGCTGTTATATAGACCACCAAGCAGTAAGGCAGTGCACCACATGCTGTTATATAGACAACCAAGCAGTAAGGTAGTGCACCACATGCTGTTATATAGACAACCAAGCAGTAAGGTAGTGCCCCACATGCTGTTATATAGACCACCAAGCAGTAAGGTAGTGCACCACATGCTGTTATATAGACCACCAAGCAGTAAGGTAGTGCACCACATGCTGTTATATAGACCACCAAGCAGTAAGGTAGTGCCCCACATGCTGTTATATAGACCATCAAGCAGTAAGGTATCGCACCACATGCTGTTATATAGACCATCAGGCAGTAAGGTATTGCACCACATGCTGTTATATAGACCACCAAGCAATAAGGCAGTGCACCACATGCTGTTACAGTGGACCCTCAGTTATACGTAAGGCTTGGGACCAAGCCCCTTACGTATAAGTGAAATTTACGTATAAGTGAGGGTCATCTATGAATATGATTAAATAATTACGGTACAATGTATGTACATACAGTATATACATACAGTACATATGTATAAATGTTTATTGTTTAAATGACTGCAATGTTGTTTGCCTCAGATTGGACTGTCTCTTATGAGAAGCCAATCTATGCACCCTTTTTAAGTGAAGGAGGGTGGTTGATTCGGATTCTTCCTGATGCTCATACCACAGTAGACATTTATCCATCATTTCTGCTGCCTCTGCACTGGATGGAATGCCAAGGGATAAGGATGAATCACTCTCCTCATCCGAACTGTCGTCATGGAGTTCTAGTGTAGCCTGTAATGATTACATGTACATTCGTACAATTTGAATGTAAAGATGTGCCATTGCTGGACATAGTGTACATACAGTAATTATTGAGATAAGTTACCTGTTGCAAAATTTCATGATCCGACAGTTCCTGGTGGCTCATTTCATCTGCTCCATGTAGCCAGATTGATATGCTTTCTTACAAAAACGCCATAGCCATCCTGAGCTGGCCTTGAAACATGCATCGTGGGTGTCTGGGTGCAAGTTTCTATGAAACTGGTTTGCCTTCTCACTTAGCAGTGGGCCAGACACAGGCATCCCTTCAATTCTCGTCTGCGTAAACCATAGGAACACTACACAGAAACAGCCATTGTAGTAAGGTACAGTAGCTAGCTAAATGTTTCGTTTTTACTTACCAGCCTTGTCAAGTTGTTCATCATTAGCAGTCCTTACAACCTTCCTTTTCTTAGCAATGGTGCTGCTTTCCATTGATAAGTAAAAAGATCTAACTTTGTCCTCTCTCTTTCTTAGGTCACATATTGTTGAAACTCCAACCCCATATTCCCTGGCCAACTGTGAAGCCCTGAAGTCCTTCTTGTCCAGAATCTCTATCTTTTTTCAATAGACATGACAACTCTCTTCCGCTTGACTTTTTGTTCAGCCTCATCAGTCTAGCTGTTGTGAAAATAATTATTATCCGAAGAGTTCAACGAGTTCAATAGACCCCGCCCATCGAGGGGGGAAAAGGAAGGGAAAAAAGGAAAAAGAAAAAAAAAGAGAAAAAAAGGGATTTTTATTTTTATTATTATATTTTTTTTGCCTTGCGGATAATCCGAGTATGCGGATAACTGGGGTGCGGATAAACGAGGGTCCACTGTATATAGACCACCAAGCAGTAAGGTAGTGCACCACATGCTGTTATATAGACCACCAAGCAGTAAGGTAGTGCCCCACATGCTGTTATATAGACCACCAAGCAGTAAGGTAGTGCACCACATGCTGTTATATAGACCACCAAGCAGTAAGGTAGTGCCCCACATGCTGTTATATAGACCACCAAGCAGTAAGGTAGTGCACCACATGCTGTTATATAGACCACCAAGCAGTAAGGTAGTGCACCACATGCTGTTATATAGACCACCAAGCAGTAAGGCAGTGCACCACATGCTGTTATATAGACCACCAAGCAGTAAGGTAGTGCACCACATGCTGTTATATAGACCACCAAGCAGTAAGGTAGTGCACCACATGCTGTTATATAGACCACCAAGCAGTAAGGTAGTGCACCACATGCTGTTATATAGACCACCAAGCAGTAAGGTAGTGCCCCACATGCTGTTATATAGACCACCAAGCAGTAAGGTAGTGCACCACATGCTGTTATATAGACCACCAAGCAGTAAGGTAGTGCCCCACATGATGTTATATAGACCACCAAGCAGTAAGGTAGTGCACCACATGCTGTTATATGGACCACCAAGCAGTAAGGTAGTGCACCACATGCTGTTATATAGACCACCAAGCAGTAAGGTAGTGCACCACATGCTGTTATATAGACCACCAAGCAGTAAGGCAGTGCCCCACATGCTGTTATATAGACCAGTGCACAATGGTGTGCTAATTACATACCCAGCCCATGTATAATATACTTATTAGATAGAGGATCATTTCCCATCGGCCAGTATAAATACAACATTCTGGAGGGCAAACCCCACCCACCCACACAAATGACCATATCTACAGGAAGATCACTGCATTCACAGTCACATGACATACTCCTGACAACCATCGCTGTGCATGTACGAGGCCAGCATTGTAGCTAAATGCATTGAGGAGTTCATAATGAAACTGAAGGATACTCTGCAGGTGCTGGCATGAGCTCATGTTTACCCACAGGTACATGTAGTTATCAGATTAAACTTTCCCTGGCTTCCTGGCAATGTCTACAGAGGGAAACACCCTCCAAGAATTCAATTAAAAGTTCTATAAAACATTAAGAGAGCTTGGCCATTGTGTGGCCATGTGTCTACTCTTTAGTGCTTCTAGAGGTGTCTATTTTCTATGCTGAACTTCACTTCATCCTCCTGCATGGCAGCAATAATATAATCAGCAGCTATAACCAGTGGCATGATACTGACATGTGCCACACTTTAACTCCAGCTATAACCAATGGCATGATACTGACGTGTGCCACACTTTAACTCCAGCTATAACCAGTGGCATGATACTGACGTGTGCCACACTTTAACTCCAGCTATAACCAGTGGCATGATACTATAGACCATTCCCACATTAAAGATACACCCACTCTATGAACTCCTTGAACTACATGTATGTTGGACGATTAGCTAGCTAGCGATTTCTTTTCCCGTGACCCTGTTTTGCTGACTAAGAAAGACAACCTGTCGTCTAGCACATGCAACTAAGCAATAAATCACTCCACCAGCCAGAGCCTACACATGACAGATTACAATGCCACTCCCCATGCCAGAGCCTACACATGCCAGCATTACAATGCCACTCTCCATGCCAGAGCCTGCACATGACAGCATTACAATGCCACTCTCCATGCCAGAGCCTGCACATGACAGCATTACAATGCCACTCTCCATGCCAGAGCCTGCACATGCCAGCATTACAATGCCACTCTCCATGCCAGAGCCTGCACATGACAGCATTACAATGCCACTCTCCATGCCAGAGCCTGCACATGCCAGCATTACAATGCCACTCTCCATGCCAGAGCCTGCACATGCCAGCATTACAATGCCACTCTCCATGCCAGAGCCTGCACATGACAGCATTACAATGCCACTCTCCATGCCAGAGCCTACACATGCCAGCATTACAATGCCACTCTCCATGCCAGAGCCTGCACATGACAGCATTACAATGCCACTCTCCATGCCAGAGCCTACACATGCCAGCATTACAATGCCACTCTCCATGCCAGAGCCTACACATGACAGCATTACAATGCCACTCTCCATGCCAGAGCCTACACATGACAGCATTACAATGCCACTCTCCATGCCAGAGCCTGCACATGACAGCATTACAATGCCACTCTCCATGCCAGAGCCTGCACATGACAGCATTACAATGCCACTCTCCATGCCAGAGCCTGCACATGCCAGCATTACAATGCCACTCTCCAGTGGTCAGGGCCAAGCACCTTGTCCAGCAAGTGTTCCATCAGCTGTGTCAGTTATTCAGTCACATCTGTTTGCATGGCTGGCCATAAGCTCCAGTGGTGTATGGAAATGGGAAGGGACAACTTAGTCCGACTACTAGTATAGCAGTATAGCTACATGTGTGCAAGTGAGGTGCATCATATGTAGTGTAGTAGTAGAGCTACATGTGTGCAAGTGAGGTGCATCATATGTAGCAGTAGAGCTACATGTGTGCAAGTGAGGTGCATCATATGTAGTGTAGTGTAGTAGTAGAGCTGCATGTGTGCAAGTGAGGTGCATCATATGTAGTGTAGTGTAGTAGTAGAGCTACATGTGTGCAAGTGAGGTGCATCATATGTAGTGTAGTGTAGTAGTAGAGCTACATGTGTGCAAGTGAGGTGCATCATATGTAGTGTAGTGTAGTAGTAGAGCTACATGTGTGCAAGTGAGGTGCATCATATGTAGTGTAGTAGTAGAGCTACATGTGTGCAAGTGAGGTGCATCATATGTAGTGTAGTGTAGCAGTAGAGCTACATGTGTGCAAGTGAGGTGCATCATATGTAGTGTAGCAGTAGAGCTACATGTGTGCAAGTGAGGTGCATCATATGTAGTGTAGAGTAGAGCTGCATGTGTGCAAGTGAGGTGCATCATATGTAGTGTAGAGTAGAGCTACATGTGTGCAAGTGAGGTGCATCACATGTAGTGTAGTGTAGTAGTAGAGCTACATGTGTGCAAGTGAGGTGCATCATATGTAGTGTAGTAGTAGAGCTACATGTGTGCAAGTGAGGTGCATCATATGTAGTGTAGCAGTAGAGCTACATGTGTGCAAGTGAGGTGCATCATATGCTAATAAAAGCTGCTGCCAAGATGATGTTGGAGTGTCAGGTGTGTATGTTATGTTCTGTAGTAATGAGCACAACCTAAATCTCCAGTGTGATTCTCTAAATACATACATACATATATACATTGTACACACATACATACACAAACATGCATGTCATCCCACCAGAGTTTAGACTTCTTTGCAGAGGGGCGTGAGGAGGATCCAGGCAGGTTTCTCTTCCTAACGTCTGTGTTGGAGGTTGAGGCTATCTTCAGGCCTTGTTGCAAGGCTGAGTCCATACCCTCCTCCATCTGCTTTATCTGCTGCACATATGATGAGTCACTGAAGTGATGATGCTTAGGTTCGCTTCTTATTTGCTCAGCTCTTCTCTTCCTCTCCCTCATCTGCTCTCTGTTGCGCTCAGGACCCTCTTCCTCCCACTTGGTCAATCAAGAGTGCATACTCCTTAATAGAAATACATAATCACATAATAAATACTCTCATCAAGTATTAGTAGGAGCCAACACAACAGCATCTCTACAGCACACACCACATCAAGTATTAGTAGGAGCCAACACAACAGCATCTCTACAGCACCACACCACATCAAGTATTAGTGGGAGCCAACACAACAGCATCTCTACAGCACACACCACATCAAGTATTAGTGGGAGCCAACACAACAGCATCTCTACAGCACACACCACATCAAGTATTAGTAGGAGCCAACACAACAGCATCTCTACAGCACCACACCACATCAAGTATTAGTAAGAGCCAACACAACAGCATCTCTACAGCACACACCACATCAAATATTAGTAGGAGCCAACACAACAGCATCTCTACAGCACACACCACATCAAGTATTAGTAGGAGCCAACACAACAGCATCTCTACAGCACACACCACATCAAGTATTAGTGGGAGCCAACACAACAGCATCTCTACAGCACACATCACATCAAGTATTAGTGGGAGCCAACACAACAGCATCTCTACAGCACACACCACATCAAGTATTAGTAGGAGCCAACACAACAGCATCTCTACAGCACACACCACATCAAGTATTAGTGGGAGCCAACACAACAGCATCTCTACAGCACACATCACATCAAGTATTAGTGGGAGCCAACACAACAGCATCTCTACAGCACACACCACATCAAGTATTAGTGGGAGCCAACACAACAGCATCTCTACAGCACACATCACATCAAGTATTAGTAGGAGCCAACACAACAGCATCTCTACAGCACACACCACATCAAGTATTAGTAGGAGCCAACACAACAGCATCTCTACAGCACACACCACATCAAGTATTAGTGGGAGCCAACACAACAGCATCTCTACAGCACACACCACATCAAGTATTAGTGGGAGCCAACACAACAGCATCTCGACAGCACACACCACATCAAGTATTAGTAGGAGCCAACACAACAGCATCTCTACAGCACACACCACATCAAGTATTAGTGGGAGCCAACACAACAGCATCTCTACAGCACACACCACATCAAGTATTAGTGGGAGCCAACACAACAGCATCTCTACAGCACACACCACATCAAGTATTAGTGGGAGCCAACACAACAGCATCTCTACAGCACACACCACATCAAGTATTAGTGGGAGCCAACACAACAGCATCTCTACAGCACACACCACATCAAGTATTAGTACAACAGCATCTCTACAGCACACACCACATCAAGTATTAGTGGGAGCCAACACAACAGCATCTCTACAGCACCACTCACCACATCAAGTATTAGTGGGAGCCAACACAACAGCATCTCTACAGCACCACTCACCACATCAAGTATTAGTGGGAGCCAACACAACAGCATCTCTACAGCACACACCACATCAAGTATTAGTGGGAGCCAACACAACAGCATCTCTACAGCACACACCACATCAAGTATTAGTGGGAGCCAACACAACAGCATCTCTACAGCACACACCACATCAAGTATTAGTAGGAGCCAACACAACAGTATCTCTACAGCACCACTCACCACATCAAGTATTAGTGGGAGCCAACACAACAGCATCTCTACAGCACACACCACATCAAGTATTAGTGGGAGCCAACACAACAGCATCTCTACAGCACACACCACATCAAGTATTAGTAGGAGCCAACCATCTCTACAGCACACACCACATCAAGTATTAGTAGGAGCCAACACAACAGCATCTCTACAGCACACACCACATCAAGTATTAGTAGGAGCCAACACAACAGCATCTCTACAGCACCACTCACCACATCAAGTATTAGTGGGAGCCAACACAACAGCATCTCTACAGCACACACCACATCAAGTATTAGTGGGAGCCAACACAACAGCATCTCTACAGCACACACCACATCAAGTATTAGTAGGGGCACTTGTGTTAATTATGCCAGTCAATTACGTCAGTCCAATTTTGCAGAAGGATTATGTATGTTCCAGTTTTATGACCAACAATCGCACTTTCCAGCTTTGACAGTCCGTTGCTGGCCGATCTTGTCATTTCTTAAAGCTCGCCGAGGAAGGCTCCAAACTCGTGCCTAAGAGAAACCACTCTGAACCCTTCATCCTTCCTGGATGGATTCCTTACTGTAAGTGTTGTTGGTTATGGATGTACTTGAGTGTAGCTCAATGTGGCCAATTCCTCTACTAAACAGCAACTCACTGTATAATATTCCTAAAATAAAAAAATTAAAAAAAGGAACTTGATGTCTCCTCTGAATTCTTCACTCTTATGGATTAGGCTACATAACTGTAAACTTCTGGCACATCCCACCCTCTGTCCAGGTCCAGCAGGATTCCACACTAGCTTATTGTTTCTCTCTAAAGTCATAGTCCAGCTGCTCTGGACTCCATTGTGATCGTTGGCACTCAGGATTGTGAGTGTGCAAGCAGTTGTGATAACTTCCTGCTGACATGGGCAGTAACTTCAGATCATCAGACTACCCAGGCACTCAGGATTGTGAGTGTGCAAGCAGTTGTGATAACATCCTGCTGACATGGCCAGTAACTTCAAGCCTTGTATAAACAGAGTGTGCTGACTCAGCTGTGGAGTAGCACATGCTGACTCAGCTATGGAGTAGCAAACTCTTAGCCTGCCTGAACTAAAAACAGATTTGGTACCAAATTTAGGATGTGGTCAGTAATGGCTACAGTTTTCCCAGAATTCTTTCTACCAACGATGAGGCTGGCTGGTTACATGTACATGTAGCAAGCACCCACACTTCTGAATCCTTCACACTAGGATTAGGATGGGTACACATAGCAAGCACCCACACTTCTGAATCCTTCACACTAGGATTAGGCTGGGTACATGTAGCAAGCACCCACACTTCTGAATCCTTCACACTAGGATTAGGATGGGTACACATAGCAAGCACCCACACTTCTGAATCCTTCACACTAGGATTAGGATGGGTACACATAGCAAGCACCCACACTTCTGAATCCTTCACACTAGGATTAGGCTGGGTACATGTAGCAAGCACCCACACTTCTGAATCCTTCACACTAGGATTAGGATGGGTACACATAGCAAGCACCCACACTTCTGAATCCTTCACATTAGGATTAGGCTGGGTACACGTTACAAGCACCCACACTTCTGAATCCTTCACACTAGGATTAGGATGGGTACACATAGCAAGCACCCACACTTCTGAATCCTTCACATTAGGATTAGGCTGGGTACACATAGCAAGCACCCACACTTCTGAATACTTCACATTAGGATTAGGCTGGGTACACGTAGCAAGCACCCACACTTCTGAATACTTCACATTAGGATTAGGCTGGGTACACATAGCAAGCACCCACACTTCTGAATACTTCACATTAGGATTAGGCTGGGTACATGTAGCAAGCACCCACACTTCTGAATCCTTCACACTAGGATTAGGCTGGGTACACATAGCAAGCACCCACACTTCTGAATACTTCACACTAGGATTAGGCTGGGTACACGTAGCAAGCACCCACACTCCTGAATCCTTCACCCTAGGATTAGGCTGGGTACACGTAGCAAGCACCCACACTTCTGAATCCTTCACACTAGGATTAGGCTGGGTACACATAGCAAGCACCCACACTTCTGAATACTTCACCCTAGGATTAGGCTGGGTACACATAGCAAGCACCCACACTTCTGAATCCTTCACACTAGGATTAGGCTGGGTACACATAGCAAGCCCCAATTGAAGGCTAAGAGGAAAGGAGAGTGTGAAGGGGTGACAGTTGCATTAGTAGAAAGTGTTACAAAAACTTGTGGTTACCACTTCATAATATCTCCATAGATTCTGCAAACTTCATGGTATGGACTTGATATATACGCGCTTGACCACGTACATTTTAGCGCCTAATGAAACCATCGTTGCATAGAGTAGGGCTTCCTCTAGGCACTGGTGCTAATTTCAACTCCCTAGCACTTGGAAATCTGGAGATATTATGTGGCAAAATCAGGCATTCAGGTTTTGAGGTTGCCCCCACTTTAGCTCCAGTAACTTGGCTATAGTTATATCTATGAAAAATATTTTAGGATCAAAAGAGAGGACACTGAGAGACCTATCTTTTGAGCTATATATCAAGTCCATACCATGAAGTTTGCAGAATCTATGGAGCTATAAAGTGGTAACCACAAGTTTTTGTAACACTTTCTACTAAAATGCAACTGTCACACCTGAAGTCAACAACAAGAGAACTGGACATTTTAAGTGAACCTGTGGATCAAAAGCAACTACCACAACACAGCAACTACCACACAGTACAGTAACTACCACAGCACAGCAACTACCAGTACAGCAACTACCACACAGTACAGCAACTACCACACAGTACAGCAACTACCACAGTAGAGACATAAAGCATGACATTCAGATTCTCTCCCTGTAACCAAAAAACTAAACATATTTGGTGTGCGTTATTTAGATCACCTCCTCCCAGTGAAATCCTGACAAGCACCCTTACTGGCTCCTTTATTGATCTGTCCCCATGGCTCGTATCACTGTCCAAAACCCTACACACACACACACACACATACCAACTGTCAAGTAAGAGCCCACTATGCTATCTTGAGCACTGCAGGAAGGCTGACTACACACAGCAAGCACCAGGTGTTGTCAATATTGTACGTGAGTAATCTTATGCGAGGCTGAGGGGGAAGAACAGCAATGAAGATCCATGGATGAGACTGAAGTAGACAACTCGGAGGTCTAGTGAACCCGAGGGATCAGGGACATGATGAGCTAAAGCAGAGGCACTGGCTGGAAAGATAGCCAGCCAGCAACTCCTCACAGAATTACAATGTCTAGAGCTAACAACATTGCAAATGATCATGTGAATGTGGACACAAGGGGGCATCATTTAGAATTCCTTGCCGGTTACATAGCCACTACATGTAGCATGTGCCACCCTCCGAGGTGAAAGGCTAAGCTCCCTAGGCTGATGAGTGCATACTCATGTGTGAAATGTGTGTGTGTGTATGAAATGTGTGTGTGTGTGTGTGTGTGTGTATTAACATAAAATGTTCAATTGGTTTGACTTATCCACAAAAAATGGAACATGAAGGTGCCACGTATACCACAAACATTTGATGACCCTTTACCTTTAAAATCATTAACGACACAATTTATAAAAAAATACTTGAACAGATACAGCACTACCTGGTCAGTTACTACATCTTATCTACTCTGGGTCCAATGGTCAGGACTGGCCTGTAGCTGACTTAGCAGAGCCACAGTATCAACATAAACACACCTGCTGGCTGTATAATCACCACACACAGTGCAGTGCCTCCAGCCATCAATAGGCTTCTTTAGAATATGCAGAACCCTGACAAGTACATCACCAGTAGGCTTCATACAGAACCCTGACAAGTACATCACTAGTTAGTGGGTTTCATACAGAACCCTGACAAGTACATAGAGTGAAATTGGTTGTGAAGTTGATTTTTGTGTGTGTTAAAAGATTCACAAAACATGCATTGTCAGCATTAGGGCTAGGGTTTAAGGTCTAGGCTAAAGCTAGCACTACATAGGCTAGGGCAAGGGCTATGGTAATCCTATCCATGGTCCCAGGTCTAACCCTAAACACAATACCAACCTAAGAACTAGCCTACCTAGTGCCTACCTAGTGCTATCCCAGCCTACCTAGTGCTATCCCAGCCTACCTAGTGCTATCCCAGCCTACCTAGTGCTATCCCAGCCTACCCAGTGCTATCCCAGCCTACCTAGTGCTATCCCAGCCTACCCAGTGCTATCCCAGCCTACCCAGTGCTATCCCAGCCTACCTAGTGCTATCCCAGCCTACCTAGTGCTATCCCAGCCTACCTAGTGCTATCCCAGCCTACCTAGTGCTATCCCAGCCTACCTAGTGCTATCCCAGCCTACCTAGTGCTATCCCAGCCTACCCAGTGCTATCCCAGCCTACCTAGTGCTATCCCAGCCTACCTAGTGTTATCCCAGCCTACCCAGTGCTATCCCAGCCTACCTAGTGCTATCCCAGCCTACCTAGTGCTATCCAAGCCTACCCAGTGCTATCCCAGCCTACCTAGTGCTATCCCAGCCTACCTAGTGCTATCCCAGCCTACCTAGTGCTATCCCAGCCTACCTAGTGCTAGAGTGCTAAAGCTAACAATCACTATAACCAATTCTGCAATCGAAATACCTCCAGTATCCAGTACAGGTTGGTTAGGACCCACACCGGTTAGGACCCACCCTCCAGTATAGGTTAGGACCCATACCTCCAGTATAGGTTAGGACCCATACCTCCAGTTTAGGTTAGGACCCATACCTCCAGTATAGGTTAGGACACACACCTCCAGTATAGGTTAGGACCCATACCTCCAGTATAGGTTAGGACCCATACCTCCAGTATAGGTTAGGACACACACCTCCAGTATAGGTTAGGACCTACACCTCCAGTATAGGTTAGGACCCACACCTCCAGTATAGGTTAGGACCCATACCTCCAGTATAGGTTAGGACCCATACCTCCAGTATAGGTTAGGACCCATACCTCCAGTATAGGTTAGGACACATACCTCCAGTATAGGTTAGGACCCATACCTCCAGTATAGGTTAGGACCCATACCTCCAGTATAGGTTAGGACCCATACCTCCAGTATAGGTTAGGACACACACCTCCAGTATAGGTTAGGACCTACACCTCCAGTATAGGTTAGGACCCACACCTCCAGTATAGGTTAGGACCCATACCTCCAGTATAGGTTAGGACCCATACCTCCAGTATAGGTTAGGACCCATACCTCCAGTATAGGTTAGGACACATACCTCCAGTATAGGTTAGGACCTACACCTCCAGTATAGGTTAGGACCCATACCTCCAGTATAGGTTAGGACCCATACCTCCAGTATAGGTTAGGACCAACTAGAGCATGTAGATGGGACCAGACTCACAAGCATCAGGCTCCGCTAATTAGCTACTCACTGGTGCACATTAACGCTTCAAACAACATCCTGATTGCACCATTGCCTGGTTGTGTGTGTACTTTATATTGCTCCTGAGCATGCTCGGGTACTGTATAAGGAAAGGACAATGGAAAAAAAGGCTGAATGCTCACGAGCTTTGAGAGATGTCCAAGCAGCCAAAAGAAGACGTACTGTCTAGAGAAACAGCTAACAGAACTGGTTTCTACTGGAATGCTAGCAACAATGTACAGTGTTCCCTCCGTATTAAGACCCTCCCAAGTAAGACCACCTCCATTATAAGACCACTTTTGCCTGCTCCCGGTTGGCTGGCTTTATTTTGCCCCTCCCAAGTAAGACCCTCTAAGATAAGTCCACCTCTCTTATAAGACCACTTGGCTGGGTCAATATCCTCCCAAATAAGACCAAGCACCCAAGAATACAGTGAATTTTGTTTTTTGTTTGAAGATCTACCTCCCATTAACTGTCGAAGATCAGGAACTGGTACATATTTACATCTGCATTGATCCAAAGAGGGACCTCAGCATCGAGTGTGAGGCACAGGCCAAGGCATGGATGAGCGCTCCCATCTGGGAGCAGTAGCTCAAGTGCACCAACAATAAGATGCTTGCCGAGGGCTGGAAGATCATCATCTTCATTGACAACTGCTCAGCGCACTCAGATATCAACCTCAGAAACCTCAAGCTGGTCTTCCTGCCCGCCAACACCACCTCCAAGCTTCAGCCTATGGATGCTGGCAACATCCAGGCCATGAAGCTGGTCTACCGGAAGCAGATGATCCGCTATATTCTCCGGCTCATGGACGACACTATGAATGCCTATAGTGGTTGCACTGAGAAAATGAGCTCGCTTGTCAAGCAGGTGGACGTTCTGATGGTGATCCGCTGGCTCAAAAAGGCCTGGGATGACCTCCACGTGTCCACCATCAAGAAGTGCTTTAAGAAGTGTGGCTTCACGACCACCACTGCCCCTGCTGCTGAGGTCGAGGAGCTCACCATCTCTGCTGAGGATATGGTCATCAATGTGCAGCTGCCGGAGGGTGTGATACTGGAGGGCTACACCAACATCGACAGCGAGGTGCACACCAGTGAGGACCACTATGACCCTGCCCTCGCCACCCTGCTGACTCCTCCCCTGAGGAGCCTGAGTCAGATGATGGGGAGGGCCCCATGCCCACTCCTGTGACTGTATCAGAGGTGTTCAAGTTGGTGTGCAAGCTGCGTGACTTTGCCACTCATAGAGGCATTCCCAAGCTTGTGGCATGTGCTGATTCTATCGAGCAGATGGTCATCCAGAACAAGATGGAACGGACTGTCCAATCCAGTATCTCAGACTTTCTGTGTCCTAAGGACACTGCATGAGTCTAATGTCCAATACATACAGATAAGCAATGTCTTGAGAAAGACAAACCCATATTTCCAAATGAGAATACAGTTCCTTGTCTGGGGAGCTTACAGTTGGTTTAATATTATGAATGTGTGTACACTACACAACAAAATCCATTGAGCAATTCTTTGTGAGACCCCTGCCATGCCCGAGAGCGATATTCCCAAGTAAGACCACCTCTCTAATAAGACCAGTTGGAAGTGCTCCCTGGGTGGTCTTAATAGGGAGGGACCACTGTAGTGACTACTTAATTTTATACAGCAATTTGTCTAGGTCTTCCATTCCATACACCAAAAGTGGTTTCTAAATAATCAGATAAATATTTCCCTTAGGGATGAGCGGCTACACTCCCCCAGCCAGTTTCCCTATCTAGTTTCATTTCCAAGAAACTTCTTCCCACTGATGCAGTCCCAACAGGAATCCATAGGCAGATACCTGACAAAGTGCTCGGCTTAGGAAACACTGTTACTAGCATTTCATTAGAAATGAGTTCTGTTAGCTGCTTCTGTAGGTCTTCCTTGGGCCGCCTGGTGATGTAGTTATTAAGTTTCCACTCTGCATGGATTTCATCTGATGAAATCGAAGCATTTTTTGTGAACCATTCACCTTCAACAGATTTAGCAACCATCTCTTTTCCATAGTGGCCAACCAGTGTACGGATAGAATCTTCAGTTACTGCTACTGCCCAATGCCTGGACCATGTGGGGCAATATTCAGTCACTGCTGCTGTCCAATGCCTGGACCATGTGGGGCAATATTCAGTTACTGCTACTGCCCAATGCCTGGACCATGAGGGGCAATATTCAGTTACTGCTGCTGCCCAATGCCTGGACCATGTGGGGCAATATTCAGTTACTGCTACTGTCCAATGCCTGGACCATGTGGGGCAATATTCAGTTACTGCTACTGCCCAATGCCTGGACCATGAGGGGCAATATTCAGTTACTGCTGCTGCCCAATGCCTGGACCATGTGGGGCAATATTCAGTTACTGCTACTGCCCAATGCCTGGACCATGTGGGGCAATATTCAGTTACTGCTGCTGCCCAATGCCTGGACCATGTGGGGCAATAATCAGTTACTGCTGCTGTCCAATGCCTGGACCATGTGGGGCAATATTCAGTTACTGCTGCTGTCCAATGCCTGGACCATGTGGGGCAATATTCAGTTACTGCTACTGCCCAATGCCTGGACCATGAGGGGCAATATTCAGTTACTGCTGCTGCCCAATGCCTGGACCATGTGGGGCAATATTCAGTTACTGCTACTGTCCAATGCCTGGACCATGTGGGGCAATATTCAGTTACTGCTACTGCCCAATGCCTGGACCATGAGGGGCAATATTCAGTTACTGCTGCTGCCCAATGCCTGGACCATGTGGGGCAATATTCAGTTACTGCTACTGCCCAATGCCTGGACCATGTGGGGCAATATTCAGTTACTGCTGCTGCCCAATGCCTGGACCATGTGGGGCAATAATCAGTTACTGCTGCTGCCCAATGCCTGGACGATGAGGGGCAATATTCAGTTACTGCTGCTGCCCAATGCCTGGACCATGAGGGGCAATAATCAGTTACTGCTACTGCCCAATGGCTGGACCATGAGGGGCAATATTCAGTTACTGCTGCTTCCCAATGCAGGGGCAATATTCAGTTACTGCTGCCGCCCAATGTCTGGACCATGTGGGCAGTTACTGCTACTGCCAAATACCTTGACCATATGGGGCAATATTCATACTTGGACAGGCACTCCCACAGTTAACTAACAATCAACAGCCAGTGGCTGACCTAGCAACAACACAGAAGCCACGCCAATATAAACACAACCTAATTAGTGACATAACACATGCACACCCCCACACACATTGTGGCAGAGCTTCCTCCACAAAAAGTGAATTTTTGTGCTTCTACCTTCAAGAAACATTACAGCCAGGGCTAGGGTCAGGGTTAGGGGCAGAGTTAGAGCAAGGACTACCATTAGAACTAGGTCTAAGGCTAGCACTGTAGGCTAGGGCTAGGGTCAGGGTTAGAGCAAGACTATCATTAGAACTAGGTCTAAGGCTAGCACTGTAGGCTAGGGCTATGGTAGTCCTAGCCATGGCCCTAATCATAACAACAACAACAGCTTGTGACTTAGTCAGTTCACAATGTGCTGCTCGCATGAGCGATGCTCCAGTTTAGTGATATTGTGAAAGTGAAGTCGCATCACTTCGCTTGAATAGACTCAATTTCCACTCTGGTTCCTGTCGTGAGATATCGGTCAACACGTGTTGGTGTGCTTTGTGTTCCGGCAAAAAAAAGTTTCTCCTTAAAGAGATGAATGTGGAAAGGTTAATGGAGGCAAAGAGGACCTTTCTTAGTGTATGGCCTTTCTTAGTGTATGGGTGTATCTGGCAAGTCATTTAGAGTTTGAAAACTCCTCAATTAATGGGTTGAGTTTCGTAATTTCAGAAGCGATGTGACCAGGCAGATATTGTGAACTGCTCAAAGCGAGGAATACGACCTGAAGCAAGGCGATGCAAAGATAAGCCCTGGCGACACATTGTGGACCGGCCCTAAGCCCTGCCCTACCTAGTGCTACCACTAGTCCTGGCCCTAGGCTGCTAACAATTATGGAAACAAATTTTGCATATTTGTCACATTCCATCTTCTTACCCTCGAAGTGTGAGGAGGGCACCTCTGGTTGGAGGTGAGGTGGAGCACAGCAGCAGTGGTGTGTGAGGATGGCACAGCAACAGGTTACTGGTGACTCTGGCTTGCATCTGCAAGGCCAGCTACCAGAGGGAGCAGGAGAGAGGCAAGTTGACTTGTAAAGAGGTCAATAAACATTGAGGAGATGAGTGTAGGCACACAAGGCAGACATCTTGTAGAGACAGGATTAGAACCAATTCAGTCACCAATCAACATCTACATGCACACAATATATGATGTTTGGCCCTCCAGGAGGGAGTAACTCTTCTAATATCTGATCAACCCAAAAGCTGTGCAGGTATGTGCACCCTTGACGACCCTTTACCAACGAACAGGAAGATGATTCGCTCACGACGACCCTTTACCAAGAAGTGGGTTTGTTGTCACCCTTTACCAAATACTATTACTTGTCTTACCCCTTTACCAAATAGTAGTATCCTGATGACCCTGTACCGGCTATCAGTGCTGTTGGTGATGATTACACTTTACCTACAATATTTTAACCCTCTGTACTTGGCACTGGAGTATCACAACAAGTAGTCTACAATGACTGGAGACATGGAGACACATAATGAAGGTAGAGCTACTTGTGGACCCACCAAGTCCCTTCTTTCGGTTAAAAATGGGAGATTTCTTACCAAAAGATGTTTTCTGTTGTTTAAGGTGTAGAAACAGTTCCATAATGTTGGAAAGGAAGCTAATGTGCCCATTTTGACAAGAAAGAGCGATTACTTACAGTTTTCCCTCAAAACGCTCAAATACATCCCAATTGGAGCAAAATAGAGCTTCTTTCGGTTCAAAAAGGGAGATTTCTGACCAAAAGCCGATTTCTGTCATTTAAAGAGTAGAAACAGTTCCATAATGTTGAAAAGGAAACTAATGTGCCCATTTTGACAAGAATGAGTCGGTTTTTCCGCAAAACGCTCAAAAATGTCCCAATTGGAGCAAAATAGAGCTTTTTAGTCTCCATCCACAACCACTGGAGTAGCTACTGCAGATTCTCCTAACCTGGCTCCGATGACTCACCCAGTGAATGCCCAAGTAGCTGCAAAGAGAGCTCAAGCACAGTGCCTATCTGTACAGCATCTCTTTAGAGAGATTCACTGGTGAAGGAGCATCTGAGGAGGAGGGCTTTGTTCAGTGGATAAAGTTATTTACAAGCTGTTTGATATGGAGCATGAAGCAGCTGCAGCTCTCCTCTGCAAGGGACGTGAATCTGCTGGACTGCTTTTTAAAAATCTGCATAATGATGGGTATATATGATTGAATATGGTAAAGGGTCATCTAACTGTTGTGGATTAGTCGTGTTCCTGTCCATTCCTACGTCAATACTAAATAGTTGATTAAGAAACAACTTTTGTTCTTGTCTCTGCAAACAAGCAAAACTTGCATGCATGGCTAAGCAAAGACTAGGGGGAGGATATTCACTCATGAAACTGGTCGAGAACTAGACGTTCAAAGTGAACCAGAGGACAAGAACAGTTACTATACATGTATCTAAACCATCCACCTCAACATTCAAGTTCTCTCCCTACAGAGAGCTAACTTGCTAGTTACATTGTGATCACATGACAGATCATGTGAAAGTAAATATCACTTGGCATGTGTCATTTAGAATCATGTGTATCTGGTTAATAAAGCAAGCACCAAGTCTTCTGATCTGGTGAGTGGCTGGGCTCTCGTCTACACACTGTTGTATATGTATAGCTCACAATTACACAAGCACTAAGTCTTCTGATCTGGTGAGTGGCTGAGCTCTCATCTACACACTGTTGTATATGCATAGCTCACAATTACACAAGCACTAAGTCTTCTGATCTGGTGAGTGGCTGAGCTCTCATCTACACACTGTTGTATATGTATAGCTCACAATTACACAAGCACTAAGTCTTCTGATCTGGTGAGTGGCTGAGCTCTCATCTACACACTGTTGTATATGTATAGCACACAATTACACAAGCACCAAGCCTTCTGATCTGGTGAGTGACTGAGCTCTCACAGGCATCATCTACACATGTTGTATATGTGTATAGCACACAATTACACAAGCATCAAGCCTTCTGATCAGGTGAGTGGCTGAGCTCTCACAGGCACCATCTACACACTTGTATATGTATAGCACACAATTAACACAAGCACCAAGCCTTCTGATCTGGTGAGTGACTGAGCTCTCACAGGCATCATCTACACATGTTGTATATGTGTATAGCACACAATTACACAAGCACCAAGCCTTCTGATCTGGTGAGTGGCTGAGCTCTCACAGGCAGCATCTACACACTGTTGTATATGTATAGCACACAACTACACAAGCGCCAAGCCTTCTGATCTGGTGAGTGGCTGAGCTCTCATTTACACACTGTTGTATATGTATAGCACACAATTACACAAGCACCAAGCCTTCTGATCTGGTGAGTGGCTGGGCTCTCACAGACATCATCTACACACTGTTGTATATGTATAGCACACAATTACACAAGCACCAAGCCTTCTGATCTGGTGAGTGGCTGAGCTCTCACAGACACCATCTACACACTGTTGTATATGTATAGCACACAATTACACAAGCACCAAGCCTTCTGATCTGGTGAGTGGCTGAGCTCTCACAGGCATCATCTACACACTGTTGTATATGTATAGCACACAATTACACAAGCACCAAGCCTTCTGATCTGGTGAGTGGCTGAGCTCTCACAGACACCATCTACACACTGTTGTATATGTATAGCACACAATTACACAAGCACCAAGCCTTCTGATCTGGTGAGTGGCTGAGCTCTCACAGGCATCATCTACACACTGTTGTATATGTATAGCACACAATTACACAAGCACCAAGCCTTCTGATCTGGTGAGTGGCTGAGCTCTCACAGACACCATCTACACACTGTTGTATGTGTATAGCACACAATTACACAAGCACCAAGCCTTCTGATCTGGTAAGTGACTGAGCTATCATCTACACACTGTTGTATATGTACATAGCACACAACTACACAAGCACAAGTCTTCTTATCTGGTAAGTGGTCATCACTCTCATCTACACAGTGTTGTATATGTATATCGCACTGTATGTATATATCTCACAGAGCAGCAGGACTAGAGCCATCACTGTAGCAGCACTAAATGAGTCTTACATGATGACCTTTTACCTTTTTTCAGTATTGACATCTCTCATTCTCCTCGGCAAGCCCCCTTACTGGCTCCTTTATTGATCTGTGTCCCCATGGCTCGTATCAGAGTCCCAAATCCTGCACACACACACACACACACACACACACACACACAATATAAACATACCAGACTGTGTCAAGCCAGCACCCACTATGCTATTAGGCTGAGTATACATAGCAAGCACCAGATTACACATAGATATCGTCCATATTCTTCGTGACCAATCCCATGAGGAAGAGAAATGAAGATCCATGGATGAGGCTGAAGTAGATAACTCAGAGTTCTAGCGAACCTGAGGGACCTGGAACAAGATGAGATCAAGCAGAGGCACCGGCTAGCTAGACGCTGATACAACCAGAAAATCATCTCCTAGAGCTGTACTTTACCAACTTCATTCATTGCAAATGGGACGCAAAAATGATGTGCAAAATTTAGAATAAGAGGACACATTCGCCGTCACAGACAGCACTGCACGTAGCAGGCATCACATCCGATATTCGAGGTTAAAGGTTAGAATGGGTGGGCACTGATACACACTCGATTTATACATAAGAAAAGAATGTTCTCTGAAGAGAACAAGCAGATTGACGAAGAAACATGGAGATACCCACATACACCACTAATGACCCTTAACCTGACACAGCAGGATTTACGTTACTGTTGTTTGGGAAAACATAACGTCAAAATATTTTTTCGTGAGAATAAATTTCATTGCTCTTGTTCCCGCATTCCCGCACAAAAAAAAAGGAAAATAATTCGCACAAATATATTTAATCAACATCAAGAGGAGCATGGGGCTAAGAGATGGACGTGTTTGAGAGAACCTGCTATACTCGTGGCTATCATGTCTGCTAACACATCTAGGCAGCAGCCATTGGGGAGCAGCTATGTAGCATGCGAATGAGAACCCGATATTGATGACAGGTTTGCAGTCAAGAAAAATGGTGTTATTCTTCTTCTTCAACCTCCTAATAGTAGCTACTGCTATAGCCCTTAAATGAAGAGATGTGTATAGTGGGCGTCAACTCAGGGTTCAGGAAGTCCATTTTTAGGTTTAAAATACTTGCAGAGAGCCACAGCAAACTCTGGCTCTGACAGTGATGGCACAGGTAGCTAGCACACCATACATGGTCACGTGTGGCACAGGTAGCTAGCACACCATACATGGTCACGTGTGGCACAGGTAGCTAGCACACCATACATGGTCACGTGTGGCACAATTAGCTAGCACACCATACATGGTCACGTGTGGCACAGGTAGCTAGCACACCATACATGGTCACGTGTGGCACAGGTAGCTAGCACACCATACATGGTCACGGGTAGCTAGCACACCATACATGGTCACGTGTGGCACAGGTAGCTAGCACACCATACATGGTCACGTGTGGCACAGGTAGCTAGCACACCATACATGGTCACGTGTGGCACAGGTAGCTAGCACACCATACATGGTCACATGTGGCACAGGTAGCTAGCACACCATACATGGTCACGTGTGGCACAGGTAGCTAGCACACCATACATGGTCACGTGTGGCACAGGTAGCTAGCACACCATACATGGTCACACGTGTGGCACAGGTAGCTAGCACACCATATATGGTCACGTGTGGCACAGGTAGCTAGCACACCATACATGGTCACGTGTGGCACAGGTAGCTAGCACACCATACATGGTCACGTGTGGCTAGCACACCATACATGGTCACGTGTGGCACAGGTAGCTAGCACACCATACATGGTCACACGTGTGCGCTCTTTCCAAAAAAATTAACCACTCGATTATTTGTATTTAATTTTTGTTGTTGACTCCGCCCATGAAAGTGATTTAAAATGCTAACTAATATATACTGGTAAAATTATCGCGACAGCTCTTGCTTTTAATAGGTGGGGCCTGTTAATAGGTGGGGCTAAACATTTTTTAGGTTACAACTTCGAGGTGCATAGATTCTGCTCAGCTCAGTGATTGAAGAGATGGACCTTCATGTGTGTTCTCTTTTGACACTAAGACAATCTTGCTGAGGCTCAACCATACCCAGGTTACCTGCAGCTAAAGTGGGCTTCATGAAAATCTTGAGTGCCTGAACTCTCTACAGGTGGCCTCCTCATTGGCAAGTGTTGGGGGCTGTAATTACTAGGTTAGAGGAAGCTGCACTCCACACAATGAGGGTTTCCATTAGCCTGTAGGTAAGATGGGGTCACTGCACAATGCTATAGTCAGTTACGTGGCATTCATATTAATCACATTGCTTACTAGCCTACGAGAAATGGACAGCAGCCATTGCTTTTAGATAGTACATAGGAGGTAAAGGAAGAGAAAGATGCTGGAGACCTCTAGCTAGCAACTACAGCTCTATCTAACACTAGTTATAGTAGTATAGTTATACCTAGGGTATATTACCTGACTTGCAACTACCTCTAGCTAACACTAGTTATAGTAGTATAGCTATCTAGAGTGTATTACTTGACCTGTAGCCAGAAGATGAACACCTTTACCAAGTGGTTTTACTCTATGGTGACCCTTTACCAAATCATACTACTTTTGTATGGTGATCCTTTACTGATAGTTGGTCCTTCTCTGTGCATTGACCCTTTACCAGGCTTTAGTACCTGTGCATGATCACCCATTACATGCATGCTACAGAACAGTGGAAAGAAAAGATGTCTGTGGAGCAAGTGGCTCCATCGTCAGTCCTCCACCCTCAACCACTGGAGTAGTTACTACAGAGTCTCCTAATCTTCTGACTCACACAAGGGAGGGCTCAAGCAGCTGCAAAGACAGCTCCAGCACAGTGCCTGTCTGTACAGCATCTCCCATGCTTAGAGAGATTCACTTGCAAAGACAGCTCCAGCACAGTGCCTGTCTGTACAGCATCTCCCATGCTTAGAGAGATTCACTTGCAAAGACAGCTCAAGCACAGTGCCTGTCTAAGTGAGAGATTCACTGGGGAAGGAGCATCTGAGCAGGAGGAGGGGGTTGGTCAGTGGATAGAGCATTTTGAAGAGAGAGGACTTGGACATGTCTGCAAGAAAATCTTTCGTGTTGTTTGATATTGAGTGTGAAACAAATGAAGATGCTGCAGCTTCTCTCTGCAAGAGATATGAAACTGCTGACCTTGAGGAGCTACAATGATTAGAGAGTCCCACCATAAGATTCAGGGAAATAATCTATCAAACAGTTAGGAAGTGTTCTACAGCCACCAGGAATTAGGGCTTCCTGGCTTCTAAAGACAAAGATTTGGACCAATTGCTAAAAGGTTGTTCTATCAAGCCAATTCATTGCTGTAAGTAACAGCTCTAGGCAAGGCCAGAGCTGCTTCTATCAAGCCAAGCCTTGGCTGTAAGTAATAGAGGTAAGGCAAGAGCTGCTCAGAAAGGCAGCGTGATTGGTTGGCAAGGAAGTCACTCTGACATATGGTACGGTGAGTGTGTTATGATATTCATGAGTTGGAACACACAAGAAGATGTCACACAATCTTACCACAGACCCACCTTGTCCTACAATAACACACACCATTGTTGAAGTGCGACTCATTGACCGACTGACCAATGATTCTATTTTCGCATTGCTAGTCAGAGTTCGGCTCTGCTATCCTGAGCAAGGATATGCTACTTGGACTGGCAAGAGTGTCGAAAGCTAATTCAGCCTCCTGAATGTCCCAGCTCTTCTGGACTAATATGCATCAGCTAACAGTCAAAACATAACAAGCACTTTGACCTTGCTAAGGAGGGTAGTGGGTAAGCTCTAGTTCCAGAGACACTCTGTCACTGAGTGCCTGCAAATAAAGGGAACTGAAGTGTGTCTACCTGTGTGTGTGGGGGGGGGGAAGAAGGAAAGCCGACTAAACCAAGAAATTCCACAGTCAGAGAAGAAGAGGAACTGCTCCTCATGTGAATCTTTTGCAAAGAAAGAAAACCGGCAGTCTGTTATAAACCATGACATTTGTCTTGGGCACCCTTGCAGCATTGTTGCGTGAACCAGATTTAAGATGCTCAAGCTTCTCACATCTAGCAATCTTACTAGGCATCCCTTTTTAATTAAGGATGGATTGCTAGTAGACACACGAGACTCAATCTTATTCGAGATCTTGCATCCACCCATCACATTTTATCTACTATTTCTCCAAACATAACTTATTGTACATAACTTGCTTACAATATATCCTCTCCTTAAAGTTTGAAGATCTAAATTGTCAAACACATTGCAGCGATTAACCTCTTCCTAAATTCAGTAAAAATGAAAGCTGGTAAGGATCAGCAACAAAATAAACACAGTTTGTGTATGTGCAATATTGAGTCCATAGCCGAGCGAGGTCAGCAGCAGCTACACATTTTCAGCTACACATTTTCACTACACATTTTCACTACACAAAGTTGACTCTTGTGCCAATAATTAAGAGCACTTCCCTTCAACAAGACCAGGTAGCTACTTAAGATCCATGTATCCATGTGTGTGTATATGAATACATTGGCATGTGTGCACGCTTCGTTAGTTCTGGAGTTTATAACGTTTGTGTGCTATAATATAGCACACAAACTTTATAAACTCCAGAACACATATACACACACATGGATACATGGATCTTAAGTAGTTACCTATGTTCCACTCGATCACAAATGTGCATTAGTATGGGATTGGGGAGGGGGGGGGGGGGGGGGGAGTGTGGCTGAAGGCATAAAATGTTTGCACTGCAGATGTGTAAGTCTTAACCATATGAATTATGTGCAATATATTCAATCCCATACTAATGGCACATTTGTGATCGAGTGGAACATTCTTTTTATCGGATTTCCAAGGTACATGCAGTTGCCACCAGCAGTCTCCTAGAAACCGAATTAATTAATGAGGGCTGGGTTTGCCTATTAGCACTTTGCATGCCAAAATCAATTGGTCCAATAAAACAATTGCACACCTACTACTGGCCTGGGAGTTCCAGATGCCGTTTTGTCAAACCAATATAGGTAGTGCTAATAGTTCCCCGAGTTGGGGTCAGTGGCAGACACCATACACTGTGTCAACACACACCTATAGCAGCTGCCAACAACACACTGGGAGCCAATGTGTGCACATACAATGCCCATATGCAGCATCAATATCTCCATCCCATCACCAACCAATATAGGTAAGGATCATTAGCTCTACATGTTGCAGCAGGCCTAACCACATCTGCACTCCCACTACTTAGTAACACTTCAATCAACACTTATGGCCTGGGAACATCATTTGGCTGCCATTCTTACTGAGCATGCTCGAGTACAGGAAAGGAAAGGGCTAATGGGAAATCACAAGCATACAAGTGGAAGGTAGTTATCAGAGCAGGTTATTGCATGATAGGAGAGCCAAGCTTGAACAGCTGCTATAGGCACTAGCTCAGCTACCTCAAGGACCATGGCCATGTATGTGCACTGCAGGAGCCTGGTCAATCTGGAGTTAATAGGAATGAAGACCCCTTACCAAGTAGCACACTGAAACAAGGAGCAGTTTGTGACAATCCTTTACCAAGTGATAACCTGTGAGATGATCCCGTACCAAATATAAGTGCTTTTGTGTTTGGTGATCTTTTACTTACAATTTTTAATCCTCTGCACTCTGTACTTTGCACTGGAACAAGTAGGGGTTGGAGTCTTCCAATAACAGGAGATAGAGAGCCACTTATTGAAGGTAAAGGAGTGGAAAGAGAAGATGGTCATGGAGAAAGTGGACCAACCACCAATCCTCATCCTCAACCACTAGAGAAGTCACTGCAGATTCCCATATTCTTCTGATAGGAATGACTCGGCCAGTGAGGGCTTTAAGCTGAGAGAGAAACAGAGAAACAAACAGATCTTTTCAAGGATGTGGTGTCTCTAGATGTAACTATGGGTGGGACTAATCAGATTGCAGTATTCATCATTTTAGGCATGTGAGAGGTAATGTTGCAGAGTCTAAATATCTACAAGCAAGGCAAACTGGCTTCTGTAGGCGAACAGATGTAACTATTAGTCAGTCCCATCATTATGGTGCAAACAAAAGATGGTGGTACACATGCAAAATAATTGTCCTCCACTTTTGAAGTGTAAGCAGTGAAATTCCTGTTTCACAAGTCCTTTTAGAAATACCAGACCCTTTTCTTCCGTCCCCCAAAGAAAAGGGCGACTATGCAGACTTGGGTTTGGTGTAGCCCTCTAAACCACCTGCCACCTACTAGAGCTAGGTAGTAGACCACCTACTAGAGCTAGGTAGTAGTCTATCTACTAGAGCTAGGTAATAGTCTATCTACTAGTGCTAGGTAGTAGTCTATCTACTAGAGCTCTAGAGCTAGGTAGTAATCTATCTACTAGAGCTAGGTAGTAGACTAACTACTAGAGCTAGGTAGTAGACTATCTACTAGAGCTAGGTAGTAGACTATCTACACGGTACGGTTAAGAGCAAACGAACTCTCATTGCAACTATGGCAAGGATGATTACGCACACCACGAAGTACATGGCCAACAAACTCTAAAACATGCACTTACCAACGGTGCCTTCTCATTCCATCCGCATTTGTAAGTAGAAACTTTGTGAATATCAAGACGCGAATTCAGCTCCTCGGCGTCCATTTCCAGTTACCCACGATAGCGGGGTAGTTTTCGAGAATACACTTTACCGAATTCCTCTTTGAATAGACTGAGCGGTAAAGGTCGTTGAATTTGCGGACGTGCGAAAATTAAACACTGTCTGGTAAAGGATTTCAGTGGGCAGCTAGGGGATGTAGAATTTTAAGAATGATACAATGTGTTAGCGTGCACACGTTCGTATTGTGTGTGATATAGTGTATTTATTGCTACTATTATAGTGATATTATAGTGATACAAAATAATACTATCAAACAACAAAACATTAAGCGAACCAAATAATTTTGAAATTGGTTGTGAACAGTCCTGGGTGCTAGTTAGAACCAGCAAAGCAGCCACAAGCTATGGCCAGGAAAGACATTCACTTTTGTCATAATTAAATTCTATATATATCAACACCAACAATGTGACACATTTGCTGACTGTGAAAAGTGACCCGTGCAAGTTTGACCAGACTCCTCTTTCCATGCCTGCATGCACTACGAGAGTCTGGCTAGTGAGTTGAAACAATTGTCAGTTAGTGTCAACAATAAACTTTATTACATTTTAATGAGAAGTAACTTTGCTAATGCTGAGCATGACAAACTACACAATGATTATGTTGCTGATCAATCATCTGAAGAAAGAGAGGGAGAGAGAAGAGGATCTAATGGAAGGTGGATGTGAGTTCCAAAGTGTGATGGCAGAGGGAACAAAAGAAGACTGCATTGCTGAGGTGAGGAAGAAAGGAATTAAGATGTTAGATGGATGGTAGTGCATGGGCGGAGTGGGAACTGATTGGATGAAGTCTGGCGGAAAGTGGTTACCTTATAGAGTAGAAGGGGCTTGGCATGAGAGCACATCTTTTAGAGAGAGGAGGCAGTTGAAGAGTGGAAAGGAGGGAGGCATAATCAGAACGCCACTGGTGAGTGGAGAGACTTAACAAAGTGCTGGATACGTTCAAGACATGGGTCTTTCACTTGAAGTGGAAGCCTGATGACTTATATCATTGCTCATTTACTGATGAAGTATTAGATGTTATCCTCAGTATTGTCAATGTATATGCTATTCTGCAGGCAGCAGATGATGTTTCCATTAGGGTTGGTTTATCAGGTTGAATGCTACAATAGGTATTGCCGAATATCCAGGGTTACTGGTCAAGAAACTCTAAGCTACAAATTTCATTGTACTCATCAGTAATGAGTCGGATATAGTTTTGGCAATTATATGCTTTGCTGCAATGGTATAGTTTTATGAGGTATTGATCCATCCTGTGATAGATTGAACATTGTTATTATGCAAAGCTGCAAGGAACTGCATACAGCAGGTTATTCTGTGAGTGTTGATGCAAGCACAACTGGCACTAGTGGAAGGCTTTTATGTTTGCAATACTTTAATATGCCACCACCAGCCTTGGTTAATATGCCACCACCGGCCTTGGTTAGTGTGCCACCACCATCCTTGGTTAGTATGCCACCACCAGCCTTGGTTAGTGCGCCACCACCAGCCTTGGTTAATATGCCACTTTATAGACCCGGATAAAGTTTTGGATATGTTCAGAATCAAAATCTAGATATATGGAGTAAGGATGCATATGGTAAACGATCTGCTTGTGACTGGATGAGTAGTGTGTACAGATAACTTTTACACTTCTCCACAACTCCATATCATCAAAGAATGTATGCTTCTAGAACTTGTCTTCTAATCACAACATTTTCCTAATGGTTTCTAGTCGGTAAAGTAAACTCCAAAGGAGATTCAGCATATTTTAATCATGGTCCATGCACTGCTGGAAAGTGGTGTGATAAAAGTTTTGTCATCACTGCATAGGGGAGAAATGGAAACTATTACTCGACATCCTCAAGGAGGGATACTGAAACTCTTCACAAGTCCACAATATTCTTGATCACAGTCACCACATCTTAGGTGTGGATATTTCATACCAGCTGATGGTTAATTAGGCCTGTGGTCACAGTCACCTCAAATTCCACAAGCAAATTTTTAGGAGACTAACTAAATAAATTTTGGTAAATGCAGTATTCAAAGAAGTCCACAAACCCAATTTGAGAGAATAATTCAAATTCAATTTTTTTTGCATGGAAGTTGCCTCTGAACCCCTCATCCTGGCCAGGGAAGATCTTCAAATACTTGGTTGCCTATTACTTGCCTCTAGTTTGATTGCACCCCTCATTCTAATTAAATTGGCCAGGGAAGATCTTCAAATACAAGCTTTGGTTGCCTATTACTTGCCTATAGATCTCATCCTAACTTCAAATACATGCCTTAGTGAAAAGTATTTTGCATATATCCATGAGAAGAGAAAACTATGTTGTTTGTGACTACAAAAAGCAAACCTCATCCACTAACTAGAGAAAGGACAAAGAAACAAAAATGTAATGACACCTGTGACCAGTAAATGCTTTGACAGACACCACACTCATAACAAGCTGCAGTGGAAAAGATAACCAGTAAGCTGGAGGATAACAAGCTTCGAGGAAGAATATGTGGAATTTTGAGAAGAGTTAGAAAACCGAAAGACAACCTAACGAACAAACAGAAAAAGGCCCTTGGAGAACTGAGGAAGATGGAAGAGCTCGTAATCTTACTAGCAGACAAAGGCAAGACAACAATAAAGGCAGGTACATTTCAAAGTTGGCGGAATGTTGGAAACCAAAACATAAGGATCCTACCAAGGCACAGGAAAGCAAGGTGAATCACGTGTTAAAGAATATGGAGAAGACGGCAGAAATAACAACTGCATTATACAATAGAATTAGGTCCACTGGAAGTAGACCACCACTGATTTATGGGCTCCCTAAGATAAATAAACCTGAGGTATCCCTTAGGCCTATTGTGTCTTGTATACATGTACTCACTGTCATATAATCTTTCCAAGTTCATAGCATATTTGATATCACCTCTAGCTGGAAATACAAGTGCATATGTCAAGGATTCTGGGAAATTTATCAAGTGTATTCAAGATCAATGTTTGGCACAGGATAAGTGTCTTGTCACTGTTGATGTGTCTTCTCTTTTTACCAAAGTTCCCATTGATGAGGCTGTGGAAGTAGTTTTTGAAATGTTGACGAAAGGCAAGAGCTTGTGTGAGAGGACTACACTAGGTGCTGACATGATTTCTGAACTGTAGGAGTTGTGCCTGAAATCCACCTACTTCATGTATCAAGAAAAATACTACGAGCAGAAAGAGGGTGAAGCAATGGGCTCTCCAGTATATCTGCAGTGCTAGCCAACCTTTATATGGAATTCTTTGAGGAATTGGCACTCACAACTGCCCCACAGAAGCCAAGGGTTTGGAAAAGAATGTGGATGATACCTTCTGCATTGTGAAGAAGGGAAGTGAGCAGGATTGGTTGGACCATCTGAACAACACATCAGGCCATCCATAAAGTCTACCATGGAGCTTGAAGTGGACAAATCGTTGCCCTTTCTGGACTGTCACATGGACAGGAAGGATGGAAGGCTAACTGCAACCGTCTACATAAAACCAATGCATACCAACCGGTACCTTGATTATAGATCACATTATCCCATCCACATCAAAAAAGGAGTGGTGAAGAGCTTGTATGATAGAGCCAGAAGAGTAGTGACTGAGAGGAGGACCTTTGGAAGGAAGAACATCATTTGAATTAGGTCTTCATAGAGAATGGTTATCCGCAAGCCTTCATCAACCTTTTGTCTGCAGAAACATCTAAACGCAGAAAGGAAGATGAGTACACCAGTATAGGCGCCACAATGAGGGGTCTAAAAAGGAGGATCCTATGGTAGTGACTCCTTATTCAGCAGGGATGAGTGAAGACATCAGGAGGGTCTGCTGGAAGTTTAACATCAAAGTCATTTTCAGATCGGGAAGAACTCTGAGGACACAACTGAGCAGAGTGAAGGATATTTTACCAGCAAATATGCACTCATGTGTTGTGTACCGCATCCCTTGTAGCTGTTGGAAATACTACATAGGGGAGATCATCAGAAGACTGGAGACCAGAGTGAAAGAACATCAAGATGCCTGTAGAAAGTATGACAAAGAAAAGTCTGCAATTGCTGAGCATGCTTGGCATAATGGATATCCTATTTTGTGGGAGGAAGCCTCCATCTAGTGAGGGAGGCATTGCACATTGGCCTAGCACCAAAGTGTGAACGGTTCAATCAAGACTGTGGAATGGACTTACCTGGCTACTGGGGAGCTAGTCTGAAGAGCCTGAACTTGAAGCCACGATCACCATAATTACATTTTTTAAATTATTTATTATTTATTATATTTACTATTATTACCATTATAATTTTTTTAAAGTATTTATTTATTATCTGTTTATTATTTATCTGTTTATTATTTAAATATTATTATTGTTTTTTTGTTGTTGTTGTTATTATTATTACTACTACTACCACCACCACTACTACTACTACTACTACTATTATTATTATTATTATTATTTTTAATTGTTTTGTTGTTGTTTATTTATTTATTTATTTTATTTTATTTTATTTTATTTATTATTATTTTTGTTATATATAAGAAGTTATTATAAAACATATAATATATAATATAAGTTGAAGTAATGATATTAGTTGAAGAAGTCAGTAGCGGTTGACATATCAGCTGATCCCAACACTGAGGCCGCATTACCACGTTGTACAGGAACAGAGAACCTCTGGATGAGGAAGGTGGTAGAACTCTCCTGGCCCGTAATCTGGGCTAGGTGGTGGCCAAGATCTTTCAGGAGTGTCAGAGTCATGGGACCGAAAACCCCAGAAGTCTCGATGGCAATAGGGCTGAATATGTGGGAGGGGTCCAGTTAGGAATATTTGGCCTTCTTCCTCCCCTCTGCCAAAGCTGCAACTACCCCTGCCTTACTGGTGGCATTGGAAGTATATGAATGGGCAAACGTATCAGGGCATGTCGCGTCCCACACTAGCAACTTTCCTCTCATCCATGGGACCACTGTTACGCCATCTGGTCACTTTTCATCCGAGTGATAAAGACCAGAAGGCTCCAGCCGAGATGGTACTTTGGCTGAGGCGAGTGCCCTGTGGACAATGTCATTCATTGCAGTGTGACGGTGGTGAGATCGCCTTCACTTCTGCGACAGCTTAGACCATGTAAGCCCAGGCTGTCCACAGCAACACCACAATGATGACAGGTGTGGGGTCTGCACAGGGTAGCTCCCGGGCGGAGGCCAACTGCTATCCTGATGGTGTAATCACTCATACGTAGGCCAAGTGAAGAAATGGGAAACACATTCAGCCATGCCCCTGACTCTTTAGCTCTAGAGGCAAGCAGATAGGCTCTGGCTTTTGTATCTGTAGCTGACTCTAGCAGCTAAAGCAGAGGCCTTGGCCAAGTCCCAGGCCTTCTGTCTATGTTGGGCCTCGCCTTCAGGAGAGTCTCCATCAAAACCTTCCGACCAATGATCTTTTGGTTTAATTTTTTATTTTTATAATTTTTTTTTTGCTTGTTTATTTATTATTATTTTTTAATTTATATATTATATATATGTAATTGTTGTTTTATTTATTATTTATGTACATTTTTATTTATTGTTCATTTAATTTTTTTAATTTTTTTATTTGTATTATTTAAAAATTTATTTATTTATTATTACTAATTTTTTTTATACATTCGGTGCGTGTACTGGCACATGACAGGCCTTAGTGGCTCATTAACTAGAGCATCTAGTCAAAATGTTGAGTGTATACAATTTGAAGTTGATTATTGAGAAGGTTATTTTAACAACTAGTATTTTATTGAGTTAATTTTCATAGTTTGAATCCAATCTGCAAACAGTACAAACAAGAGCATTAGAGCATGGTGGGCTTCTACAATCAGGAATATTTAACTACTCCTAAATATTAATTTATGTGAAATTGAAGACAATCACTTGGACCTGCTTGGGAAGAAGCTCTGCTCCAGTGCAATAGCTTGGCTAGGTGCATACTACAGTTTAAATATTGCAAACGGTAGATCTTTTTATCTGCTCATTGTTTGGGGGTTGTTGTTTGTTTGCCAAAGTATCGACTAAACTACTTCAGTCTCTCTGAGGGTGCACACAATGCATAGTATTTATATTCTCTAGCAACACATTTATAAAGGACACACGAAATGCATGAGATTGACCACTTGTCTGAATGTTATAGTGGTGTATAAGTACAGCAACATAACCTGTTTCCACTTGACCATTCTGGTTTACTTATTTATACTTTAAGGATTATCTTTGAATTTTGTTTTTAATTGAACTGTTCATCAGGGCAATCCACACTTGCTGTCAACATATACACACTCGCTGGCAATGCATCCACACTCACTGGCAATCTATCCACACTTGCTATCAACATATACACAATCGCTGACAATGCATCCACACTCACTGGAAATGCATCCACACTCGCTGGCAACACATCCACACTTGCTGTCAACATATACACACTTGCTGGCAATGCATCCACACTCACTGGAAATACATCCACACTCGGTGGCAATGCATCCACACTCGATGGCAACATATCCACACTCGCTGGCAACATATCCACACTCAGTAACAATGCATCCACACTCACTGACAATGCATCCACACTCAGTGGCAACATATCCACACTCGCTGGCAATGCATCTACACTCACTGGCAATGCATCCACACTCGGTGGCACACTCGCTGGCAATGCATCTACACTCACTGGCAACACATCCACACTCGGTGGCAATGCATCCACACTCACTGATAATGCATCCACACTCACTGCAACACATCCACACTCGGTGGCAATGCATCCACACTCGCTGGTAACACATTCCCACTTGCTGTCAACATATACACACTCACTGGCAATCTATCCACACTTGCTATCAACATATACACAATCGCTGACAATGCATCCCCACACTCACTGGAAATGCATCCACACTCGCTGGCAACACATCCACACTTGCTGTCAACATATACACACTTGCTGGCAATGCATCCACACTCACTGGAAATGCATCCACACTCACTGGCAATGCATCCACACTCGCTGGCAACATATCCACACTCAGTAACAATCCACACTCAGTAACAATGCATCCACACTCACTGACAATGCATCCACACTCGGTGGCAACACATCCACACTCAGTGGCAATGAATCCACTCACTGACAATGCATCCACACTCGCTGGCAACATATCCACACTCGGTAGCAATGCATCTACACTCACTGACAATGCATCCACACTCGGTGGCAACATATCCACACTCGCTGGCAACATATCCACACTCAGTAACAATGCATCCACACTCACTGACAAGGCATCCACACTCGCTGGCAACATATCCACACTCGGTAGCAATGCATCTACACTCACTGACAATGCATCCACACTCGGTGGCAACATATCCACACTCGCTGGCAACATATCCACACTCAGTAACAATGCATCCACACTCACTGACAATGCATCCACACTCGCTGGCAACATATCCACACTCGGTGGCAATGCATCCATACTCACTGACAATGCATCCACACTCGCTGGCAACACATCCACACTCGGTAGCAATGTATCCATACTCGCTGGCAACACATCTACACTCGGTGGCAATGCGTCCACACTCACTGGCAATACATCCACACTCGGTGGCAATGTATCCACACTCGCTGGCAACACATTCACACTCGCTGGCAACACATCCACACTCGGTGGCAATGCATCCACACTCACTGGCAATGCATCCACATTTGCTGGCAACATATCCACACTCGCTGATAATGCATCCACGCTCACTGGTAGTGCATCCACACTCACTGGCAACACATCCACACTCGCTGGCAACACATCCACACTTACTGGCAACACATCCACACTCGCTTGCAAAACATCCACACTCTCTGGCAATGCATTCAAGTGCTGACCTTAAGGTATAATTTAGATGTGCAATACCTCCTTCACGACCAATTCTTTCCATTTTCCGGCTCTACCAAATCGCAGTGGTCTTTCCACACAAGATTGGGTGGTGTTGGTTCCACACATGCTCTGTGATAGCAGACTTCTCAAGCCTTTCTCTTCTGCAAGCATCTTTATGCTCCTTGATTTGGTCTCCAACCTCCTCATTGTTTCATCAATGTGCACTTTCCCAAAGCTGCAGGGAATCCTATGCACAACTAATGATCTCATGTTACTTGTTAGTATCCAACTTATCTTGACTCTGGTAAGCTATTGTTGCTATGTGTGTGCACTATTATTCAGACATTTCGTGAATCCATGTTTTTGTTGTGTGAAATACATTGCCAGTGAGTGTCAATGTGTTACATCTTTTTGTTTTTTTATTTGCCTGATGAAGACCGAAGTATTTCGGTTGAAATGTTGGCACTAAAATTGAATCCTTAAAGTCTTTGATGTCAGCTGAAATAATCATAGTTTTTATTGTGGTTGACAATTGATGATCTCACTGGGTAATTGGATGAAAAACTTGTGCATACCATATGTATGTATGTATGAAGTATGTATGTATGTATGCAGAATATATGTATGTATGCAGAATGTAAGTATGTAGTATGTATGTATGCATGTGTGTATGATATGTATGTATGATATGTATGTAGCATGTGTGTATGCATGTATGTATTCGTAACACAGTCAGTTAAATCTTGTCAACTCTGCAGACTAAATCAAGGGACCTAAACTCAGCATATGGCCTGAGTGTGCACCACAGTTACAAACCACAATGAGCTGGTTAACACCTACTCAGCAAATGCATGAATCACAGACAGCGCAAAGTCACAAAGTTCAAATTACTCTACCTAACTTTACCGGGTTTTACTGTGGTAGTAATCTGGCCTGGTATGTGTTTCAGTAAGGTACAGTTTCAGAGCAACAGGTGAACAGTGCAGCAAATCACATCTTACTGGTGGTTGATCTGATGTAGCATTCCTACCTTGAGAAACCAGATCAGGCATAGGAAATTGGATGCATGGACAGATCCAAATGTGGTGAAGCCAAGGTGGGTGCCAGTCAGATCCTTTAGTCAGACTTGTTCTATGGTGACAAATCTGGTGGCCCATTTGGTTCAAGAGTCTCTGAGGTGGGAGGGGATATACCATCACTCCGCATATCCTCATACTCATGACAAGGATGCCTTTTAGCATTCTCCTTCATGTAATCGACATCATGCTTCCACAGCCATCCCTCAGAGACATCTATTTCATATTAAATCTGCTGCACAAAACTCCAGGTATCCAAGCAGACCAAAAGTGAAAGCTTCTGGCCATCATGGGCCGATCAACAGAAAAAAATCCTTAACTGAGTGTGTTTGGTCCTTTTGCCAGAATTGACACCAACTTACTTACCGCTCAACACCTGGTCTAAAATCCCATTTGATATCCAAACTCCAACCTATCAGCCATATAGTGTGGAGTGGTATGATATATGAGGAGGAAGAGCTAAGTTAATGTTATCACACTCTTTGTCATGGCCGCCGTTGAACATCCTCACTAACCTCTCTGCCTTACCATTTGAGATTGGATGATAGAGTGAGAACTGGAAGTGCTTGATCCTCTTAGTTTGAGTAAAAGTAAACTCCTCTAAATTGGCTGAAAAGAATTGAGACCATTATCAGACACGATCAGCTGAGATATGCATGGCAGACATGTGTCTCAGCACTGCAATAGTTTGAGCAGTGGTGGTTTGTGGCTTCTCAACAACTTCTTCCCATTTGGAGTGGGCATCCACTGCAATGAAAAAGGATCTGTTAAGGAAAGGACCAGTGAAATCAATGTGAATTTACTGGCCAGGCCATGTATGCAATGGGGTAGTTGCTGGTGACTGTTTCATGGTTAGGTAAACACAGCAAGATTTTCCAATCAATTACCTCGAAATCGTTCAATTCCTTTCCACCAGATAAAGCTGTGAACGAATCAGTGCCTTCCTGCATGACACACCCATGGGCTCCATGTGCAGATCAGCTCAAACCATATTTTGCAGACCATGAAGAATCATGACACCTCCACCCCACAACAAGCAGGCATCCTCAACAGAGAGCTCTGCCATATTTGAACAAACAGGACTAAGGAGCTTGAGAAGTTGAATTAGCCATCCCAGAGAGTATAGTTAAGGATGGAGTGGCGAGTAGCTTAGCTCTTCTTGATCTCCTTTGAGGACAGAGGCAGTATCTCTACCTAGTATACATCTTAGTCTGCAAGAGGCTCTCTTCTCCCCCCACCCTTCCAGCAATAGTAAGCACAAAAGGGCATCGCACCATGTTCCCCTGTCCTCTATGGAAATAAACTCTATATCATAGTTATATTATGCTCCCAATGGGATGGCCAACTACTGCAGTTGTGCAGACAACAGCTGGCAGTAATTTTTTTCAGCCCCGAGGTGGTCGAAGTGGCTTATGGTCATGACTGCTACTGCATATATACCTGTAATTGAGAGTATCGGGTTCTCATTTACATGCTAGCTTCTCACCAATGCAGTAGTAAACATGATAGCCATGATGATAGCAGTAGACACGGCTTTTGTTGAAATTGTGCGAGTTATTTTACTGAACATCTTTTTGTGGAGGAAGATTTGGCATAATGCAAGTTTTTTCGTGACAAATTTAGAAGTTGTATTTGCCAAACAATAGTAATGTTTTCATTAAATCCCTTAGATGATTTAACAGGTAAAGGGTCATCTAAGTTTTTGATGGGTATGTGGGAATCTTCATGTTCCCTTTTCTTTCTTTGTCAATACAATACAGTCTGCTTGTGCTTGTTTTTGTACAGAGATTTTTTGTCTTCTATATATATATAAATGTACTCGGTGTACATATGTTTAGCCTTTCACCTCAAATATAGATGCTTGCTACTGTGTGCCAATCATTTAAACAGTAAAGAGGTTCATACCTCTTGCAAAGGGCATCTGCAGCTTCTTCATGTTCCATATCAAACAGGATGTAAATGACTTTCCTTGCAGGCTTATCCAAGTCCTGTTTCTTCAAAGTGCTCTATATTGACCAAACCCTCCTCCTCAGATGGATTTTCCCAGTGAATCACTCTAAAGGTGGAAGATGCTGCATGGGTAGGCACTGTGCTTGAGCTGTTATTGATCTGCTTGAGCCATGGGCGAACATCCACACAGTCAGAATATACCTTAGATATGTGGATCGAGGACTGGTGGTGGGTCCACTTTCTCCATGACCATCTCCTTTTTCCACTCTATATTCTGCATGTGTCTCTCTGTCTCCAGTCATTGTAGACTCTAACTCACTGCTGGCTCCAATGTCAAGTATAGAGTGTGTTAAAATATTGTAGGTAAAGGGTAATCACCTTGAGTGGGGCCAGGAATGACACATGTAGGGGGAGAGTGTGTAGTGGGTCCAGGAGTGGCATGTAGGGGGAGAGTGTAGTGGGTCCAGGAATGACACATGTAGGGGGAGTGTGTGTAGTGTGTAGTGGGGCCAGGAATGACACATGTAGGGGGAGTGTGTGTAGTTGGGCCAGGAATGACACATGTAGGGGGAGTGTGTGTAGTTGGGCCAGGAATAACACATGTAGGGGGAGTGTGTGTGTAGTTGGGCCAGGAATGACACATGTAGGGGGAGTGTGTGTGTAGTTGGGCCAGGAATGACACATGTAGGGGGAGTGTGTGTAGTTGGGCGAGGAATGGCACATGTAGGGGGAGTGTGTGTAGTTGGGCCAGGAATGACACATGTAGGGGGAGTGTGTGTAGTTGGGCCAGGAATGACACATGTAGGGGGAGTGTGTGTGTAGTTGGGCCAGGAATGACACATGTAGGGGGAGAGTGTGTAGTGGGTCCACGAGTGGCACATGTAGGGGGAGTGTCTGTAGTGGGGCCAGGAATGGCACATGTAGGGGGAGAGTGTGTAGTGGGTCCAGGAGTGGCACATGTAGGGGGAGTGTCTGTAGTGGGTCCAGGAGTGACACATGTAGGGAGAGTGTAGTGAGTTAAGGTGCATTAAGCAAGCAAAGCTACATGCTTCTAATCATGTCAATTGAGATTTGTGTGAGATATATATGTGTAAATCGAGATTTCTCACTACTACATGGACTCATAATATACAGACTAGTATACAGAGTAATGCATATGCTCCAACACGTACCACTAAGTATAGTTTACATGAAACGTTGAATAAAGTTAGAAAGAAGGCATAAAAACGATTGGAAAAGAGCGATGCATGCCTTGGAGACTGAGGAAGACATAAGTGGTTGTATTACTCAAGTAGACACACGTGCCTATGTATTCATATATACACAGACACATGCACCATAAGTGGTTGTATTCCTCAAGTAGACACACATGCCTATGTATTCATATATACACATAGACACATGCACCATAAGTGGTTGTATTACTCAAGTAGACATACGTGCCTATGTATTCATATATACACATAGACACATGTACCATAAGTGGTTGTATTACCCAAGTAGACACACATGCCTATGTACACATAGACACATGCACCAGCATAAGTGGTTGTATTACTCAAGTAGACACATGTGCCTATGTATTCATATATACACATAGACACATGCACCATAAGTGGTTGAATTACTCAAGTAGACAAACATGCCTATGTATTCATATATACACATAGACACATGCGCACCATAAGTAGTTGTATTACTCAAGTAGACACACGTGCATATATACACATAGACACATGCACCATAAGTGGTTGTATTACTCAAGTAGACACACGTGCCTATGTACACATAGACACATGCACCATAAGTGGTTGTATTACTCAAGTAGACACACATGCCTATGTATTCATATATATACATAGACACATGCACCATAAGTGGTTGTATTATTCAAGTAGACACACATGCCTATGTATTCATATATACACATAGACACATGCACCATAAGTGGTTGTATTACTCAAGTAGACACATGTGCCTATGTATTCATATATACACATAGACACATGCATCATAAGTAGTTGTGTTACTCAATAGACACATGTTGGGTCTATATATGTATTCGTATATACACATCGAGCATAAGTAGTTGCCTGGTTTTATTGGAGGTCTGTGCTGTTATCTATTGTCACAAGAGTAAGCTTGTAAGGAGACAACTAATCACTTCTTTATCAACATGTGGCTGCTTACTGACTCAATTGAGCTAGACTGGATATTATGCAAACGCGAGCATGTCTATTTTATTGACCACCTTTACCCAACTTTTATGTTTTACTAAATCAAGAAACAGATTAGTCGTTGTAATGTATTGGACAATTGTGTGTCTTGTTGCATCCATCAACTTTTTACCTACTCAAAAATGTGCGTACATTAGGTGCCTTCATTATAGTATTACTACAATGCATGGACCTAGTGTGCAAAGTTATGAGTGGGCAAAGAGTGGATAGATGAGACAAGACAAGAACCAAATGTTTGAATATTGGGATGACTTGTCAAAGAAGAATAGAAACAGGACTAAACACATCTATCCACAACATGTGATGACACTTTACCATTTGAAATCAATCATTATATAAATTTTAAAAAGCGGCCAACAGGTTCGTATCTCTTGCAGAGGGGAACCTGCAGCTTCTTCATGCTCCATATCAAACAATATGTAAAAGACTTTCCATGCAGGCATGTCCAAGTCTTCTCTCTTCATGGTCCAGGCATTGGGCAGCATTGGGCAGCAGCAGTAACTGAATATTGTCCCTCATAGTCCAGGCACTGTGCAGCAGCAGTAACTGAATATTGCCCCTCATGGTCCAGGCATTGGGCAGCAGCAGTAACTGAATATTGCCCCTCATGGTCCAGGCATTGGGCAGCAGCATTAACTAAATATTGCCCCTCATGGTCCAGGCATTGGGCAGCAGCAGTAACTGAATATTGCCCCTCATGGTCCAGGCATTGGGCAGCAGCATTAACTAAATATTGCCCCTCATGGTCCAGGCACTGGGCAGCAGCAGTAACTGAATATTGCTCCACATGGTCCAGGCATTGGGCAGCAGCAGTAACTGAATATTGCCCCTCATGGTCCAGGCACTGGGCAGCAGCAGTAACTGAATATTGCTCCACATGGTCCAGGCATTGGGCAGCAGCAGTAACTGAATATTGCTTCTCGTGTTCTCCTCACTTGTTCCGCCATGGTTTAGTCACACATGAAATCTGCATCTGTTTTTAGGCCCCTAGATTCTGCTTCCACTTTGAATACAGGGCTTGAAACAGGTGATCTTTTAGCAATCTCTTTTTCTTCAAAAGTGGTAAAGCCTTAGGTCTGTGAATCACTTCCTGCTGTTCGATGGATTCTTCTACCAGACTCTCCGGATTATGCACCACGTGGAGAAGATTCTATCCATACACTGGTTGGCCACTATGGAAAATACACGGTTGCTAAGGTGAATGGTTTACAAAAAGTGCTTTGATTTCATATGAAATCCATGCAGAATGGAAACTTACCATAACTACATCACCAGGCGGCCTAAGGAAGATCTACTGATGCAGCTAATAGAACTCATTTCTAATGAAATGCTAGTAACAGTGTTTCCTAATCCGAGCACTTTGTCAGGTATGTCTATGGATTCCTGTTGGGACTGCATCAGTGGGAAGAAGTTTCTTGGAAATGAAACTTAGATAGGGAAACTGGCGGGGGGAAGTGTAGCCTCTCATCCCTAAGAGAAATATCAATGGAATACTCAGAAAAAACTATCTGATGATAATGATTTAGAAGCCAGTATTGTGTATGGAATGGGAAACCAAGACAAATTGCTGTTGGTTATAATCATTAAATGCACTACATTGTGGCTAGCATTCCTCTGGAAATCAGCTTTGTCAGTCTGTCTTGATTCACATGCCTAGCCAAGTGAGCTCATTCTTCTTGATCCACATGGGTGGCCCACTGAGCTCAGGGTCTGCTCTTATTCTTCTTGATCAAACATGGGTGGCCCACTAGCTCAGGGTCTACTCTTATTCTTCTTGATTCACATGGGTAGTCCACTGAGTTCAGGGTCTGCTCTTATTCTTCATGGGTGACCCACTGAGCTCAGGGTCTGCTCTTATTCTTCTTGATACACATGGGTGGCCCAGTGACTCAGGGTCTACTCTTATTATTCTTGATAAACATGGTGGCCCAGTGAGCTCAAGGTCTGCTCTTATTCTTCTTGTTCACATGGGTGGCCCACTGAGTTCAGGGTCTGCTCATATTCTTCTTGATTTACATGGGTGGCATTCTGGAGTATATTAGATGTCTAGATATTGCTAGCATACTCTGGTGCAGGAGCTGACCTCATACCTGTAACTTGGCCAATAATATGCCACAAGGAAGTAGATATGCAGCTCACCTAGTTGGCAGCTTAACCTTCAGAATGGTGTGAGATACATGACCATCTGATAAAGCCCCCCTTCCACCCCCCCCCCCCCCCCCCCCCACACACACACACACTCAAAAAAATAACAACAACAGAAAAAAGTCAAACCCTAACACCCCAAAAGGAACAAAACCCAACCCCCTACTTAATTGTTGCACTGAAACAAAACAGTTCTCATGAAAAAATTTGACATGTAGAAAGACTTCCAATTATGGTAGGTTGTCTATGCAAACTATGCAACATTTACACTGGCCATACAAAATCATCAAAGAAACAAAGAGCATGAAAAGTTTGGAGAATGACATGAATAACAAACTAGTTCATTGGTAGTTGAGGTATACACTCTATAGCATTGGTTACATTTAATCTACTCCACAATGTAAAAACAACAGTAGCTCTAGCAAAACTCAGACCTTGTTCATGCATCAGTGCTGCAGGACTTCCAGAACTTCTTGTGGTTCTATATAAATAACAGAAATTTCTCCTGTAACAGTTTGTAATGTAATTTCACTGTATATCATGCAGACAAAAAGTTAATACACATCAAAGCATTCTCACTCAGCAGCATCAAGCATGGAACAACCCTGGCCTGAGTCACACCTTTAGACTGAGATAAGTAGAAAAAGCTTCTCTCTTTCAGGCAGATCATATTAGCCAAATACTAAATAAATAAATGTTGCAAGTGCAGTTTGTAGGCACCGATACAATGATATGACATGCAGTCTGTGCTCATCAAATAAGTATGCACTAATACGGCCGAGATTTTATGGTAACTTGGCAATGCGTACAAGAGTGCCCAGGAACGGGGCATGAGGAACTAGCTACTTGGAGTGTGTATTAAATGTGTTGTTATTAAATGTAATTGCGGGTTGGTTAGTATAAGAAAGGATGACTTTACTGAGGCCTGGCTAAAACATATTCATTCTCAACATGAATGTAATATTAATCATAATTTTATAAACATGTTTATTGATCTGCACATTATATCTTCAGGGTGTGCTGTAATTAGAGTTTTATGATACTTCCTTCATGGCTTTATGCTTTCAACACATTTAAGTTCTGTTAACTTAATCAGACCATGAATTAGCTCTTTGGTTTGTGCAGTCAGTATGCATATTATAAACAACATCTAGACTGCTAGCACTCCGGCATAAGATAGGTCCTTGAAGAATGATATCAAGGATTTAAAAATGTGTTTATGTTTGTCCTACACATTAGTGAAGGATTCAAAGCATGTGGAGGTAGTAGCAGCTGAAGCCAACATTTAGGCAGCTAAAAGCCTTTAACAATGATAAACACATAACACTGTATTTCTCAGAACATTTGCATTGAATTCGAGCTGCCTACTTGTGTGTACTATTCAAGGACACACTCAACATTGTGCATAATAGTTGCACAACATCACGAACAGGTGATAATTTGATAATAGCAGTGCTCGCGCTAGCCTTTGTCCGCTATTCTTCTTCATAGTCAGTTTCATAGCTTGTCAAGGGATCATCACCGTCAGTCCGTCCCGCCTCTTCTGTGGAATTTGGCTGCTCACTGGCAATGTTTGCTATAGCACTTTCTGCTACTTGCCTGGGCTCGAATGCTATTATCATGTGACCAACTGTCTCAACTAAAATGCTGCAAATTTTGAAGGATTTGATTATCACTTCAGTGGTCACATTTCTCCACCCACTCCAGGTAGCATTACCTTCTGGGGGGGGGAGAGAAGGACGGATATTCATAGACTGTGTAGTGGAAGCCACAGCATGCCTTGTCATACCTATTTATGGGTTGGATGGTAGCCATGAAGACTGTGAATATTAAACTCCTTGAAAACACTCTCTCTAAGGATGTTGGGTCTTGTGGTCATGCACTGAACTTTATAATATGTGGAGTGTAAAGAATGACGGACAGCAAAACCCACACATTGTAATAAAAGTAGTCCTTGCATCAACAATACTAGTTGCTACAGTAGAGGAAGTTTAAATGCCCTTTATGCAGTGCATGTGCACATTAAGTGAGATGACATTGCAAGAGTTCAATGATAGTGAAGAATACATCACACACACACACACACACACACACACACACACACACACACACACACACACACACACATCACTTACCACACAAATGACATATGCAATGAAGAGTAAAGTAATCAACACCACGATGATAAGAGTTATTGCCAGGCCAACAGTCAGTCCAATATATTCCCCTAAAAGATGGAGAGATAAATTTATCAACAATAATTAGACCTGACAATGGAGATACTTCATCATTATTCTTTAGCAGCCACATATGCACTATTAACAGATGAACAGTAGGACCTGGGTATTGCCTGGCAAAAAATAAAATAACCAAAAAAATAAAAAATAATGCAAGTCATGTCACAGTAGATTTCGTAATGCAAAATTTAGTCAGGTAGATCTTACTTACAAGGTGGCAAACATGCATCTTTAACAATATAAAATGAGTTCATTCCCCAAACCACCTGTAAAGACCCTTGCCTTCTACCAAATATCTGAGGTATCCAGGTAAAAAACGAGGGAATTCCAACCTACAAGACTGCTCGAAACGAGCTACTTCCTCCATTACGAAAACACAAACCAAGAAAATGGCTGTCTTAAACACACAAAGTTTTGTCTGGATCGGCCCAAGATGTTTCTATATACCTGCACTGCCTAGACATAAAAGAGAATAATGCAACTACATTGATAACAGATTGTACACTGTTGTTAAAGCTATTCTTTCTTGAAGCCACAGCAGCTTACAGCTAGGGTACCCGGTATTTCTCGGGGACAGCAAGAGGGAGAGAAGAAATGATGCAGTATTATTAATTATAGCTGCATTCCAAAATTCAAAATCCAACTAGCCCTATATAGCCCTAGCTTAAATGTACCTCATGATTGCTCATGCATGAAACTTTCCAAAATTGCCACTATATCAGCCTGCTTAGCATTGAGCACTGTCTATGGCCTACATTGACAAACCACTTCCACTACAACAACAATAATAATAAACAACAACAACAACAACAACAACAACAACAACAACAACAACAATAATAATAATAAATAATAATAATAACAACAACAACACTAATAATAATAAAAATAATAATATAATAATATATATATAATAATTATATAATATATTAGTTCACCTTAGTGGCAATTGAGACCTTGGGAGTTATTTGGGAGAAATCCATGACTTTCCTGAAGGAATTGGGTCAACAAATCAGGAAAATGATGAGGGAGGTGAAAGCCCAAGCTTACCTACTACAACACTATCAAAGATGGAAGAGGTGAAATCCCAGGCTTATCTACTACAACACTATCAAAGATGGAAGAGGTGAAAGCCCAAGCTTACCTACTACAACACACCCAAGGATGGGTGAGTGAAAGCCCAGGCTTATCTACCCACTAGAACACCACCTAATGCCTATACAGAGAGGGAATTTGGGGGTTATTCCTGTCATTTTATGAAATAGTCATTTATAATTTAAATTTTTTTTAATGCATTTACATAAATGCATTTACATATAATAATAATGACTATTTCTTTTTTTCATGATTTATTATGATGACTTCTGGACAATTATTATTATTATAAAAACATTATTATTTTTATTATTATTATAATAATTAAAGATATTGCTACTAACCAGTTAACTGTTTGTGTCATTTCATTTGTGGTTTTGTTTGCAAATAATAATAAAATAATAACCACAGCAACAATAATAGAGAATAAAAAGAAACAAGGAATAAAAATGAAAAAGCAAATTATTTGCGTATCAATTGGGAAGAGAGTGGGAAAAACAGAAAAGGGAGCTGCTGAAGGAGTTGAGTATGGCTGCAGCTGGGGCAAACATCAGAGAAACATAGAGAAGAAAATAGAAGTATTGTTCAAGCTGTAATCTCAGAGTGCTTCGCTGCTGCCCAGGGAGAATGTGGGAATTTCTAGCTACTGTTTGTGACCTCAATAAAGACAAGATTTGTTTATTTCGCCTCAATGATGGCATAGATATTTCACGATATTTTAATTATCTACAGTTTGCTACATCGGGGTGCTTTAATTAAATTCATGGTCTAATGACTCTAACCTATGAATATTATAACAACCCAGGTTATCCAATATTCACAAGGTTTATAGAAAGCTCGGGTTTCTTTCAAGATGTTTTCATAAGAGGGGGGCTAAATGAATATTTGGGGGGAGAAGGACTCCAAGTGCCTGTAGACTGCCCTCTAGGAGGGTATGCCTCCAAATCCCCCTCCCCCCTCCCCAGGAATTTTTTTTAGGTCTCCTTAGATTAATTCTGATCCAATTTCAGAGAGAAGGCAGAGTAGTCAGTAATTCAACACCCACAGGTGGGTGTTAAATGACTTTCTGTACTGACAAGTCATCTCAGCAAAATTAACAGCTCGAGCTCACTCAGCATGATTTGGCAAACATGAAAATTGTAGATTACATCACCAAGATCAACTCTCTGATATAAAGCTAATTTTTTAAACTTATCATTTTCATTGGCTATAACTTTCATGGATATTCGTCAATATTTTGGTCAGATCTCTTCTAACCCGGGGCCACCTCCTTCTGGTAGCGCTTACAAAAGTCTGGTTCACAATATGAAGTAAGTCAATCTATTGCATGCATTATGTCCTTCCGCATTGTGCGGATATGTGAACTGGTAACACAATGGACTACGGATCTAAATGGATATGAAACGCATGAGTAATATTTGATTCAACTCCTGCCATTGTATTTGACTAATCAGAATCCTAGAAAATATCATGTGTTAAACTTTACACTCTTTCCATGATGTCTCTAGAATTATTGAAGTGGTGAGGAGCTTTCCCAACCTCTGACATGTCTCAGCTAGAGACTATGAAGATCTTGGAGCCAAAGAAAATGCCTGGAAGCATTCAGGTAACTAGATAGCTATTACCAGCTATAAAAACATTTCAGCTAGTAATTCCTCTTTCTGCTTTTCCTCCTGCTTGCCAATAGCAAATTTAAATCCAACTCTTCCTCACAGCTAGTACTGCCATCCATCGTATTATTCAAAGTTCAAATGCAGCGGACTCAATGGCAAATATAGTGGAACCTCCGAATAGTGGACAAGTTGGGACATACCTATTTGTCCATTATTCGGAGGTTGTCCTTTATTAGTAGGCTTCTTTATTAACCTTATTCTCTCTGTTGTAGGTCATGCAGACACCAGCATAAACATTATCATTATCTCAGTTTTGTTGGTCATGCAGACACCAGTATAAAACATAGTACATTCTCAGTATATTTTGTATTCATGTATGATAGTTTGTTTGACACGGACAGTGTGCCTAGAAGCAATTTTGTCAACTAATGAACTTGCACAAATAGCTTCATCAAGGCATCCACGGCTCTCTAGAAAATCTTTAACACATTCCAGTGACTCACGTGCTTCTTTATTACTCTTTATTTTTAGGGGAGGTTTCTGTAAATTTTCATCTTCTTCATCCGATTGATTTTCGTCAATATCTTCTGGAACAACTAAAACCTTCTAAGAAATGTTTTCCCCCATGTGTCACCATCAATGTTAGCACAAACAGGGAGGCCATTGTCTCCATTCATATACTCCTCAGCTGAACAACTGTCAGCACTACCAATTGTCTTAGAAATCAATGTTAGTATTTCATGGGCTGTATCGAGATCGTAAAATGGGCCGTCCTCTTCATTTAAGCATAAATCAGTGTTAAGAATACCTCCTCTTCTAAAACACTTCATTATAGTTTCCATCTTTACTTCTTTCCATGCTAGAGCTACCCATCGAATTTCTGTGAGGACATTGATACATTTGACTACTTCTGTTGCACAGCTGCATGCATCAATCTTCGCTAAAACATAATGAAGAAATAGCCGATGGTAATGACATTAGAAATTCTGGATAATCCCTAAATCTAATGGCTGTAATTTTTTTCCTCCCGTCATCCATGCCTTTTTCTGGTGATAATACTTAACAGGAAGACCATATGTATCAAATCTCAGAAACACTTAGGTTTTCATATTTCCAGATGACAATGGGAGTTTCCTTTTCATCAGCTGCACTCACTATGAAGGTTACTGTGAATCTCTGCTTACTCGTTTTCCCACCCCAGCATTGCTTTCCTTTCTGTCCAAACCCACGATCAGGGAGTGCTTTCCAAAAGCATCCAGTCTCATCTGGATTATAAATGTCTTCCTTTTTATATCCTTTCACAATCTCAGGCAGCCTCTCCTTCCAGGACATGATAGTCTCCCCTCATACATCACCAGATTCACCACTTACAACCACTTCTTATATTGTATATATCACTTCTTCCACTTTGTTAGCCAACCATTGGTTCCCTTGAATTCTGCCTGCCTAAAACTACAGCAATTTCTCTGGTCTTCTCAGCAAGTTGAGGTCCACATGGGTAAATGTTCTTGGAACAGGCCATCACATACTATTGGTACAATGCTTCATTCACATAAGAATACTCTGAAACTGGAGTGTTTTTTTACTAGTTGACGCATTAGATTCATACATGGCCAAGATACTCTCACTGATCTTCAGTATATCTGAAATTTGTGTATTACCACAACTAAACTTTTCTCCAAGGGTGTGCACAGTAATTCCGGGATGCTTCTTTGCTTCATTGATAACATCCATCTTCTTCTCCCAAGGAGAAATGAATCCTTTTTTTCAGACTTCAGCAGCTTGCCTATAGATTAGCTTCACTCAAGATGTCCAACTCAAAGAACTGTCACGTGAGATAACTAGATTCTCTAGCTAGATGGCCTCTCAGCTAGTAGGCAGTGCCTTGAGTGTAGAAGAAGTACACTCGTACATCAGAGGCAATCATGTCTATAAAGAAGTATCGACTCCTTTCATTGGAGAAGTATTGCTCCTTCTCAGAAGGGAGCCAACTAACAGTTGTGACCAATCTGCTGTTGCAGTGATGAGAGAGGGTGTTGTTGTTGGCCACATTCCCTACAATATTGCCTAGGTCATCTCTCTCAGTTTCTGAGAAGGAGCTTCAATAAAGGCTTTACTGAGGTGACCGGTGACAGAATCAACAGAGAAGCTGGATATGATTTGGAGATCCCTTGTACATACCGTTTTTATGGACCCAAGCCTTACACTGATATCGAGTGACAGAAATAATCAGTCTCTACATGCAAATGGACTTCTGTAGCTAGGCCTATCTGCTATAGCTTAGTATCATGCTGTTTTGACCATGGCAATAATAATTTCTCAATAATTCTTTCCTCATTTTACTGTCATTATTATTATTCTCAATGAACTCTCAGTTGACATAACATTAAAATCACCTTCTCAATAATCAACTTCAAATTGTATTCACTCGATGTTTCGACTAGATGCTCTAGCCTTCATCAGGAATAATGGGACGCTAAGGCTTGTGTGAGCCTGCTATATACCAATAGCCAGCTAACCACGTATTATTTTTAATTTTTTGTAGTGCGCTGGGGTGATACGGTCACGAGGACAAGATCAATGCATCTGGCCACACCCACTACCACACCTGATATCCATTGGAGGGGAGTTGTTTCATATTTGAAAGTTTATTCGGTGCCTTGGTGCTGTCCATTGCTCAGAATTGGGAGGTTGTCTGCTATTTGGGGGCCTTCTAAAGCACTATTCCTATGGAAATATCTATCGGTGCATCTGCCTCTGTCCGTTATAAGGTAGGTGTCTGCTATTAGGAGTGTCCGTTAATGGATGTTCCACTGTATTGTGAACCGTGCAACAGAATGGAATGGATTGCGCAACACATGCAATGGAAATGGATTGAATGGAATGGATTGCCATCATATTATGAACTGGCTTTAAGGAATCAGGGAACTCAGAGACTGATTGCTCAGTAGCACCACTTCCAAAAAATCCCCAGCTACTTCTGTAAAGTGTCGCTCTAAGTCTCATCCACTAGTGAGTATCTTGAAGTACAACAAGAAATGGGAAAATTGTTCTCCTGACTTGAGTACAGTGAAGATCACCATGGTGCTTTCTGTATGGTGTGCAGGAGAAGGGGAAATTACTCCCAAGAACTGGAGGAGCATGGATGATGAGGTCTTTCTAAGAAAAAGGCAATTGAAAAAAATTGAGGTCACTCACACAGTGATGTTCACGTCCAGTCTTGTGAAGTAGAACCAGCAGGTTCCAGAGCAGAGATGGAGGTAGTTCAACATCTGCAGAATATGGGAGAGGAAGAAAAGTCGAAAAATAGGAAAGCTTCAGTGTACCCACTACCTTGTTCGGCGGCATACCAACTTTGATGATTGGTTGACTTAATTGTAAGGTGTGGCGGTAAGGATCTTAGAAACCACATCAAGAGTGCTGGAAGAAATGCTCTCTAGCACTTGGCAATCTGGAGATATTTATGATTAGAAATCAGGCACTAAGGTTTTGAAGTATACCACCACTTTATCTCCATATAGTTATCTATGAAAAATGTGTTAGAGTAATCAAAAGAGAGCACACAGAGAGACCTATCTTTTGAACTGTATATCAAGTCCACACCGTGGAGTTTTCAGAATCTATGGAGCTATAAAGAGGTAACCACACGTGTTTTTTTGTTTTTTGCACCCACTAGTTTATGGTTTCGGTTTCCCTGGGAATGGGGTTTAATGAGGCAGCTACTTTCTCCGGAAAGAAAAGTTGACTTGACTTCAGAGTCAACTAAGGAAGAATTCTCCTAACATACTGTTTGTGCACTGCCACTGACACACGCTTCAGATTGCTTGTGCTCAAGCTGCTAACTCTACTCCAGAATTAAGCATGTGTATACACCATTGACTACACTATGGAAATTTCCCCACTGTTCCCCTAAAAGAAGAGAGTCACTGAAAGAGATTCAGTGAGTATTCGACACACCTGAGATGACGATAAGTCAGCCTTCAGACACCTACTCATTAGCACATGAAAGTTGTGTGTTTAAAAGCAGAAGGCAACCTACAGTGCCATGGTCGCCCTTAACAACATACACTGCACAACACATGAGCCAGAAGTTGTGAGGAAAGGAAAGCCATCTCCAAGCATTCAACTATCTTTATATTATATTAGATAACGCTTTACCACAAGGAACTAGCTAAGTTGAGCAAAACCCTTCAAGGTCAAAGGCTTGCAATATCAAGCCTAGTCGAGTCTACTGTACACACACTGCACGATGCTGTAACTCCCGCAGAAAACTGAATGTGTGGATCTAGAGGCAGCTACTGAAATCCAAGTTACAATGGAAAACATTAAATGCTTCCAGGAACAGTAGCTAAATCATTTCTTAATGACCTGACAAGAAACATCAAAGCTCTCACGATATAGTATCATTCTTTAGCGTCTTTGATCCTAGGAAGCTTAAAAAATATGATTCTCCGGAATATGCATCAAATGGAGAAGATTCTCTTGGCCACTATGGAAAAGACATGGCTGCTAAATCTGTTGAAGGTGACCAGTTCATAAAAGTGCTTTGATTTCATCAGATGAAATCCACTGCAGAACGGAAAACTTACTCTATGTACATCACCAGGTGACCCAAAGAAGACCTACAGAAGCAGCTAACAGAACTCATTTAAAATGAAACGCTAATAACAATGTTTCCTGATCCGAGCACTTTGTCAGATATCTGCCTATCATGGACTGCATCAGCCAAAATAAGTTTCCCAAAAATGAAATTAATCAAGATTATATTGACAAACCAGCTGGGAGAGTGTGCTCAACCCTAACGATTGAATCCCCCCTAAACTATCTGATGATAATTTAGAAGCTATTATTAGTATATCGAATTAAAAAACCTAGAAAAATTACTCCAGGTACATTGGAAACCAGTTCTGTTAGTTGTTTCTCTAGACAGCAATTCTTCTTTTGGCTGCTTGGACATCTTTATTCCTTTATAGGTAGTAGTTTTCAAGGGGGGTGCAACTTTTTCCCCAAAGCCCCCTCCCTGAAAGGAGCACAAAGCACATCTTGAAACAAGAGCTACATATGAATCATTACTGATACTGGTGGCAGCCAGTGACTAAATACATGCAGAGGACAGAACATGTTGCGATGTTAGAAGAACTGGAAGGCAGGCTATCATTGACATTGACATGGACACATTTCAACTATAAGAAGTTACAGCACACTTGGTTAGGCTAGTCTTACACTACAGTTGTGTAGCTACTAGCTAACTATATATATACCTGGGTAACACACTGCACAAACTGACTGTCAAGCCAGTTGACAGGCAGAGTGTTGGAAGTAGATTACTTCCAGTTTTGTAGCTAGGATTGAAAGTACTGTAAATTTAGTGATGCAACCAGTTAGTAGTAGTTATCTGTAGGGTTTCAACACACACCCGACTCATATGCATAGTTGGAAATGAATATGCCTTATCAGTTATCGGAAGTATAGTAAAGAGACCAGCACGGTCCAATGCAGGACTACCAAATGCAACAGATGCTCTTCCAGTTTGGACTTAAATACACTACTGGCCTCTTTACTCCCTAATGTCCACTGAAACCAGTCCACCTTTTCTTTTCTAGCATACATTATTGTTCACGGGTTCTCAATGCACAGCCTGCAGTAAAGCAGCAACACTAAACTTCACGACACTAATAAAATGAGAGATTTTGCCAGGTGCCCCCCTTTTATACAGTGTTCACGTTTAAAATGTTGCCCAACTTCTCCTTCCCCCCTTCCTGCATGGTAAGCATCTAATGTTGTAAATACCTTGGGATTCAGGTGTAGAAGGTGTAGGTGCTGCACCTGCAGCAACTCTATCGGTCGTATTAGAACATCGAAAATATCCTGTTAATATTATGGTCACTTCTGTCTTGATGAATGCAGTAAGAACAGCATTATTTATACTGTTGCTGAACATTTCCGTATCACACATGTTATTTTCACAGGACAGCATGTACCCCATGGCATCAGGACTGCTACTCCACTCCACTGATAATAGACGTCCACCAAGTATGAAGGAGGAAGAGGTCATAAACTTTAAGTTTAAAGGTGGAATAGGTGGAAGATCTAAAAGAAACAAGTGCAAAACATATTGTAATATTAACATACACAGCAAAACATGTTAGCATAAATGTAGTTCAAAACAAATCCAGCTACTCCAGCAGAGTAAAAAAAAGGGGAATAAAAAGATCATATGGTGTCAGCAGCGAGATGGCTGTCATGTTCTCTTAGAGGTTTTTTTTTAAATTGGGTGCTATCCTTAAAAAGAAATATTTACTGTATGAAAATTTAAAAAAAACGTTGAAATAATTCATGAGCTACAAAGTATTTGGTAAAGGATCTGGCCATGCGAGACAAAGCTAGAGAGGTCTAGATTGAACAGAGACCATGGCTAGTAAGTCCTTGTAAAGTTACTTTCAACCAGTGTAAAACCTTCCTAGCCCAAGTGGGCCACTGTTAGTTCATCAGTATATGGTTGTCTCACTCCAGAACAACAGGTCATAGAGCATATTATGAGGAACTAATGGGCAGGTAGCCTTTCATCATCATTCTAAGTCCATGTACCCTGTGTGTGTGTGCATAATTAGTTACTCCCTCCTTGGAAAAGAATACGAGGCTCATTAAGCCAAATAGTATTAGAACTTTCCCTCTACATCGAAATTTCTGCCTGTCCACTATTCCTCTTCCTATTGTGTTATTCACAGATCAAACTATATAGGCTATCATTTCATTATTGTTCTCTCTCCTGGCATGTCCATTGTGTGTCAGCTGTTGATGTTGTTGAAGCTGCTCAAGGATTCCCTGCTCTCTCCTTGCATCTTTGCTGGCTACATTTGTTGCTTACTTCTCAAAGCTTTCATCTCCCAACTTTTTATTTTTATTGCTGCTGTTCTGCCCATTGCTCTCTCTCTCGCTTGCCATCATCAGCATCTCAGGGATTCATCCTTATAGATATGCAAAACTAGTACAGTTGACACTTACATTCTAACTGACCAGCTAGAGAGGTCTACACAAAACACCTAAGAAATGAGAGAAAGAGAAATGAGAGAAAGAATCAAATGCCGAGAGCGGGTAAATAGCACCCATCAAAAAAAGAGCAATCAAGGACACGAGAGTTAATATGAAATATGTAGACAATGAACATTCAAGGAGAAAGAGCGGGAAAGTCCAGAGCAGTCGTGTGTGTGGGTGGTCTACACTTCATGAGTTAATATGAAATATGTAGACAATGAACATTCAAGGAGAAAGAGCGGGAAAGTCCAGAGCAGTCGTGTGTGTGGGTGGTCTACACTTCATGTGCTGATGTGATTTAGTATCCTTCACATGTGTATGCTATGTAGTGTGTAGACTTGAATGCATGACTCCCACCCATAAATTCTTCTCTGTGTCCTGCAATGCACGCATTTTTGATCACATCTTTACAAACACATCAAACTATTAGGGATTGGGTCAGTGCAATGCAAAAAAAATTGATACTTGGGAGCAAAAGTTTGCTTAAGTTGCACCTGAACAATAGATCTCAAACTTCTCGTGAGTTATGCATACACTTAACTTATGCAATAAAAGTCGTCAAGTGTAGCAAGTTATGATCAATGGTTGACAACTTGACACTTCTGGTAAGAAACAAAGACTGAGCTGGAACATCTTTAGATTGCACAGCTATATAGATGCTAAAGAAATATCTACAAGTGGAAATTGAGTCGGTGCCTACCTATAAAAAAAGGAAAAAAGGAGTTAATACTACATTTCCTCGAATGGTCGAATAGTTTTCACCCACGAATAGTGTTTATCCTATTATGAGGTCTGAACAGTCTAGTATTAGTATTCACAATGTGCACTCATTTCGTGCATGTGCAGATAAGTTTTAATTCCAAGCTGGGAAGTCAAGAAGGTGGCAGTGGAGATGGCAAAACTCACTGCCTAAAGCAAGGAGGAATGGCAACTGAAGTCAAACAACAAATTGCTGAGCTCACTCCCAAGCAGGAAGTGGAGAACATCAGGATTCTGGCGACCCTTACTCAGGCCTTGAATAAGATGAAGAACTGGAACACTAGTTGATGAGACTGAGGACTAGCAAACTTTGGTCAGGCCCTAGCTCCTATTTTCTCTCACTATGTTCAATTTCTTCGTGCTAGTGTTGTTGGCTCGAGATCAACAATGACTGGGAGGAGCCATTGCATGATGCCTGTGCATGCCTATAGCCTGGGTTTGTGATCAATTATGTACCTCCTCCAATTGTATTCACTTTCGTTTAATATTCACTCAGTTAAGGCACATGAAGATATTATTTGAGTCCACGGTGTCCATTCAAGTAAATTTGGTATAATAATTATATTTTCCTTCTTGCCTGCCTACACCAACTAATCCTTTAATTCAGAGAGATCTACCTTTTGACACTGCAAGGGGGAAGAGGGCAGATTCCACTTATGGGGCCTGGAACTTGGGTATGTGCAAATGCAAAAATATAATATTTGCCTTGATGAAGACCAGGGAACGAAAAATAACTGACTGAAAGAGAAGTCTAAATTGCATTGAAGTCAGCTGAAAGTACAAGTTTGGTACTAAAAACATTACACCAATGTTTACACTGTAAAAACTGGAGCATGTACAGCACACTAAATGGGTAGCACACCATAGGAGTGCTGTTGTAATTAGTGTGCTGTACACACCAATTATAGAATTATTGTGAATAGCACACCAATTTGCTAAGGTTGCTGTTTAAAGAATGTGTATCATACACTTCTTAGATTATGGAGTGTTTAGAGAACACTTTAGAATGATGTAAACAAACAATTACCTCTTATTTACACCATGTTTACAAGTATACACTATGCTCTGCTTAGATGTTCATAGGGCCTGACATAATGACCAAGATGCAGCAGCAGAAAAACCTCTGTGGAGCCATATATTCTCTTGGAAATTGATAATAGTGATCAAGATCCACGGATATGACATTTGCTGGCAGTGCATACTAACAGATGTGTAACATACACCAGCGTTTTAGTGTGTCAACCTCTTTTGTTCTGGTACCATGTTCTGCATTGACACATTCCCAGGTCTATAGTGACTTTAGAGAACATAAATTCATTTATGCTCTTTTATGGAGTGCTCCCACCTCAGTTCTTTATTTTGTCCCCCATCCCCGACACGCTTATTCAAATTTCTGAAAGAAACATTGATATTGACACAATATTGAGCACAAACTATCGTGATAAATACTCTAACATATTCTACAATGTTTCAACAAGATACTTAGCATATCTCCTTGACTTTGAGAAAAAATAGTCCAGCTTGTTTCATAGACAAAGGGAAGATGTCTTCTCGATCACTTAGACCATCACCACTTAGAGAAGTTGTATCACCATACCCATCACTCTGGTCATCTTCTTCAACCGCAGGAGCATCGAAGCATCCAATGTTCCTCTGTGGTGTCGATACAAATGCTGCCTATAGGTCTGTAAGTTCTGCTATTCCACAAATGTGAACACCAGAGCATTTTGGGTATGAACTGCTTCAATGTGGTGCACAACTTCTTCATTGTTCACAAGCACCAAACCAGCTGGGCAACTCCAGGAGCCTATTAGTGATTGGCCAAAAAGATCACTTGGTAATGTGTGCTTTATAATTTCAGCATGAACTCGCCACCTCTCGAACTTTCCACCCTAACACAGCAACTTCCATCATCCTAGACTACATCGTTCGGTAGAGCTAGCAATTTTTTTGTGAAAATTGTGTAATCCTCAGGTGACCTTCATGTCAATTCATGTGACCACATTTCCCTGACCCGTGCACTCGAGCCAGCTGCATGCTGTTAGGGTAGTCAAGTAGATAATAACTGCCCCCAAGCATGTTTTGGTGACCTACTTATAACGAAGAAAAAAACTTAATATTCTGGAAAGAAATGGTGAAGATGTTGACTTCCTGACAAAGCATTTTTTCAGGCATTCGGGATAGAATCTGGATCCACCAGCATTACTTTCCAACATTTCAAAAGGATTTTTTTAAGAGTATGTGGACCTAGAAAGCGATCGTGAGGTCTATGAGCTACCGGCAGTAGTGATATTTTCGGCCAAAGCTAATAAACTAAGTCGTGGATTGGTAATTTTGTATGTTTTGAGAGATCATAAATAGTTAGACAAATTGGGGGTGGGCAGCACTTTTATGACCTGACCTCCAATACTAAGGCAGCTGCCTCCAATGCTAGGTAGAGGCAAGAATAACTATGAGGAGGCTAAGGCTACCAGACTGTAAGCAATACTCCATCCCTTGGTATTTGTTTGTATCTACGCCAGTCATATATTGTAGAATGTAGATCGTGATCTTATTTACAAGGACAACAGAAAGGAAGTCGGGGACATTGAGCACTAAAAGGCAAGTGTTAATGCGGTAAGCAATAAAGTAAGTATAATGTATTGTAAAGGCTATAGGCTAACTCTACATCATGATTATTGTAACACGCCCACCTTTTGTGTAATTGAATAAACTTTTGGCTAATAGTAGTTACGTGTCTCTTAGTCTCATGTGACTAGTTAGGCACTCAGCGCTACAGTATTATGACCACATGTACAACCTATTTTGTTTAGTTTGTGTTGTTCTACATATACCTTAGCATATTTCTGTATCTGATACCTGGCTTCATATGATCACTGATCACTTAATGAAATACAAGTTCTCAATTGTCCTTGTGATTATTTTAGCAAACTGTCTTGGAACCGTCTCAGTACTCGCAAAGTTCATCTGTATCTGAAAGTGACAGACCCAGCTCCAGCACATTACCTCCTTCTAAATTTGGCAACTGCAAGAGGAAGCTTCCCACACTGGAAAGTGATAGTGATGTGCTTAGATGCTAATGGTAATGGTATTTGGTGAAGCTAATGATAAGCCGCTGATGATGCTTCCCTGGTAATTGGAACTCCACTCTACAGTTTCCATCAAAAGTAGGTATTGTGGTGGTAATTCATGGTTCTTCAATATCACGCTTCCCTTTTGTCAACATGACTAAGTTGTCACTCTTTTCATGACAATACAAAATGTATTGTGGCATATATAACTAGCTGGAAGTTTCTTGATAAGCATAATGATTACCTCGCTTGTATATACTCTGTAGATGAAATCCAGAAGTTATAAGGTCATAGAATGACACCATTCCACTACCAGATCCCCACAAAGCATCAACTAAAAGGTACCCCTGTTACTGGGAAGTTGTTATCCAAGCAAAAGCAAACATTTGTGTCTAAGGTGGCTTCATGTATGCTATGATTCAAGCATTACCCAGATAGAGATGATTTCGTATGTGTGGCCCATTCAGTTCTAGAAAAGCACCATTTCTTCAAGCCAAAATGGAAATCCTTATGTAAGTTATTAGTTTTATGAGTCTAACCTTGTATATCCATACAGTGTCTTACAGGATATCATGGTACGGATCCTAATGAACGAGTTCCAAGAGTTCTGTCGTGATAAGAAGGTTAGATTGACACCATCTAAACCAAAGTGTGTAACCTCTTGATTACTTTCTTGTGGTAATGTGTGGATATGAATGCGTGTTGCATATGTCGCTATAATGACTCGTGCTAGCATTGTAGCTGATGATGGAAATGCAGCTAGCAAATTATAGGTGAGGAGAAATTGAGAGCTCTTGCAAAGGAGCATTGGAGATATCAAATTCCTGCTATCATAGAGCAAGCAAAGATCGAAACACAGCACAAGGCAAGACTTTGTGTAAGTAAAAAAAAATGGGGGAGGGGGTAAATTATATATGGATTATGTGTGTCTACTCTTGGTGTAGGACTATATACAAGAAAAGACAGTTCTTGCTCAGTCAGTTCTACCTCTTCTGCTACCAGATGCCCAAAGCAGATCAGATCCCAACAAAGTGATATTCTTTACCAAGGTGACCTTTTGTGGGCGAGAACCCCTGCCGTAATCGTTACCATATACTAGTATTAGTATTCTTATACCTTTGTAGAACACTACAATATTGAGTGTGTAAAGCACGTGCAAATGAGTGTGCTGATAGTGACACTGGCACACTTTATTTGGTATGTGTTGCACACAATTTTTACAGTGTGTATGAGTGCATAAGCATTTTTTTAAATTCTTGATTAGTAAGCTTTCTTTTAACGTAGAATAATAAGTCCTCTTTTTCCTTTCCTATGCAACAGAAACTGTACTGGTGAGAATCAGCACATGGTGTGCTTATATATAAACATCACTGTAGCTACACATAAAATAGTAGCATACATTTCTGCACTAACATATGTAGCAATGCAAGCTATCCGATTGAGGAAGGATACCGTAACATCACTATGCATGGGCTAAACGATCACCTAATCGGATACTGCTAGGTCTACGTCCGACTTGAGTATAAAAAGGAAGACAGTGAATATCTCATCAGTTAGTTAGTCAGTTGAGCATTGTAGTCGTTCTTCTAGTATTGCTTATCGTTGTTGTTCTATTCATGATATTTGGGAATTAAAAGTTGTCACCAAAACCCAATGCCAAACATATAGTTATTCCACTAGATATACATATACATGTACCTCTGGATGGGATATTGTATAGATACACACACATGCACACACACACATATACACCTACCCACACACAGACCTATCAAGTTGCATACATGATCGACTAATGTCCTGCCATGCTCTCATAAATCATGCATCACAGAATTCTTCCTCTCACACTCATCACACATGCTAAATAATACACACCAACACATAAACCATATAAACCATAAAGCGTGTCATAAGTCCCCTCCATGTATATAGCAAGCACCAACTATGTGTGTATGCTGTCCTCTTTATCTAGGATTAGGCATGTTCACATAGCAAGCACGAAGTATATAGATTTTATCGAGAAGCTGATGAGAAGGATAGTAATCGCCATCCACTTTCCATTTTCAGACTTAATGGAGCCCAAATCATTGACTTGAAAATTATAGGGAATCTGAGTCCAGGAAAATACCAAAAGCACAGCAGCAGCTGCACACTGACCAGCAAATCTCACCTAGAGCTTCTAGCTTTATCTTGTGACATATTGCACTTGAATGCAAATAACACAGCAGATGCGCATCCCATTCCCACACTTGAGAGCTCTGCAAGCATAACACATGCAAAGTAGTTTAATTCCAGCACTACAGGTTCGGACCAATCAGAATGATATAATGTACAAGTGGTGTCCTGAACCATCAGCTTCTAGTAAACATTACATGCTTGTGGAGGAGGAACTGTCTGAACCAACCAGGAAGAGCTTCATGATTGTGGCTGGTATCTGCTATATCATGTAGGGACTCAGGGCAGAGGGAAATGCCAGGAAACAGTCAGGTTAGAGTGTTATATAGCTAGCTGGTAGTTTTCTCTAACTGAAGCTTGTGGATGTAAGTAGTGTGGTATAGCTACTTAGATGGAGACAGATTACTAGTAGAGATACTTTCAGCAGAAAAACTACCTATCCACACAGCCATAATGTGTACTCAAGCTGAAGCTGCTATCATTGCTGTCCATTGGTGGGGATGTTCAGGATTGTTTAGGTAATGTTAAAAGTTAAGTATTGTGAACCATACAAGATAATGCAGTGTAAAGAAATGCAATAATGATGCGCTATCAAATGTAACCCCCCTTTACCCATCACATTACTAGTCCAATAAAGTTAGGTACACATACACAATTGAGGCAAAAGGTTTTTCATAGCCTAGTCTCCTCAGTTCCTGTTTCTACAACACATGCTTTGCGCTTCCTCTCTCATTTATTTGTTTTACTGTGTTCCATCCTTTTCCATCCTTACACTGAATTGTCTCTTAACCCTCTCACCGCTGTAAGCGCCATATGGCGTAATGGACTTTAAAAATCGCTAATAAATCGATCGCTTGGCCTATAGTCATAATTTGCATACCACCGGAAAGAGAAACTATTACTCTATATGACGTCCAAAAATCACATCCGGAAACACCCGATTAGTTAGCGAAAAATACGTGCAACTACCGACGGTTCGCGGTTTTGACGACCTAAAAATGAGTGGATTTATAACGCTTAAAGAAGTACTTTCCTGGTTTCTAGCGAGGATTTTGCTCTCACTGAGGATGACTCAGAGGAAGAAGAAGGTGAAGAAATATGTGGCTACCTTGGAAATGCAAGTTCTGATCGTGCAGCAGTGCATTCTTTAGCCGCTGTAGTTGACCCTATTTTAGACACTCAGGATTCTTCCTTTTGCTATGACCAGCTCTCTAGTTATAATGAAATTGATCAGGAAGCCTTCTCAGGTTAGCTAAAGTATCTACATATTTGTATTTGCATGTTCTTTCTCAAATAGTTGAATTTCAATAACATAATAAACCATTGTATTTACTGGGCTATAGAATCATATGATCAAATTTTGTCAAAAACTCACCGCTATATACTGCTATATGCCTAAATTATTATGACTAATGTTTACTAAATGCCAACTAAATGAGTAAATATATTATATATTTTTTTGTTGATTAAATGTTAGATATTGATAAGAGAAATTTAGCATAATGATATTCATATTTTGTGGTTGATAATGCGGTTAACTAATGAGATCATATTGTTTATAAACAATGGTGCTATCACATGACAAAATTACAACTGATATGAATGGATTGCTGATTTTATAATGATTTTTTTTGGTAGCTTGTATACTTTTGAAAAAATGTCCAGGAAAGTCAGCGGTGAAAGGGTTAATGATGCAATTAAGTGCATTGCAGAATAATGATGTTGCAGTTTCTACATGACTAATTATTAGTAATTTTCAGCTCACAATTCATATAAGTAGCACCCGATTCATTACATAACCAAGTGTTAGATTGCATAACCCCATCAACCACCGATAATTGGATTGGGATCGGCCACACCCACTTGATGGCATTAGATGTTTCATGTGTACATATGGACACCTGAGGCAAAAAGGGTTGTCATGATTAGTCTAGTGTCTCGCTTAACTCAATCAATTAGCATACGTATTTAATCCAATAGGCGATCACCAAATGGTTTTTGGAATAAACATCCAGGTTGCCCTAGAGATTCTAGGAACTCCATAGCTAGGCTGTTCTCTGTCATCTGTAGCTAGTAACTACATTTTTTTTAATATATTTTAGAAGTCAAGAAGGTTGTAGTATAGCTAAGCAGCTATCTTTTACCAAAAAACTATTCTTTTCCATTCAGGAAGTGCATATGAAAGTGATTGCCTCTAATTATGTTCACATAGCATTCATGCATTCGTGCCGTGCAAGTGCAGATATCTTGGAGTATTGATCAAAAATCTTTTCAAGTTCCATGGGATCTCAGTAGTCACAGATGGCAATGAAGATAGTGACATTTACTTCCAGAAGCTGGAAGACATGACACCTACAGCAGCGTCAGAAATTGCATAGCTCAACTCCAAGCTAGAAAGACCGACAATTACAATGACCTTGTCTCTAACTTATTGATGACAAGAAAGTAATGAATTACTAGAAGATTAGAATTAGAAAATTTAAACCTTTGTTCAAGTCCTAGTCCTATCTTTGTTGTGCTTCTCTTTGTTGGGCTCTAGCTAGCAATAAACTCAGACAGGGAGAAAGGTTGCAGCAGTGTATGGAGGCTGGATAAGTGTGCAAACACATGCCTAGTCCAGGCCAGTCACCTGCTGAGGGCTGAGATCTATTGTGTATGCCCTCTAGTTGACTTTGTACTCGTTCAGTGTTCACTGTGTGAGGACAACTGGAACACTTTATATTCAGGTTAAATATTTGAGAAAACAAGGAATATGTATGTAATTGAGCAATGGTGATTCATTAGATCTTGCTCTGCTGAGGCTTAGAGTTTGACAAGGTGCCCCTGTGTGCAACATCATATTTTTGCATGATCAGCAGTAGAGAAAGGTCACTTCTGCTCCACACCTCATATATTGTACTCCTTTCCCAGCTCTACATTATCTCTCATTCCCACTGCCTCTCAATGTTTACTATGGAAAGTATGAAAGTACAGTATATTAATTATAACTATTTAAGTACTGTGTCTAGACAGGATAAAAGAAATGATATTAGAAACAATAAATGTTGGGGTGTTGTATAGTTTTAAGTTGTTACAATTACCTGACCACAACCCTATTGAATGAGGGATGTGAGTATCAAGTTAAATAATGCAATGTAGAAGATCTCCCACACAACTTTGTGTAATGTACAGCAACAAACATCATTTATACCTAAAATCCTGCTGTATGTCATATTCTTCTGCTCACTTCCAGCAGCACTTCCAGCAGCACAGATAACTTCAGTGAAGTTGAGAGCATCACTGTAGGTTATAGTGAGTGTGCTTGTGAAGGGATTAGTAGGCCCTGGCGTAATAGTGATACCACCATTAGTATCTTCCGTAGAAGATGGATTCAGAAGAAACAAAGAATAAAAAGGTTCAGCAGTCCATCTGACAGTTGTTACATCAGTGATGCACGTATAAACGACATCAACACCAGGACAGACATCACCTTTAACATTAGCAGATAAGTTCAGAAATGTCTGTGATAAACCTAATAGTCATTTTTTAAAGAAAAATGAAAACATGATAATATAGAAATATTCATCAGTCAAATCATACCACCACCACCACAGAGAGAGAGAGAGAGGAGAGAGAGAGAGAGAGGAGAGAGAGAGAAGAAAACAATTATTGTTATTTTGGCTGATGCCCTGCGGGACTAAATTTGAAATGCCAGAATTATTAGACTATAATTTATTGCACTAGCCATTGTCCTGGCCTTAGCATAGCTAATAGAACTGGTCTGTACATTATTGTTGCCATTATGATGTAATGTTTGGATTGTGATATGGAAAACTAGCAAGAATTATAACATGCATTTATGCATTCCCCGAATTGACAACCTGATGCCCTACAACATTATGAGTAAATTGTGAAAGAGAAATGTGCAAGAGGAAGTATGGCTGTAAGAAGAGCTTTGTTAGAGTACTTGGAAGAAACATTCCTTGATGATGGAACCACACTACACTAAGTGAGGTTATGGCAGCACTTTCTGCAGACATTACTAAACGGAGACCATGCAGAAGTTGATAAGAGTGATAGTTTGCACTCTTGACCCAGTTTAGTTTGTTCAGTATGCTCTTCACATAAGAACATCTCTCCTACCATATGCATAAACATCCTTCCTATATATGCCAACTATGTAGCCAGTTCTCTCCGTCTACAGAGAGAGGAAATAGGTGTGTTTAAGGGGGAAGAGTGCCAAGCATGTCTGGAAAGTGTTATTTGTGGTAAAGACTTTGGAGTTCCATAGATTCTGTATACTTCACTGCATGAACTTGATATATAGCTCAAAAGATAGAGCTCTCCATGTGCTCTCTTTTGGTATTATAAAAAATTGCATAGTATAATTATGCTGAAGTTATATGTAGCTAAAGTGGGGGTACCTCTAAACCTGAGTGCCTGTATTGGTTTTAATGTTAGTTCCCGATTGGAAAGTGGTAGCCAGTTGAAAGCCATACTCTACAAAACTTGACGTGTTTATTTGGGTGCTAAAACATAAAAATTTAGGCAAGTATGGGGTGCAGGGGGAAAAAATCCCCAGCACCCGTGTTTGCCTAATTAGTCGTTCGTGCCTAATGAATAATTATGCTCGTTTTGTAAAGTAGGGCTTCAACTAGCCACATATAACAATTTCAATTGCCTACCTCTTTCCATCAGGAACTACAAAGTTCTACAAACTGTTCAGGCACACAGATTTTGAGGACACCCACTTTGGCTGCATGTTACTTTAGTATAGTTATACCAAAAGAGACACAGAGATCTATCATTTGAGTTCATGCAATTCAGTGTGCAAAATCTATGGAGCTCCAAATTCATAATCACAAGTTAGTGTTTGTGTTGACCTCTTTCAAATTACCGTCAGAAAATTGGCTACATTTTTGTATATAAATCAGGACCATAGCATGAATGTGTGCCAAGATATGACAAGAACAAACAAGTCCGCTAACACACTATGTGGCCAGTGAGCTTAAGCCATCAACAGTACTGGTACTAGTTAAGGCAGGTTCACAATATGATGTTCACCATTATAGTAACATTGCAGTGCATTGTTTGGCTAGTGAGAGAGATGCGGTGAGAACAAGAAGTAATTTTTGTCTCAGCCAGAAGGTGAACATTGCTGGTCTTTGCTGCAGTAAGGAAGCACTCTCACATTCAGCTACACTTCTTAGTACTCTTCCTAGCTCTATCCTTTTCATTTCCTATCCTTCGTCTTTTCTTACTCTCTTCCTCAGTCTCTGAGGTACGCATCACTCTTATCCAATAGTTTTTATGCATCCTCTAACTATATTCATTATTTCCTGAAAACTATTACTTAGCAATATGTGGTGGAGCATGCATATTACTCCTAATACTACCTATTACTCCGTGTATTATGGTCCTCATACGTATAGTGGAAAATATCAATTTAGACTTACACACAAAAATCTAAATTGGCATGATTAGAGTCAAGCAACCTTGAACTTTGACCTCTACCCCACCACAAATGGATAGCAGATCTGTCCAGAGTATACATTGTGGAGGTTGTGAACTAGAAGTTATTCTGAAATAGCCAAATTAACGTCACTAATATACAGTTATACCAACTAGCAAGATATTCTTCCAGTATCGTGTAGCTATATACAATAGTACAAGCCAGTACCACAACTGGCAAACCATTAATACCATTCATAGATTATTAATCACACACAAGTAATGTGTGGGTGATAATAAGGATAGATACAGCCTAGAATATGAATTTCAAGGGTTCGTTCGATTCTGAAACTTACTATGTGTTTTTGGTTTGTGGTTTAATACCATGGGTTGAAATCATGTTTCAAACATGCCAGTGTGAGTTTTACGTGAGATGTGAGCTTTGGCTTTTTAGGGGGTTGTCATTACCATTTTTGGAAGTGGGTCAAACAATATAGGGAGCACTAGAATAGTTTCCAATATGTGGTCCACAAGTAACTTTTAGGTCTAGTTGAAGTTACTTGCCATTCTTTTATCATGAACTTGAAGGTTTGCTTATTAGAACTATTTTTTGTGTGTGTGCATAATGTGCAAGTTTGTGTACGCTTGTACTAGTATTGCCATGCAGTTATTGCCCAATTACTATCGTGAGAAGACTACCTATGCTGTTCATTATATTCTCTTCATTCTATGTCTGACTTTATAAATAGTCAATAGTTCTCATTACTGGTTACTCAATCATCTGAGCCCTGGTCTTCTTGACAATATATCTACGTGCTCAACTTTTCTGAATTCTGGTTTACTATCATGAGAAGACTACTTATGCTGTTCATTATATTCTCTTCATTCTATGTCTGACTTTATAAATGCAATAGTTCTCATTACTGGTTACTCAATCATCTGAGACCTGGTCTTTTTGACAATATCTACTGCTCAACTTTTCTGAATTCTGGTCAATCCTCCATTCTACTCTGTGTCTTAGTTTGTCTGACTCATTTTTGTTTGTGTAACTGTCTTGGTCTCTAGCATGTAGTTAGTTCTTAGCTTTCTTCACATTAGGTGGCAGTGTCAGGATAATTTTTACCAAACGATTACGCTACAAGATGTTGGAGTGTTGTAGAGGACAAGTACTGGATCCAGAGTGAGGCATGAGCAAGCAGGAACAAACTACATGCTAGAGACAAAGATGAGTCAAGAAAATTCAGACACAAGAGTAGAATGGAGGATTGACCAGAGTTCAGAAAAATTGAGTAGATAGATATTGTCAAGAAGACCAGGGCTCAGACGACTGAACAAGCAGCAAGAAGTCTTGGTGCTGATGAAAGTGATATTGCAAGAAGTCTTGGTGCTGATGAAAGTGATATTGCAAGACTGAGTTTGCTGAGAAAAGATACATGTGTTTTGGAGAAGGATATCACTAGTGGAAGGAGGAACTCGGACTGGAGCATGTCCAATCAGCTGAAGCAGCAGAGCAAGAAGAGCAGTCACAGATGGTGATTCTCTAAAGGTTTGTCCACAATGTCATGAGGCCATAGCTTAAATAGAATTAGATTCTATTCAAGTTATGTCAAGTGATACATTTGATATTGACAATAAAACAAAGAGAGAAAAGATAGATCACTTTGCACTGGATCACTAATGTATACGTATACATATTGTAAACCAGCTATAACATTTGTGGCGGGAATCCACAAGCAGAGTGAAGGGATATCAGAGGGCGAGTCATGAAAGTTACTTAGTCAACAGATGACAACATTGAAGCCTACTAAATTCCTGGAGACCAGTGGTCTTATAGCTGGCTGCACAGGTCTTATAGCTGGCTGCACAGACCTTCTTGCTGGCTGCACAGGCCTTCTTGCTGGCTGCACATCTCTTATAGCTGGCTGCACAGGTCTTATAGCTGGCTGCACAAGTCTTATAGCTGGCTGCACAGGCTTTCTAGCTGGCTGCACATCTCTTATAGCTGGCTGCACAGCTCTTATAGCTGGGTGCACAGGTCTTATAGCTGGCTGCACAGCTCTTATAGCTGGCTGCACAGCTCTTATAGCTGGCTGCACAGGTCTTATAGCTGGCTGCACAGGTCTTATAGCTGGCTGCACAGCTCTTATAGCTGGCTGCACAGCTCTTATAGCTGGGTGCACAGGTCTTATAGCTGGCTGTACAGGTCTTATAGCTGGCTGCACAGGTCTTATAGCTGGGTGCACAGGTCTTATAGCTGGCTGCACAGGTCTTATAGCTGGCTGCACAGGTCTTATAGCTGCTGCACAGCTCTTATAGCTGGCTGCGTCTTATAGCTGCTGCACAGCTAGTTGGAAGTGACAAATGACACAGCAAGCTGCGGAATCAGCACACTATGCACAGCTGAGGTGGCAATCTTTCACTACTACAAGAAAAAAGAAAAAACACATCAAGAACTAGTTGCTGGACTAGATAATTTAGCATGTAAAAAGATACATGATTGCACGACATTTAATATGCTAAAAGACTTGATTGTGTGATAGAATCTCATCAACACAGGAAGCACAAAAGTTAGCGGATGATTACTCCAGGCTTCAAACAAAAATGGGGAGACAGGTTTCTCAGGAGCTCTCCAATTATTCCAAACTTCCAGACCTTTCAATGCCATCGATGCAAGAGGACAGGGCATACAATAAAACTATATTGAAACTGTACGAATCCACCCAAGCAGGATTCCAAGCAGAAGTGGAAGAGAGATTTGCATCATTTCTTCAAACTGTTTACCAAATGCGGTCTTCTATACCGAGAGGAAATTAGACTACGAGGGAGCATCAACTACCAAGAAACAACAAAGCATGAACTAAAGTCAGGTTTACAGAGAGATGCAATATAACTGTTGTTTTACTTGATGTGGTGGTGCCGCAGTCAGCTAAGATGTGCGGTCACGTCTTACAGTTCCTACTCACTTCACCAACTTCTTCCTCAAAACAGGATGTTTTGGGAAGTGATGAAAATGAATACCATCCTTTAACCCTCTCAGGGTTTCATGCAGAGTAGTACAGAGGGGAGGGGAGGGGTGGGGCTGAAACTCTCCCAAATAATCTTGAAAATTTAGGATGATAATTATAGACAATCATTAACAACACTGAGATATCAACAGGTGTATGTAAATGAACTGTGTGTACACTATAACTGGATTTGACAATTTTTATCTTAAATTAACTCTTCAATTAAATCATCAAAGTTGATCGAGGAGAGTTCTGGATTTTCAATTGCTACTCTCATGAGATGACAGGTTAGTATCATTCAGTCTATTGCAAAGTCTTGTTTTAATAACAATCCTCCTGCAACAGATAGAAAGTTCTTCCTGTGTGGATATGTTTTGGCACTCATCAGCTAATGTAGAGAAATATGGGCTGGACTGTAAACCTTGTAATTGCTTTCTTTCAAGCCATGTGTTGAGAGCCTCAAGAAGCACCACTGCACTATATTTGGAGGTGTACTGAGCATTGGGGGCACCTTGTGTGATGTGCTCTTCCAGCAATCCATCTCCCTTGGGAATTTAAAAGGGAATAAGACTTGGATAAACAAATGCGTGGGGAATCTTATTCTTTGCCAGAAAATAGATTGACCTCATCAACTTAAGCATGATGCTATGGCTTCTCTCTATTCACTTGCAGCTTGCTTTGCAGCATTTCATTGACTCTGAGACTCAAGGATGGATGTTCCTTGTTCTGCCTGCTGTGCCCTACTAGCAGTGCCTATAGCATCTCAGTACCACTCCTACTCAAAGGACGGATATTACACGTTTTGCTTGCTGTGACCTACTAGCACAGTGACTGCAGACACTGTAACTCAAGGACAGATATTCCACATTCTGCCTACTGTGACCTATTAGCAGTGACTGCAGCACCTCAGTGACACTGTAACTCAAGGACGGATGTTCCACATTCTGCCTGCTGTAACATACTAGCAGATCTCAGTGACACTGTAACTCAAGGACGGATGTTCCACATTCTGCCTGCTGTGACCTACTAGCAGTGACTGCAGCATCTCGGTAGCACTGTGACTCTCCATGTGCTTTTGATGATATAGTAGTATGGCTCCAGTCATGATTCCCTTGCTTGTCCAGCCCCTCTTGATCCCATAATTGGATGGCCCAACATCATGTACACTGTACAGAACATCCCTTTGTTAGCTACCCAGAGATAGTTTTCCCCCCCACTCTCTCTTGTAAGAAAGCTTAGTTTTGTATTGCCTTCTCTGCTCACTGGATGACAGCTGCTGCTTCTTGGTTCTCCTGAAGTTTGAGAGGAGGATGGTGAAATAATTTCACTATTTTGTTGTGATGGATATTCAGATGAGTTTCCTGTTCCTATATGTTTGTCTAGCGTAACATCATGTGGGACGCTACCAGGACATGAATTTCCAGATGTCCATGTTAAAATAAATAGCTAATAAACTTATACTTCTACTGGCTAGTCCTTAACATGCCATGTGCTTAGCACAGAATGATTGGTGCCTAGATCACAGTTCTAGATGTAACACCTAGTAATTTAATTAATTAAAGCTTATGAACCTGTGGTTATATCATATTTTCAGTATAGCACCAAACACATTTCCCCCACAATCTGAGTGGATGCAAAATTCAAAAGTTGTCCTGGGTGTGCATGCCTGCAGACCACCTAGCTTTCCCATGCACTTGCATATGCTTCAACCCTATTTCTCTCGCTCTTCCCCCCTCCCCATCCTGTACAAAACCCTCCTTACCAGCAAGTTTATAATGGATTTTAAAAAAATACTTCAGCTTTATCGGGGCAAATAAAATCATGCCACATGTCCACACTTACTAGCAATGCGAAAATAAATCCACATGACTACTGAATAATAGTGTTATGTAAAAAAGACCTCTGTAATTGATAGAGCCAGCCAATGCAGGGAATTATTCATGAAGGAGGCGCTGCACATCTACGTAGGAATCAGCACTTTAAATGAGACTTAGGCAGATTACTGGGTCTCTATGCATATGAAACCACACCCATCTCTGTCTGTCTGATGCATTGCTGTGCATATACACTGTTATTCAGATGGTTCACATATCACATTTGTTGTGTGAAAGGGGCGGGGAGAATATCCAGCAGGAATAGATGGAAGCTGCTCTTTAATAACGGCTGAGGCAGTATCAATTTCAGAAAGTGGATATTTAGTCCTCCCATAGTATTTACTAAAGAGTCAGCTACCCTCATTCTAAATTAGAGCTAACTTGAGGGGGGCATGAATTCCACATTTTTAAAGCGAGAGAAGTGTTTGCCAAAACTATAACATACCAAATAACAGCATAAATATAAACATCCCCAGATAATATTTTATCAATATTGGTCATATTAAAAAGTTATTGCTATAAATAAAGCTGAACTCACTAAACCATGAGCTAATATAATAGTAGCTACTAAACCTGTTGTAAGGCTAAAAGGCCAGCTGTAACCAATCCTATATGAGCCACTGAAGAATAAGCACTTTAAATCTACCTGCCTACAAGTAATTAAACCTCCATAAGTAATCCAAAACAAACTCAAACTCATAACTAAAGGGGGGAAATATTCGGAGGCCCACAAAACCTAATAAAGCCATAGGCCCCTAATCTCAATAAAGCCCCTCACTCTCCATATGCTCCTGGGGAAATCAAATATTATGGGGATTTTAATAATAAAATTGATTTTCTTCTCCCTAGAACTGCAAATACCCATCATGAAAAACATATATAGGAATTAAAACCCCATCAAATAAGATATATATGTAACTACTACTGGGCCAGGTCAACGGGATCTAAATATGTATGCTAATAATTAAAATTTGTGTCTTGATACCTAGCAAATTTTCTCTAGTTTTTGTGTCTGATTTTGGTCATTCGACAAAATACTCAAAAAAAGTGGTTTTTAATATACAGCCAAATTTAGCGGCAGTGGATTTGTCCATCATGATAAAATCAGTATTTGTTTATAGCTACGCTTAGAATTAGATGAGAAGTAAAGATATCTAAACCTATTTTCAGGGATCCTAATACAACATTTGTGAAAATTATAGTCAAGTATGTGAAATTTGGAGGCATTTTGTTTCACAAAAATTATTATATAGCCAAATATTATAATATGAGCTGTACTGGAGCCATGGCCAATCTCATTCTCTTCACTTCGGTTGCCTGGACTAATGAGGGTTCTACTTGTTGGTTGTCACATCAGATTATCTGTCTCGTGATAAGTATGCCGCTACCACCCACCTCAAAGCTACCATATATGATCTACAGTCTAAGCCGACTTCCAAATGGTGCTGCTCAATATTTCAAGCAGAATTACATGTTCCTCCGAGCAAACCTGTCTAGAGCACAGGAGGATCAAGGTCAACCTGCACTTCCCATGGCGTTGGTGGTCACGTCAAGAGAACAGTATTCAGAGCCATCAAGGCTCATACTCATCATAGTGATGCCAAGCAGTATGCTGACTGTCAAGATATGCTGCACTTCAGCACCATACTACACAAATACTCAGCTGCACACTTCATCACCATGCTACACACAGACTCTGCTGCACTCATCACTACAATACATGCAGACTCTGCCACATTCCATCATCCACTCTGCTGCTCGCACCATACTACACAAAGACTGCTACACTCTATCATCACACTACACATAGACTTTGCTTCCAGGAAGCTTGATCTAGACTACTCTGTAATAGCTGTGTCAGGTACCAATGGTGTGTACAGTGTTAGGACACTTTGAGTTTGGCCCCCAGTGTCCTGTTATACGGAGCAGTCTGGAGTAGAGCACTATCACCTCCAAACCCCTACAGCCTGTTTCTCTGTCACATTACTTTCCCCCCAATACAACCTTCAACAAATTTGGTGATATACATGTTGTTAAGCAGAGAATCCCAGCCTGTTTCTCTGTCACATTACTTTCCCCCCAATACAACCTTCAACAAATTTGGTGATATTGTAGGTATACATGTTGTTAAGCATATGTAATCCCAGAGTTTTATTGGGAACATGGAGTTTTGGACATTTGTATATTCTATCTTAATGTTGCATACTTTTTTCCCATTGTCATGAGGCATGTTTTGTCATTTTTCACCTTAAAAATATAATTTTGGTAAACCATCATTTATGCTATGTCAAAGCACTTCCCTATACCTCAGAAATGTGTATTGCAAGTTTATTAAGTTAATTAGTTAATAAATAATACCTATTTGAATACCAAATGTGTTTCTCCATCACAGCTTGACCACGCCCACATGTAAAACTACTAACCTCAATAAGAACCCGAGTTAATTTTAATTAAATATTCCCTATTCCAACCCCTAAAGAATAAACCTCATGTGTCCGACCCCACTATAGGTTCAATAAATGCTTTATTTTAAATCCCTCGCTGCTCCATAAATAATAGACAGAAACCCACAAAAGGAATCACATTACTTTCTTACTAAACAAACTTGTAATAAAACAATTAAAAAAACCTATTTTGGGTATTATACCCAATAAAGCAATTTGCTAGTGAGGCTGACCCCAGAGCCAATGAAGGCCTTGGATTTGGTCTCAGCACTTAACATTGCTACTACAAGTCAACTTCTTATGTTTCTAATGTGGGCATAGCCAGCAAAATTCAAGTAGCACTCTACAGAGATAGAAAGAAAGGGGGGGGGGGGGAAAGCATTGACAGACCACCAGCAATTACTTTTTAGAATTTTTTTCTGAGTATCTAATATCATGCCTGAATTGTTTCCTGTTCTAAAGTATTGTGGAATCCTGCGACTATTAACGTGATATTTCACAGTTGCTGCCAATCAGAACACTATTAGACATTTTTCACAGTTCTTAGCTAATAAGAGCACTATTAGACCTTTTCATCTGGTACGGAATTTCTATTACGAAAGTAGTAGTTGCTAACTATGTTAGAGCAATTACTGGATGGGGACCTCCTGGGCAGTTAGAAGTGGAAATTGTACAATAAGTGTTTATTCTTCGACCATTCTTATTATTGTAACGATGGTTTGTAGAGAAATTGGGTGTAAATACCACTCCTAATGTAGAGGAGATGACAATTGCACTCGGCTTTGCCTTGGGAATGTTTTTTGCCATCCCCGCTAAATTACTTGTGGTATTCATACCCAATTTCACTATAAACCATGCTATTTTAAACCATGCTATTTCATACACAAAGACAACAGAACCCACACAATCATAGCTTTAAAATGTATTCCTGTAGTACCAGGGGCGTACCCAGCATAGAGTGCTCGGAGCACGCGCACCCCCCCCCCCCCCCCCCCCCCCCTAGAGTACAGAATGCAAAAAAAAAAAAAAAAAAAAAAAAAGGGAAAGAAAAAAAAAAGGAAAAAAGGAAAAAAAGGTGTGGCCAAGAGTAATCCACATGCGCGCATGCAGTAACTAGAGAGCCACCTCGTGTTCCATGACAGAAGTTCTCAAGCGACTGTGTGGTTGATTTTTGATTTGAGCTGCCAACTATATACATCTCGTTGGAGGCTTCTGTGGGATGTTGAGGAGGATAAGCCGAGCAGCATAGCGAGTACTCTCAAGTCTAGCAAGCTCCAGGTTAGGAAGGTATGCTATCCAAACATTATTAGAATCCTAAAGTTGCTGCTGCTCCTTCCAGTTACCTCAGCTTCTGTGGAGCGTGCAAATTCGGCACTTAAATTTGTCAAGTCGGCCAGGAGAAATGCAATGACAGAGAACCGACTTAATGCCCTTCTTCTGCTCTTCTGTCATAGAGGCATAAACCTTGATAACGTCATAGACCGATTTGCAAACGGAGAACGCTGCTACTCAATCCTCTCAACTAGTCCCATAATCATTTATTTTTGTCTTATGGTGTACTGATGTACTTTATATAATGTAAATACCGGTGATTTGATTGGTTAGCTATATGGACATATTTCTAAGATATTTTTTTTTAATTGGTGCCAGCCATTCTGATCGCAAATTGGTTTTCCGCATGCAGCAATACACTTAATTGAGCTATATACCCTATTCTATTTGGTTTTGACTACAAAGGCCTTAGAGAGAGCACCCCCCCTCTCTAAATCCTGGGTACGCCCCTGAGTACTAACATCATAAAGCATTAATATCACACTGACATTAATCCTTTAGTTTGGGTTATCAACATACCTCTGCCTGCCAGCAGGAGAATCTACAAAATAATACAAACAAGCAAATAAAGAAGCAAACAAAATAACTATTCAGCATATTCAAGTGCTGGCTCCTAAACGACATGTTTAGGGTTTACTTTGCTAGCTGAAGTGATTCTATTGGCATTGAAAGTATCAAGTAATCAGTACATGCTAGTGCAGTATGTAACAATACAATACTGAAGGTTGTGGCAATATATATGTAACCAGATGCTATTAAAAAGTGCATGCAAAGGCCATTGGAATTTGGGTGATGCAACTTTTGTTGTAGTCAACAGGATGCATTCTTCTATCCATAAACCCTGGTTACCAAGCCTCTCAATACTTGTGCAGTTAGGCACCATCTTGTTATTGTTACAAACTGTCCCTGTTAGGCTCACTTATGGTATCCTGATGAAAGCACTCACTGCTATAATTGCTGTGATGCACATGCATATTAACAAAAAACAAGCTGATGAACACAGCAGTGATTGACACATCTTCCATTCTTCTTGCAGTTGTGGCAAAAAGAAATTTCGTGCTATTGCCTAAGTGGTTTTGCTTAGAGAAGAGAGTAAAGAGGTTAACAAAAAACTACAAAAAAATAACCAACATTTTGAGAATGACACTGCCCCTCATATGACATTGTTCAGGATGGCACAGCAGTGTTCACTAATTTGTGCACCTGCTATCCTGTCACTCGGCATGCATCTTCTCTCTCCTCAGATAACACTATTGAGAAATTACACGTAACTTTTTAACATAATTATTATTAATATTTGCTTCATAGCTTTTCAAAGTTATTATTTCTTTATGTTGATTATTCTCCGTGAATCTAACAAGATCAGCTAATGATTTCACAAAACATTGAGGTAAGAACAACTGGTGTGACCAGCCTAGTATTAGCCACAATGGCCAGGTAAGAACAACTGGTGTGGCCAACCTGTATTAGCCACAATGGCCAGGTAAGAGCAACTGGTGTGGCCAGCCTAGTATTAGCCACAATGGCCAGGTAGGTGTGGCCAGCCTAGTATTAGCCACAATGGCCAGGTAAGAGCAACTGGTGTGACCAGCCTAGTATTAGCCATTTGTTCCCAAAAAACTTCTCACTGGTTATTTACATGACCCTTTACCCTGTCTTCTAGTCAGGTCAACTCTTCCTCCAAGCTCTAAGAAGCTCCTAACACTTTCCAACATGCCTAATAATTAATTGTACACCTGGCTCATGAAGGCTGTCAATAGTAAGCCTGTCATAAAGATTGTTCTCATCTTTGGCTAGCAGAGCTATTTGCTAAGAAAGGTGTCCAAATACTGTAAACGAATAAACGTTGAGGAATGGAATAAGCCACAAGTGTGTTTGAGAGGTCATCATTTGCTTCTTATGGCATGCTAGACTAGCTCCTAGTTGGCTCCATTGATATAATCTAACACAATAAAATACACAAATAAATAAATACACAAATAAAAACAAGAACAATTAAGTGCTTTAAAATGTTTCTATTTAAAAACAAACTACATTGGATTGGACACGATTATCCGTGCTGACCACACCCAGTTTAGAGTGTCCCTTTACCATTTAGAATCATAAGCACCAATCATTGGTGCATACAGTAAAGGGTTATAGTCTACATGGGTATAGTCTACATGGGTATAATCACCCAATATATGGGTTTTTAAAAACATTTTAGTATTGAAGGTGCTAAATACTGGCCTGTTTAACCTGCACATAACCAATGGACTGCTCTCTCGATATAAAATAGTCATAAGACTTTACTCTGGGCTTGATGTATGAGAGAGCAAAATATAGGAAACTTAACGTTAAAAAGGTTGATTCCGTCATGAACAGTCCCACCCTAGAGCCTAAACAGACCTTCTTCAGATGAAAGCTGCCCAGTATGTTTACATGAAGTTTTAGGCCCTTCTTGGTATTTGCGGCTAAAGGAAGCCCTACTCTTCAGGATGAGTGCTCTCATTGAAAAACACTCATCCGTAGAGCAGAACCTAGCAGAAGCCACACTTGCACCACAGAGAGAGTGATCTATCTTTTGACAAGTAAAGTGTGCAGAATCTATGGAGCTCTAAAATTGAAACCACAAGATTTTTTTTTAATACAACCGGTTTAGTACCCCCTTAAGATGCTAACGATGCCTACAAAAGTGCAAGTGAGTGTTAATTATGCTTATCAACACCAGTTTTGCCTCACTGAGGATCAGCAAAGCCGCCCCCCCCCCCCCCTCCCCCCACTATTTTTTTTAATGAATGCCTGTTCACACCCTCTGACCACCTCCACAAAATGGAAATGACTTCCGACGCATCAGGGTTATGGGAGTGTGGAGCGTGGTAGGGAACAGATGGCTCCAAGTCAAATGGGATGACAGGTAAATGGTCTTCCAATAGAAAATCCCAGTTGTGTTCACTTTAGCGAGGTTGTCAAGTCATCTGTCACTGTGACAATCAGGTAGTGGTGGCATGTCTATTGTCCAGGTCCTATGCATGGGGGCCTCATGCACCTCCTCAGGTAGTGGTAGCATGTCTATGGTCCAGCTCCTATGCATGGGGGCCTCATGCACCTCCTCAGATAGTGGTGGCATGTCTATGGTCCAGGTCCTGCAAGCATGGGGACCTCATGCACCTCCTCAGGTAGTGGTGGCATGTCTATTGTCCAGGTTCAGCAAGCATGGGGGGCTCATGCAGCTCCTCAGATAGTGGTGGCATGTCTATGGTCCAGGTCCTATGCATGGGGGCCTCATGCACCTCCTCAGGTAGTGGTAGCATGTCTATGGTCCAGGTCCTATGCATGGGGGGGCCTCATGCACCTCCTCAGATAGTGGTGGCATGTCTATGGTCCAGGTCCTGCAAGCATGGGGACCTCATGCACCTCCTCAGGTAGTGGTGGTGTGTCTATGGTCCAGGTCCTATGCATGGGGGCCTCATGCAACTCCTCAGGTAGTGGTGGCTGTCTATGGTCCAGGTCCTGCAAGCATGGGGACCTCATGCACCTCCTCAGGTAGTGGTGGCATGTCTATGGTCCAGGTCCTGCAAGCATGGGGATCTCATGCACCTCCTCAGGTGTTGCTGCCCCTAATGGGACATTTGTAATCTGATGTTTAGTCATTTGGTGTAAATTTAGTGGCTTTCTTTTGTCTTCTTTCAGATACTTGAAAGAATACAAATGCGAGCCACCACATAATTCATACTAAATTACACATCAGATTACAAACAACATCTAACCGAGCCAAGTTGTCTACATATCACTGACGATGATTCTTGAGCTAAATGATGTGCTGTTGTTTAATAAAGAATATAAGGAGCTAACTGCTTTCTTCAGTATCAATCTTACATATCAGTACCACCATCCTCATCCACGAATACATCAACTGGGCACCAAAAACTGGAACATGTTCTAACATCACTAAGAATATGTCAGCCCTATTTCAACTGCCAACCAGACTATGGAACTCCTTGCCTTATGATTGATGTTAAGAAATCTATGCCAGTGTTAAAATGCCAGCTAAAGAAATTCTTGTTAAAACATTTCCTAATTAACTAACAATTCATGTACTCTCCCACTAACCTTTGCCCCTGCATGAAATGTCATGACATCCCCTAACTAATTATAATCCCCTACTCCAGGTTGCTAGGTAATTACTATTCAGTCCTTCAAGGCTATATACACGTCATACACCCACCTCACTTCATTTCACATGGCATTCTTTACTATAGGGCAGTTCCATGAGAAGTGAAATCAGGTTTGAAAACTGTTTTTTTATTCTGACAAATTTTATATCATTGGAAAGGAAGAAAAAAAACATCTATTGAGAATAACTATTTAGAATATATAATTATTTTGGCTCGTCGACAAAAAGTTATAGCCCTTTTGGTCCCTTTTTATTGAGGTACCATAGTGAGTGTTTACTTTTGCTTGTAGTATTTCATAAGTAATTTTTATGGAATTTAGATACTTCTCTTCAGCAAAATAAGTTAATTGAACCAGTGATAGGCTTGTTTAGATAAGGTGTGCATAAAATAAGCAAAAGTTCTCATTTTTATTACGGTTTCATTGTTATGTATATATGTCACTAAATAAAATTAATAGCTTATTTTTGATAGCATAAATTCTTTTTAATTTTATTTTTTCTGTCAATAAACTTCCCAAGAGACACATTTTCTGCTATTTATTTTACTTTGAATATTGCCAGAAAATATGCGACCATGTACAATATTTGTGTATGTCCATCATGTATGTCCATCACGTACATCGAAATATGACGTTTTTTAATTCAGTTATCACTAAAGAAATGGACAGTTCTGTTGGCATGGGAACACACCAAGCACCAAATAAAATATTGTAGAGTAAGAAAAGTGTATTTTTATATTTTTTAATGAAAGAGCACTAAGCAAGGAGGATGGTATGTAGTGGAGTCCTTAGCAAAAGAAGTTGGGTTAAGTGTTGGTAGTTCTTCATTTTCATGTTCATGCAACTATGGTGCACTCAGTGAGGACATGAAGCAAGTAGTCCATGCTTTCTATAGCAGCAATGATATTACTTGGCAGGCTCCAGGCTGCAAAGACAGGGCAATAATCAATACACAGGGTGCAAAAGTTAAAAGGACTAGGCAGATATGATATATGCTGAACGAAGCCCTATCATATATTTAGTGAAAGTCATGCCAACACAAAGATTAGACTCAGTCAATTCTGTGAGTTAAGGCCAAAGAAAGTGAAGTTGTTTGACCATACACTTCACCATGTTTGTGATGTTCCTACCATTTGAATATTCGCCTTCTTGCTAGCTGCACTACATGAATATACATACAACACTTGGGTTGATTTTCAGGCCTTCATCAGCCAAATCACATGTGACAAAATAGAGTGTATGAGTTGCCAGTGCATAGACTGTGAAGATCTTATCGACAGCTAAGCACCAAGGAATCCAACTGACACTGTGAGAAGGGCACAACAAGGACAATACATCCACCCCTTTAATTAATGTTTTTTGCTGGCCCAAAAAAAATCACAAGTCTCTTTTATATGGTAAACACCTTCAAGTCTTTTATATGGTAAACACCTTCAAGTCTTTTATATGGTAAACACCTTCAAGTCTTTTATATGGTAAACACCTTCAAGTCTTTTATATGGTAAACACCTTCAAGTCTTTCATATGGTAAATACCTTCAATAAGCCTGCAAGATAAAAAAATCTTTTGATGGACCACCATATTGATATTATTAGGGAATTAACTGTCTAAATTTACGTATGTCATGATGGAACTGCCCTATAGGTACTGTATAGTTTATATATATATATGTACCAGCTTACACAGTCATGACTTGAATAAACATTGAGTTATAAATCAATCTAGGAGACTAATTTGTAAATAGTATCACCCGCCCTCAGTAGACATGTAAACATAAACACCACATCCATGGGGGTATTCAGAAGGGGGGTTGAGCACCCCCTCAATGTTAATAGTGAAGACACACCCCTCAAAAGTAATCATAAATTGTATAGTGAAAACTGTTGATTCCTGCCGCCTGCCATGTGGGTAGTACGGTTGCCATTTTATTGCAAAATGTCACTGTACAAGGAAAGTATTTCAAAGCACAGGCATCATCATCACGACTTCTGAAGGGGACATATCTGAAACCAACTGTTCTGTAAGTGATGGTGATGATGTAAGATCAAGTGTTTGTGACAGTGATCAGCTTCATCGTCCTGGATCTAAACAGTAGAGTGGAATCTGTTTTGAGATATAGCAAGTCATATTGATGATTTCGCTAGTTGTGACTGAAATGGTTAACCACAGTGGTTAAGACAGCTGCACCCTTGGCTAGCTATGGTGGGTTTTGTCTCCCTTGTGGTTTGTTTGCTGCTCAGTGTGGGCAGAGCCTGGACTTTTAGAGTTCAGTGTCCTTTGACATGATTAGGCAAGGCACTGCATAAGCATCCAGAAAGATAATCAGGCAGTAGCTAGATCAGATGGATTTATTAGTATCTTTAGTGGTCGTCAGCCTAGCCTTCAATGTCAACTTGATAAGGTTAGGGCGCTGATAGGGTTGCTACCAATGGAGAGATGTTAAAATAATTGTAAACACTATTGTTTTGCTAATAGACAGTAGCTGAGTCTTGTCATCAGGTATGTTCATCCAAAGTCTTGTGAGGGAAGAAACTGGTGCCTGCTTAGTGAGAAGATTTTAGGGTTCTGAGAGATTACAATTTAGATCTCACAAAATTGCAAGGTCAAGCCTATAATGGGAAGCATGTGTGGTAGAACAAGAGGAGATGCAGCCATTGTTACATCTCAATACACTCTGGCACTATATCTCCATTGCACATCACAATGCTTAAACATAGCAGCTGTGAAGTCATTGGAGGTATGAAATATTTGTAACATGATGGATATTCTAGGACGGATTTTTATGAAATTTGCTGCTCATCCAAAATGCCAGTGCATTTCAGAAAAATAAATTGATAATACAGAACCAGGAACAGCAGTTCATAAGTTACAAGAGTTATGTCAAAGTCGATTGGTTCAATGACTAAACCTCTTCCAGTTCCTTTTCCTTCTACTGTGCAGTGGTGTAGCCACCAGTACGGTTGGTACGGTTTCAACCGTACCACTTTTCATTCTCACAAAAATTCCTACCACATTTATTAATTTTCAAGTCCAGTAAATATTTGTGGTTTTAATACTTAATAACTTCTAAGTGTAAATTGCACTCTCATGCATAGACACATAATTACTATGGACCACAAAAAATGTTTCTTGTGGTATAATCTGCTCAAGGTAGCTGCCACATGGTCAGCAATCCTTGTCATGCCTTGATACTACCAGAGTTGCCACGAGAACCACATCAACCTCTTTCCTACAAGTTTCCTTATGGACAGAAGAAAGTGGTGTACTGCAGTTTTCAGAGTCAATGGTTCTCCCCTTGGAATTTTTTACATTATAACGAGGCTGAAGATGCAGTGTATTGTCATACGTGTGTTAAAGCATTCAGCTTGAACCGGATTAAAACTAGCCTTAATGCATCAACAACCTATGTAAGTGTACTAATTATAATAGCTGCTTGTTTTGCTATGAAGAGTCTCTCACATATATACTTACAGGTCAGTACAGGTTTTCACAATTGGAAAGATGCAACAAGGGCTTTCAAAAAACACCAGGAGTCTAAGACGCATGCTGAGGCTGTTGAAGCTATTATAACTTTGCCAAAAGCAACTTCTGATGTAAGTGAGTTATTGAGTCAAGCTCATAAGCGAGATAAAGAAAATGCACGTGAAATCCTCAAGACCATTCTGTCAAGTTTAAGCTAGGCAAGGTATAGCTTTTCGGAAAGCTAATGCAGTTGAATCCAACTTGATTCAACTAAGAGCTGAAGACAATGAAGCAATTGACACATGGCTAAATAAAAGTCAAAGAAAATATGTATCTCCAGAAAATCAAAAATGAAATTCATGGCCAATCATGTTATCAGGAAGATCCTTTCCTTTGTCAATAAGTCTCCTTACTTTACATTAATGGTGGATGAAACAACCGATGTTTCAAACAAAGTACAGTTGACAGTAGTGATAAGATGGATAGATGAACAGTTTGAAGCAAGCGAGGATTTTTTAGGCATGTATCATCTTCAATCCACTACTGCAGTTGTGGCTGCAATAAAAGACATCCTTTTACGTTTTCAAATACCTTTCATGAAAATGCGTGGGCAGTGTTATGATGGGTGTAGCACTATGGCAGGGGCTAGAGGTGGTGTAGCAGAAAAAATCCAAGCAATTGAGCCCAAGGCAGTGTTTACTCATTGCTATGGGCATGCTTTGAATTTAGGTGTGGGTGACACTGTTAAGAGAGCTTGCATCCTGTCTCGATACCAGCTTTGAACTGGTGAAGTTAATTAAGTTTTCTCCAAAGCGTGAGGCCATGTTACACCTCGTGAAGGAAGAAATTGCAAGTATTTCTCCTAGCATTTGAACCTTCTGTTCAACCAGGTGGACAGTCCGAGCAGATGCAATCACCAGTATTCTGGCTAATTATAAGGAAATTCAAGTTTTATGGGAGAGAGCACTGGTATCTGACACAGGATGAAAGCTAGAATTAGAGGGATTGCAAGTCAAATGAACAATTTTTGTATTCTATTTGTGCTTTTACTGTCACAAATTATTTTAAGACATACTGACAAGCTTAGCATGACGCTACAAAATCCTGCATTGTCAAGTGTGGAAGGACAAGAAATTGCTTCACTCACCATCAAAACTCTACAAAGCATGAGATCTGAAGAAAATTTTAACTTGTTTTGGGAATCAGTTGAGATTAAGAGAGTTGATTTAGATGTTGAAAGAACCTTCACTTCCTAGGAGACGCAAGGTGCCAAGACGCTATGAACCAGGGCAGAGTGAACCAGAACACCCTCCTACAGCTAAAGATCATTATCGGCAGATCTATTTTGAAGTCTTTGACCTCGCAGATACTAGTATTGCTGACAGGTTTGATCAGCCAAGATCTATTCGAATGTCGAACAGTTACTTTTTAAAGTCTGCTCTGGCAAGGATTACATGGATGAACTCAGCTCTTTTTGTGATTTTTATGAAGAAGGCTTCAGTAGAGATGATCTAGAGGCAGAATTAAAAGTGCTCAAAATCCTCTTCATAGAAAAGACAGAAACAGGAGAAAAACCATCAATATCCTTGTTGAAAAAAATCCTCCAATCTTTAAGCCCAGCTCAGCGAACCTTGATCGGCACCGTTTGTAGAGTATTTCAACTTCTCATGGTGATGCCAGCCACAAACAGTACTTCCGAGAGGTCATTTAGTGTATTGAAAAGAATTAAAAACTTATCTCAGGAGCACTATGACACAAGCCCGCTTAAATCACCTTATTGTGCTTCATTATCATCAAGAACTTACTGATGCCCTTGACCTAAAACTTGTGGAAATGACTTCATTTTAGCAAAGGACTCACGTCAATCTGTTTTTGCCAAATTCTAAATTATATGTGAATGAATGTGTATTGAATGAATGTGTATTGATCTAATTAAAAGTGGGCGTGGCATGAACCCCCACAACCGTACCACTTCAATTTTCAAGGCTACACCCCTGCTGTGGCATGCATGGAAAACAGTACAGAGGTGGTACATATATACTACTGAGTGGCCTGTAGATTTGATAACTGATTTCAAAACACTTTCGTTGTGCAACAGATTTCCTTAGCTTCGCCAGCAGTACTGGTCTTAACCGGGCCATAATAGGTGCTAAAAACTTGTGGTTACCACTTTATTGCTCGATTGATTTTGCAACCTCATGGTATGGACTTGAAATATAGCTCAAAAGATAGATCTGTCTGTGTGCTCCCTTTTGATACTAAAATATTTTCCATAGGTAAAACTATACCCCAGTTACTAGAACTAAAGTGGGGATACCTCAAAACCTGAGGGCTTTGCATCAGATTGCCATGTGCTGAGAGCTGAAATTAGTCGCTAGAGGAGGCCTACTCTACTACACACTAGCGATTGGGCGCTAAAACCTATACGCGGTCAAGCGTGCAGTTGGAAAATGGATTTCGTTAAAAATCCTCTGGGCAGTGAGGGTCAAGACGCTACTTCACCACACCACCCCAGCTCAAAATCCTGGCTACTTCCTTGAGATCTGCATCAGTTATTACACCTTAGATAACCGGGAGGGTTTAGTTACATTAATAATCATACCAAATTTCCCCAAACAATATGTTGCTCCATCTCCTTTCAATGTCAGGGTCACATACAGGTCTTGGCTTGCTGGGCGCGGTAGTCAAACGATTGGGCAGGGATCCGGAATAGTGCGGTATTTGACCTTTTCTTTGATGTCTGTGCAACTAACCATCCCGCATTCCACGCCCTTAATCCCGCTGTCCCGAGACGTCGTGCCAGCTTATAAGTTTTTTAATTTTTTTAATTTTTTTTAATTATTATTATTATTATTTTTTTTTTAATGTTTTTTTTTTAATCAATACAAAAGTGGATGAGACAAAAGTGTACAGACAAAAGTGTACAAACATATAACCAGTTAAAAGTTAAATCACGCCATCTACCTCCGGAGATCGAATTGGGAGGCGGCGGATCCACAGTGTAGCATTGCCCTTCCACAAGTTAATCGATAGCCTTTGGAACAGATGGCGAGTAGCTTCTGAGGGAGGAATGCCCAAATGATGTCCTTGAAGGCGTCCTACCTCCCGAATAACCTTGGCTGCATCCTCGCTCCACCCCCCCAGAGTCTCCACGACCATAGGAATGAAGGTGACACCTACAGCCCTGCATGCCTCAGAATGAGCTACCATTTTCCTTTTGATTCCCACGGAGAGGGCATGTCCCTGAGTGACAGCAGCCTCCTTCAATGTCCTGCCCTGAAGAGTAGATATAACATGTACATCTAAAGCAGCTGGTTGACCTCTCTTCCAAGTGGGCAAGAAGACATCGGCAGGACGACTGTTGGTTCCGGGAATGAGAGAGGGCAACTCCTTCCTTGGTGCAAGAGCAGCGGATTGAGCTGCAGAAAATAGAGCATCTCGGATGGAGTCGTGCCTGTGGATACGATCCCCGTTACCACCACAGCCTACTTGGTGGTCCCCAAAGGAGTCACAAATAACCTGGCAGATGGGGCATCTAGCACCCTCCTCAACCATCGGGAGACCCAACCAATACTGCAAGCACAATCTGAACTCCCAGTCTTGTAGGTGGAGACCAAGAGCGTGAGAGGGGGTGACGTTCAGCCAATCGCCGGCATGGGGGATGGCGGATGAAAGAGCTAGAGCTTTGAAGCGTATGTCGGTAACCTCTGCTACAAGCTTCGTGTAGGAAGCCACATCTATGGAGTGAGAGAGGTGTTTTTGGCGGAGAGGGACGTCTACTTCACAGATGGAGCACCAGTCAGGTTTATTGGCAGACTTGGCCAGCTCTAACAAAGTTGGGGCTAGGTGGATTGATTCAGCCAGAGACTGGCCCAGGATTCTGTCAACAAGGGGCCTGGATTGGTCTAGGGAAGCGATGAAGGCAGCTGGGGCGTGAAGGGATGCTCGTCGAATGTTCATTCCCCCGAGTGAACTAGGGAGGGAAGCCTTCAACCATGCCCAATCTGAAAGTGGCCCCCCCGCCAGATCGGAAAGAGCCTCAAGCATGGAGTTATCAAATGCTGCAGAAGCTTGGCGGATGTGACTAGGGGGACAGGTGCGCAGGGCAAAGGACACTTTGGGGAGGGCAAGGCAGGATCTAAGAAGGGTGGTTTCCATTTGGGAGTCTTGCAGGTCAGCCAGCTTGTCCAAGGTCACCTGCACCTTCTCCACACGCCTAAGCATAGTGGACTCGCAGTATGAGGGGGGCCCGATGGGAGAGCCCAGGAGCTCAAAACCACCTCTTGTGACAGGGATGTTGAGGGGGAGGGGGTTACTGGTGAGAGGGTCATCAGGTGGTATGAACAGTAGGGATTTGGCCCTGTTTAAATTGAGACCATGGGCTGGGCCAGCATCCTCAATAATCGCCAGAGCGGAGCAAAGGTCATCAGCAGAACCACACAAAGTACCATCATCCAGGTACCAAGCGTTGATCAGGAGATTGGGCACCTCTTCCTTGATTTTTTCAATGATGGGCTGGAGAGTGAGGGCAAATCCTAATGGCCCCAGAGGGTCTCCCTGCTGAACCCCACTGCAGCTAAGGATGGAGTGATCACCCAAGCGTAGAATAGGTTGAGCCCTGTAGCAACTCTCCATCCAAGCAGACATGAGTGGGAGGCGATTCCTCACTTCCCGAAACATGGAACCACGATCCACACTATTAAAAGCATTAGAGAAGTCGAGCAGCATGGTCCATTTTTGTTCAGCCGGGATGTTGGCATCCTCTTGCACAAGAGACAAGGCATGCACGATAGCTTCACACCCAACTTGGACACCGACTCCAAGTTGTAAGGGGGTCAGGATTCTGAATGCTTCAGCCTGTACTGCCCGAGAAATGCACTTGGATGTTAAGCGACGGAGAACCTCCCCCACTGCGATTGGGCGAAGGCCACCATCTTTCTTCTTACATGCAAAGAGAGTGGCACCGCAGAGGTGAGGGACCACTACAGGAGGGGCTTTTCCAGCACACAAGAGGTTAATCACTCCCGTCAAGGCTCGAATGGCACTGTTGGCACGGTCTGGGGAAGGGCAGAGCACCGCCTCCTTGAAATGGTTTGCCCTAAAAGAAGATGGACCAGGAGCAGAGCCATTAGGGAAAGATTTCAAGGCCTTGACAACAATCCCCTCTGAGATTTGGATGGGCGAAGGGACAGGTTCAGGGGAGTTGGGAGGGATATTAACCTGAGGGTGTTTTGCTAACATTGCATTGTAGATTTCATCTGAAGCCTGAGCCAGCCCATTGGAAGTGAGTGCTTGGATGGCCTTCTTGTATTGGCCATCCTCAACTGCGCGTCGAGCCCGTCTAGCGTTAGCTGCCCTTAGTGACTCTGGTGTTAAATTCTTCTTCTTGGACCTCCTGTGATGACAGTTTAGCCTATCCTCCTCCAAAACTACAGACCAAAGACCCATGAAATCACCTGCCTGCCACCTCCTTATCCTAGATTTCACTGTTTTTAGGGTATCACGCCAGTTACTGCGCCCCGCTCCAGCAGGATTAGCAAGAATGCAAAGAGCAAGCATAAACATCTTACTCCAAGCATCTATCCCTGAAGGGTCTGAACAGACGTCATTACAAACCCCCCGAAATAGGCTAGCCCAAGCATCCCTAGCTCCCTTGGGGACATGTTGAAGGGTAGACACCCTCACACCCAGAATGACAGACAGGGAAGGGAGAGATGAATGAGGAGAGGCAGGAGTATTGTCACTTGAAGGTAGGGTTGAATGTGGAGGAGGGAGGGTATCATTAGAATCACAGAGGACACTTACTATGCCGGTGGAGAGAGGTAATGAGGCAGGCAATGATGCAGGAGGAGAGGGGCACCCAGATGAAGGGCATGTGGAAGGGACTGAGGAAAAGCATTATAAGCAGTCGGGGGGGGGGGGGGGGGGGGGACGAGAGAAAGCATGGGGGAGGGAGAGAAAACATGGGTGCAGGGGGGGGGGAGGGATCTAGCCCCCTAAAGTCACTAGCCCATACCAAAATTGACATGCATGCTAACTAGCATAACCAATTACCATAACTAATTAACACTAGATTTACAGCAGCTGTCCTTGTAACAGCCTTACTTAGGACATGTGACTAGCAGCTTTGAATGTTAGTAAAAATAATTCTTAAAAGCAGTGTTGCCATAGTGTTGGAATTTTTGACCCTTAAATTTTTGTTTGGATTTTATAAATGTTTGGATTTTTCATCATTATAAAACTGTTTGACATTTCATGCATATCAGACCATGCATATCAGACCATGTGCAGCCTATTTCAAAACCACTCTCTGTGGTAGCTGAGTGTGGTCATTTTGTGGTCACCTGGTCTGCAGGAATATTCATGTGGTTACACTGGGTCTGTGCATGCCAGTCCTATGTTATTATGTGGTCACCTGGTCTGTACAGGAATATGCCTGCAGAGCGAGAACCTTTTGATCTATGTGCAGCTAATGCATAAGCTATCTGGTTGGGTATTTAAAGCCTGATTTGTGCAAGAGTTAGCAGTGAGAGTCAGAGAGAGTTAGCTATGGTATCTTCAGAACGTTACCAGACTTCAGATATGGATTCTGACTCTGACAATGAGGTGTCAAATTGACATTGACAGTCAAATCTCTACATCTATCAGGTCCTGTAAGTCTGCAAAAAAAGTGATTGTGTGTCTATCATAGACAGTATGCAAAGACTTTCCCATGGGCCACAACTTCAAGAAAGGGATCTTCTTTTGCCTTCTGTATGAAGTGCTCTCGTGATATAAACCTTGGGAAGAGGTGGTACTAGAGATCTCAGGAGACATCAGGAAACAAAATTACACAAACACTTAGAAAAAGATGGTGTAGGTGTACTGCCTCTACTGTCCTACTTGGGCCAATAAGAGAGGAGTCTGTAATCTGTGCAGAAGTATTCTTCGCATATTTCCTTGGAGAGCACCATCTTGCCTTTCAATTGGGAGATCATTGTACCAAACTATTCAAGTTGATGTTTCCTGATTCTTCTATTGCTAAAGACTTTAAGTACAAGTCGTACTAAAGCAACAGCTGTGTTGAAAATTATTGCCCAGGATTGTTGGAAAACCATTTCCGCAGCAGTTAAAGAGACTAAATACTTCATCCTCCAAACTGATGAGACAACTGATATTACCGCTACACAACAAGCTGCTATTATGCTTCGATTCTTCGATAACACCCAAGGAGAGGTGAGATTTTGGGAGCCACGAAATTCAGTGATGTCACGGTTACGATGTAAGCAGCCAGCTTTAGTTGCTCTTCATTGTCATTGTCACATAGCAACACTAATAGCAAATGAGGCATGCAAAGTCTTGCCTGATGAATTGGAAGATCTGACAACTATTATTTCCAGAAGAGCCCAAGGAGGCTGGGACAGTTTGAAGAATTTCTGAGTTTTGTGGAATGCAAGCCAAACAAGTTGTTAAAAGCATGCCAAACATGATGGCTCAGCTTGTGTAAATTGTCTTATCGAGCAATATGAAGCCTTACTCTCATACTTTCGAAGTACTGTGTATAAGCAGGAAGTATAATTATAGTGAGAAGAGTAAAAATTGTATTTGAAAAGCCTCTGACCAAAGCTTACTTGCTCTTTCTATGTTCTGCATTACCAATTGTTAATAATTTCAACAGGTACATGAAGTTGCAATCTCCAATTCTTCATGTTCTCTACCAAGAGCTTGATGGCTTAATACGAAAATTTCTGTTGCGGTTCAAGAATTCTGAGTACGTTTGTGCTGCTGAACATGTTTCATAGATAACTCAGAAGAGTATCTCCCTTACCATGAAGTTTTCGTAGGTCATAACACACTATCATACCTTGAAGAAGAGGATGGATTATCATCTGAAGATGTGAGAAAATTTAGGGAGACTACCCTAGCTTGGTGGATTGCTGCAGCCAAGAGAGCTGTCAAACGATTACCTATGAGTCACAAGTTACTCTCCAATTTCAAATAGCTTCAACCAGGCTAACAACAATACAGTATGGCTGGTCAGGTGCTTGCTGCAGCCGAGTGTGTTCCTCAGGTAGTTCAAGTTGGCGACAAAGTCAGCCTTCAAGAGGAATTTATGGATTTCTGCACGTCGCCATTACCTCCTAAAGTCACGGCCATCACAGAGGTATAAGTATTGGTATGCAATCAGCCAAATCAAAGACTGCTTGGAAACTGAGTATCGCTACTCCAGATTGGCAAAACTCGCAAAAGCCATTCTAGTTATAACCCATGGCAATGCTGATACCGAACGTTTAATCAGCCACATTGGTCTCAACAAAATGAAGCACAGAAACAGACTATGAATTTCTACATTAAATTCACTTTTAACAATGTTCCTAAAAAATGGTATGAATTTAAACCGAACACTGAACTATTAAAGACATGTGTAAATGCTATGAACACACTTTAGTATGTTATTTCTCATGAAATTGTTGTTTGGATTTTGTTCGGATTTTTTGTTGCCAAAAAATTTGGATAACACAGGCGAGTAATTTGGAAACTACTAAAAAAAATTATGGCCTCTCTAAAGTTAATAATATTCAATTGCGTGATGCAAAGTTAATTTCTAGCAAATGGTATGGCATACTTACCGATTATGTAAGCAAATAGTCTGCCATACTTTAGCATCTGTTTAGAGTTCAAACTTCTTGATAACAAAGGCAATCTTCTAGTGTTTGACGTTTGTAATCCACATTCCCTTATATATACAGAATGATGCTAATCAATATAGAGATCTCTCTTAAAATAACGTATATAGTATAGAGATAATTCTAATGAATATTTATTTCTTTTGTATTATTAATTTTTTAGCTAATATTATCTTAGCTAATATTATCTTAATAATATAGCAAATTGGTAAATGTATTGCTTAGCTTGTGCTTAATATAATGCTCTTCTTCATCAGTCTCTCTTATTTTTCTCTCTTCAATTCTGAATTTTTGATTAGTACTTTTATTTGTTCTGAATTCTTTTTTTCCTTTTTTTTTTGAAGGAAATTGAGAGTTCTTCTTCTATTTTTTACTCTTTAATTATTTTTTTCCCCCAAATAATTTGGTCTTCAATTTTTCTTGAAGGTACATACATGTACTACTTTTTTAAAATATAGTTCATCTCGGAATACTCCTTCTCTTTGTTCCCCCCCCCCCCCCCCATAATCTCCTGAGTATCCACAATATACAGCTGTTTATTTTTGTGTAATTGTAAATATCCAACTGCACTTATTTTAAGTGACTTCTAATTGATGTGCACCAAATGCTGGTGAAGGGTTAGAGCCAAACATCGAGAGAGTAAATTACAAGTTGATAATTAATTCTCTTTGCTATAGTTTTTTTTTATGAGTGAAGCGAGTCCTTAACGAGTGAAGGATGAAAAAGATTTAACTTACGAATGCCTTGTCACTCCCTGTTTTTCAAATGGATGTCCCAACCCACACATTTTCACTAAAAACTTGCTATTGCTTATATAGGAGTGTGATGAATTGAGTATATAGTTAATTATGATAGGGTGAAAATCAAGCATACTTTCCTATATAGTAGCTATTAAAACTAATATATTGAAAGCTGAATAAGTTTAAAAAGTTCAATATATGACCAGATTTGTGCCAAACTAGAAGATATATATTCTGATGATAATGCTAAACAATTATTTTACTGAAATTATTGCTAATTTGGTCACATGTGATATAATACCTAAACATTAAATCATACTTATAATATAATTAAATTAGTGTATGGAACAAATTTGATTCAAGATGGGTTGAATATGCATGGTTTTGATTGTTGCTGGAGGTGTGATGTGTTGCAGTAGAAATGCATGTGAATTATTGGATATTGTGTGGTGTATTTTGCTGAACTTGCTAGAAATGACAGAAATTCACCAAATAAATGGACTTCACCATGCTTGAAATGGGAGGGTCTTGAGAACCATGCTTGAAATGGTTAAGCAGACCATGATGGCCGGCTCTCTACCACAATGGTAGGTTACCATACCTTGTTTTAAATGGCTGGTTCTCCACCATCCTTGAAATGGCATGTTTGCTACCATACCTGAAATGGCATGATCATCACTGTACTTGGAATGGTTAACCAGAGCACATGACCGGATCTGTGGTGATGCAATGTGGCTAGCTCTCATGTTGAAACATCATGAGGAGATATTACTGGTTCTTAATCAACTAATAAAGATAGTTGGTATATGACAGAATATGGGACATTGGGATAATTGTACAACAATCACTTTTTGTTTGGGCTAGATTCTCCATCCTACATCAAGAAATAATGTGGTGCAAAAAACTTGACACTAATGAGATAGTAAAATACACAAAATAACTGTCTTTGGTATCATGATAAAAAAATTAAATTTGGAAATGAACTTGAATCTGGTCTTTAATAAAGGAAGGGGGAAATGATAATAAATCCTGAAGTGCAGAGGCAACAATTTTTTTAAATAGTCTATTTTCTAACAATTTACAATTGTACATTTATCACTTCCCGAAGTTCCTGCATACACACACACACACAAACAAACATGCACACCATATTATAGTTAATGCCGGAATATGTTTAGAAAAAAACAAACCTCACATAATATGCTGCTTACCATCAATTGGTTGGTGTTCATGCACTTTATCAAAATGGCAGGATTTTGCACATGGTGTTCAGGGGGAGGGTATTAGCCCCCCTCCCACTCCCCCTGTGTCATTCTCCCCCTCCCCCTTAAAACATTCGAGATTTTAATAGCCACATGATACTTGGTCAGGCCCTGCGTCCCCCCTTATTTCTAACCAAAGTTTGCCCCCCCCCCCCATCCCCACCCAGGCATAATTTCTGTCTACAGCTCTGCATGCCGCCATGCATGTGATGAGAAAGACTTCATCCCCCTGTAGCATCCTAGTCACTACAACATATATTAATGCTCACCTAGACTGCCTCACATTTCTGTTTTGTACTTAGGCTCTAGGTTAGTTTGGGACTTGATTGTTATTTTTCTACTTTAGTTCTTGGCTATATAAATCTATAAAGGTTCTCTTACCCCTTAATATCAATTTATATAGCAGCTAATGGAAAGACTCCTGAGGCCAGAACACCTCAATACCGATCCAAATGCTAGATAGCTTCAAAAGAATTGCTTAACTGACTTCGTACTTTTGAGAACTTTCTTGCCATCCTCCCTTGGGAAGGTATGGACAGCCATAGCATGCAGAGTACTGTGTCTACAGTAGCATCGATCTGCGGAGTGCCTATCATCAGGTACAGAAGATAAGACTTTGTGGCTGCAGGGGGATGCTATCAGTTTTCAAGAGCACTGTTTGGGGTCATTAATGGTGTGGCTTGTTTCCAGAGAAAGATTGATGAGCTTATTTCTGAAGAAAGGTTGAAAGTCTACATTGATAACGTTACAATATGTGGTATGACATAAGAGGAACACGATGCTGAAAATGGTGCATAACATACAGTCCTAAAAAGTGTGAGTTCTCAGTAACTGAATTTCAAGAACGGTGAGATTTGGCCAGATACAGACTGGCTGTGCCCACTTTAAGAATTACAAGTCAATTCTAATATGAAAGCCCACAAGTGCATATTAGCTTTTATTGCACTTGGATACCTTGTTAATCTGATATGATCCAGCATCTGGTAGCAACAAAGATGTCTCCGTATACTCTAGAAGCATGAGATGTTTCAAGAAAACCATTCAAGAATCAGTGGTATGCAGTATTGATGAGTCAGTAAAATTTGGTATTGAAACCAATGCCTCAGGTTTTGCAATAGTGGCAACTCTCAATTAGGCAGGGTGGTATGTAGCTTTTGTCTTGCATGCTTCAAGGGCCACTGACTCGCCATGCCTCATTGGAAGAGGAAGAATAAGGAATTATCTAATGGGATAAACATTTCTCATTCAAGATGGATCAGAGATCAGTAACACATGTTTGACATGAATTAAGCAGAGAGTGGAGAAAATGATAAGTTCATGTGATGGACGATATGCTATTGGCTGGGCAAGGAGAATATTTCTCCTGATACTTTATCACGAGAATACTGTAATGCTATGAATAGTGGAACTCATACTGAACTGTATCAAGCTCTATGTCACCCAGGCATAACTTGTAAAATCCCGAAACATGCCTTAATCAATGGAAGATATGAAGAGCAACCAAATCATGCAAACCACAGTTTCATAGCCTGATACAGAACATTTAATTAAAGCTTTTGAGTGGTTGAATGTCGATTTCAAGAGTCCACTCGTAACCAATAACAGAAACAAATACCTTTTGACAGTGATAGCTGTACTCGAATGTCTATAGACATGTGAGCAAGCATGATGACTTTGAGTTTGATTGACCATTTTTTGGTCCATGTTGACTTCTAGTAAGTATGGTTGCTGAAAATGGCATGATCCCCAAGAGCATTCTGAGGTACTAAGAAACAACCCTCCCCCAGAAAACAATTTCAACAACCCTGGCTATGAGTCTGGACAAATACTGTGAACAGCCTTATGCCATTCTACAAGGTTACATAGCCATACCTATAAATGCCACCTGTGGACTTGACTTCTCTATGAGACCAGTCTGTAGTCTGCTTCCACGACACAGCCCATGTACATCTGAGCATGTTCTCCAGACAACTTACTGTGCAACACATTGCGGGCCTTTGCAAGGTCTGGATCAGCTATCCCCACCACCTGAACCCCTCCAAGTTTCTCCAAGCGCATGCAATGGTTCCATGGACCTTCACCACCACCAAAATTAACTGCCGAAGCACCAATAAAAAGGACCCTGGTTACAGATTTTGTCTGGCCCTCCATCTCACTTAGTTCAGGTGTGACTAGTAGTGTAACTAGCTACTAGTCCGCGTGGTTTTCCTGCGTTTGCCTGTTTAAAGTTTAGCCACACCCCATCATTGACAACACTAACATCCGGTAGCTTATTGTTTTTGGATTTTGGAACAAGAAAGTTTTCTTTCATATTCCCATGTGAAACATGACGGTTGCAATGGCTTTTGTGAAATCTTCTTCACGTTCAGCATGCCAGCCTACTCAGACAGAGAATCTTCCTTTATGATCACTGAGCAGCATCACAAGAAACGGATAGCAACTAGCCATCATGCCCTGTAATCCTCAAGGAAATGGACAATCAGAGAGGTATAATGGAACTGTCTGGAAAGCCATTCCTCTCGCTCTCGAGACAAAGGGGCTACCTACAATCATGCTGGCAAGTTCTTCCCGATGTGTTACACTCTATTGCACATGATGAACATGACTACCCATGAGTGGGTATTTCGTTTCACCTGGCAGTCTATGGTTCGACGTTCCATCCCTACTTGGCTCATGACACCGAGTATGTCTTCCTCAAGTGGCATGTCCGAGCTCACAAGTCAGAGCCTCTGGTGGATGAGGCTGAGCTCCTCGAGACTAACCCACAGTACATTTATGTATGCCTCCATGATGGGTGTGAGACGACAGTGTCCATACAGCACCTGGCCCCATGTGGACAGAGATCCCTTACTCATGAGGAACCATTATCTTTGGCACCTTCATCACACGAAGTAAATGAAGTAATACTGACACATGTATCAGGAATTGGACTGGATGCCCCAAAGACTCTCCTACACTGGATAACCCACCTACATTTCTTCAGCACCTACAAAAGCTGGACTTCCTCCTCTATGCTGTTCCAAGTTGAGCTTGAAAGCTGCAGAACATTTGATGCTGTCAACACTTTTCACATGGGGGGGGGGGGGGTGAATGATGTGAAAGACTTCATATCCCAGTAGCACCTTAGTCCTTTGCACCACTCAAGAAATGACAGGATTTAATGCCAACTGCATATTGGAAATGGCCAGGCTACCACCCACTCCCTCGTCATCCTCTATTCCATCTCTTACTTTTACACCTCATTTTATACTCCTTGTACATCTCATTTACCTAATAATAAACAAATAAATAATTGTATTAACTTACCATAATTATGTTAGAGATCGTAATACATCAGCAGTCTTTATTAATAGGTGTTGTGATGCTATGTGTGCGATGATGTTGTGAAGCAATGTGTGTATCTCCCAAATCTCCTCCCAATTATGTTGTAGAAGGCAGTTTTGATTTTTTGGAAGTACCTCTGCTGAAGCTCGAATTTGTGGTGGTATTATGGGAATTATGGGCATTGCTCGAAAATGCTTCTCTGTCTTCTTCAAGAGATTTTGCAAGAGCATCATAACGGATAGATGTAACCACATCAAAATGATCATGTGGATGATTAATCTACATTGACATTTCACTGTCATAAATCTGCCATAGTTATGTCCACATTACATGGACTTGACTTGAACCTCCTTCCATGAATTGCGTAAATAACTATGGATGTATTGAGCAGATGTGGTCCCCCATGTTCCTTCATCTTCCATATCGGTGAAGGAATGTCATGGTTGATCCATGTGGATGACACATTACCATGGAATCTCGTAAACAAATCTCCAATTGTTCTCATGTGTGTCACAGCAGCTTTTCTTACTGGCATGTGCTGTTCCTCCAATCCAGTGATAGTGAAGGATATGGTGCTGAAAAATCACTGCTGATGTGGACTTTCAAAGGGTTTATCAAGCAGACTTCAGCACCACCAAGTGTGATGCCATTTGACTCCATGTACCTCAGGCCCAAAACTTAAGTTCTTAAGTTGCACTCTTTGTGCATGGAATAGTACTAGAATGGACAGAGAAAAGGCTGGGGTACAGTCTATTACCTGACTGCATTCCTCACATGGTCTGTCTGTTGGAATACAAAGACAATCTAGAGTTGAACTTGTCCACTAATGTGACAATTTAAATCTCCCCGAGTCATCATTCAACAGTTCTTGCAATTGCATGCTGCTTGCTAGGTTTGAGACTCGCTGGTAATTAAAAGTGGATAAAAAAGCAAATCATGCAGGGGATGGACTCGAGAGCAAGCCATGAATATTTGTCCTGGATAAAACTCCTTTCTGATTATAACATTACCCAGCTTCAGCCCTTTTGCTTTGTGGATGGTAACTGCCCAAGCAAGCTTCAATGGTTCAAGTTCTGCGATCATATGGGGACTGTACCATCAGGTGTGGGTCCACTGTAGCCATTGAAACAAACTATTACTGATACTGGAAAATGGGGTGGGACCATCACCACTGTTGTAGCAAATGGCATCCACATTGTCCATTGCTCCATTCACCAGACCTTCTTCACTCCCAAGTTTGGAAATCAGCATCATGCATGCTCTATGCACAACCACACCAAAGGTTCCAGTCCAGATGCATTGTCGGTGGAACACTTGGAAACATTTGGTCATGTGTGAACTTCTTGATCACAGTGATTGGGCTGCCACTGTTTTGAGTTTAGCCATTTTGTGCTCCACAACAGATTACACTGTAGGGTGAAATCTGAAGGAAGTGCAAAACTGTTCCAGATGATCTTGTGTGACATGTGCAAGAGTTTGCTTCATCATGTGTTACCAGTCGGATATGGAAACCTGTCCATTTTTCAAGTGAAGCAGTATTTCATGGAACAGCATGTGATAGAGAGCATCACCTTACTGATTCAACACTCAAAAAATTGAAATGCACTGGAAATGGATGAATGCAATAACAATCTGACATACAGTGGGTGATTCATAACTGGAGGTAGCTTCCCAAAATTACCAAAAAGCTGGTAGGCACAACCTCCAAACACACCTGATCAGCACAGTGAGGTAAGCCTGTCTCAGGTTCTGTCAGTTTTCCTAAACAACCTCCTTCAAACTATGGACATCTCATTGATGCTGTGGTACTGCACGACTCTGAAGGTCTCCTTCAACTGCTGCAAGTCTGGACCATTGAGGTCTATAAAATAACCTTAAGTTGGGACATTAAATGCTGCAACTCATGTTGGTGTAGCCATGAGTCCATTATCCTGGAGAAGAAGTCTTAGGCATTGGATCAGAAAAAACTTGGCCATTCCAGCTGTTCCAGATATTATCATGCATAGTGTATCAGTACTGGCATCCAAACTGTGGTACTTCTCTATGATAAAATGTCAAGCTGCTTGCCTTGCAATTGATTGGGGTTGGCTGTTATAACAGATGGATGGTCATCAAGAGCTGCTCTCCAATGTGTGATGAACATTACTGCTGCTTCCAAGTTTGGGTATTGTTGAACCAAATCAGTGTCATCAGTGGGGGACATGGTAGTTGCCGTATCGTGCTGACATATCAGCATCCACTAGGGCCTCTTGCTGCAGCTGAGTTACAAACTTCTTCGTCTCTCTGGTGAGGTTCCTGCCCCAACTGGGAGTGGATGTCATCCTCTAGTGTGGTTGATGCAGTCCATATTACAGAAGTGCGAATATGCAGCCATGTAGATCTCATATCCTTCCATCAATTGATGGACTTGGGTTTGTGGAGCATCAATTTTTGTCAGCAATATACTGGTCATATTTTGGACCATGAGGATCGGGAGAACAGTATGGTCCCACAATCAACACACTTTAATTTCGGAGGGGGTGAAGTGGACAGATCCTATGGCATACCGCACTGCTGAACAAATTAGAGCAGCATTGTGATGCTTTCAAAATGAGAAATCGCTGGTCTGGCCTTGTAAATGATGATGAATTTGAAGTCAGTGCGCTGGTGAGCAGCAAGTGTGACTCTAACAGATGGCAACCAGATGGATCAGATCTGCTTCAAAGTCCTGTCAGAGTATGGCTTGTTGCACACATCATCTGTCTGAGTGATGTTGCTGCATCAATGATGTTGCTGCCATCTGGGAGTATGGCATATGGGCTGAGTTTCTGGTAGAGATGAAGGTATCCACATACTTGAGCCATCTTCTGGTTTGGTGTCAAATATCTGTTTTCAATCAGCGCTTTACACAGCCAAGCAAAGACAGAGGATACGTGGGCTCCTCAATGCTGTCACTCAAAATGAAGCTAGAAATTAACCACTCATAGAATTTCAAAGTAGCTAAGGGTAGTATAACCCTCACAGTTTTCAAGGAGTATCAGCTAAATATTGACAGTAATGACCATTTCCATTTTAGAACTTGTATGGCGATCATTTCCATCTGAGCAAATGTTTCAATAGCTAGAGTGTGTTGATGAATAGAGTGGTTAAGTCATAGAATGAAACTTCACCTGAGCCTAAGGAAGCTTCTCCATCATGAGATACCTGTATCTCTTCCACGATTTTTTAAAATAAAACTCGCTCTTTTTTCTCTAAAATCTCAGTTATCTTTGTTTTGCTGTTTCAGAAGCAGGCTTTGACTTTTATCTCTCTCAAGTCAATTTTCTTTATCCATTCTGGCAAATTAAAACAGCTAGCTGTTCATCTGCTTAAAAAGATTGGGTATATGCAGATGTGCACATAGCTACAGCTTTAGTATGCACATGTGCGCAAGATCATTAGAAATTATAACTATTTCGAAATTGATCGCATCTCCATAACTAGACATCTTGGCTTCGGGGAGTGCTGTAGCTGCTAAAGGTTTTCTTCCTTCTTTGGTCTAGACCAGACCAATGAAGCTGTGGCTTGTAGCTGTTTCTCGCAGGACTCAGTCAACAGCCATTTTGTAAACCACAACAAAGGAAATTGCGTAGCTCAAGCCAAACTCTACTGTGGGCACTTAGAAAGTTAGTACATGTATATAATCTGATGACTATTGATCATGCCTAGTAAAATGCAGTAGTTAAAGCTACAGATGAGGTTTGTAGATACAACTTTTATGCAGGGCTCCATTGTATATAATGTGCCATGCTTTAGTGTCATTTCAAGCTTCTAAATCTCAAAAGCAGTCTTCAAAATTTAGTTAATGGCATACTATTGTGCCACTCCTTTACTTGTAGAAACATGGATTGATGAAGTGTAGAGGCTTCATCTGAGCCTAAGGAAGTGTCTCGATGATGATGCCAAGCGCTAGCTAGCAATTAAAAAGCTATAAAGGATGCAAGTAAGCCCCTCTCTCCTCTAAAGCATTATACAACAAGACTACTAAAGAGATTGGTATTTTACACACACACACACACACACACACACATGTACACACCTCCTCTTTGGCCAGTGCTGGACGCAGCCAACATTTACAGAATAATACAACCAAACTGACCATTCATGGCAAACTACTGGGTTAGCACAGTATGCATAGAAGCCTGCTTGTTATTTTGGGAAGGATTATGTGAAATGAAAATGTATTACCACAATCTAAATTCTAAGTACATAACTATTTCATTTTCAGATTTCAATTTTCATACCTGTGGCTTCCAGAGTAAATCAACTGAGCCATCGGGACCATAGCTTTTTTATAAGCATAGTTTTGTTTTCTTCATAAGCAGCACAATTTCTACTTGCAGTGCTGCCATTCTACCTCCAGCTAACTGCTTTCTCATACCGTTGCCAGCCCACTTTATTTAAGACAGGTGTCCCATTCCAATTTTACGGGTGAACATACAGTGAATATATACAAGATACATACATACACATACATACACCTTATGCAGCAAAATCAAGCTTTCAACTCCAATAGTGTCACAAAACGATGCCACTAGAAATGAATACAAGCGAGCAAAGGTGCAATAAAAAAAAATTGAAATTTATTTCCGTTTGGTCTATGATTAACCTACTCCAAGCATAGCTGCAGACTAACACTATACACTGATCTGTAAAAATAAATGGTGCCATCAGATTGGGTAGTATATTCCTCACCATTTTACTATCAGAGCATTTCCATTTTGGAACTTGTCCGTGACAATTATTTCCATTTGAGCAAACGTGTGCATAGCTCGAGTGTGTCGATAAATAGAGTGGCTAGGTCAGAATGAAACTTCACCTGAGTCCAAGGAAGCTTCTCCATGCTAAGCTGCTGTGTTTCTCCACCGATTTTTATGAAACTCCTCTTTTCCCCCAAATTTCAATGTTCTTTGTTCTCTGGTAATTTAGAGGCAGGCTTTGACTTTTCGCTCTCTCTCTCCATTTCTGAAGTCTATTTTCTTTACTCACTTGGGTAGATAAACAGCTAACTGGAATTTGAAGCTATGGTTTTAGTATGCACATGCGCGCAAGTATCAGCATGAAAATTATGGTTTGTAGCTAGAGCTTCTCGCAGCATTCCCGAGTCAAGAGCTGTATTGAAAACCACAACAAAGTAAGTTGCTATATAGCTCAAGCTAACCTAAGCTGAGAAAGTTAGTAGTGAAATCTCTTCTTTTGAACATGCCTAGTACAATGCAGTAGTTATAACTACAGATGAGCTTTGAATCTGGCTATCTATTACAAGAAATGTGTATGTGTGTAAAGTCCTTTAATTACCAATCTTTGTATCTTTGATAGTCCTAATGTTAAGAGAGGTGAGAGGGGCTTACTATCATACTTTAGCTCCATCTAACAAGATAATCTATATTCAAATTATTCATGTTTATAATCACTTTTATAGACATGGCTAGCTATATAGTGCTTTGTCCATTCCTTAGGTTCAGGTAAAGCTTCTATATTCCATCTGATCTGTAAATTATTGATTGTTGTAAGTAAGAGTAGTAATTTACCACAGTTTTCAAGGAGTGCCCCAGCTCAATATTGATTTGATGATCATTTCCATTTCAGACCTTTGTCATTCCAATTTAATCAACTGTGTCCATTTCTAGAATGTTTTAACGAATATTGTGGCCAAGTCAAACTTCTCCTGGGATTAAGGAAGCTTTTCCATGTTTTTTAAAATAACACTAGCTCTTTCTTTCTAAATCTCAATTCTCTTTGTTTTGCTGTTTCAGAAACACACATTCATTTTTCTCTCTCTCTTCTTTTTCTGAAGTCAATTTTCTTTATCCATTTTGGCAAATCAAACAGCTCTTTAAAAGATTTGGAATCTGCAGTTGTTCACGTAGTTATGGTGCACATGCCCACAAGAATCCTCATGACAACTATTTCCAAATTAATCACACCACCCCCATAGCTAGACAACGCTAAATCTGTCGGCTTCAGATAGCAGGGGAAGATCCAGGCATATTGAATTGGAGGGGCCCTTAAATTTTAGAGACATAGCATCAGGGAGGGTCAGTGTTCTATCTAGAAATTTCCATATGGGGGAGAAGCTTTTGTGCACTTAACCATGCAGGACAAAATTTGTATCAAAATTCCTACCCCCCCCCCCCCCCCCAGTAGATAGAAACCTGATGGTGTGGGATTAGGAGATGACATGTACATGCAAATCAAAATATGAGAGCTTAATTGTAAAAGCAAGATATATAAAAGCAAAACTATTGGGATAACCTACATAGATTCTTGACTTTGACAAGAAAACATAAAATGGTTTACAAAGTAACATACGTCTTATTAGACTCCTGGTAGCAAATAAATCAATACCTTTTTTGCGTCAATAGGTACACATTATGAACATAAAACAGTATCAAAGCATTTAGTCTTTCTTCACCCACGATGAGCGCAGAGGTGATTGAGTGACGAATTACTTCACTCAACTGAAGCATTAGTCACAGGAATCAAAAGTAGTACATGCAAAAATGCGGTAATATTATAATATAATAGCTGATTCATTTCATCTAAAGTGTTTTGAATTGTATCAGGATTTTCTCATTGTCCTGCCAAAGTCTCCACCGTAGTTGGACTTCTTGTACACTAGATACCGGATGCTAGGTAAGTCTTCTTCAAAATAGGCAGCAATTTTGTCAACGCGGAATAAGTCCTGATCCCTGTGTTGCAAATTAGTTGCAGCAACAATATCGAGATGATCATTCAGAAATCAGATAAGAAACAAAAAGAGCATGCCTCCAGTATATATCTGATGCTTTACCACTAACATTAGTTCGCATTGTTTCTTTGGCACATCTACGAGGCACAGAAATTTGAATGTTTGCTACTTCTGCCATTGCAAGTGAACTCTCATACATCTTTTGAAATGATTTCTCGTGCTATTTTCTCATATCATCCAAAATACCTTGAATCTGCTAGTGTGCTGCAATAATATCCATACTGGATCACTGAAGCATAGTTGCTAGTGATCATTTAAAAACCCCAAAAATATCTGGCCCACTGAAAGGAAGCATGAATGATGATGTAATTAACTTGACATAGGAGACAATTTGCTTCAATGTTTTACTATCTCACTGGCTGTCAAAGTCCTGTCTTTGAATGAATGCCATCTAGACATTCAATCAAGCAAAGGCACAAATATTATTTGAAAATCAAACAAAGATGTGTGTCTTTCAACCCAGCGAGTTGTACAAAGCTACTTCACTTTCTTGACTGGAATCAAATTGACAGTTCTGATTAGTCTCTGTATGCTTTTCTAAACTTTTTGGTGAATATTTAAAAATGATTTCTGGTTGAGTGATTGTAGATAGCATACAGTGTATTTCTGGCACTGATGATGCTTTGGAGAGAGCTAGATTAAGATCATGGCACAACAATAGAAGCAAGAAGCATTAGGAGACTTCATGAAATTTGCTGCACACCCATTTTGGTACCTTGCCATATTCCCAGCAACATCATAAGTTTGTGCTCGGCAGCCAAGTTTGTCTGCTGAGTGAGTTGATGCTGGTTATAATCAGAGAGTTATTGTTCAAGTCTTCAAGCATGTATCCCTCCTTGTTATATATTAGGACTATTAAAGATACAAAAAATGGTAATATTATTTTTCATACACATGCACGCACAAACACACACACACGATGCAGTCATCATGATTTTGTTAAAATGCCTTAAAATTTATTTTCCAACCACATGTTTGACCATGTAATCAAGTTTTAGAGCCTAATGAAAAAGCAGTAGGGCTTCCTTTAGCTCACAAAAGGCAGTTCATCATGTATGGTCAGATATTGTCCAGGAGGGGCGGAGGATCTTTGGACCCCCCAATAGCGCCAGCTGCAATGACCAGCAAATTACAATGAGAAGTGCTGTGTGATTAGAGAGGGCAGCAGACTGAAATAATTTCTACCAGTTGTATTGGCCTGTGCAATGTGGGGCTATCATTGGAGGGTAGTGGCCATTGTGATAACTAGGGTGCAGCTGATTAATTCTGGATAGTGTAGAGTCCCCTGATGCCTATTTTTTTCAGGGCATACTACTAGATGTGAGTGAGGGCAGCATATGTCCCAGGGAATAAACAGCCTGGCAGATTCCATCCCATAGGGAATTCTGAATTATTTCAGGTTCCTGAGCAGTCAACTCACAATATCATGTCCCACAAGACCACCTAGCTCTACTGGTGTATCGGCAGCCAGATTGGATATCGCGGGCTTGGGCATCAAGAACTGTTTCAGTGGAGATAATCACCTCGACCCACAGGATTTGCAAGATGGGAGTGAATCGGTATGTGAAGTTTTTGCAAATGGATGAGGTGGACCGCATACCCTACAACTGAGGAGGTCATTTTGCCTTATTGCGTGGCATTCCCCTATCAGGAGGGTCTCTCAGGTGAAACCATTAAGAGCTACTTATTTGCAGTGTAGTTAAAGTTAGATTGGTCTAGGGTTAGGGAATTCCTTTGCCCAGATTGGAGAACATTGTATAGGGGACAAGACAACAGATGCCAGAACTGGGGTCAGAAGCGATACTCCATTTCCCCACTAATCCTTGGTCGCATCAGGGAAGGTTAGCAGCAGTACCCAAATAGACGGATTTCAGCAATGTTATGGACAGCAGCTTGTACCTGATTCTTTGGTTTGCTGAGGTCAGGAGAAGTAGAGCTTCCCTCAGCAGCAGAGTAAGACCCAGTAGTGCATCTCTCATATGTGGATGTAAAGGTAGACAGTGTGCAGAAGCTAAGGCTTATGCAGATTCATATCAAGGGCTTGAAAATGAACCCTTTCCACAAAGGGGTAACACTTTACCTGAGTTGAACACAGAACTTGTTGTACCCGGTGATGCCTTGCTGAACTACATGGTGAGGCGAGGGCGGATAGGGGTCCATTGTTTACATTTACAGCTGGCACCGACCATTGAGCACTTTGTCACCAGATCCGGAGGGCACATCAGGAGGTGGGAATAAATACGTCTTATGAGGGACATAGCTTCAGAATACGAGCAACCACAATATAGCAGAGTTACCCTGACTCCCTAATAAGACACTGTGTCGATGGCAAAACATAGTTTACACCCTCTACATGTGCAGTAGAGACATTATTGACAAGATAAAATTGGTCTACTGTATATATAGTCGTGCTAAGATTATTTTGTTGAGGAATTGTATTTCAATGTGCATATGATATAGGCAGGAGGAGAACAAGGCAGGGAGGGAGGGGGGGGGGGGGGGGGGGTTGTTGCTAGTTAGGAGGTAAGGAAGTAGGAGGGTAGGTGATACTCCAGGGAGTTTGGGTAAGGGGAAAACTAGATTAACAGTTCCTTGCCTCTGGGATAGACAGGCTGTGGCCACCTGGCAGTCTGACCCAAGCAGCTGACTTATCAGGAACATTAGGATGGCTGGGATATGCAAGTATAATTGGTTCTAATTGTGGTAGCCCATTAGAACAATCCAGCACCTGAGTGCCAAACCTTTACGAAGTAACCTTTACGAAGTAAATAGGTAGAGCAAGAGGGACAAACGGTTAATTCAACACGTGAACTTGAGCCAATAGCTAGCACAATTAAGTGAGAAATAATAGGCTAGGGCCTAAAAAAGTTGGAAACAAAAGTTTGCTAGTCTTCAGTATCCTACTATATCGTTGGTTTCTAGTTCTTCTTCATGATCGTCGAGATCCGAGAATTCTCTATTTTTTGGCTTGGCTTGGAATTAAGCTCAGCAATTTGTGGTTCAGCTTCAGCTACTACCTCTCCCTGCTTTGGGCAGTAAATTTAACCATCTTCACAGCCATTCTCATGTTAATTGGACTTTCAGCTTGAAACTAAAATTTACCCACATGAGGGTACAGACCTTGCAATAGGGCGAACACTATTCGAGGGTGAGCACTCTTGTATGGCGAACACTAAGGGTGGGTGAATACCATTTGAGGAAACACGGTAACTATACGCATGTGTATCAGTTAGTTACAAGATTATTGTTTGATGATAGTTATCAGCACAGACCACAAAACCAGGTAATTTCTTATGATGTATGTGCATTACGTGAATACACAGGCACGTGTGTCTACTTGAGTAATACATATGGTAATTAATAACATCTACGATTGGTTAGTTCTGGTGTATACTAAGCAACTTCTTGGAGGCGGCTGCTTGACTATAAGCTAGCAAATAGAGATAAGACAACATTTAAAAACTAGCCAAAAAATAAATTTAACAAATGTAGAGCACAAACATTTACAGGACCCCTAATATAATGAAGACCAATATTAGTTACATGATGAGATTCTTTATGTGACACATGGAATTACCTAACTCTTACCTGGACGTGATTACATCTGAAATATTATTTTGTAGTAGGTCTCACTTGTGGTATTGCTATTATACCAGTACATATTATGTATAATTATACATACACTTAAATGTCAATCTCACATGCTCATGAGGTAACTAGATTGAAAACATCCCCAGTTACTCCATTATTATGCGATTGCCATGAATACCTGAACCTTGCAGTGGGTTTAGTCATTATGTTAGATTTCTTGACTTTTGATCCATTGACTCCAAAATCACCATCTCAAGGGAGGTATGGAAAACAACCTTACGCATGGAACATTTGTTTAACTTTCTATTAAATTTGTTATTTGTGGAAGTTGTGTTTGTAATCTTACACTAACTGGCATGTGGATTTGTACATGTTAAACTTTGATAAATGCACACATAACTGAATTTGCCTCTAGGACATAGAGATTACAGGTGAGTCCACTCATCATTATGGATCGGCAGGGTGAAGATGGTTAGTTATGATTTACTCTGAAGGTGCTTATAAACAGAATGACCTGGTAATGCACTAGTGGTCATAATTGAATGATTTATGAACTTGATGTTGTGTGCCATTAATTTCCTATATAGTATATTATATAATAGATATCAGAGAGTTAGAGCTTAATGGACTTTGGATATATTGGCTAATTGAAAAAATTCTAGAAATTTGTTTCTGAACGTTTTAGGTAGATCCTCTCTACTTCTAGCTGTCATGAAGGAATCTAGCCAAAAATTACATGGTTGTAGGATCTGCCGGTTGAAAAGCTGCTGACTAAGCAGGATCAGATGATACAATGCTGCAACCATGGACCTATAGCATATGATCTTAATCCTGCACAAATCCATTTACTTTCCTGAGCTCCTGGACAATTTTTTTTGATGGTTAGAAGTAAGATGCAAGATTGGGAACATGCCCATTTGTTTGACCTTTAGATCCACCTAAAATGAATTGGATATATAGTCATAAGTAAATTATAACATTAAAATTATGGTTATTAAAATCTGTTTTATATTTAAAAAGAACTAACATGTCTTAACACGTTTAATTAATGGACATGTCCATAAGCTACATTATGTTGAAATTCCACTTCATATTTAGTAGTAGCAGATAGCTCTATGTCATCATAGAGTGGAGCAGGAGGTGGGGGCTGGATGGAAGGTGAGCGTGTCTCCCAGCTGCACTTCATGTAGACAATGACTGTCCCCACTCCTGCAGCCACTCCACACAACAGCCCCAGCAGGAAAAAGGACACACCGGCGGCAGCAGCAACAATTATGGGTGCACTCCCTGCATTCAAACACACACATACACACACAACATATATTTATATATAGACACATACTGTAGAGTACGCAGTCAGTGCCGATGGATACATATCAAAATTCTGTTGGTGGACACTTTCTCTAGCAAACAAGCCTACCAGTAAGTAGTAAGTTACTCCATATAATGCACACTAAACTTTGTACTTTGATTTGTACATCGACCGAGGGTGTGGTGCAACATGTGCATAAGAACATAGTCTGTATTGTTGTGCCACCTCATCATAAGATTTTTCCAGGACATCTACTTTTTCAGCTTCTTCATCTAAAGATTTGCAAAGGGATCTTTGTTGTTCTCCTCTTCTATCTCCTTTGCAACATTTTCCCTGATAAGTTTTATCCCCACTGAGCCATCCATCTATGCTGTTTGACATCCCACAGTAAACGATGGAGCAAGCTCTGAAGACCTGTTCAACACATTACATAGCCGCTATGCACTTTAGAGAAAGTCATCCATCCATTTTTGGTGCAGTGACTTCAACATTATCAGGCACATGAAGTTGTGCTGTGATGCATGGGCCCAATGTTCCTTTTCGCTCCTTGAAGATAAGAACATCATGGAGTTTGGTTCCATTCCCTGTTGCACACAAAGCCATTATGAAACCCTTCCTCTCAGCAGCAGTGGTAGAAATTCAAACAATTTGCTCTCCACGACAAGGAAGAAGGTGCTGAATCCAAGATTTCTTGGAATTGTTTGATCCATATATTACCAATTTCATATTTTCTGAAGATCTCATGGAAATTGTTCTTGGTAAAGGGTGGGCTGCAGCTTATAGTCTTCTGGTACCTTTTGTGAGATGATGTGTTTGCATGCTGCCTATAACCCACATTCCATTGCTTCTTCCAGCCAGGCAGCCACATGGAAATTGCAAAGATGCCATGGATGCCTATTCTCTTAGCATTGTGTAAGACCTTCCCAGGAGAGCCTTGTTAAGAACAACCCTGCTTTCAGAGCACTCTAGCTCTAGGTGACCTCCGATTCAATCTGTTGGCTGAAAATAGGTAGTCCACCATGCAGTTTCCTCTTCTTCTTCCCACTGCCTACACTGGCCTCAAGCAAAGCATCATATTTTTCATTCCTCTCTCTCACTCTTTTTCTGTGCACTCCAAACAATTTTAGCAGTCAACATCATGATGTGCCCTGGACCATTCCACAACTTCTACTTTGAAACACAGTGGGTAACTTTTAAGTTTCTCCCAAGCATGACTCTGTGCCATCTGAATGTTTAATAGCTCAGAACAGTCCTATTGCCATGAGGTGTGTGCCCATTCATTTTGAATGGGTGTGGTCTCATATCATTAACCCTTCAGCTAGCTTCCAGCAGGACATCACTATGAAGTCTTCAGCTTTCTCCAGATCAATGTACATAGCTGCAATCTTCGAATAGGCATGGTCTAGATATTCCAGGTGGTGGGCACTTGTTACATTGAGGGGCACTTAGTCCAGATCATCATAATCTGAATAGTGGGCACTTAATACACTATCTACGATATGTATTATATGCAGTTAATTACTGTACATCCATGATCTTAAATCTTTGCTTCATTATAATGTTCATTTCTCAGCATATAACATGTTATATATTTAAAAAAATTTAATTTTTAAATGCAACATTCATCATCCTTGTGGATGAAAGCATAGCACAAGTAAAATTTGCATGTCCAGTTAGGTATGCTATAAAAAGCTCAACAATGCATGCTATAAAAAGCCATGCTGTAAAAAGCTAAATAACGCATGCTGTAAAAGGTTACAACCAAATGCCTCAAATGGAAAATGAATGCATGGTGGGTGTTGCAGCACATGCACTTTGAAGGGGGAAAAGTGACGCTGCTAGCCAGTGAGTCTCACGAGCAAACATGTAGCTAAATCAAATCTTTCCAAACCTCCATTATTCTTTTCTGGGGTGTGCAGTCGAGCATAGTCTCAGGTTCTTTACTCTAGTCGAGCGATCCAGTCGAACAAATGATAAATATTGCACTGTGCATCAGTCTCCCATCTAGAAGCAGTTTTGTTCTATAGTCGAGCATAAGTCTCTCATCCCCTTTTCTCTAATTTTGCTTGCTCCACCCCCTTGCCAGGAGTGGTCTAGTAGCAGTGTCGTGAGCAGGGCTGTGTCATCACCGATCAGTGTAAGTCCCTGTGCTCCTTGCTTTCTGTAATGCAGTGCCCCTTGCTTTGCTTAATATTAGTACTCTCAATGCACTCTCAGTAGACATAATAACATTAAAATCACCTCTCAATAATCAACTTCAAATTTTATTCACTATTCATGTGTTTTTTGAGGATATAAATATTTCTAACATATATACCAGTTGAAGAAGATTAGTTATAGCTAGGTTGAGCTTTTTTTATTACTTATCCATTTGAATTTGAATTTTCAAAAAAAAACCTTGCCAAAGGTTTATGTTCTCAACTTAAATTATTTCTTGGCAGTCTCAGGAGATGAAGGTGATCCATTGTTACCATCTGCTTGTGGGAGCTCTGGACTTAGTGGAGGTTGGTACAAGGAAATTTTGGAGAGGTAGTATTATATATTCTCTTTCAGCCTCTGAAGAGAGAGTGACCTTTTGAACCCACCTTCCTTACCATCTACTGACCCTCCATCCTTACCATCTACTGACCCTCCATCCTTACCATCTACTGACCCTCTATCCTTACTATCTACTGACCCTCCATCCTTACCATCTACTAACCTTCCGTCCTTACCATCTGCTTCAGGGAACTCTTCTGGAATAAGTAAGTTTTCAAAATTGATATTTGAATATTTGTTTGTACATATCTTTTTGTGTTACAGGGAATGCGAGGCGTGGTTCTAGAGGACATGGTGCTAGAGGACGTGGTGAGAGAGGATGTGCTGCGAGAGGTTGCCGAGAAGTCCGCTCGAGAAGTAGATGTTCAGGTAGCACTAGTAGTCCACCACCACAAGGTACTGATAATAGGCAGGCCCAGTCCCAAGGGTGTAGTAGACAGGCCCACTCATCTAGCACCAGTTATCGGATAATACCAGTTGAAGGTCGCTGGGAAAAAAAGAGCCAACTCCTTTGGCTTTGTCCTATTGCTCAATTCCTGGCCCAAACTCTGCTTTGCTCGGTGTAACAAGTTCGTTACTAGGTGCTTTTTATCTCTTTTTTACTGTTGACGTGTGGGACCTCCTTGTGAGAGAGACTAATATGTATGTTTCTAGGGTGGGGCTCCCCCATAATTGGCATGATACATGTGAAGAAGAAATGAAGGCTTTTGGACTTTTGGTTGTTATGGGCATTTCAAAACTTCCCCGTTTAGACATGTACTGGTCTTGTGAGCATCCTGATTTGGCATGTAGTTTGGTGAGTAGAGTAATGCCCTGTTGGAGGTTTAGGCAGTTGATACGCTACATGCATGTCAACTCCATTGCTAGCTCACAGGTAACATCTGGTAATCCCAATTATGATAGGCTGTATAAGGTTCGCAAGCTTCTAGATATTATTTTGCCCAAATTTAAAGTGAGTATTGTTTGCATCAGGAGCTTAGCTCAAGGGAGGCTTGGCTTCAAGCAATATATGAAGGATAAGCCTATGAAATGGGGCATAAAAGTATTTGTGCTTTCGGATGCAAGGAATGATTATATTTATCGATTACAAATTTATACTGTGAAGATTGTGGAAACAGGAGATAGTACAGGTTTGTGTAGTCGGGTAGTGTTAGATTTGTTGGAGGGATTTGAGCACAAGAACTTTCAGGTATACATGGATAATTTTTTTTTATACAGGTCCTAATTTATTTCACATGCTGACTATTAGAGGGATTGGTGCATGTGGCACAGCTAGGCCTAACAGGAAAAACTTTCCTAAGGAGTTACTTACAAAGTCCAGTAGGAAGAATAGAGCAAAATATGATTACAGATAAAATGGTTCACTCCTGGCGTTAGTTTGGGTAGACAAGCATGTAATTTACATGATCACTAATATGCATGCAGCTGCAGATCAAGGACAACAACAAACTGTGAAACGTCGTCAGCTTGATGGTTCTCGACAGGATGTGCCATGCCCCCCCCCCCCCTGTTTACCTGATTATCAGTCGTTCATGAGGGGTGTCGACAGAGCAGACCAAAGGATGGGCTACTACAATTTGGGTAGAAAATCAAAGAGGTGGTGGAAAAGGGTGTTTGCATATTTGGTATATAGAGGCTTGTTTTTTTAATGCCTTTATCTTGTTTTCCTTTTCAAACACTTCTCTACATAGGAGGCAGGATAGTTACTCAGATCTTCAGATTAGCTTAGCAAAAACATTGATTGGTTCCTATTCTTCTCGGCGGCGTATAGGTCGACCTACATTGCCTACATCTCAGCTAGAGCATCTCAATTTGCAACTAGGTCATTTCCCCCATTCTACTTCTAAGGGCCGCTCTATTTGGTGTGCATAAAAATGGTTTGAGGCATGAAAGGCCGAAATGAGTGTGGTTACTGTATGGTTCATTTGTGTATTGGATCTGACCGTGATTGTTTATCATACCTTGGTGGAATATTAGTGTTGCATGTATTCTTTTACTTCTCGTGACCATGAAATGTAAGTTGTGTATGGTGTATGTGTGTGCCGCTTGGTAAAGTGCGGATGCTTGTGTCTAATAATGCATTTTTCTCTATTGTTGTGTCTTTGTGTTCTAGATGCCTGTGAAGTGTTGATAGAGCTTCGTCTTGCCCTTCTACACACACACACACAACATGTATTACAACACTACTCTCTTACTCTCCTTCTTCATCAAATTACCCACCCACATTCTACCCACGCACATACCAAATATTCGATTCATATATTGTTCTGTTCATTGTCTTAGGATGTTTTAGGATTTTTATTGTCTTGATTCTGTGTCAAATTAAAAATACATGGTATATAAATCAATTTTGAAAAGCTAGCCAAATGCTGGTTATTTGGTCCTTGGGTTTCATTTAAAAAAACAGGCTGTAGAGCAATCACTGGGCTTGCATATGAACCAGGTTTCCTGTGCTGACTTCCTATAGAAAGCTGGAGGAAAAAATTAGTAATTAAATCATACTGTGGGTACTAGGAAAGTCGGCGCTTAATCGGTTAAGCCAGAATCGATTTCCTCTGATATCCCTTTGGAATGGGAAACTAAGGAAATAACATTAATAACTGATAGCATCCTTATACCAATGTTCCCTAACTTGAGCAACAGCAAATATTAATTACTGTAGGAACTGCCTCTGTGGAACGAAGCTTCTCTCATATGAAGATGATTAAAACATGACTCAGAAATTGCCTGGGACAGGGGGGGGGGGGGGGGGGGGGGGAAATGAGTTTTATACTTTAACCCTCTCACCGGCATAAGTGCCTGTAGGCGCGAAATAGTATTACCGCTACTAAAATAATAATAAAAAATTAACTTCTCACTGAAAAAAATTAATTAACATATTTTCGAATACCTAAAGCTTTGCTCTATCATCGTTTAAAATATAACGTATGTATTAAGTCGGTAATCATGAAAAACGTGACGTCAAACTTCACTTCCGGTTTTGGAATATAGATGTTGGTTCGATATAATCGAGATGAAGTTATCGGTCAGCATTTTTATAATGATTTTTGCCTCTCCGAGAGTGATAGCTCTTAAGAAGATGAAGAAAATACCCCTGAGGTTGAAGTGAATGAACTAGCAGCTCTGACAAGATCTGTCATTGTTAGCCCTAGCCCTTGCCCACCTGCTCTTGCTGGTATGCATGTAACATAATCTAGGTATATATAATAAGATTTATTCTGATATATTTAGGTCCTTCAAACATCTCTCCTTCTGACTCTGATGAGTCGGTGATGAAAGTACCCATTCCTAATCAGCTTCATGTAATCATATTCACAGTCATGTGGTTGTTTCTAGCTTGATATAATGATATTCATACATATGTTTGCCAAAAATATATTCTTCGTATGCCAGTTACTAACCTGTCACTCAATGAGCAATAGTAAACTGTTGAACATTCTTAGTGGACAAACATTCTTAGTGGACATAATAATGAAAGCTAGTGACAGTTCCTGTTCTTATAATGAGATTCACGATGTTGTGGTTTATTGCTAGGCCACCAAATTTTGTTACAATATTCATCGACTCATTAGCTATCACCTGATATATGGTTGCTAGGTACTTTACATCACGTGTCTTTAAATACAATAAATATTAAGAAAATCATTCATTTTGAGAAAAAAACCTCTGTAAAGTTACCGGTGAGAGGGTTAAGATAGCCATTGAGTCTCAAAAAAAATTCTGATAGAGATTTGGAAGAGGTTGTTATGTCTGGAACAGAGAGTCATGATGATTGTTGCATAAAACTAGTAATCTAAATGCAGACCCTTTATTGTGCATTTATTCTACTACTAAAACAAAATCTCCATGGGGAGGAAAAAACTCCAAGGGGAGGTGAATGCCATCCCACCCCCTATATATCATAATATTATACATGCAAAGTGGATGAAATCAGAAATAGAAATGAAATGGTCACAATACCACATAAAGTCAAGTGGAGTTTATTTAAGAATCAGTATTTTTTAAGGATCAACAAGCTTGAATTTTTACCCAACAAAGTTCTCCTACCACGAAGTAAGTGCATTGACCCGGCTAGATTATAGCCACACACCCAACCAACCAACCAACCATTCTTACAGTGCTACTGACAGGATATGTTCAACTGGACAATCCTTGAAAGGTTTCTACCTTCAACTATTTGGTATTTCTAAAAAATATTGTTGCCACAAGAAGGCATAGAAAACTTTTGCTGTTGTCCTGTGTTAGGATCAGGTAATTGTGTTGTATGCTTATTAGTCTCTTGCAGACTACAGGAGAACTATCAGCTAGAGAGGTCAGGGGAGGTCCAACAGCTACTTTATATATGCAGCACACCATAATATCAACATGTCAGATGTCAACAATATATCAACTATGCTCTAAAGGAACTTGCAGCCTTTGCAAGAGTTTGTACCATTATGGTAGACACTATCACTTGTTTACACCTTATTATGAGATATTTACAATAGTGTAGCGATGAGAACCTTTAAAGATGTTCTAGAACACTGATAGATCATGTGCTTAGTTGAGTGGCAACATCAGAAGCCATCCACTTGCATATTATATGGACACGTACCTTCTTCAATGAACTTTCCCCACATACCTAACAGTGTAGAATTATTGCTAACTAAGGCAATTGCATACCTTGAGTGGATTTGGTGGCAGTAGTAGTTGTGATGTCTTCAGAGCAGCTCAGCAGTTGTGGGTCAGGCCTCCATCTTCCTTCCATAGTGCATGTAGCAGTCATTACATCTGCAGGACTCAAGCCAGACAGACACTGAAAGTTCACCACATCTCCTTCCATATATGGTTGACTAACATCAGCTTGCACTGGAACAGCCAGAAGAGAGGACGGGACACTGCACACAACTAATAAACATTGAAATAGGTGGTTTGATGACTATTTGATAAAATTGTTCACTTGGCATTTCGACTAGATGCTCTAGCCTTCATCAGTCTGATGAGGCTCGAGCATCTAGTCGAAACATTGAGTGAGTAAATATTGAGAAACTCATAGTACCTAATGCCATATATATATTATGCCAACTGAGAGTTTGTTAATAACAAAATAATTAATATAAAGTCAAGATTAAATCTACTTGAACAAGTTAGTGCTGGGTCAGGCATCCCTACTCCACTACTGCCCACTTGTGTGCACTGAGATGTGTGGTTAGTTTGGGGGAAGTACCCACTGAACAAATAGTAGCTCCTTCAAGACTGCCAGTGAAGGGCCACAATCTCATATCAGCAGTCACATTAGGAGTGATGCAGTTCACTATTTATATGACACATGCTACAACTTATAAAACATTCCAGTTGCAATTGATGCTAACTATTTGCAAGTGTGAATTATATTCTCTGGTGGATATGGCATGATAGGATAGGTATCAATGAGGTATCCACATAATATAGCCATGCAACTCTCACACTATTCTCATGTATGTACACAGCAATGAAGCCTCTCCTATGCTATACTCCCTTCTAAAAATCAATTTGTGCACTCTGTCTTGATATTGGTCAAGTTTGTGTAAGGTTGTCTATGAGAGATACACTCTGGAGAGTGTATCCAGAGAGGGGACACCATGTCTACAGTTGTGAAGCCCCTTAATCTTCAAGCCAGAGACTTGAACTGTGTTTACTGTAGCCACTGCATTCTTGTCAGTTTTGCACAGTTCATACAAACTCTGCTTCAAAGTTGCACTGTTAAAATATGACCAGAGACCTTCAAAGTTGCACTATTCAAATATAACCTGAGACTTTCACATTGCAGTTCAAATATGACCCGAGACCTTCACATCGCAACATTCAAATATGACCAGAGACCCTTACATTACACTGTTCAAGTATGACCCGAGACTTTCGCATCGCATTGTTCAAATATTGCCCAATGTCTTCGCATTGCACTGTTCAAATATGACACAAGGCCTACGCATCGCAACTGTTCAAATAAGACCCGAGACCTTTGCATCGCACTGTTCAAATATGACTCAAGACCTTCACTCTCACTGTTTAAATATGACACGAGACCTTCGCATTGCACTGCACTGGTTTTAACTGTTGATAATATGCTCATGACCATGTGCAGTCAATACCATGAATAATGAACTCCATCCATCAGTTATGATCTTCAAAAATCTCTTACTTACCTGTAAAGCACATTCTCCAGTAATGACCCCTGAAGATGGTATACAGTGATGAGGATCTGGACCTGCTGTTGCTATTAGCTTAATGAAGAGAGGGAAGGGAAATGAATGGGTACTTCAACCTTGTTTTGCATAGGAGGCAATAGAGCTTCTCCATATGCAAGGGAAGTCCCTCACTGCCTCAATCATCCTTTGATCATTCATTATGTAGATGAAATTCAAACACCAAACATGCCAATCTGTCGTGACCAATGTGTTGCAACTGATGCAAAAATAGAACTCAAGTCCATACAAGGTATAGGGTATATAGCAACATGAAGTAACTTGTTGTGATGTTTACAATATTGCAATATGTCATGTTGCAATGTCAGTGAATGTTCCATATGGTAATTTGAAACACCTTCTCTACTGCAAGCATGGAGGCAATATTTGACTAAACAAGAACAAAGAAACTTTATTAAACAACAGAAAGAATATATATACTAGTACAATTACTTGCAGCTAACATCAAACACTTGAAGGATTCTCTTTACAGCAGCTCTTTGTGTTTAGTGCCAATTTTTAAACCAAAACATTTCAGTCTTCATCAGGCAAATCAAAAAAGGAAAACAATGCAATGCATCCACACTCGCTGGCAACACATTCACGCTCGCTGGCAAATGCACTGGCAACATGTTTCAGAACAAATCCATGTGATTCATGAATCATCTGAATGTAAGATGGGTGTGGTTTCATGTGTATAATATTTGGAGTTGAGATGCAGCAATCAGGTAGCTGCAGCCCTACATCTTGATTGAAGCACTGATTTGTGTGGTGGTCTTCTTCTCGTGCAATGAGGATGTGCAGAACCTCCTTCATGAGTCCACTTGCTGGCTCTATAAATCAGAGAGAGAATTCCCACAAGATTGGGTGGTGTTGGTTCTATGCATGCTATGTGATAGCAGACTACTCAAGCTCTCCGTTTCTGCAACCATCTTTATGCTCCTTGAATCGGATCTCCAAAGTCATTCTTGTTTCAGCACTGCACACTTTCCTACAAGGAATCCTAAATATACACAATTGATGATTTCATGGTAGTCTGGTAAGCTAAGATCTTAATGTCAAGCCAGAAAACAACCTTGATATCAAATTTTCCACCAACATGTGATACCCTCACCACATAAGGGATGATTATTAGGGTAGCAGTTTCCTCTCTATTCTTTTCGGATTCATTGTCTTTTTTCCTTCCTCTCTCAGATGACTTCTTTGAAGCTGAACAGATGAATGGCTATTGTTGAAATATACTCAGCAAAGGTAGACAGTTTACCTATTCAGGTTTACTTGTGGTGGTCACCTTCTGGCTCTGTCATCAAGGCTCTTGACAATCTTTCATCTGACATGAACTGGGTAGTGAGAACGATAGTGAAGGTATCTATCTCTATATGTTTTTTCCTATAAACTGTGGAGTCCAGCATGCCATCTTCTCCTCTCCTATGCAACAAGCAGTGAAGGAAAGGAAGTTGGCCTTCCCTCTCCAACTCGATGGTGAACTTGATAGTGGGTGGGATGTTTTCAGATGGTATTTGGTTGAAAGGTTGGCACTAAAAATAAAAACCTGAAATCTTTAAAGAAACAAGACTGTACACATGTAGACCTCAACCAGTCAGATGACCTTTACCATATATTACTGCTTTTTTTAATCCGTATAGTGATAGGTGTTCATGATTTTATTATTAAATATGGTAAAGGTTTATCAAGTGTCAAGTGGTGGTGGTTCTGCATGGGTACAATTTTGCTTCTGTTGTTTTGACCAATACAGTTGTTTAAGGGGAGGGGGTAAGCTTTTTTTAATTTTAAGTAATTTGTAACCTTAATTGTTCTTTTATTCTTTGCTGTTCTTTTTGTACTAGAGGAAAGTATGTTTCAAGAGCTTTCCAATGATGTACTTTATGTGGCTTCTAAGTCTGTACAGTGATGACCAATGGCAAGTATACCCCTTAAAACCTGTACCTAAAAACTGTTTAAAATCACAGAATGCCTTTCCCATTCAAATGGTGCAACCTGGCTTTCTCTTGTATTTAGTGGGGAGGCATGGCAAGTGGGGGAGGGGGGGGGGGCTAAATATATTTTGCATAAAACATGTGTTTTTTGCAAGTCCAAGGTATTTGTTTAAAAGTAGCAAATAGTTTAAAAAAGGGGGACTATAAAAACCGAATACTATTCCAAAAAGACACTCCAAATTGAGAAGCCTTAAGCTGACAAAAGGGGGAATTTTCATTCAGTGAAAAATAAGTTTCGAACTTTTAGAACTCTATGCATTCTAGGACACTGAGTTACTGTAGTGCTGAGTGTCTTTGGCACATGACACTCACTTTCAAGATCAGCTGATGAATACAGTGTGCATTTGCTAAATGAAGAATAGTGTTCCAAATAATGCACGGATCATGCGTACTCCGTTTAAGGGAACGAGCAAGCCACATAAAAAGCTGATGATCACAATTGCCATTGCAGACTGTCACTTCCAGACTTTTACTGCTTGTGCTTACCCCATTCTTATGACAGATGCAGCTTTTTGAAGAGATTATTCTTGAACAAAGTTATACATGCTAGCTATAAAATAAAACTTTTATGGTGATGTTGGCAGAAATACTACACTTCAGAAATGAATCCTGCAATAGTCACTGAGACCCTCACTGCAAGTAGCTGTCAAACATTTCTAATTATCCAGAAAATCCATGATGTCTTCCTGGCAACACCTGTTAGCAATGATTGTGAAAGCCATTTTCTACAGACGATTAAAGAACTGGATGAGTGGATCGATGAGAGAGGACAGACTAAATGATTTGTCATTGTTGAAATTCCATGAAGGAACAGCAAAATAAAAACCCTCACCAAGGAAAACATGACAAGAAGGTCAATTGGTAGTTTGAACACTATTGACAGTTGATGATGATGGTGGAAGTAAAAATATATAATTTATTGTTGTAGCAGGGGTCGGCAACCTTAGCATGTATGCCAATATTAGCATGCGGGCAATAACTACAGCTAGAAGTAATGTTTTAAAGACGACTATTCATGTTGACCGGTAGTTGTGATTTTCTGCTGATCAAACAAAATCTGACCGATCACGAAGTCTGCAACACAATGAAAAGTGCTGATAAATTACTTCGCTTTCTTTCGCTCATGTCTCATATCTCTCGCCTAACCATAACTGAGTATGTTACTGTATTGTTGCTGTCAACTAAGAACTCACAAGACATCAGCATGTGGGACAACAAGGGACAGTATTGTGGTGAATTAATAAGTTGTTCGTGCATTATTGTTAAACAATGTGTTGATGAGAGAGTGAGAAAACTACTAGCATAGGTAAAACAATGTTTTTCAATTATGTGTTCGCACATCGACAGTGCCATGTGCGTTTGATTGGCTATAGTCAATGGTAGACGTCTCGGTAAATGATGGAAGTCCCTCTAACTAAAAAAGCTGAAGTATAGGCTCGGATATTCTAATCCTCGTGGATTGAAGAGTGGGGATTCGTATTTCAGAAAGACCGTGTTGTGTGCACTTGATGTCTTGAAAATGTTGTTTAATGAATGTTGAGTGTGAAACACCATTTTGAGACCAAGCATGAATGAGAAAACAAAGCTGAGTCTATCAAATGTGCCACGTCCATGTATGGGAAGCAAGCAAATTCCCTTTAAAGTCTTTGGCACCACTAAAAATCATGCTAATGAAGCATCCCATTGCTTATTGTATTGTGAAACGTGGAAAGCAATTCACTGAAGGTGAATATATTAAAGAAGGCTTTCCTCTGCAGCTCAGAGGTTCTGTTTGATGGCTAACCAAACAAAGAGACAATACAAATGAGAATAAAAGACATTCCCAGGTCGGTAGAAGTGTTGAACGATGCATCGAAGAAATGGCAAAAAACATACAAGCGGAGCAAACAGATGGTTTGAAAGAAGCCAAGGTATTTAGCATTGCACTTGATGAGAGTGGATGTCACATTTGGCAGTCATGGCAAGATACTGTGATTTGACTGTCAGGGAGGAGCTGTGCTGCAATGCCTGAAACAACGAAAGGTTAAGACATAACCAAAGTTTTAATGAAGCATTTTGAAGAGCGCGAGATTGATATTAGCAAGATTTATGCAGTTACTACAGATCGCAAGATGGTGCCCCGCCATGGTCGAGTAACAGAGGGGAGCAGTTATATTTATTGAGGAACAAGTTGGTAACCCCATCAGAGACTCCACTGCACAATACACCAAGAAAACATCTGTGTAATGAGACTCCACTGCATTATACACCAAGAAAAACTCTGTGCAACGAGACTCCACTGCATAATACACCAAGAAAACCTCTGTGCAAAGATGCCAAATTCAGATCTTCATGAGGTCATGGCTACAGAGCTGAAGGTTGTTAAGTCCCTTCTCGAGGAAATAGACTGCTCAGACTAAGATATCCCTCTCCCAGCGGTTAGGTGGCTAAGCTGTGAAGAAGTTTTCGATGGTTTGTTGGCTGCTTTGATACCATAATGGCCTCACTGGCTGAAAAAGGCCAAGACTATTCCAAAGTTCGAGGACAAGAAGTGGGTTGTGAAACTTATGTTTCTCACGGGTATTACTGGCACCTCAACAAACTCAATCTCCAACTGCAAGGTGCAGAGAAAACTGTTTTGGACATGTACGACGCATGGGCAGCTTTTGTTGGAAAGCTGGCAATCTTTTCAAGCAATGTTTCCACCTCCACTTTCCGCTACTTCAGACACTTAAGGAGCTGTCCACGCAAAACAGCATGAGCACCACTGAAATGTGCAAATAGATTAGCAGGCTTGAGTCAGAGTTTACAATATGATTTTGGGAATTTCAGAAATATGGATCTATGTTCTCTCTCTTGATCAAACCTGATAGCTTTGATGGACATGAACTGGGTTTATCTATGGACTGGCTAGATACACAGGACATGGTAATGCAGATGAAGAATTCAATACTATGGGTGGAAGATCCACGGAAACAGCTGGAAACCACAGCAGGGCATGATCACAGAACTTGCATCTTCACCTGCTGGATATCTCTACCAGAGAAGTTTAGCTGTCTCAGGAACATTGTATTGGCTTTGCTGACAGTCATCGGATCAACATATCTCTGTGAGCAGATCGTGCTCAGTCCCTCCCGCAATTGTTTGACAACTAACCACTCTGAAGCTTGTGTGCAAACTTAAAGTGACAAAGTATGACCCGCAGATAATGGAGCTCAGCAAAAAAGCAGGGCCAGGGAATACATTGACTAGTAGGCATCTGTTTATTTGCAGCACACAGGGCTTTGCATAAAAATGTAAAAATGTTGCCATGCATGTTGACTATACAGATGGAATAAAATTAAAGATTCATTGGAGATTTCAATTTTGATCTGGTGTCATAGTTAACCTTAATGTTGATATGGCTCACTGACTGACTAGAACACACCCACATCAAAAAGGTTGCCAACCCCTGTTGTAGAGTATTGGTTTTTGTGACTACTGCCGATTTCTTTTTTTCTGCATACTTCCTACCCAGCATTCCTTTTTCTAGTGGTAAAAGAACCACATCAGCATATTATGAGATTTTTGGTTTGTTTGCACCAGTCAAAAGTTATGTACATCACACACACACACTCACTTACACCAAACTCACTCATACATATACTCACACACACACATTATTACCGATACACTCTCAGTTGCAACTGATTCTAGTTTTTCAGTGAATTTTTTTTTATTCAGGCATTCTGAAAAAACTTCCCACTTATAATGTGGTTATGTGGTTCTTGTCCGCTCTGAACAATACTGCCTCTGGCTGATGTCCTCATAATTTTTTCTGTAGGTAATGGTCTAAACACACATTCTGCTACTCTGCTACTACTATGCTCCTTTGCATAGTATATAACTTTCAATTGGTAGCTGATTTTATAGTTCCTCCTGTAGCCATATTATTGAGGGTAAGAAGACTCAACTCTGAAGCAGCCAGCAATAATAGCAGGGCTAGACTAAACACAAAAGCAACCAACAATAATAGTGGAGCCAGACTCAATACTGCAGCTGCCAGCAGTAATAGCATGGAGACTAAATAGAGATGCAGTCAACAATAATAGTGGGGCTAGACTCAACACTGGAGCTACCAGAAATAATAGCGGGGAGAGACTAAACAGAGATGCAGTCGACAATAATAGTGCAGCATCTTCACATACACCTAATAACTGCACACGTACAATGCAGGGCAATTTTTTTAGCCTTCTTTGGCCGTAAAATATGATACTACATTATTTTTAATAATAATTTATTTTCAAATGAGCTGTGGAGGGCCTGGTGGAAGAAGTATAAATGCTAGCACTCTTGTCTCTCGAGACACAGGTAGTTTTAGAGTTAGAGTACTAGTTAGAGTACTAGTTAGAGTACTGGTTGTCAAGGCTCTACCTGTGCTGCTCTTCACTGAACCTGTCTGAGAGTGCCAGCTGTGTGAGCACTTGCTGTTCCTGCCTAGGGGGAGGTGGCCTTTCTAATCTTAACCTAATTGCATTTAATTTTCCACAGATGGACAGAAAGACCTAACAAGCTCTAAAATCTAAATCCAATAGAACTCAGAACAACCATGTAAATATGTGCGACTTAAAACTGTAAGTACAACTAATAAATTCAGGAGGAAAGATATCTGAGTTCTACACAACAAGTCAAGAATGTAATTCTTTGGAACGTACTTAAACACTTACCGTTTCCTACCGTTGCTAAAATATACAAACTACATGTAATGGATGCATAAAATAAAAACCAACAGATACTGTTTACATACCTATTTGACCGCAGCGTAGTCCACAAGCCAGCCTTCTTAAGGTCACCAAAGTAAACTCAGACTTGTGCCTCATGGTAAACCCTTTATCATCGCTGGGATCCCTGCTTTGAGGTTTGAGAGGAATGATCATCTATGTATGTTATACAGCTCCTGTTCTACCAGCACGAGTTTTTAAAAAGCTCACCAAAGTAAGTATATTCATTATTTGATCATGTCATGAGTCAGGGCCTCTCCTCAGCTAGAAGCTGGGCCTTCACTGGTTTGTAAGTTGTAGCTTCTGTGCTAGCTAGCATTGGCAAAACCTTTTCTCTAACAAAGTTGTACAAGAGCTTAGTAAATCTTAAAAAACTTTAGTCAGCCTTTTTGTGCAAACCTTTTCCTTAGGATAAGAGGGTTGAGGTCTAAAGAACTTGTAAAGTATCAGAGTTGAACTTGTATCCAGACCTGACAATAGCTTGTGTATCAGCATTCTCAAACTCTGGTGTTCTTATTGTAGCATACAGCTAGTTGCGTCATTTGGCCTGAAAATAGTCTTGTCTCAGTTAATAGATGATTATAGAAGAGGGAGAGTGAAAAAAGTAGATGACCCCTTTCTTAAAGTTAATTGAACAAGCTATGATTGGCAAGAAATAAAAAGGAGGTGGATTTTAGTTGGCCACCAACAAAATCTTAAGGTCTCCTCCAAAGTACGCCCAAATTTTCCAGCTATTTGGCCCACATTCCACCATCAGCCTATTGGCACAGATTATTATTTGGTGATCAGGTAATAAAAATCATTGTGCAGCCAAACATATTGGGCACTTGTGTATTTTGTTGTTTCCCTCTCAGCATATAGGGATTGGAATGTTCTTCATTGGAGAAGAATCTGAGGGAGATAACCCATTGTGTGCCACTTTTGAGAACAGGTTGGCTGAGGAAAAACCTCCAGTACCTCAGCCTTTTTCAGTGCATCGTTAATCCTCAGGTTTGCCAAAACTACCAAGCTATTGACTTTAGCTTCATATAGTCTATAAATTATCATCTCTAGACTTCGCATCAGCATAATTTGTTTAATCAATACACTAGGCATATGCTCCATGTAACCATCCTAACCATACATACTCAACGAACTCTCAGTTGACATATGAAGGTCATTGTAAGTAGCCATATATAGTTGCAAACTATTTAGTGTACACTTACACTGTACTATATATACCCTATATGTACTGGTATATATATATATCATATATATACCATATATACACTGGTAAATATATATATACATACATGTATCTACTGGTATATAAACTGGTATATATACACATACATACATGTATAAATATAGCACAAGTGCAACATACCTGTCAAGAAGTTGACATGCTTCTTGTCCTGTCCTGCACAGTTGCTGGCTGTGACACTGAGTGTATAGTTAGTGTTGTAAAGGAGAGTAATGGCAACACTGAAGGTAGAATTAGTGCTCTGAAGAGAACCTAGAGACACTGCAGAAGGTGTGGCCTCCAGAGTCGGAGTCCCTCTCCCATTAATGATGGTGAACTGAAGAGTCAGTTTCAAGGTGTTGGCTTCATAGCTAACATCAGCATTGTTCACAGCAGACACAACTGGAGAATTGGCTGGATAATGAAACAGAAAGTAGTCTCAATATTGTATATAAAATAGTCTTCTCAATATGGATATTGTATGTATATAAAAAGCAACATACTGTATATAAAAAGTCCCAATATTGTTTTGTATATAAAAATGGTATATTTTGTACATAAACATTGTCTTAAGTATTGCAGGGCCAAGCAAGTTCAACATGGCAGGAACAAATCAGTACTAGCTGGCTAAGTGTCACTAGAGCAAGCAAGTTCAACATGGCAGGAACAATTTAGTACTAGCTGGCTAAGTGTGGCACAGTACTAGCTAGATCAGGTTGACATTCCTAACTCTTGCACTGACTTGTGGCTAACCCGTCTGATGTGTGGGTCATGGTCACCAGAATATTGAGAAGGCTAAAAACCTCAGTAGGACATGTAAGTGAAGGAGTACAAACTGAAACTTGGTGACTGTATCATGGTTCACTTCCCTAATCAGGTGAAGGGAAAACCATGGACATTGGCCTGGCCAATGTTTGTCCATATCAAGTGCTTGCATTGCCTTCAACCAATACTGAGGTTCAGTTGTTGAATCATCCTTTAAAAAACCCATCCTTATATCCTTGAATGACATTTGATTGTGTTACACTGAGATGACCGATGAGGTCAGGATGCAACATAATAATTGCATACCAAAAGTCAAGAAAAGCAGTTAGAGTCAACCTAACTAGAAACCGTACGACTTGTAGTCCTGAATAAATTAGGCTGGTCCAGGTCCTGAACTTAAAAGTTTATATCACACCTCACCTAACTTGGATATAATAGGTCCATTCGACTACAAATTGTCAATGCATTGCAGCGTCCAAATTATTTCTCAATTCAGTAAAACACCCCAAAATTGGTAAAAGATCATCCAAATAATAAACACACTTGTGTTCATGTATGTACAATATCTAGTTTAGATGTGCTGAGTCAGCAAACAGCTTCACATTTTAGCTATAAAGAAGTACTCAGTTGGTTTCCTCAGAAGCTTACTCTGGTGACAGTGAACAGCAGAGATCTTAAAGCCATGTAGCCATAGATGCATTTACTTAGGCTTGTGTGTGTAATAATCATGGCAAAGAAAAACATCTATGATGTGTTAGTCCTGGAGTTATCCTGAGTAGCTTCATGTAGGTGGCTGCTCACTATAAGAATAAACAAGGCCAAAAAAATCCAAATGGACTCAAAATAGAATATAACCACATCCCCTATTCCTGATGAAGGCTAGAGCATCAGCCCAAACATCCAGGAGCAAGGAAAAGACCAAATATTACCAAACAAACGTATTGCATTGTTTTGAGAAGAAAGAAATGAACTGACACTGCACCTCACCAAGGCAATGCAATACAATACATCACTAACCCAATCTTGGGTCATTAAGGGGAAATGAAACTAGATTTAACACTTCACCTCACCAAGGTAATGCAATACATCACTAACCCTATCAGGGTCATTAAGGGGAGTGGCCATATATAGTTGTACATGAACATTCATCTAACATCCCCCTCCCCCCCTCCCCCCCTCCCCCCCTCCCCCCCCCCCCCCCCCCTCCACATATTATATTACACGTTCTAGATATCGAGCCATATATTAAAGACATTGAAGAACAACAGAGGTGTCTGTTTGAAGTATAAATATGGCGTAGGTGGAGTGGGAAATTCTGTGGCAACAACAAGATAGCCTTATGTTCTGTGTAAACTAATAACTGACATATATTTGTTAGAAGACTGAGAAAGGAAGAGTGAAAGATTTTCCAGACTTGCTATTGGTCAGTTTTGGAGACAGTAGGAGCTGGGTTGTTCCAGTTTGCCATTACTACAAGTATTATTGCCTTAGTCTCTGGATTATCATGGTTACATGTAATAGATAATTTCTCTATGCTGCTAAAGTAAGTTGTTAAGAACCATCAGATTTGGAAAACATTGTACAACAAATTTAGGCATGGCCAAGATTTGACACAGAACTCCAGTGTTCATCTATTTACCAGACCTATGCCAAGATTTATACTTCAAACTCACATATTATCATAATATACTTGATCTCCACGTTTGCATATTCATTATTAATGTTTACTATCAAAACACTGTGATTGTCAGGCTTCAGCCCTGACTGGCTGCTGCAAAGATCAAACTAGTATAAATATAATTGCTAGATAGAATTTATAAATAGAGCTAGAACTCATGACTTCAGACTATCAACACATAGGTCAACCATGATATCAGGGGCAGATCCAAGATTTTATTAAGGGAGGGGGTTCACTTCTGGTTAAATTGAAAAATAAGTGTTTGCATGCTATTGCATGCAGGAAGAGTTTGCATGACCACCCACACTTTCTCATGATCACTCTTTCAGTTGTGAATGATATATATATACTGTACATTTTCTCCAAAGGTATGGCTAACCTCAGTCGTGTGCCCTCAAAAGCCAAAACCTAACCGACTGTCAGTGGCCTACCACATCATATTCAGTACATGTATATTGACTGCTAAATGTTAACACATACCGTGTATTTACCATTATTGTAGATGGTAAATTTTAACATTATTATTACCATCATGTAGTGTTGAGGGTGTAATCAGACTATCATTGATTAAAACCGTTGAATATAACAATAAGTGCAGAGAAACAGAAATTTGATGCTAAAAAGCAATAATCAGTGAAGTGTAAGGGTTTATAATACCAATATTTTGCGAGGTTGACACATGACAAATTCTTTAACCACTTCTTCTGGTATAATACTAATGCCTTTGTGGTATTGTAGCATTGCAAGTACATTTAGTTGCTCCTGAGACATTGTACTTCTAAGAGAAGTCTTGAGAAAACGTAACACACTGACTGATAGACCTTTCACACTCACAGGAAGTAACTGGTAAAGTAATTGAAATTACCAAAAGAGTACGTATGTTGGGAAAATAATCATAAAGTTTGTCCTAAAGTATTTAGCGTCAGAGCCAGTTCGCATCCCCTTTCCACTTGCATTCCCATAGACAGCTTTACTGGTACAGTACTAGCTAAGCTAGATGTTCAGGCTAATAGCTAGCTAGCTACATAGTACAGAAACTGGAAAATTAGGCTAACTATTTCAAGATGGCTTTAGGCTAAGCGTAGCTAATCTGGCCACCTAGTTAAGAGCTGACTACTTACCTTGTCCTCGAAAAGTACTCTTTTATTCCACACAGCCTGTCTGCAAGGGTATTTAACCCCCTCTGCAGTCCAGGGCAGGCTTGGGCAGTCTCATCATCTTCATATTCTGCTACTCGACTGTTGTTCTAATATAAGCTACAGTGTACTTAAGATCTAAAACTCTTTTGTCAAGCTTGGGGTTTAGCTAGAAGAAGTTAGGGAGAGACTCTGGTGGCAGAAAATTACCAAGGTTGGTATCTGTTAGGTCTCTTGTGGTTGGAGACTCTAACAGTGATCTCTAGATAGTGCACATCTAGATAAGCACATGTGTATACAATATTCCTCTCTGACCTGTTTGTATGTTGGCTCTCACATAGAGGACCTAGGGATAAATACATCAGCAGAGTTTTGTGCCTACTGGCCACTCACCATGGCCTTGCTATGCCCCCAAAACCAATTATAACAGCCAAGGTAGGTTGGATAGATTGGTATTTTAATACTTCTCTCGGTCCTGCTTGTTTTCAGTCTGTCTGTGTTTCTTTGCCCTCAATGGAAGCCCACACAGATGACCCAGGAAGGGTGTGGCCAGAGGGGAATGAAGCAACACTTGTGATGACCAAGAAGTACCCCAGTCTAGCGGCATGGAGGTCGAGTTGGTTGTGAAATGCATGGAGTTGCGCAGAGAGGCAGGTGGATAGGTCAATATGGATGAAAGGTGTCACTGCAGGAGGTAGACCTGGTCTGTTTGCAGATACCCATGGAGAAGCCTGGGTTACTCCCAGGGTGGAGGAGGAAGCTGATGAACATTGTAGTCCTCATCCAGTTGAAATGGCTTGAGCCGGTCAATGGAGACTGTATCTGAGTGTCCTGGAAGAGCAAGCTTGAAATACTTGTTGTTCCCCTCCATAACTTGGAAGGGTCCATCATATCGGCACTGCAGAGGTTTGCGGGGGCGTCATGGCAGAGAAAAACAAACCGGCATGATTGTAGTTCATCAGGGACTCTTGGATTGGGACATCCATGGTGAAAGGTTGGAGTGGCCTTTAGGTTGTGCATTGATTCACACAGTTAGAGTTCATCAACACCAATTACTATTACATTTACATTCGTTTGTGAGTCTTTGTGATAGGGGGCTCTTGCAGTGGCCAGATTATATATATAGCAGTAGCTAATCAAGAAGTTAAAGAAAAAACGGGGGAATAACATAGGTCTTTCTTCACTGCTGCATACCTATCTCTGACATAAATGAGTTCTCATTCACATCACCCAGATGTGGTAGTGGACATGATAGCCATGAGTGTAGCAGGTTCTCACAAACATGTCCATCTCTTAGCCTCATGTTTCTCTTGATGGTCATTGAATGTGCATTTTATTTTTCCGTACATCTTTGAAAGTTTGGCCCAATGAAATTTATTCTCACACCAAATTTATGAGTTATATTTTCGTATAGTTTCCAATAGGAAAAGTTGCTCTTTACAGGTATTTTTGGTATCAAATTGTTGCTTATTCTATCAGCTTGGTGGTGGTGGTGGTGGTGGTTGGGAAATACTAGTCAAAACCTAAGAATATTTATAAGAAATTTGTAATTACCATAACATTTTTCCTCCTCTTTCCTCAGGTATTTTTGGTAAAATTTTGGAAAGCGCACAGAACAAGCATCAGCTCAACCGTTCAACAGTTTTATACCAAAATTAGAGGAAAGAAGTAAAAATTATTTCTTCTTTTTTTAACTACTGTTGTTTGTTTGTTTTTAATACTGTTCCAAACAATAGGTGGAAGTTAATTTATTATTAATGTCAAGACCTTATTTTAATGTAGCAATAAGGATATTAATGATTCTCTAGCCTAATTAAGGCTAGAGTATCTAGCTGAAATGTCGTGTGAGTAAATTCAAGTTGATTATTGAGCCAGCCATTGTATTTTTAGTTTTTAAACCTTCACTGAAGGTGACCAACAAGAGAATTGGTAGGGGAAATATTTGTACAGTGAAACTTCTGATAATGGATAAGCTCGGGATCTACCTCTTTCAGAGGTAATTTCGTATGGAGTATTATATAACCAGGGCACTTTCCGATTACCCTTTGTTAGGGTCGTGTGAGTAAATTCAAGTTGATTTTTGAGCCAGCCATTGTATTTTTAGTTGTTAAACCTTCACAGAAGGTGACCAACAAGAGAATTGGTAGGGGAAATATTTGTACAGTGAAACTTCTGATAATGGATAAGCTCGGGATCTAGCCTTTTGTCCTCTTTCAGAGGTAATTTTGTATGGAGTATTATATAACCAGGGCACTTTCCGATTACCCTTTGTTAGGAGGGTTGACCTCTTTGATAGTACCCTTTCTCAGAGGTTTAACTATAAAGATAGTATAACGATCAAAACCACTCCATGCTCTGTCATACCTACTTGTATACTGTAATGTATTCTAACCATGAGGACTGTGGATACTAAATTTATTGAAAATACATGACTATACAGTATTCTGTGATAGTTGTCAGTTAACCCTGGATATATTATTGATAGTACATGTATATACTGTTGGATCAAATTCTGGCCAGCCAGTATTTATGAAGTTTTAAAGTGTTTTTTCTTTTTTCTTTTTCCTTGTTTTGAGCGAATATATTTCTATGCAATTGTGGATATATATGTCAAGTTTTGTTAAGTGATGTCTAGCTTGAAGCTGGACAAATTTTAAATGCTGTTTCTTCCATTCGTTGGTATCTGAATGAGAGGTCAATAAGGAAGGTGTATAGTTCGTGAGGACTGGAAATACTCCCTCCTCACGATTTACTCTGGGGAAACTTTGTCAGGGTCACCACTGTAGCCGACCCCTGTAACATTATTGAGTTGGTTAACTGAAAATGTTTTTAATATCTCTCAACCACACAGGAATACATTTTATATGAGCAGTTACGTCATTATACATGACACAGTTTGGTAGAGGATGTCAGATATGGCACCACTACAATATAATGCAACATTGGGGGGGTTCAGAGAGAATGAATCTCCGTACACTATAAACACTATATTATATATTAGGACCTAGAATTCAAATATGGATATGAGCACACATGCATGGACAGGTAGGTATGAAGGAGAACCTACATAATTATATTGGGTATGTGAGGGTCAGGATAATCATGGCTCCCGTTCTGAGAGTGTTTCTTGTAGTGTAAAGAACCTAACACAAGTTTGACCCATCCCATCGTACTTTAGACAATATTGACCTGCTAGTATGAATAGGGCAATGAGGAATAAAGGGCCACAGAGCAACTATACAAATACCTATTAATATAGAGAACAAATTTATAAAAAGACTTTATACAGTTCCCATCTCCACTCCACCCGCATAAATAATGATAACTAATAAAGCACACGGAAGCAGAATTGCACATTTTGGAGGAACTCACCATCTGATACAACACGTATGGTTGCTGTTGCAGCAGTTATTCCAGCACATTTCAAGACCTTCCCATCTGTAGATGGAATGGCAGTGAAGCTAATGTCGGATGAGGTTAGAATGTTGCTTTGGAATGTCAGAGTCACTGAGAAGTCAACTCCGCCCTCCATATGTGTGGTAGTAGCACCTACAGTGTCTGTGTCACTCAAGGCTACCACACGTCCACTATCATATTCCCATATCAATGAACCACTATATCTTCTGCAACTGGCTATGACTGTGTCTCCAGAACATACTTCATCAGGAAATGTTAACACATTGGCTGCTGCAATATTACATACAGGATTAAACAACAAGTTCATATATATTTACACACACAATATGCCATATTACATACACATCGTGTCTTATAACTATATACATGTACAGATAATATCCATGTACGCATGCATATTCCATATAACTATATATGTACATAATTATAATATGCCATATAACTATACACATGCACACATATTCCATAAAATTACACATAATAACATGTACACATAATATGCCATATAAGTATATATAATATGCCATATAACTATATACATGTACACATAATAAGTCCATATAACTATATACAGCACATACTATAGTGTGTACAATCACTCATATATTATATACCCTTCTACTATATATACAAATACTACAGTGTGTGTATAGTCACCCATACATTGCTACTACAAGGCCCTCATGGAATAAACATTCAGCAAACATTAACCTTAGCTCCTTTTATGCATCTTCATACATTTCAGGGCTGTTAAGTTCAGAATATGTATGAGTAAGATCTATGACCAGATGCCACTGAAAAGAACTGGCTTGCAAAACCAATCTAGTGGTCGATAGTCAAAATACCGGACTTCATGAAGACATTTGATTCATATATTGCTCATTTCCTGCTAATTTCTTTATTGTATACTCTGGCAGCTTTTTGGAACACTTAATGACTTGTGTAAAGTTTTGAACTTGTAACATAGTTCCTCACTAGCCATTTAAGCCATCAGAATACTAGCTAGTGTACCATCCACTCAGAGGAACTCCTAAAGTTAGTCTTGCTCTGCCTGAGAGTTTTGCTTCTGAGGCCAAGGCCTAGGGCTACACCAAAATAACCTAGCCCTATGCCTCTATAACTAAACTAGCTCAACATGATCCCTGAGAAAAATTTGATTATGTGTATCTGCTTCCATTAGTAGGAAACACATCATCCATGGTGACAGTTTTGTGGGGACAGAGAGCAGTCAGTGTAGCACTGCATAGCTTTTTTGCTTTCATTAATGAAGCAGATGCGTATACCAAAACATTGTATTCAAATGAAAATATATTCTTTAAAAAAGTTGTCTAAAACAAAATATAATTTTAAAATAAACCAGTTAGCGTTCCTTCAGCAAAATGTTCAGCTGTTGCCTCTAATTTAGCTACAACATAGCTGTTCATCCTCAGGTTTGCCAAAACTACCAAGTTGATGACTTTAGCTTCATATTAGTCTATAAATTATCATCTCTAGACTTCCCATCAGTATTACATAGGATTTAATCAATAGACCAGGCACTTGCTCCATGTAACCATCCTAACCATACATAGTTGCAAACTCTATAATATGTGCTTACTTTCTATAATATATATAGTCCTTATATGACTGGTATATACATACAAGCATATTATACCTACATACTGTACATACTCGTATATAAACTGGTGTATACACATACACATATGCGTATATGTATAGCACAAGTGCAACATACCTGTCAAGAGGTTAACAAGATGCTTGCCCTGCCCTACACAGTTGCTGGCTGTTATGGTAAATGTGTAGTTAGTGTTGTAAAGGAGAGTAATGACAGCACGTAAGGTATAAGGAGTAGAGGTCTGTGGAGAACTTAGAGACACAGCAGAAGGTGAGACCTTCAGAGTGGGAGTTCCTCTCCCAGTAGTGATGGTGACCTGCAGGGTCAGTCTCAAGGTTGTGGCTTCATAGCTAACATCAGCTATGTTCACAGCATACGTGACTGGAGGAGTGGCTGGATAAAGAAACAGAAAATAGTCTCAATATTGTATAGAAAATAGTATCAACATAGTCTCAAATTTATATAATTAAATAGTCTCAATTTTGTATATAAAAATAGTGTCAAGTATGGCAAAGGCAGGCAAGTTCAACATGGCAGGAACAAACCAGTACTATCTGGCTAAGTGTGGCAGGAGCAAGCAAGTTCAACGTGGCAGGAACAAACCAGTACTAACTGGCTAAGTGTGGCAGGAGCAAGCAAGTTCAACGTAGCAGGAACAAACCAGTACTAACTGGCTAAGTGTGGCAGGAGCAAGCAAGTTCAACATGGCAGGAAAAACCAGTACTAGCTGGCTAAGTGTGGCAGGAGCAAACAAGTTCGACATGGCAGTAACAAACCAGTTCTAGCTGGATCAGGTTGACTATTGCACTTATGTTGTGGGCAAAGTCTGGAACCTTGGTTTACCATTAATATTTTTGTGCGCGTTCATGATCCTGATTTATATATATCAAAATGTAGCCAATGCAGTATGCTTTCTGATGGCAGTTTATTTTTTTGCCATTTACATGTTTATCTTTTGGAACTACATGGAATGTGAAGAAAAATCAGCCACGAACTCATTCAAGTAACAATTTACAGCATCAAGTCTTGAATGGCTATAATAACTGTGATTGATATATAGAGCTGTAGAAACACTACAACTTGCCGAGAAATATTTTATATATATTTTATTAAAGTGGACTTATGTTCATGTGAAGGGGTTCAAAAATTATAAATACAAACACGAAAAAAAACCTTTGTGCTTACGACTTTGGAGCTCTATAGATTCTGCACACTTCATTGTATGAACTTGATATAAGCACAAATGATAGATCTCTCTGGGTGCTCTCTTTGGATATAAAAAAAAAAGTTACATGAGTATAACTATGCTAAAGTTATATGCAGCGAAAGTGGAAGTCCTAAAAATCTCTGTGCCTGTACTGTTTGTAATTGGCAGATTGGAAAATGCTAGCCTGTTATCCGTGGCTAGAGGAAGCCCTACGCTACAAATCGAGCGTATTCATTAGGTAGACTAGATTAGGCAAGTAGGGTGCTGAAATTTTTTTCGACAGACATTTTTCCCAGCACTCACACATTTGTTAGCACCTAAATCAAATTGGCAAGTTGTAGAGTAGGCCTTCCTCTAGACATAGAAAACAATTTTAAACTGGCTAACACTTTCCCATCAGGAACCACAACTACAGATAGTACAGGCAAGGTACACCCTTTGTCTGCATGTAATTTTAGCATAGTTATACCTATATGTGCAGCTTAATACCAAAAGAGAGCACACAGAGAGATCTATCAGTTGAGCTATATATCAAGTTCATTCAGTGAAGTGTGCAGAAACTATGGAGCTCCAAAGTTATAACTACAAGGTTATGAAACCACGTTTTCCAGACCCCTTGTCCTCCTTAAGGATGGGGATGTGCAAGACTAAATATAATATTGTATGGGTCCTCATTATTATTGACTACATGTCTGTAGTGTGCAGAATAGCAGCTGCTTAAAAGAAAGCAGTTCTAAAGACTTCCTAAGACCCTGCACTATAAATACCTCCGCACGTACATGTGTATTAGAGTGTAATAGAATGCACCCTGATAGTCCTAGCATGCCCAGTACTTGTACTGGGATGTGCATACTCATTCTAAGGGGCCGCAATAGCATAAACTCTGGCTGTTAAGGCTCTCGAAGTTTAGCACACATAAAGTTGTCAAGCACCCATTTCTTTGTCGTTAGTCTTTGTTAGGCGTCCTTATGGTGTTTGACTGTGAAGAGCTGATATTGATGTCATTGAAAAAAGTACCAATTATGTGCATATTAGCTGCACTGCCTAGGCAACTAATTTCAACAAAACATTTAGGCAGGAATTTTTCGTTTTTACTAGATACTGATTGAGATAATGAATTCATAATGTTATGCTTAACATGTTAACTTCAATTGTCTATAGTTGTCTGGAATATCCAGATGACCATCTTGATGCTTATTTTCAGTAAACTTCTAGCCCTTTACTCAGTCTTCACAGCCCATGAAGTCTCCCAAACACTTTCTAACATACCTAACTATTGTACATTTGACTTGTGAAAAATGCCAATAGCGAGCGTGTTGCAAGAACTGTTCTCATCATTAGCTAAAAGGAGATTTTTACCATGTAGTTAGGATGTCCAAATAGTTCTGTAGCGAACCTGTTTCCAAGAAAAAAATCAAATGTTTGAATGGTCATCACTAGTTCCTTCTTAGTTCACCTGGAAAGACTTACTCCTTCACAATCTACCTCGAGAAATTAGCTCCTTCTTCGACTAGCTTGTAAGATATCCTCAGTTCATCTTAAAAAAATATGGAAAGTGATTAGTTTATTTTTCTGTGTGTGTGCACTCTTTTAGCAGTTTAGTAAGTGCCTATTCCCAGTTAAGCCTGTTTTATTGCAGGGTGGAGTTAGAAGAGGGTGCTAAACAACTATGGTATATGAAGCATAATATACAATCATAAATACTGCAAGGCAAGTAGTAGTAGCAATCCATGCACAACAGCAACATTTTTAGTCATCTACGTACAGTAGAGGAAGGGTGCTTGTAGCAAGTGCCTTGAAGCACATGTGAATGTGCACAACTGGCACATGTGTCAACCAATGGTGTGCATCTATTGGAAGTATAGTAGGGTAGTAGAAGACAAGCACGTGAAAAAATCAGAAGTTTAGTGTTTGGTGTTGAAGTTATGGGATATCACGGCGGAAAAGATGCGCAAAATGTGACTCAAATGGCAAGAAATATGGGATAGATAGAAAGAGAATTGATTGAAAGACAATACTACTACATACACTCGATCCGTACCTATTATCATTGTCCTACATGTACACATGCGCATCACATTACTAGCCAGTCTGTATACACATTGCTATTCGTGAACTACCAATTCTGATTCAGTGGCATCGCGACCAAAGAGGGCGATCCCCTTATTATCTATGTGTATACAGCTTCCAAGGGCAACACGTTGAAGAGCCCAGGAGGTCCCCCACCTATCAGAAAGAGGCGACCAAGAGATGAGATCGACAGACCCCAATTGGAGCACACCACTATGTAGGATGGCAGAGATGAGATGCCCCTTCGACGATAGCGACTATGTCATACCCGACGTTGACCCAGTACTGGCAGCTGCACTCCTGTCAGCACACTCGATGACCCACAGGACTGGGCCACCGCAGACGGCCAGGGTAGAAAAGGTGAAAAGGCCACACATCACATCAGCAGGCACCTCAGAAGACTGGACATACTTCAGATCTAGGTGGGGTGACTACGTCAGGGCCACCAAGCTAGTCGGACCGGACCTGGTCATGCAACTGCTACTAGAGTGCTGCGACGATCAGCTGCACAGGGACCTCACCCGTAACGCGGGGGTCACCCTGGCTGGAAAGACTGAGGACGAAGTATTCGCCTCCATAAAGGCACTGGCGGTGAGGGAAGAGAACGCCATGGTCGCCCGAGTCTCCCTCCATAACATGAAACAGGAACGCGATGAGCCGATACGGGCATTCGGCGCACGACTGAGAGGACAGGCAAGTGTATGTAAATTCATGAAACCATGCAGTGGATGTGGGCACATTGTAGATTACTCCGAGGAGAATGTGGCAGACATACTAAGCAGGGGGCTCGCTGACTCAGAGATACAAATCGACCTCCTCGGGGACGCAAACCAGGAGATGACAGTGGAACAAGCCCTACGTTTCGTGGAAGCCAAGGAGGCTGGGAAGAGGTCGGCATCGAGACTGTCCATCTCCGAAGCGCTGGGAAGCACATACAATCTGAAAGAAAAAACCCTGCCTTACAAATTCAAAATGATCAACGTCCCAGGCATCAAGAAAAAGACACCAGACGCCCTCTCAAGGTACACCACCGGCACGCAGGACCCAGACTAGAGACCCTAACGGACGATGCACACTCTGCCTCGGACCAAACCTTGAGACCCACAACCACGATCCCAACGAACCTTATGACCGGCATCTCCACAGATGAGTCACACATATCCGACCACTTGGACACCACAACCCAAGAATCACTCGCATCGACCATGGACTCCATACAGCCTATCAGCTGGGAGCAAGTACAGACAGCTACATCTTCAGATGATGACATGATGCTTCTCCTTAACACCATTGAAGACGGCTTCCCGGACAGACACCACCTAGTACAACCGACTACCACACCCATCGGGACCACCTCTACTCCATCGATGGCGTTGTGGTGTACAAAGACCGACTAATCATCCTGCCAGCACTTCGACCAACATGCCTAGCAGCCCTCCATGCAGCTCACCAAGGTACATCCGCAATGATAGCCAAGGCAGAGTCATCCATATTCTGGCCAGGGATCACTGCCGACATTGCAGCTACCAGAACGGATTGCAGGATCTGCAACGGGATGGCCCCATCCCAGGCAGCCATGCCCCCCATCCCACCAGCCCTACCAGTGTACCCATTCCAGTACATATGTGCTGACCTTTTCCACCATCTAGGGAAAAACGACTTAGTGGTGATTGACCGATACTCCAACTGGCCTATTGTGGAGAGATCAAGAGATGGTGCAAAGGGCCTCACCGATGTCCTGAGAAAGACCTTCTCAACGTATGGCATCCCCGACGAGCTAGCCACAGACGGTGGCCCTGAGTTCACGTCACACATCACCTCAAACTTCTTGAAGACATAGGGAGTAAACCACAGGCTGAGCTCAGTCGCCTACCCTCACAGCAACTGCAGGGCGGAAATCGGAGTAAAAACCATCAAGAGACTAATATCCGGGAACACAGGCACAGACGGAGACCACTCAATTGACACATTTCAGAAGGCTATGCTCCAATACCGGAACAGCCCAGACCCATCCACAAAACAGTCACCTGCTGAATGCGTATTCGGACGACCAACAAGAGACCTGATACCAGTCCTCCAAGGGAAATACATACCACACCAGACCTGGAGCAACACACTAAACCTAAGAGAACAGGCACTCCAAAACCTACATCACATCAACCAGGAACGCTGGAGCGAGCATACTAAACCCCTCACTCAACTACAGACAGGAGACACCGTCAGGGTAAAAAACCAGACCGGTCACCACCCCAACAAATTGGATCGCACCGGCACAGTGATCAAAGTGAGGCAGTACCACCAGTACCTGGTGAAGATGGACGGCTCAGGGAGAGTCTCCCTCAGGAACAGGAACTTCTTGAGAAGATACACCCCACACCAACAACCTGCAGCCAAACTAACCATCTCCCAAGATATCGCACAAAGCCTTCAAACCAAGACCACCACCTAAGCTCCACCATCAATCACCAAAACCACACCAATGATGCCAACACCCACTAAAACCAAAGACCAAACCAACTCGGACCACATCCCGACAGGAAACCTCCCAACACCTATCACACTCATGGACACCACGCCCACCATTGCCACCCCTGGAACAAACCGGACCCTGAACCAGGATACAACCCCCAAAGAAGCCACGGTCGCCCAGCCTAGGAGACTGCACTACACCCAGACAGCCACCCCAGACCCTGGACTTAGAAGATCAAAGAGAACCCATCGGAAACCAGACTACTACTACTCTGGAACATACTAACTACTCAGTCTCCAACCACACTGGCCAAAGACTTGGGGGGAGATAGACAATACTATACTACATACACTCACACACAATCGATCCGTACCTATTATCATTGTCCTACATGTACGCATGCGCATCACATTACTAGCCAGTCTGTGCTATTCGTGAACTACCAATTCTGATTCAGTGGCATCACGACCAAAGAGGGCGATCCCCTTATTATCTAATTGAGAATTATTATGAGCTAATTAATGCCATTAGGAAGGAAAAGAGGAGTAGGAACTCAATAGAGGATCACCAATTGTTTCGTGATTCAGTAAAACATCCCAAATTGGCAAAAGATCATCCAAACAATGAACACGCTTGTGGATATGTATGTGCAAGTTGGGGTGAGTCTTCACATTTTAGCTACAAAGAAGTACCCAGTTGGTTTCCCCAAAGCTTACTCTGGTGACAAGTTAACAGCAGAGAACTTAAAACCAACTATAGGTGCTTGTGCTCCATACATCTACTTAGGCTTGTGTGTAATAATCATGGTAAAGAATAACATCTATGATGTGTTAGTCCTGGAGTAACTTCATGTAGGTGGCTGCTCACTATAAGAATAAACAAGGCAAAAAAAATCCCAATGAACTCGCAGTAGAATACAACCACCTCCTCGATAATTCCCTATTCCTAATAACAGCTAGAGCATTAGCCCAGACATCCAGGAGCAAGGAAAAGACAAAATATTACCAAACAAATTGTTTTTAGAAGAAAGAAATGAAACGTGATCTAACACTGCACCTCACCAAGGCAATGTAATACATCACTAACCCAATCATAGGTCATTAAGGGGAGGGGCTGCTACAGTTTTGCATCAATATTCATGAGCAAACATTCCCCCTCGTACATGTACTCCATTACCAGTTCTAGATACAGAGACACATTTTGGAGACATTGAAGAATAACACAGATAATTACCGAGATGTCTGTTTGAAGTATAAATATGGCATAGGTAGAGTGGGAAGTTCTGTGGTGAAAATAAGATAGCCTTGTGGTTCTGTGTAAACTATTATTACTCATAACTGACATTATCTATTTGTTAGAAGACTGTGGAGGGCAGAGTGAAAGATTTTCCAGACTTGCTATTGGGCAGTTGTGGAGATAGGAGCTGGATTGTTCCTGATTGCCATCACTAAGAAGTGTCATTGCCATAGTCTCTGGATTATCATGACTATAATAGATAGCTTCTCTATGCTGACCTCGAGTAAGTTGATAAGAACCATCAGGTTTTGCAAACATTGTATAACAAATTTAGGCATGGCCAAGATTTGACATAGAACTCCAGTGTTCATCTATTTACCAGACCTATGCCAAGATTTATAGTTCAAACTCACATATTAGCATATACCAGAGTCTCCATGTTTGCATATTGTTTACTATCAACACACTGTATTCTCTAGATACTGCACTCCTACAGTAGATAAGTGCATTTGAATATAATAGTCCTCTTTGACCTGTCTGTGTGTGTTGGCGCTCATATAGAGGACTAGTGTTAACATGACAGGCTAAGTACATCAGCAAAGTTTTGTGCCTGCTGGCCACTCACCCTGGCCTTGCCATGCCCCAAAAGCAATCATAACAGCCAAGGCAGGGTACAGTATAGGTCACCAAAACATGCTGGTTGCGTTTATTTTGAACACTTACTGTTTCCAACCGTTACTAAAATTGAACAACCAACGTGTGGCAGAACCAGCCAATGAACTATAAACTGGACAACACATGTAGTTAACCATGCATACAACTTTAGCTAATTTAAGGTCATTACTGTAAGGACAGCTGGCAGCCCATATAAGGACTTGCCAACTGCTCCACGTGATTGATTGTGATGTCAAGTTTTGGCAGTGCCAGCAATGGACACACTGTGGAAAAAAAAGACAAGCTGTTGTTTCTAGATTGAATATCATAGTTAGTACTTAGAGGGGTGAATATCGTAGTTGGTATACTTAGAGGGGTGAATATTGTAGTTAGTACTTAGAGGGGTTAATATTGTAGTTAGTATTTAGAGGGGTGAATATTGTAGTTAGTACTTAGTTACTTAGAGGGGTGAATATTGTAGTTAGTATTTAGAGGGGTGAATATTGTAGTTAGTACTTAGTTACTTAGAGGGGTGAATATTGTAGTTAGTACTTAGAGGGGTGAATATTGTAGTTAGTATTTAGAGGGGTGAATATTGTAGTTAGTACTTAGAGGGGTGAATATTGTAGTTAGTACTTAGAGGGTTGAATATCGTAGTTAGTACTTGAGGGGTAGTTAGCACTTAGAGGGGTGAATATTGTAGTTAGTACTTAGGGGGGTGAATATTGTAGTTAGTACTTAGAGGGGTGAATATGAATATTGTAGTTAGTACTTAGAGGGGTGAATATTGTAGTTAGTACTTAGAGGGGTGAATATTGTAATTAGTACTTAGAGGGGTGAATATTGTAGTTAGTACTTAGAGTGTTGAATATTGTAGTTAGTACTTAAGGCTTGTCCACACTGCACAATAACTGGATGCGCATTGAGACACACTAGCTACCAATAGAGTCTCAATGCGCGTCCAGTCACGACGTCGCGTCCATACTGTCATGACAATAAACCAAACGCCCATAAAAACCACTCCCCTCCAAGAAAACTGCACTCACGTCACAATGCACAATGGATACAGTGTTAGTTGTTGGATTTCTTCTATTATGGACGAGATACCTACAGACGCGAAGGAAGCATACGCTGCAGAGGAGAAGAAGGATTTATAAATAGAAAAAGGCAATACAGTAGACGGATGGCGCTCCATGAACTCCATAAAAGAAGGCTGCGGAGGTAAAATTTTCGAAGTCTATAATAGTATTTAGCTTGATCTTTGCCTGCTATAGGTCCTTTTATTGTGGCAATGATGGCTGGCTACCAGCATCCATCTGTGTGCCAGGTTTGGTGCAAGCCACGCAGTAAGCACTGGTGGGAATCAGCTACAACTTCATAAATGATTCTGTTTCTTTGTACTCCGTCGAGTAGCTCCTAGACACTGGCATGGCTCCACACACTGATCAGCGCTCTTGTTTCTTCATAGTTTCAGCCTGCAGCCATATAGCCAGCGTGGTTTATCTTTTAACGTGCACCCGCGTAATTAATTTTACGCTTGGATTTGTTGCTCTAGCTCGACTCACCACCTATCGAGGTGGACTGGACCTAATGCGCATTAGGTCCAAGAAATCTAATTCGCATTCAGTGTGGATGCAACGAACGCGCATTCGTTGAGATCTAACGCGCATTCAGTGTGCAGTGTGGACAGGCCTTTAGAGGGGTGAATATCATAGTTAGTACTTAGAGGGGTGAATATTGTAGTTAGTATTTAGAGGGGTGCTTTGCTAACATTTGGTAGCGGCTAAAGAGCTATAGCTAGAAGTTGTCTGGTAGTTGGATACAGTGTGTATATTGTGGGAAGTTAATGGACTCCCCCTCTTTTATCCCCCTCTTTTATTAACTAGGAAAACTAGGCAAGGAACCGAGTATACCAGGCTATCAACAGACCACATGTTCGGTCGACAATTGATTATATCACCTTCAGGACTAGACCATCATCGCCATCTTTAACAGTAATGCCACGCTCAGTCGACATGGCCTCGGAGCAGACAAAAGAATACTCTGAGGATGACCACATCTCCTCTCAAACAGATGCTAAGACTGATAAGCTAGCAGACATCATTTTGGTAATGATGCAGCGGCTGCAGCAGCAAAAGATTGACTCAGACATACGACAGCACGAGTTCAAACTGGTACTGGAGGCACAACAGAATGAATCAAGATTGGCATTGAAGGCACAAATGAAGGAAATGAGATTGTTGAAAGTGGAAGTCAACCGAAAGATGGATCTCTTGTTCAAGATGCTAGAGAAGCAAAGAACCCCATCTCTACCTCCCATCTCAGAAGAAGACCAACTAGTACCATACCTCAGCAGGTTTGAACAATACACGAAGAAAAAGGAGATAGCCATCACGGATTGAACTAGCCACCTACAGGACTTATTGACGGGGAACTACTTGGTGGGTTTCACAGAGGCTGAGCAGTTGATACCCGGCAATTACACAGCAGTCAAGGCAACCATATTAGATAAATTCTCGACCACATAAACCAGCTACAGGCTACAGTGGTATGGTGAAGAGGGATCAATGGAAGAGACAGTATTAGAGTTTGCTGCAAGACTAATGGAGATTTTTACTTGATACAAACACGGATGTGCATCTGTGGAAGCACTTCAGGAATGCCTCCTAATGGATTGTTTACTGCAATCCCTTACTCTGGATGTTGCAACCTGGGTAAGAGATAGGGCTCCCAAATTAATGCAACATGCAGCTGAACTTGCAATGGAGTACTGCCAAGACCGTCACATTGATAGGAGGAGAATCTACAAACAAAAAAAGAGCGGGTACGACAGGTTCTCAACAGAGAGTAGTAAAGGCAAATATACTACAACCAGTGAGAGGGCGGAAAAAGCCTTCCCCCTTGAAGATAACAACAAAAGACCAAGCTCAAAGACAAAGAGCAAGTTAAAAAGTACTATAAAGACAAAGGTGGACCCCAGTGTTTTGGGTGTGGAGAATGGGGCTACATCAGAGTGAATTGCCTAAGCCCCAAGTTATGAACATGGCAGTTGGTATTGGAAATGAAGACACGTTTGTCGAAGGCTGGGTGGATGGTGTGTCAAGAAACCATCTCAAATATGACTCAGCAACACAGATTACAGTAGTCTACTCGGATGTGGTACGACCTGATGCCTACTTGCCCGCACCATCTGAGGTCAACGAATAGGGGGACAATCTACCCTAAAAAAGGCACAGGTCATCATCAAGGTGGGAAACATTCGAAAGAGCTGTGGTGGTGGATAAGACAAAGCAGACTGATGCCTTGCTGGGGCAAGAATTAAATGAACTCAACGACATTACCCTTCAAGCATTGAGCACAATCCTGAGCCTAAAGGTGAGGTCGGGGGCTGAAGTGTTGTCAGACTTGAGACAAGTGATACCCTTGGAGGAAGTAGTGACTCTACACTTAGAGAAACGTTAACAAAGTCACAGAAATGACAGCAAGGTAAGGCTGTCCAGATCGCAGTAATCACGACAGCAGACATGCTCAATGACAAGGAATACTTAAAGGCACAACAAAAATGCGACTCCACACTCTAGTCAGCCTGGGGCAGAAAGCAAACAACTGCATTCTAAATTTATGGTACAGAAGGATGTCTTGTTGAGTAGGACTTGTAACAACCTGGGAGAGCCGGGCATGCAAGTGGTGATACCTCAGTCAAACCGAAATGATCTAATCCATCAGACACACACAGGTCCAACTGGTGGTCATCTTGGGGCGGACAAGATGAGAGCTAAGTTGTCCAGATATTTTTTCTGGCCAGGGACAGACAGATTACTGAAGCATGCCAGTCATGTGAGTCATGCCAAAGACAGGCAAAGAAAGCCAAGATGAGAGCACCATTGATGAGTCTACCCACCATAGATAAACCATTCTCTTCTGTGACTGGATGTAATTGGACCTCTAACAACAACTACAGATGGCAACAAGTTTGTACTGCTATTGTTAATTTTGGGACAAGATATCCTGAGGTTATCCCCATGAGCAGGATCAATGCAGATCAAACGACAAGAGGCCTGTTGTAATTCTTCTCTCATTTTGGTGTACCCGATAAGGTGCTTACCGACAATGGAACCAACTTTATCTCAGCAACAATCCAAGATTTCTTCACCATCTTAACCATCAAACACCTCAGGTCGTCTTCCTACCATCTCCGAGACCAATGGGATGGCAGAGAGATTTAATGGTACCCTTAAAACCATGATCAAGAAAGCGTGCAGGAACAAGAGGCACTGGGACAGAGACCTACCCTGGCCACTGTTTGCCTACAGGGACACCCCATATGCTACCCTCAGTTTTTTGCCCTTTGAGTATGGTGCTCACCCATGTCCCGAAAAAGGACAAGACAATTCGGATCTATATAGACTTTTGGAAGCTGAATGCATTGACCACTCCAGATCCCTATATGCCAAGGGTTAACGACCTACTGGACTGCTTGAGAGCAGCTACCTATCTCTCTACTCTGGATATGACTAGTGGCTATTTCCAAGTTCACATAGCCCGGGATAACCAATGCAAAACAGCCTTCATCAGCCCAGTCGGAAAGTTTGAGTTTATCAGGATGCCTTTTGGGCTAAACAGAGCACCTGCCACATTCCAGTGGCTGGTGGATACATTGCTTGATGGCACCGAGGAATTCACCAGGGCTTACTTGGATGACATTGTCATCTTCAGTAAGTCCTGGGCTGAACATCTGCAGCACTTGGAAATAGTTTTCGACATTCTCAGCTCAGCAGGCCTAACATTGACGGGCAAGAAATGTAGCATCAGAGAGGCAGTGTTGTTTTCTGGGACATGTGGTGGAAGGAGGAGAGATCATGCTGGAAGAAGCAAAAGTAGAGGCTATAAAGAATTTCGACAGGCCCAGGACTGAGAAGGAGGTGTGGGCATTCCTGGGCCTCACTGGGTATTATAGATGCTTTGTCAAGAATTATGGAGGTATCTCAACTGTACTGTCAGACTCGATGAGAGCAAAAGCTTCCACTACTGCATCATGGATGCCTCAGTGTGAACAGGCATTCCAGCAGTTCAAGGCTGCCCTTCTCACTCAACCCATTCTCATCTGTCCAGAGATGTCTCAACTCTTTTTTTTTACAAACTGATGCCTCGGATCGAGGCATTTGGTGCAGTACTTAGCCAGCTAGTAAATGGCTCAGACATGCCTTGTGCTTACTACTCCAAGAAATTACTGGCCAGAGAAGATAACTATTCAGCTACAGAAAAGGAGTGTTTAGCCATAGTCAAGGCTATCAAACATTTCCGTGTCTATCTCATTGGAACACGTTTTGAAGTGGTTATAGACCACAGAGCACTGAAGTTTATGCAATCTGACAGTAGCAGAGTAGCCTGTTGGGCCATATCACTGCACAACAATATGACTTCAAGGTTACTTACCGCAAAGGCTCTGACAACGGGAATGCTGACAGGTTATCAAGAAAGCCTGGGATTCCCTACCGTGCCGGGGAATGATGAGGGAGTATTGGCAGAACCAGCCAATGAACTATGAACTGGATAACACATGTAATTAATCATGCATGCACCTTTAGTTATCATGCTAAGTTAAGGTCATTACTATAGCTGGCAGCCCACATAAGGACTTGCCAGCTGCTCCACGTGATTGATTGTGACATCAATTTTTAGCGGTTCCTATAGGTAAACAGTGATGGCACTGATGGACACACTGTGAAAAAACAAGATAAGTTGTTGTTTCTTGATTGAGTATCATACATGTATTTAGTACTTAGCGAGGTGCTTTTGCTCAGAATGCTAACAAACGCAAATAAATGGTTCACATTTACGCGACCTTTAGCCCCAGCGATGCTAACTAAAAGTGAGTGCATCTGTGCGCATCCTTCCTAAGGTCACCAAGTGCATATGATTTGTGCCACGTGGGAAGTCATTTTTTAGCTGCTGGGACGCTTCTTTTCGAGCTTTTGAAAGGATATATCATCTTTGTTCTACAGCTATATACCAGTATAAGTTGTTGAAAAGCTATCCCGAAGCCCACAGTGAAAAACAGTGAGCAGATTCTGTGTAAGCCACTTCTGGTAAAGAGGTTGGCTCGGTTACTCCACCAGTGCTTCAGCCTTCTCCAGTTCTGTTCAAGATTCAATGAAGTTGGCATCCATTGCTCCACCTCCCTTGCTAGGCCACCTCCTTTCAGACCGTTGACTTGAAGGTGATCACTAAAAAGTGAGTCTACTAAAACAATCCAGAGGAATTTTTTAGTATAGCAAAGAACACAACAATTGAATTGAAACCACATTTTATAATCATGTAATTGAACAGTTCTCCAAGCAAAAACAAAATAAAGAGAGCAGCAATTAGAAATTATATATTTTAAAATTAGCTTCTGAAGCTCATCTGTACTGTTTCGCACAAGAGGGCTAGGATTATCTCTTCTTACAGTTCCACAACCTTCATTCTTCCCACCTGAAGTAGTGCAAGTCCCTTATTCCATATTCCAATTAAGCGCCGGTATCAGTGAGAGCACAGCAATGCAGTCGAGCACTGTCTTCTACCTGAAGCACTTTCGTTCTACTATCGAGCATAGGTTTATGCACCTCTAGCTTGCTATAAATCTGTATTAATAGCAAGAAAGAGGTGCAGAGAACGATGCTCGACTGTGGAATGAAAGTGCTACAGATAGGAGACAGACACTCGACTGCAACTGCTTCTTGATGTGACAGACACTCGACTGAAGTATAGAACAAGAGGCTTAGCTAGACAGCACTACTTCAGGTGGGAAGAATGAAGACTTTGAAATGAAGAGAAGACTTGAAAAATGCTCACTACCCAACTGAGGCTTACTAGCGCACCGTCACTTCTTTTTTTCAATTGCGAAGCACTTGCACATCAGCATGGCTAAGCGGAGAGTTATTTCTGTTTACTACCATTTGGTTTCCATTGCGCTGGTTAGCTTTTACGGTGGACATTTATTTGCATTCACGGTATACGGTTTTTAATATTGCAACTGGCATGTATTTTTTTGGCTTGTATATACTGTAGATAGATTGTCACTATAATACTTCTCTCAGCCTTGTCTGTTTTCAGTTTGTCTGTGTTTCCTTGTCCTCCATGGGGAGCTCACAAGATGACCCGGGAAGGTGGGCAATGAGGCAACACTTGTGATGACCAAGAAGTGGTCCAAGTGGCCGCTTTTCCACTTTTGTATATATAATGCAACGCTCGAGGGTCCAGAGAGAATCAATCTCCATACACTATGAACACTACTGTTTCAATATTGACTATTATATATATAATGCAACATTGGGTTGGGGAGGAGGGGGGGAGGGGGCAGAAAGAATCAATCTACATACACTAAAAGACTAGTTTCAATATTGACTAAATTACAACATTAGGGAGAATGAATCTCCATACGCTAGTTTCAATATCGAATATTGTATATATAATGCAACATTGAGGGGTCCAGAGAGAATGAATCTCCATACACTATAAACACAAGTTTCAATATCCACTATTGTACAATGTTGAGGGGTCCAGAGAGAATGAATCTCCGTACACTATAAACACTAGTTTCAATATCAATATTGAGGGGGCCAGAGAGAATGAATCTCCATACACTAGTTTCAATATCCACTATTGTATATATACTGCAATGTTGAGGGGTCCAGAAAGAATGAATCTCCGTACACTATAAACACTAGCTTCAATATATTATATATTAGGACCTAGAATTCAAATATGGATATGAGCATACATGCATGGACAGGTAGGTATGAGGGAGAACCTAAATAATTATATTTTGGTACATACTGTATGTGAGGATCAGGATAATCATGGCTCCCGTTCTGAGAGTGTTTCTTGTAGTGTAATGAACCTAATACAAGTTTAACCCATCACATCGTAGTTTAGACAATATTGACCTGCTAGTAACTGAATAGGGTAAAGAGCAACTATACAAGTACCTATTTAGCATGGAACAAATGCATTATTATGTTACATTCACCCCCCCCCCCTCCCCCCCCCCCACATAAGCACTAACAAATTAATGAAGCACACAGAGCATAATTGCATGTTAGTGGCTCACCATCTGATACAACACGTATGGTTGCTTCTGAAGCTTCTGTTCCAGCACAACGCAAGACCTTCCCATCTATAGCTGGAGTGGCAGTGAAGCTAATGTTGGATGAGGTTAGAGTGCTGCTTTGGGATATCAAAGTCACTGAGAAGTCAACTCCATCCACTGTATGTGTGGTAGTAGCACCTACAGTGTCCAAGTCACTCAAGGCTATCACACGCCCACCATCATATTCCCACACCAATGAATCAGCATCTGTGCTGCAATTGGCAGTGGCTGTGTCCCCAGAACACACTTCATTAGGAAATGTGAACACATTGGCAGCTGCAGTAATTACATACATGTTATCTATGATTAAGCAACAAAATAAAAATGTTCATAAACTATATACATAATGTCATATAACTATATACATGCACACACAATATGCCATATATGTACAAATAAGATGCCATATAACTATTCATGCACACACAATATGCCATATATGTACAAATAAGATGCCATATAACTATATATATGTACACACAATATGCCATATATGTACAAATAATATGCCATATAACTATATACATGTATACATAATATAACTGTATATATAAATGTGTACACATATTATGCCATATATGTACAAATAAGATGTCATATAACTATATTCATGTACATATATGCACAAATAAGATGCTATATAACTGTACACATATATCTACAAATATGATGTATATACCTGTACAGATAAAATGCCAAAAATATATTTAATTATTGTTATATTTTTATTCTCAATTAACTCTCAGTTGATTTAATAACTATAATAACCTTGTCAATAATCAACTTCAAATTGAATTCTCCGGATTATTCCTGATGAAGGCTAGAGCATCGTTATTATAATATGTTTTTTATACTATTATTATTATTATTATTATTATTATTATTATTATTATTATTATTATTATTATTATTATTATTATTATTATTATTATTATTATTATTATTATTATTATTATTATTATTATTATTATTATTATTATTATTATTATTATTATTATTATTATTATTATTATTATTATTATTATTATTATTATTATTATTATTATATATTTATTGTTTGTTTGTTTGTTTATGTTTTTACTATTATTACATTATTATATTATTACATTATTATTATTATTATTGTTATTATTATTATTATTATTATTATTATTATTATTATTATTATTATTATTATTATTATTATTATTATTATTATTATTTTCCCTTCTCCCCCCAATACAATTGATTATTATCTTAATTTTTTATGCTGAGGTGTGATTGAGGTGTGATTGAGGTGTGATTTTGTAGCACATTGTGAACAGCCGTGCATCTCCTGATCAAGTGCTGAAATTAGCTAGACTACTTTTTTCATTACGAGCTAAAACTTAAGTAGTGGTCAAGCACCTGGTTGGAAAATGAATTTCGTTAAAATTCCTTTAAAACTTAATGAAGGCTTCCTCTAGCCACTAGTGCTAATTTGGCTCTCTAGCGCATGAGGATATTTATGCAGGCACTCTGGTTTTGAACCATCACTTGAACCATCACTTTAGCTCCATATAGTTTATACCTATGAAAAAATACTTTAGTATCAAAAGAGAGCACACAGAGAGCCCTATCTCTTGAGCTATATATCAACTCCTTACCATGCAAAATCTATGGAGCTATAAAATAGTCACCACAATTTTTTTTTAACACTTACTACTACTTTTTTGTCCCCACTTAAATCTGTTAACATACCTTAGTATGCTGAGCACTCCAACTACACTTAAAATTAAGAATTGACTTTGCAGTGACATTAACTATTCCTGTACATGACCCGCGAATGACATAAAAATAGCTCGTATGCTAATTCGCCCTTCATAAGTTTGACGTGAGACAATCTCAGTGGCCATTACACAATATATATGTACCTGATGTCAGTCGAACAAAAAGCCAAACAACAGGGAAAAGGTACATTTCGGAGTGTAGAGCAGACAGGTCCGGGAATAACTTCAGGGGTGTCTAAGGGCGTGTTTTGGGGAGTGGGAAGGGGCGGAGTAAATGGGGTCATACTAATCAGTATACGCATGCGTAGAACTCTACCTATTGAGCAAGGTACATAGCACGGCCCGTTTTTAGAACAGCAGTATAATTATACTTAATAATAATATACAAGCCATTATTGGCTACTAGTTAATTTCTAGTAGACCATCACTACAAAGCTACATCCTCATATCACTGTCACCTCATCTGTAATTCATGTGTACTGTAAAGTGATGATGATATAATAATTATAGTAATAATAATAGTTGCAGTAATATAATAATGGCTAAGCTGTACAAGGTTGGGGGAGGGGCTGGGTATGTCTGAGCACTCAATGTAATTATGATTATTAAATAAAAAAATTAAAAAAAATTAATTTATTTATTTATTTTATTTTTTATTTTATTTTATTTTTTATTTTTTAAAGAAACACTCATAATGAGCAAAAATGGTACACCTAAAATAAATGAGTAATGTATAAAAACCTCACATACTGTCCACAGACCTAATAAAGTCTGTCAAACTTTCCAGAGGAGAGCGTGCTCCACAAGTCATGACATGATATTTTTCGGTTAGGTGAATATTGCATAAAATGCACTGGCAGTCATCGCCCACCTCATAACAGTCCGTATGTATACATAATTTATGATGAAACCCATGGATGGTCGCTCGTGTGTAAAGATGTCTTGTCTTTTGTCCTCGTCTTCTCCATTCATCAAAATGAAAAGTCGGCCCATTCGTGTAATTTGCAATGCAAAACTTCATGCCCCTCTCCCCTCTGTCTTCCATATAATTATTCCAAACTGAGGCCTCAAATTTCACTCCTGCTGTCCGCAGATCATCACATAGCTATGAGGTGCCCACCATTTCATGCACAGCTGTCGAGGATGCAGATTGATGGACAACCAGGGCTCTTTTTAGAAATGCAGACTTGACTTTGTCGAGTTCAATTAGATGTCTGGCAGAAAGATACAAGGCTATCACGTCCATAAGGTAATTAACAATCGGGAAAATTTTCATCGAGTAGATCTCGAGTGCAGTTGCTATGCTTACAAGTGATAGCTCTTTCATTATGAATTATTATATAATGACTCCTGCAAAAAATAGTTGTGGTTTATTTGTGGTTTTTGGTAAGGCCTATTAATCTGTTGACTCCTGCATGCCATCTGGGCTGTGTACAGCTGCCATTTTACTGCCATTTTATATGTTAGTGTACAAGTATTTCAGATCACAGGCAGCACCATCACAAGCAGGAGAAGAAATATCTGAAACTGACTATTTTGTAAGTGATAGTGATGATGTAATATCAAGTGTTAATGCCAGTGATCAGCTTCATCATCTAACACCCTAGAGTAGAATCTGATGTTGCAATGCAGAGATATAGCATGTCATATTAATGATTTAACAAGTGGTGATATTGACAAGTGTGAATTTTTTGGACCGGCCATTTCATACCTAGCAGAAATTAAAGATTTTCAAAATTGCTAATGGTCAACCACAGTGGTTAAGGCTGTACTTTTGGCTAGGCAGGTCAATGGTGGGTTTTGTCCCCCTTGTGCTCAGTTTACTGCTCGGTGTGGGCATCATAGCTCAGAGCTTAGCCTTTTAGTTCAGTGCCTATGACACAATTTGGCAAGGCATTAAAATGATGCATAAGCATTCAGAAAAGGAGCATCACAAGTTCGTAGATCAGATAGATTTGTTAGTGTCTATAGTGCTGTCAGCCTAGTCTACTTCATAAAGTTAGGGCTTATATGGTTGATGCCAAAAGAGAGATGTTAAATTCAATTGTAAACACAATTGTTTTCTGTGGGCGACAAAACATTCTCTTGTTAGGTCACTATGATTCTGACACTAGTGTGGAGAAGCATGGCAATTTCTGGGCTTTACTATTAAAAAAAAAGCAAGGTGGGGGGGGGGGACAGTTGCATAAAAATTAAAAAAATTGACTTAAGGTTACCACTTTAGAGCTCTGTAGATGGACTTGATATATAGCTCAAAAGGTAGGTCTCTCTGTAGACCTAAAGTGGAGGGACTTCAAAACCTGAATGCCTGAAACCTCCACATAAATATCTCCAGATTGTAAGGTGCTAAAAATTATTACCCGTGGCTAGAGGAAGCTCTACTCTATGCAATGAGTGTTTTCATTAGGCGCTAAAACGTAAGCACGTGGTCAGTGCGTGGGTGGAAAATGATTTTATGGATTATTAAACGAAATTCATTTTCCAACATTAAGCAGAGAGGGAGAGCATTTAATAGAGGGTGGGAGCGAGTTGCGAGGTGTGATGGCAGATGGAACAATTGCATCGCTGAGGTGTGGGAGAAAGGAATTAAGATGTTAGATGATGGTAATGGCCAAAGGTCATCATGTGAGGAGTTGGAGCTGATTTAGATTAAGTCATAAGAGGAAAGTGGATATGGTTAACTCTGAGGAGCTTAGCCTGAGCAAGGCTGTTTAAAGTTAAAGGGTTGGAGAGGAGGGAGTCATAATCAGGTGAGTGCAAAGTTTAAGTGCAAAGTAGAGATGCATTCAAGAGCTTTGGATTTGTAGGTAAAGGTGTGGTGGGGTGTGGTGGGGTGTGGTGGTGGTGGTGGTGGTGGTGATGGGGGAGGGTGTTACCCACACAGAAAGGCAGTTAATAAATTATGTGAGGAGGTACTAGAGTAGTGTAAGTGCGAGAGTAGATAATTGTGATAGAGTTTGCGAAAAGCATTATTTTCCTTAATTAAGTGCAAACTTTTTTGATGTGTGAATGGTTTGAGGTGAGAGTAACTCCTAATTACCTAAATGAAGGGACGAATTCAAGTGGAGTTTTATTAAGAACTATATGTCATACTTAATGCCTATGAGATTAGAAAGAACTTGTGGTTACATTTTTGGAGCTTCATAGAATCTGAAAGCTTCACTGTATTATCTCTCAAAAAAGATGATCTCTCTCTGTGCTCTCTTTTGATATGCAAATATTTTGCATAGATTCAATTGTCAAGGATACATGATTCCAAAGTTGAGGATCTCAAAACCTGCATGTATGGATTCTCTGCAGTTGTTGATTGAAAAGTGCTACATGTATATAGACCATTGAAATTACTATTAGTGGCACTTACTCTACAAATTGATTTTAGGAGATAAATTTAATTCGGAGCTAAAATGTGAGTACATAGTCGAGTGTAGGTGCTGAAAATAAATTTTCTTCTAACTGATCATGAGGGTATGCACTGAGGTTATGGGTGGAGAGGAATATGGCTGCTGATCACATGTTTTCCCCCCACTGATAGTGGAGACCCTTAGTGGCTGGAGTGAGGAGGCTTCCTATACAATAACCGTCTTCTAGGGCAGCGCTTAGGCTTACCCCCAGCAGGACCACCTGACACCCATTACAATGCCCTCTATTATGCTATGGAGAGATATGTGTGGCTAAATTGCCTTCCTAACCTATCTGCGTGGGTAGATGGAACTAGATATCTTTACCTTCCCCCCCCCCCTTATTTTATGTGACGCTTACACTTGAGTACCTAGTCATATTTTAGAACCAATGAAAACACTTATTTTGTAGAGAGTAGAACTTCCACTTGCCATTGGTAGTAATTTCAACTTTCAAGCACTTTCTAGTTAGGAGCCAGAACTGCAGAGAATTCAGGAATGCTGGTTTTTTTGGTCCCCAAGTTTGGCTGCATCTAACTTTACATGATTATATTATGCAATATTTTTAATATCAAAAGAGAGCACACAGAGAAATCTATCTTTTCAGTTGAATATCAAGTGAAGGTGCAGAATCTACGGAGCTCTGAAGTTGTAACCACAAGTGGTATCATCCCCCCTGTTCAGTAACTCTGTCATAAACCTCATGACTTGCACTCACAAGTGCTACCATATGGCCCAGTAGATGTCAGTATTTTCTATACACACAAGTGGAGCTCTTTCCACCTCTTGTGGTACTCTCTTACAGTCAGATAAACACATGATTAAAAAGTCTCTTTTCTCTGCCAGTTTCTGTCTGCTCATCCTTACATATAAGCATAATTGTAAGGCTTTTTTAACTAACTTCCGGTTGATGATCTCCCACTCCTCCACACTCACCATCCACATGGAGAGAACACACTTGTTGACTGTGATTTTTTAATTCTTGGAAAATCCGAAAATCACAATCGAAGAGCATAGAATTTATGGAATATGTTAGAAGTATACCTTTAATATCATGAATTTCAGAAGAAAAAACAGGATTATTATATATTAGTTAGAGCTAATCTGTTTACACTACCAGATCTCTGGTAGCTATAGGTGTGATCTCATGTTGATTTTGTTATCAGGTTAAACTTGAGCACACATGTATTGTGTTTTAGCTTTAGCTTAGATAATTTTCCTTCTAGAATCTACCTTGTATATATATGTGCAATCTTACTGTATTGGATGGATATTCAGTCATGGAATAGACATGAGTTAATACTTGCACTTACAATACTGCAGCTATGACAGACACTAGAGTAATATGTTTTGATTTTTTTAACTATACTTACTCATTGTCTAGTTTCTGTATTAATTAATGGTAACAAAGCCATTCTTCCTGGTGAGATGGAACAAACTCCTGATAAGGAAAGGAAGGCATGATGATTTAACCCAGGAAAATCTGCATGTCTTAAAGAAAATATGTTTGAAAATGCAAAAAGTAAAATATTTGAATTCCAGATGAAAGGTTATGAAAGGGTAATACCAGTTCTGGGACCCTTAGCCCAGGAAAAGTCTGATCCAGAATCTCAGAACACTTTACTCCCTATATAACTAATCTGGTTTATCTCAGGGTTAAAAAGTAGCCCAAGTGGTCCACCCAGACTTCTGAATTGGGCAGGTGGAAAAGTTGATTCTGTGGTATATATATATATAAAGTAATCTATATGGATACCATGGTGCTTTATGAACAAGGCTGAGGAGTGTTTTAATACCAAACTCTAATTTCCAGGCTTATATCATAACCAGCTCCTTGAAGAGGTAAGTTGATCACAAAGTGGAAAAGGCATTTTAAGCATGAGACCTCTGGAGTAAGGACCTAGGCAATTGACCTGCCCAAGAGAGAGATGATGCATGCATGCAGTATGCCCAGACTACATTATGTGGACCTCCTCCAATGCTGACATGCTTATGTCCATTCAATGGGAGTAGAACACACACAATTGAAAAAAAGCAGTCCATTGAATGTTTCTTGAAAGGTAGATTGCGAGATATTGAAATACATTCAGAAGCTTTGGAATGAATCCTTGCTCCTCTTCTCTGCAACCTAGGAAAAAAGTGCTATCCCTCACCCAGGCATAGTAGAAAGGACAGGCTGGACAAATTGTTATGCTAAAGCCTGTCCTGGAGAATGCTCACTTTCCATTGTGGACATAATATTCTGGATGTCTTCCTGTCCACCAGAGGTGGCCCAAGCCTTATCCAGCCATAGTCCTGCACATTCTACACTTTACAGTGGTGCATGATGTACTATGTTGAAGTCTATCATACCCCAATCCCAGCACATGTCCACGAAGTTTCTCTGGCAGTTTATGCAGCCCTATCAATATATGCTCACTCCCCACTTTTTGCACAGATGCACAATGTCTGTATATCCATTTCCAGCAATGGTGATCATAGCCCAGTTGTAGTCACACATCTCCTACTTTTTGAGCTGGCACATACAGTAATACAATGCATGTGGCCACCCTGTGTAGCACAGACCAGGAGCCAGTCTTAGTCTTATAACCACAAACAATGATACAGACACAATGCCAATCTAGCTGATCTCAACATCTGGGACATGGTCTTGTCATAGTCATGTGCAATATAAGCATCCATTATAGTCTTAGTATGGATTGGAGCTGTCATGTAGTGAGCATTCATAGTGCCTGTAATATTGCTCTAGACATCTGTGAAACAAAGCACCCCACTGTCATGGTCAGTGTCAGGGAGCATCCTGACTGCCTCTGACACCTCTGGGAAAGGAGGAACAACCTGTGAGAATCTCTCACCTGATTACTCACCTACATCAGAAGGTGTAAAACCACAGAGACCTGAGAAGACAGACTACCCACAAAACCACTACGTGAACTGTGACAGAATCTATAAAAGAGAAGAACAGCAGAGGGAAGAAAAAGAACAAAGAAAGAAAGAAAGCGAACGATTAAGAAAGACAGTTAAGACTGAGTAAGTCTATCATCGAACGAGATAGATTACTAGTGATACTGTGCTTATTGATATATGTTTTAATGTGCATTTGAGCCATTGTTTTATTGTTCTTTAATTCCTAACAAGCTCTAGTGAGGGAGTGAGGTTAGTGGTATTGGTCTTACCAAGGTCTTGAGGGCAAGAGGTGTGGTGCATCTAGGTTCTCAGACAAGGGTTTGGCGTCATCAGAAACTGCTAGTGGCTTATAAGAGGTCACAGGGAGAGAGTTTCTGACAGTCAGAGTGGTTTATGCTTTGTGCTGGATGATGGAACTATTGCCTCCATGCATAGTAATCTTTATGAAATCAGTGTCAAATCAGAGTGTTTATGCTTAGCCTGAAGTATCAAATATTGCTGCACATCATTTGTTATGATGCACAACCACCCACCAGCCTGTCCATTATCTGGTTACCTGCCAACTGCTCCCTATCTGATTCTGTGGGTTTCTCAGCACATTTATTATTACAATCACCTCAATAAAATTTACTCTTAGCATTAGGTTCTAATCCTCATCAGAGATGCTTAAGATGACTCATGTGAGCTTGATATATATATATATATATATATATATATATCTAGCTATCCACCACATGATACAAACCACACGCTGGCACACACATCCAGCACGTGAACTGAATGTGCCAAAATTTATAGCTAAATTCAATTAAAATAACCTAATAAATTAAAAAGGCATACTTTAGTTAACTTTACTACTAAAATACTAACACGAAAAATGATTTAAAAAAACTAGGTGGTCATGGTTTAAAGTTCAGGTTATTGAGAGTGCTCTCCCAGCAGCCAGTAAGTCAATTCCACAATCTTGTTTGAAACATTCACATTTGCTGCTAGCAATGCCTTCTTTATGAGCAATTCCTAAGATGGCTTCCTCCCCACAAAATAGGATGTCCATTGTCCCAATCATATTCAGCAATTGCAGATTTTTTAGCATAATTTTACTGATATCTTAATGTTCTTTCATTCTGGCATCCAGTTTTCTAATGGTCTCTCCTATATAGTACTTCCCACAGCTGCAAGATATGTGGTACAGAAAGCATGAGAGCACACAAGCTGGTAATTCATCTTCTACTCTGCTCTGTTGTGACCTCAGAGTTCTTCCCAATCTCTAAAGGACTCTGGTGTTCAACATCCTGCAGACACTTTTGATGTCTTCACTCATCCCTTCCATAAGGAATTACTACCCTCTTTAATTGCCTGTATCAGTGTATTTATCTTTCTTTCTACATTTAGATGAATCTACAGAGGAAGCTCTTCACCACTCCTCTTTTCCGACATGGCTAGAATAATGGTATCTATAATCAAGGTACTGGTTTGTGTGGGTGTGGGTGCTCTGTAAACTGTTTCAGTTAGCCTTCCATCTATGTAGGTGGCAATCTTGAGAGGACAGCGATCCGTCACTTCAAGCTCCATTGTAAACTTTATGGATGGCCTGATCAGATGGTCCAACAAATCCGGCTCTCTCCACTTCTTCACTATGCAGAAGGTATTATCCACATCTTCAGGTAGACAGTTGTGAGTAACAGTTCCTCAAAGAATTCTAGGTTGCCACTGCAGATATGGAGAACACATTGCTGCACCCTCTTTCTGCTTGTAACATTTTACTTCATACCTGAAGTAGGTAGATTTTAGGCACACTTCCTACAGTTCAGAAATCCTGTCAGAAACTACTCATAGAAGCTCTCATCTTTCTTCAAAATTCGAAAAATGACTTCTACCGCCTCATATATGGGAACATTGGTAAAAACAGAGGAAACATCAAAACTGACAAAACACTCATCCAGTGCCAAACATTCACCTTGAATAAGCTCGATAAAATTCCAAGAATCTTTGATAGATTAGTTATATTGTCAACTGGAGGTGATATCAAATGTGCTATTAGCTTGTAAAGATTATATGATGGTGCACATATATCATCATCTTAGCTTTAGCATAACTGAGGGCCTAATATATACAGTACTGATCAGTGCATTATTGAAATCATTACAAAGACCACTTCAATAATCAACTCAAAATTTAACATCTAGATTTTCGACTAGATCAGGAATTATTCATTATTGAAGTCATCAGATATAATGCTGGATTGTGATATGGGTGAATTGGATTTATTTATGTTTCCCTTCAGATTTCATACAGTGCAAGTTTGAATAACCAGATGCCCTCAAGATTATGCTATGGAAAATTCTGAAACAGAAATCAGCATGTGATAGTGTGGCTGTGAGTGGAGCTTTGTTAAAGGGGAAACTGGAAGTAAAAATGTTTAGAAATTAGAAAAGAAACCGTTTTCTAAGACCTAGCATCTAATTTTATGCTGTTTTTATAACTTTCTCTTCACTAAAAAGACCGATTCACGTTTATAAATATGGGGGGGGGGTGACTAATTCCAATTTTTACAAGTAAAATATGTGATCAATACATATATAAATAGTAGCCTATACCTTGGAGATCCTGCACTGGTAACAACCTAATACCCTGCAACAGAGTGGGATGGTAAATTCTGAAACAGTATGTGTATTTGCTAGTGTGGTTGTGAGAGGGCTTTTGTTAAGAATACTTGGCAGCAGCTTCCATTAAAGATGGAAAGCACATTACGTTAAGAGTGAGGTATTCAGAAAGTGCTTCTGCAGTAATTGACAGAGTAGTAAAGGGAATTCCATGCTGAAGCGGACAAGAACTTGTTAAAGTGTTAGTTTTCACTCTTGACACTCTTCAGTTTTCTTTCCACATCCCTTCCTATCAAATATATGCATCAATTAACTTTCCTATTCTTGACAGTTCTCCTGGTTAATAGAGAGCAGCAGTATGTGTTTAGTTATACATAGTTGTCATATAGGTAGGATAACTGGTAAGTGGAGGACAATGGTAGAGATCGATCAAACTGAATATGCTTAAAAATGAAGCATAAGCAATTATCAATCTTGGCAACCAGTTTTATTTGTCCATAGAGAGTAGTAGTACCCATGCTTACCTTAGCAAGCTAGATAATAGCTTTTGCATGTAGTAGAAACTGAATGCAAGGCATTGAGTGGTGAGTGAATATGCTGTATAATTTAAAAGGATCAGACATAGGGATAAAATTTCCATTTTTAGTATTGTACAGGGTGACTATCAATGCTGTTTTAATTATTTAATTATTTTTTCCCTTGTTGAACACCGAAGTGTTTCAGTTGAAATGTTGACTCCAAAAAACAAAAGGCTGATTTTAAAGAGAATCCTTAAAGTATTTGATGGCAGCTACAAGTAATCGTATAGATGCATTCTGTTGACCTGCTTCATTATTAGATATATAAGACTTAACCCTCTCACAGCGAACTTTATAAAGGAAAATTGAAGGTACATTAATAAGTAGTTGAGAAATGTGCAGCAACCATATATCACTAGATTATCTGTTGAATTGGCCAAAATTGTGTTGTCTAGCAACTAACACAAAATATGAATTTGTTATTTCAATATTTGACCAGTAGGTTATAGGAGAAGAAAGTAGTAGAGGAAGAGGAGAATACAAGGGAGGAGAAGAAGCTGGTGGAGACTGAACTGAACCAGTTGGCCATACATATTCCAAGTCTGAGGCACAATCTGTTATAGATGAATATCATATTTTATTGTAGAATCGAGGATTAGCTAGCTATATATATATATATACAAAATCATAATAGCTTGATCTAGGTAGGTAGTAATCTTATCTATTTTTGTTATTGTATATTCGTACTTAGCTATAGTTTTCTATGAAAATTGTTCCATTGTTCTAAATATTTAACATCTGTATTTATCTTGAATCTGACCTCCTGAACCATTATTGTCTATCACTCTATATCAGAAACAACAGAAATCTGTCATGTCCTCAGGGTGCACAGCATCATCTCCATGGCATACCTGCATCACAGCATCTTCTTCGTCACAGCTCTCTGTCTCTCTCTGAGAGAGTGAAGTCATTGTCAAATTGCAGTTCCAATACGCTTCAATGTTTACCTTGTGGTTACCTAACACCCACAGACTATGCACTATATTCAAATTACCAACATTAGTAGCATGCCATGGACGTGTATGTTAATTAATGCTAATCATATTATTGGGATATTGATGGGTAATGTGTATGGAGATAGTGTGGCATATCTGTTCTGATAGTGATGTAACGTTTGTATGTGTGTGTGTAAGTGGATGGGTATGTGTGTGTTCATCTTTGTGATGATTTCTTTTGTTTTTTGACATTCAACTTAGCCAGCATAATGATGTTTCTGCTGAGCACCACAAGGAGGTATGACTGTTTTGCTTGAAACCTACACATTTAAAAGGTTGTATATATATTATTCTGACATAGATTAGTGAAAAAAACAAAAAAACACCTCTTGATAATTAAATATGAACACTATTAATGTAAGGAGTTATAAGTAATAGAGGTTTTGTATTTTGAATTTTATTTGATTGGTCACACAAAGCATGTGATACATAAAAATTAACAAACTTTACGCAATATATGCAGGAATAAATGACCCACATAATTAGAAAATGGTAGTGTGCTGTGATATGCATGTCAAATTGGTGTGATGGTGTATCTCACTTATGTGCTAACACATGATGCAATGTGTGAAGCGTACTGGTGATGAGACGTGATGCATGTAATGATCATGTGACATGGTATGCTGATGTTATGGCTCCATATTTCATCTCATTATCATATACGATGCTATGTCTCTGTATTTTATCTCATTGTCATATATATGTGATGGTATGGCTCCATATTTCATTCTCATCTCCTTATATTAAAAAATTGAATTTTAGCTAATGTGTACATACTAACGTCATATCAATCATCAGTACATGTGATTTCTTAATTGATAGGTGACTGATGAATGGAGCCTTACTTCCTCATACTCCTCCAACGTTTACTTCTGCTCCTTCATTAAAATATTATTACAATAATAACCTTCTCAATAATCAACTTGAAATTATATTCTTTACCTAAATACATGACACATACATAATTTACTCACTGTGTTTCATATCCTGATCTTTTGTTGAAGATATTTGATGATTGACATGTCCATATAATAAATTAAATAAGCAGTAGCTCTTTAGAAATTTTAACTATTATGGTCCACCGCATTTTAAATTTAATAGGTGGATCTAAAAGTCAAGTAAATGGTCTGTGTTCAATCTTGCATCTTAACCTCTAACCTTCCAAGGTTCACCTTTTTTCACAATTTTGTCCAGGAGCTCAGGAAAGTAAGTGACTTTGTCAAGGGATCTGGATCATATGTTACAAGTTCATGCTTGCGCTGAATCCGCAACTTTTCAAGCTGAAATATTACCATCATGTACTAGAATTCCACGTTGGGTAGATACCTTCATGAAGGCTAGAAGCCTAGAGCATCTATCTAGCTAATCCATTGAGTAATAAATTTCAGGTTTTCAACCAGCAGGTATTACTAATGCATATGTTTCCAAAGTCCATTTACAAGCACCAACTCCAATTCTGATTGATTTCTCAAATATCTAAATACTATTTAGGAAATTAATGGCACACAACATAAGTGATCATTCGTTTTGGCCACTAGTGCATTACCAGGTCATTCGGTTTAGGAACACCTGCAGAATCATAAAAGTAACCAAGTTTGCTCTGCCCATCCATATCATATGATGAGTGGGATGCACTGTAAGCTACATGTCCTAGAGGCAGATTCAGTGATGTGTGCATTTATGAAAGTTAGCATGTCCAAGTGCACACCTGCCAAGCTTGTGTAAGAGTACAACACAACTTCCACAAATAACTAGTGTACCTAAAAATGTGCCATGTTTGAGGTTCTTCCCCATAGCTCACTTGAGATAGTGATTTTGGAAACACAAGCCAAAAAATCATTTCACTTCATCAGTTGAATTAACATAATTGTACTAAACCACACTGCAAGTTTCAGGTATTCCAACCACATAATAATGGAGTCACTGTGGACATAGTTAGCTACCTCATGAGCATTTGAGATTGACATTTGGTATATGTAACAGAACTTTGGTAACTATATATACCTATATCTATAATGTGTTTTATTGTGTCCAAGAACTAGGGGTAGTGCTAGTTTAATAATTATACTCTCTAATATAAATAATCATACTGTAAAGCATGTAGAAGTTATGGACCTCTAAAGTGGGGATGCTCTATTCTTAAATATTCTTACCTATATTAGAGTAGGCCTTCATTTTAACAATACAACTGCTGAGGTGGTTAGGAAAATAAAACAGCAATACCCCACAAGTGAGGTCTACTACAAAATATAGCCACACATGTTAGAACATCTAGGTAAGAGTTATGTAATTCCATGTACCACATAAAGAATCTCATCATGTAACACTATAGATATACTTCTAATATTGGTATTCATTATATTAAGGGTCCTTTAAATGTTTGTTGCCTGCATTGGTAAGTTCATGAATTTGGGTTTGACCAGTTTTTAAATACATGTATAGCTTGTTCCTATTTGCTAGCTTATAGTCAAGCAGCCACCTTGCTCAGTATAACACCAGAACTAACCAATCGTAGATGTTATTAATTACCATGTGTATTACTCAAGTAGACACACATGCCCGTACTGCAGATACATCATAAGTAGGTACCTGGTTTTGTTAGTCTGTGCTGATAACTATCATCACAACAATTATCTTATGAGGATGATAAACATGCATTAAAGTGCATAGTTACAGTGTTTCCTCGAATGGTATTCACTCTCCCTAATGTCCACCCCAATAGCACTCACACTCGAATAATGTTTGCCCTATTGTGAAATCTGAACAGACTCACGCATGTGCAGATAAAAATTATAATTCGAAGCTGAAAGTCGAAAACGTCAAGAGGATGGCAGAGAAGATGGAGAAATTCAATGCTTAAAGCAGGGAGAGATTCTCTCTGAAGCTGAACCACAAATTGCTTAGCTCAATTATAAGCTGAATATTCGAGAGTGACAGGATTTTTTGGATCTCAATGATGACAAAGAAGAACTAGAAACCAGTGAAATGAAGACTAGCAAACTTTATTTCCAACTTGTTTAGGCCGTAGCCACACTTAATTCTAGTTGTTGTTGGCTCAAGTTCAATTCTATCTCGTAACTGTTACATTTTCCCTCTTCCTATATACCTATCTGCACCATGCACTCAGGTGCTGATGACTACCACAATTAGCACCAATTATAGATGCTTATCTAGCTACCCTAATGTTCCTTATTAATTAGCTGCATGGAGGTGGTCACATCCAGTTCACCGGCGAGGAGCTAAAACACTTGATTTCCCCCCCCCCCACCCAAACTCCTTGGAGAATTATAAGCATATACCTATCTTCACATTTCATTACCTCCTAACTAGCAAACCTATCCCCCCTTCATGTTATCCTCTTGCCATATCCCATATGCACACTGAAATGTGACTCGTCAACAAAATAAACTAAACTTTACTATACTGTATACCAGTTCTAACTTGTCAATAATGTCTGCTACTGCACACAAGGTCTCTCTTGGTATCCATATGTAGAGGATGTAGGCTGTACTTTGCCACTGACACGCCATCTTAATTAGGGAGTCTGGAATACCCTACTATTGTGGCTGCTCCAACTTAGAAGCTATGTCCCTCATAGATGGATCCATTACTGCCTTATGAAGTTCCCTCAAGGGTAATAAAGCAATAAATGGTCAGTGGATAACCATCTGCAAATGTAAAGAATGGACCCTTCTCTGCCACTCCCCTCATCATGTAGTCCAGCACGGCTGTCATGGGGCACAAGAAGTTCTGTGTTCAACCCAGGGAAACTGTTATGCCTTTGTGGAAAGGGTCCATTTTCAAACCAAGATATAAATCTGCACAAGCCTTAGCTTCTGCACACTGTTTACCTTTACATTTCTTATATGTGAGATGCACTACTGGGTCACTCTGCTCCTGAGAGAAGCTCTACTTCTCCAGACCTCAGGAAACCAAAGAACGAGGTACAAACTGCTACTCTAAACATAGCTGCAACCAACCTATTTGGGGCCTTCTGTCACCCTACCCTGATGTGACCAATGATTTGTGGGGTAATGTACCTCTTCTGAATCCTGCCTCTGTCGTCTTGTCCCCTACTCCTAAGCAATCTGACTTAACCACATTATCATGGGCGGATACAGGAGGGGGCCCAGGGGGCCCAGGCCCCCCCTAAAATATGTAGTAAATTATTTATCCCATTATTATGATCAAAGCTAGTGTCTGTCACTATAGCTTACTACAAGTTAGTGTTTGATCATACTGATAGTGATTGTAATAATCAATTAACAAACTCTGTCTATGTATTGATGAGTTGACAGCTGCAGCAGTGTGTGTGATATTGACAGCTGGCCTGCCATTCAGTTTCTGACCCTTGACTTTCTGAGTGCAAGATGAAAAGAACACTTATTACTGATTTCTTTGTTTGTGCCACTGGAGAGGTTGATGAGAAAAGATGGAGACCTGATGATGACCCTTCAGCAAATCACAACCCTGGCTCAGTTGGAGGTACATGTAATGCAGTTCTCACTGTTAGGCCAGATAACATGATATCTGAATTATCATCTCGATTTTGTCACTGCAACAAAGTTGGAGTACAGGGTTTAGGATTTATTCCTAGTAACTTATCACGACCAACGGATGATAGGGTTGACAAAATTGCGACCTATTTTGAAGAAGACTTACCTAGCATCCAGTGTTTAGCACAAGAAATCCAGCTATGGAGGAGGCTTTGGCGGATAAACCTGATACAATTTTGGATAAATTAATCAGCGACTATATCCTAACATTGCAGCTATTTTGCGTATACTACATTTGATTCCTGTGACCAGTGCTTCAGTTGAGCGAAGTAATTCATCATTAAAATTCATCAAATCTCCTCTACGCTCAACAATGGGTGAAGAAAGACTGAACGCTTTGATACTGTTGTATGTTCACAAAGATATAGTCAATAAAGTTATTGATTTATTTGCTAATAAGTTGGATGATTGGATTAAGGCCTTGTGTAAACATCTCTAGTGTACAGCTCGGTTAAAACTAGTTATTTACTTTGAAATGGATCATAAATACATTGTCCTGATAATGCAAACTCTATTTTGCCTTTATTGCTGGTGGTTGAGCCTCATGGTGGTTGAGCCTCATGGTGGTTGAGCCTCATGATTTTTGAATTTTAATGCTACAGTAATAATACAGTGTCAGTGACCACATGAACAAGGTGGCTGGCATCACTAGATGCCATGATTGGCAGTGCTGAATCAGCTTATAGTCCTGGACTCCTAGTCTAAATTGGAAAATTTTTTTTTAAATCCCTACCATGGATGGTTGGCATGTAGGATTTAAAATAATGCCTTGCTACTATAGCTATAATTATTATAGCTGTGATGCAGTACAGATAAAACTGTATAGCTAGCTATAATGCTTAGCTCAGTTTTAAATAGATATATACCTCTCATCTTTGCCTTTTCCAAATTTCCGACTTGTAGAGCCTATTAGGCTGGAATTCCAGTCACTAGTGGCCATGATATAACACTAAAATAGCACGCGCAAAAATTTAGCGGCGTGGGTTTGGTGGGCTTCATTTGAATTTTGAAATAAGATAACTTGGCTGGAGAAGAGTCTGAGAGTGCTCTCAGTAAAGATTAGAAAGTTGCTTGATAAATGGAGGTTGGTATTGAAACTTTGGTCCGGCAGCTGCCGGGTCTGCCGGACCAGTTCCTACCCCCCTGCAAGGTCAAGAGGTTTTTAAAAATTTGGGTCATGCACCACCAGGAGCAGATACTATTGGTTATAATTATAGATAGTATATCAACTCTTGCACAGAAATATACGGGTTAGTATCAGTGCCCACATAGCAGGCCTGATATTGCTACTTATTATTAATATGCTCACTTTTACATTTATGTGGGTATGCCTCTCACACCCTCCCTGATGCAAGATCCTCTAAATCTCCAATATTAATGGGCCCCCCCAATTCAACATTCCTGGATCCGCCCCTGATTATTGCTGGTCAGTAGCTCATACACCTGACAGCACCGCCTGATACAGGAATGCCACAGAATAAGACCAGACCTCCTCACATGTAGCAAGGGGTAGGGGTTTTGTTTTGTAATCATGTGCCAGTGTCAATAATCGATGCAGTCTAATTCTTCCATGTGCTTTATCAACCAACATGATGGTCGAAGCCCATGGACTTCTCGATGGTCGAATGATGCCTTCCTCCAAGAGATCATACAGTCAAATTTCGGGAACTTATTCATGTATGATGGTTGACTCAGCAGGTAGGCATCCTCCATTTCGATATGGATGTCTGTAGCATCAATCCATCCTGGCCTGTTGGTAAACATGCTGTGAAACTTCTCCACCAATTCTCCTAACATCCGTTTCTGATCTGTCTGTAGTTCCGAATTGATAGCCTCTTGTTTTTGTAAGCTGCAGATTGTGACTGGTATTCCCATTTCTTCAGTGAGTAGGCACTCTGCTGTCGGTCAGGGATAATGCTTCAGCAGATTGATTTGATACTTGGCTTTCCATCTCAGGTGTTTTGGCATGTGAAATTCATAGGTCATGTCATCATGTTTCTTCAAAACTGTGTACAACACAAAAATCAAAAGTCCATCCCACTCAGCCTGTAGTCCGTGTCCTGTGGGTGGTGTTATCAAGAGCACTAACTCTCCTGCTCTGAATGACCTTTCTCTCTATAACTGCAACTTGTATTTGCTTTTCTGTTCACTCTCGTTTTGATGAGTTGCTTCTTGCAGAGCTTCCACTTGGTCCTGCATTTTGCATCACATATGCAATCACATTTTCTGGCATTGACTTTCTCATGATATCCACTTCTCTCTATCAGAATCTGTAGAGGTCCTCTGATATGGCAACCATATAAAAGCTTTGACATGGTGAATCCAGTGGCTTCATTTGGGGATTTCCTATACTCTCCCTGTATGTGTGGCAGGGTAAAATCTCATTGACCTTTCCATTCATGCAAGATCTTCCCTTAATCGAAGCATTAAAATGCTACACCATGGCAAGCCTTCATATTCTGGGATGTATGGAGTTAGCTTGATGCCCTTGATTCTCAGCACCCGATAGAGTTCTTGTATTATTCCACTGATGAAGTTGAAGCCATAGTCCATTAGAATTTCTAAGGGTACTCCAACTTGGGCAAAGAGAGACACAATCTCGTCGGCGATCGTCTGGGTATCCATGTTTATGAGTTCTGAGTGGGATCGCATCAAGTCCTAAGATATGATGTTTTCCTGACTTTGTTATCGGCAGAGGTCCCATGAGATCCATGATGGTGCATTCAAAGGGCTCATTGATAACTGGCAGGGGTCTCAGAGGTGTGTATCTCCTTAGTCTAATTCAAAGTGTGAGTAGTTTTGCACTCAAAACACCTCGGTCATTTGAAAGATCAAACTTGGAATCTTTTGGTTAAAATTATGATGATATACGCAAGTTATGTGTGGTAAAGAAGTAGTATAAATAGATACAAATCTTGAAGACCAAATTTCATGGTTATAACAGCTCTATGTTTACTATATACCTCCCCAAATGTTTCAAGCATTCTTGAAAATATTTTTCGGAGAAAATTGATTGAAGACACATTTATGGTTCTAAAAAGCTGCCAAGTGAGTTTTAGCTGAGATAAAAACTTTCTTTTTGGGGGAGTTCGCCTTAAAATGGGGATCAAACTAATTATAAGAAAATATTACAGCAATCCCCAATACAAGATTGTTAGTGGGGGTTTCCTTCTCAGTTTGGTAGCTGGCCTAGGAACTATCCTGCTAACAGTATTTCTCATCCTCTTACTAGAAAAACCCTAGCTTTGTTGCCCAGGCTGTTTCCAGTCACACCTCTTAACTAGTTCCAGTAAATCAGCTGGATATCACTTATCTCATAACTTCAATAACTCTGCTCAACTGAACTTCCAGAGGCCAGCTGCTCTTAAATAAACTAGCTGACCGCCAATAGAAATATCCATGCATAGTTATGTTAAATAAATTGACTCGCTATACTTGACCAATCAGTGACTCCTGGTATGTATGTGTTTGTGTGTACTTATTGTGCAGCCTAATTGACAACTTCTAAGTGTTAATGGAATGTTAACTGTTCTACAGTTCTAACAAGCCTGCAACTATGGCTGGCATTTTAGGGCCACCCTCCTTCTGCTGAGGTTGAGCTGGTAGTCAGAGCAAGTGGCTCAAGCCATGGTTGGTAAACTGTATGATGCTTACCCTCCTTGCCTGTGACTCTCACAGCCCACAACACAATAGGGGTGTGAAGACTTGCTAACTGTTGATTGCCCCACACTTGTCGGCGGTAAGCCATCAACATTGTCGTTTTGCTGTTGGTAAGTGACGGTCAACTGAAACTGCTGTAGTGGCAATGCCCATCTCATCAGTCGCTGATTGGTTGATTTCATACACTGCAAATCCTGGAGTGCGCTGTGGTCAATATAAGCAGTCCTCTATCAGCTGGATGACAATGATATGGAATGGCATACTATTCTAGAAAGATGAAGCCATGCAAAACAAGGTACACTGTTATAAAGCAGGAGTGTTTGGCAGTGGTGTAGTCAGTTAAACACTTTCGGATTTACCTGCCAGGAGTGGACCAAAGCAGCTTAAAGTACCTTGAATGGCTGGGATGAAAATGGCAAGCTAACAAGATGGGCTCTGGCACTCTAGCCTTACGAGTATTACTTGTGTCACTAAGAGTGCTAATGCGGATGGTCTCTTCCTCCAGTCATGTGGAAGTGATGTCACCTCGACCAAGAGTCTAGCCAAAGAAAACATGGGATGGAAGACAGCAGCCTTAGAAGAAGCTGTTAATTAATTGTCTTAATTTATTCATTAGAATGACACTGTATTTTAAGGGCAGAGGCCGACCTTATAAACAGATCTTAGCATTTCAGAATAGGTAAGTCTGATGTACTGTTATGCCAATCATATATTAAGATCAGTTCAGTGTCTCGATGGAACCACCCCTTCCCGACCAAGGCTAGTGGCACAACTACACAGCAGAACCACCACAATTCAGATCAGTCACAGGGCCGAGGGCAGGTAAGTCAGTAGTTTAGTCGATCTAGACTATACAAGAACTGTTTAAGAGGGCATTACTAACCCACAGAATTAGAATATGGGAGGGAATCAGTATGTGAAGTTTTGTCAATGAATGCGGTGGACTGTATATCCTACAACTGAAGAGGTCTTGTCTTATTTTGTGGCATTCATATATCAGGAGGGGCAGTCTGCTGAAACTATTATGAGCTACTAACCAGCAATGTGATTAAGTTAGGATTAAGGGATGAGATGGGGAGTCAGATGAGATACTCCATTACCCCACAAATCCTTGGTAACATCAGGGTAGAGTGGCAGAAGGCCCCAAATAGCTGGCTATGTTTAGAGCAGCATCTTGCACCTTGTTCTTTGGTTTCCTGAAGTCTGGTGAAGTACAGCTTCCCTCAGAAGCAGAGTGACCCAGTAGTGCATCTTTCATATTAGAAATGTAAAGGTAAACTGTGTGCAGAGTGCAGATTCATAACAAGGTTTGAAAATGCACCCTTTCCACAAGGCATAATAGTTTCCCTGGGTTGAACACAGAACTTCTTGTGCCCCGTAACAGCCATGCTGGACTACATGATGGGGCGAGTGGTGGAGAAGGGTCCATTCTTTATATCGGCAAATGGGCAAACACTGACCATTTATTGCTTTATTACCCTGGAGTGCACTTCATAAGGCAGTAATGGATCCATCTATGAGGTACATAGCTTCAAAGTTGAAGCAGCCACAATAGTAGGGTATTCCAGACTCCTAATTAAGATGCTGTGTCAGTGGCAAAGTACAGTCTACACGCTCTACATATGGATGCAGTAGCAGACATGTTAGAATTAGTATACTATAAAGTATATTTTGTTCACGAGTCACATTTCAGTGTGTATATGGGATATGGCAAGAGGATATATGAAGGGGGGATAGGTTTGCTAGTTAGGAGGTATGGAAATGTGAAGAAAGGTATATGCTTATAATACTCCAGGGAGTTCGGGTGGAGGGTGTTTCAGCTACTCGCTGGTAAACTGGATGTGACCACCTAGCAGTCTAATCCATGCGGCTAATTAATAAGGAACATTAGGGTAGCATGTTTAATTGGTGCTAATTGTGGTAACCATTTGAACAACCCAGCACCTGAGTGTATGGGGTAAATAAGTAGGAAGAAGGCAGTTAATCTAACACGAGATACAATTGAACTTGAGCCAACAACAACTAGAATTAAGTGAGAGATAATAGGCTAGAGCCTAAACAAGTTGGAAATAAATTTGCTATAGTCTTCAATTCACTAGTTTCTAGTTCTTCTTTATCATCGTTGAGATCCAAGACCTGGCACTCTCGACTTTTCAGCTTGGAATTGAGCTAAGCAATTTGTGGTTCGGCTTCAGAGACCACCTCCCTTGCTTTAAGCAGTGAATATCTCCATCTTCGCTGCCATCCGCTTGACATTTTTTACTTTCAGCTTCGAATTATAATTTTTATCTGCATATGCGTGAGTCTGTTCAGATTTCACAATAGGGCAAACATTATTCGAGTGTGAGTGCTATTGGGGTGGACATTAGGGAGGGTGAATACCATTCAAGGAAACACGGTAACTATACACTTTAATGCATGTGTATCATCCTCATAAGATAATTGTTGTGACGATAGTTATCAGCACAGACTAACAAAACCAGATAACTACTTATGATGTATCTGCAGTGCATGAATACACAGGCATGTGTGTCTACTTGAGTAATATACATGGTAATTAATAACATCTACGATTGTTTAGTTCTGGTGTTATACTGAGCAACTTCTTGTAGGCGGCTGCTTGCTATCAAAATAGGAACAAGACAAAAATGTCATATTTAAAAACTGGTCAAACTGAAATTCATGTACTTACCAAAGAAGACAACAAACATTTATAGGACCTTTAATATAATGAAGACCAATATTATAATAAATAGAAATATATCTCTAGTGTTACATGATCCTTATGTGACACATGGAATTACATAACTCTAACCTGGATGTTCTAACATGTGTAGTAGTAGACCTCACTTGTGGTATTGCTCCTAACCAACTCAGCAGTTGTATTGTTAAAATGAAGGCCTACTGTAAAAATATTTAAATCAGAAAGAATACGTAGAGCATCCGAGGTCCATGGCAAGCCACATAATAATGGAGTCACTGTGGACATAGTTAGCTACCTCATGAGCATTTGAGATTGACATTTGGTGTATGTAATTGTTATATATATATATATTATATCCTATATTATCTATATTGTGTTTTACAGTGTCCAAGTAAACTAGGAGCAGTGCTAGTTAATCATACTATAAAGCATGCAGAAGTTATGAATACCTGAAACTTGCAGTGTGGTTTAGTACAATTATGTTAATTCAACTGATGAAGTGAAATGATTTTTTGACTTGTGCTACCAAAATCACTATCTTCAAGGGAGGTATGGGGAAGAACCTCAAACATGGCACATTTTAAGTGCACCTATTAAATTAGTTATTTGTGGAGGTTGTATTTGTACTCTTACACAAGCTTGGCAGGTGTGTACTTGTGCATGCTAAATGCACACATCACTGAATCTGCCTCTAGGACATAGAGATTACAGTGGATCCCTCTCATCTATGATATGGATGAACAGAGCAAAGTTGTTTACTGTCATGATTTACTCTGCAGGCACTCCTAAACAGAATGACCTGGTAATGCACTACTGGTCAAACATGAATGATTCATCACTGATGTTGTGTGGCTATATAGTATTTAGAAATCAAGAGTAGGAGCTTGTAAATGGACTTTGGGAATATATGTATTAGTAATATCTGCTGGTTGAAAACCTGAAATTTGTTACTCAACGGGTTAGATAGATAGATGCTCTAGGCTTCTAGACTTCATAAAGGTATCTGCTAAAAGTGGAATTCGTAATATTTGCAGCTTGAAAAGGTGCAGATTCAGCAGAATCAGATGTTGCAAGCATGAACTTGTAGCATATGAGCTAGATCCCTTGACAAAGCCACTTACTTTCCTGAGCTCCTGGACAAAACTGTGAAAAAGACAAAATGCCTGACTGTGTAGGTGAACCTTGGAGGGTGAGGTTAAGGTGCAAGATTGAACACAGCCCCTTTGCTTGACCTTTAGATCCACCTATTAAATTTAAAATGAGGCGGACTGTAATAGTTAAAATTACTTAAGAGCTACTGCTTATTTAATGAATAATATGTACATAAGCATTATACATACACTACAATAACCTTCGCAATAATTAACTTGAAATTGTATTCTCTTGATGTTTTGATTAGATGCTCTAGCCTTCATCAAGAATCACTGTTTATGTATATGTATATATAACTTAACATGAGGTAGTTAACAAGTCTTAATTAATGGACATGTCCATAAGCTTCATTATGTTGAAATTCCACTTCATATTTAGTAGTAGCAGATAGCTCTATGTCATCGTAGAGTGGAGCAGGAGGTGGGGGCTGCCTCAGCGGTGGGTGTGTGTCCCTGCTGTACTTGATGTAGACAATGATTGCAGCAACTCCACACAACAGCCCCAGCAGGAAAAATGACAAACCAGCAACAGCAGCAACTACAGGTATACTCACTGCACACACATACACACACAATATATATTTATATACACACATATACTGTAGAGTATGCAGTCAGTGCTCATGGGCACTTAAACTTTCTCAAAATTCTAATAGGTGGGCACTTGCTCTAGCAACCTTGCCTGACAGTAAGCAGAGAGATTAATCTAGTACTCAATATAAAGCACACTAAACTTTGGACTTGATTTGTACATGGATTATGTGCCAGACAGTGTTTATTGTTTGTAGCTACTCACCATCAGATTTTCCCAGCTTTAATTTCACCAGCTTTTCCACCTGAAGATTATCAAGGGGATGTTTGTTGTCATTGTTCTCCACTTCAATCTCCTTTGGAACACTTTCCCCGATATATTTCCCCCCCTGAGCCATCTATGCTGTTTTAGCTCCTACAGTAAAGGACAGAGTCAGCTCTAGAGGCTCGCTCCACACCTTATGTAGCCAGCTATGCTGTTTAGAGAAAGTTATCCATCCATTTTCAGTGGCAGAGACTTTAAGATTATCAGGCACATGAAGTTGTGCTGTGATGCGTGGACCCAATGTTCCTTTTTGCTCCAACAAGAGCAGGGAGTTTGGTTGCATTCCCTGTTGCACACAAAGCTACTTTCTTTTCTGTATCAATGGTATAGCAATTCGAACAGTTCACTCTCCATGACAATTGTTTGTGGCAGAAGGTGCTGAATCAAAGCTTACCTGCACATTGTTTGATCAATGTTGCCAATCTCTGTAGCCATGAAGATCTCTAGGAAATTGTTCTTGGTAAAGTGTTAGCTGCAGCTTATACTCTTCTGGAACTTTTTTAATATGTGTTCGCATGTCGACTATAATCCACATTCCATTGCTTCTTACAGCCTGTCAGCCACATGGAAGTTGCAAGGTAGCCATGCATACCTATTCTCTCAGCATTGTATAAGGTCTTCTCCAGGAGATCCATGTAACAAACTACCCTGCCTTCAGAGCGCTATAGCTCTAGGTAGTGGAAGACCTATGAGTTAACTTATGGGATGAATATTGGTGCTCCTCCATGCAGTTTCCTCTTCTTCTTCCCACTGGCATCAAGCAAGCATCATATTTTTCATTCCTCTCTCTCACTCTTTTTCTGTCCACTCCAAACTATTTTAGCAGTCAACGTCACGTTCTGCATCACTTGTGTCCTGGACCACTCCACAACTCTTACTTTGAAAGACAGTGTGTAACTTTTAAGTTTCTTCCCAGCATGACTCTATGCTATCTGAATGCTTAACAGCTCAAGACAGCTCTACCATGAGGTGTGTGCTCGTGTATTTCGAATAAATGTGGTTTCATATCATTAACCCTTCAGCTAGCCTCCAGGAAGTCACCACTATGAAGTGCCCAACTCTTTAGCTATCACCAGATCATCATACATAACTGCAATTCTTGAATCGGCATAGTCTAGATATTCCAGGTGGTGGGCATTTGTTACATTGATGGGCACTTAGTCCAGATCATCATAATCTGGGTAGTGGGCACTTACTACACACTCTACGATATATATATATATATATATCATACATGCAGGTAATTAATTGCATATCCATGAAATTAAATCTTTGTTTGTTCATTTCCTAGATTTATTCGGCATATAATATGTTTAATGTTATATATATACACATTAAAAAAAAATTTACATGCCAGTTGTGTTATGTAGAACATTAAACAATGCATGCCATAAAAATCTAAATAATGCGTACTGTAAATAAATAATTACAATCAAATGCCTCAAATGGAAAATATACGCATGGCGCTCTTGTAGGACATGCACTTTGAAGGTGAAGAAAGTGATGTGGTTAGCTAGTGAGCCTCAGGCCAGCAATCAAGCATATATTGAGTCCTTCCACAGCAGTTTAGCCTCCTTTCTTCTTTCCTGAAGTGTGCAGTCGAGTGTAGTCCCAGGTTCTTTACTCTAGTTGAACAATCCACTGAACAAACGATAAATACTGCAGTGTGCGTCAGTCTCCTGTCTTGAAGCTGTTTTGTTCTACGGTCGAGCATAAGTCACTCGTCCCCCTTTTCTCTAATCTTGCTTGCTCTTATATTAGTACCACTTCGTAGGTGTGGTCTACATATAGAAGCAGTGTTGTGAGCCAGTCTATCCAGAATCATTGTCATTACCAATCAGTATAAATCCCTGCAACACTTGCTTTCTGTAATAGTAGTGCCCCTTGCTTTGCTTAATATTAGTACTGCTTGTGTATGTGTCTGTTTCATTATTCTTCAAATCATCAGGTGTCCTATTTCTGTGAGTATCATGGTGACAGAAAACAAAAGATCCTGTGTTTAATGAGAGAGTGCTATATGTCGACTACCATTGCAACAATACTGGCAGATTAAGGCATGTCTGCAAGTAGTGTGGGATGAGGAATTCTATGCTATGCTGCAGCAATAATAGAAGCATTTCCAGGCAGGCAGGTAGTGGAAGACCTTGTATTGTGATTAAAATATTGTGAATGAGCAGGAAGCTTGATGATGAGACCACAGTGTACAAACTTCACCATGTATTGTAATCTAGAGGTTATGCAATCTCTATCTACACAGTTCTCCGGTGTTGAACTACTCTTGGATGGATATCCGACACGCCAATAAGGTGTGTATGTAGTTATTCTAACTGGGAGGTAAGGCTAAAGGTCAAGAGATTAGAGTGGGCTCAGCAGCCTCATACATATTAAGGGTCTGGTGAATTTGAAGAAGTAGTGAGGACTGATGAGTGTACAATACAATCTCCCGCCCCCAAACCAAGGTGCACTAATTAGGATCCCACATAACTAGGTGATTACTGATGTAATTACAGGCCAAACTCGGTGAAGGTTCATGTCTGGGCTGGGATAAGCCTGTGAGGTGCAAGCAAGAGTTGCATCTTTGAAGGCATCATGTGGGCCTGTTATATGAGATAAGACTTTGCTACCTTTTCTTCCCTGACCACAACCACGGTTCATGCAGGATAATGATCCTAAGCACAGATCTCGCTTGGCCAAGATCTCCAAGGATCATAACTGTGCGAACTGGTGGGGGACTGCACTGGAATTATCTGATGCCAACCTCATTGAAAATTGGGATGAACTAAAGGAATGCATATGGAGGGAGGTCAAAGTAATGACTAATGAGAAATTGCTGAAAGGCATAGACGAATTTTGGAGAACTCTAATCTGTGCTAAGTGCTCCAAGTACATTAGATATTTATGAAAGGTCCTAACAAAGATGATTGAACTGCTGGAGAGGCCACCAGCTCTACTGATTTTTGCTTATTTATTATTGTTGGCTAATTGTTATTGTTTGGCAACAAAAAAATGCAGTGCTAGACTATAATTTTTGTCCTAAAGATACCCCCTGAATTGGGGGAAACATTTCCTCAGAGCTATATATTAACAGAAACTGTAGCATCTCTTTTGAGAGGACACCTACAAATGGAGGTGGGTGGAGCAAAAGAGTAGGCCAACTTATATTACTGTGTGGCAGTGGACATGAATGGTTGACTCGAGTGCAAGGACTTGCCACTTCTATTCTTTAAATGCCCAACTCTTCCAAAGCAAGCAAGTACAATTTTAAGAACCAATGGCTAACTGCCCAACAGTAGTGCATACAACTATGTACTAATCTCTCATGTGCAGTGGTTCTGTATACTCTACTGCTGTATTGAATAATGTACAATGTGTTGATTTGTGCAAGTTATTTAAGGACTCTTCAGGAGTCTTGCTGTAGAGGTGGTCTGTGGCTAGAAGTAGGAGTATAGGCAGGTGCCCTCTGATAGTGTCATTATGGGAGATGCTTCTCAGAAGATGGTTCTCGTGAAAGAGAGACTACTGTATTATAAGTAGTGCACTGAAGTGCTGAACTTATACAGGTTTAACTCTTGTAGATGTGCAAGTATATTATATATTCAGCCCTCCAGATATGAACTGCATTGAAGCTCTGCTAAACACATATGTGCTAGCAACATAAAACATAATTAATTTATCACTACACTAAAAAATACATAATCATTCCACACAAAATACTTAAGCATACAAAATAAAAACCTGCTCTACTTAGCCAGCCTCAACCTCTTGCATAACTGTTGCACTGCTCTACACATTTCTTCCAAATGTGTTGGAATTCAGTGTGGTTGCTCCAGAATGCTGGGAATCATTTTAGCACGATCTCTATCAGTTCATTTAATGGGAGTGCTAGGAAATCCTTGTTCCCTATTGGTGTGCATCTCTTCAGGATGTTGTCACCAAAAGTACCTCATGCCAATTTGAAAGCTAATGCTCTAGCTTTTCTAACAGTATGCGAGGAATAGTACCTTACCACAACCTCCTTGACCGAGTGCAGTTTTTCTTCGTTGATGTAAGTGGAGGGCAAGGAAATGAAGTGCCAGAAAACTTACCAGCTGGAGTAGAGAAAAATGGAGCTGGAGGGGTTGAAGGTGGACCTGGAGGGGTTGAAGGTGGACCTGGAGGTTTCTATTGTGCTAGACACACCTGAAGATAGCTGAGGCACTAAAGAAGCAGTCCCCTGAGCCAACCCCTGAGGGGTGAAGAGTACAGGGGATGAAGAAGGCTCATGCCTCATAGAGCATCTCTTGGTGGTCTGTTCAGAGGGGAATTTGGTGTCCATGTTGGGGTCAGTGGGAGGTCATGGAGGAATGGTTATATTTAATTTGTAACTGTGTATATATGTGTTAATTATTATTTTAGGAGTTTATTGTTGTCGTGTTTCTTTTTGTTATGTTGATTATTATTAGTAGCTAGAATAATTGAGTTAATAAGTAGTAAGGTTTTTAGACATTTATCTCTAGCACGTTTTCTTCTTCATCGTTATTTATAAGAATTAGAAAATATAAAGTGAGTTATTTTCCTTTGTGGTGGGTGGGTGGAGGCTTATCACAGTGTCTTGTACAGAGCTTCAGCATTCAAAAAGCATGTCACAGCTTTGTGAATTCCAAGAGCTAATCCAGTATCAAGTTATGCTGCCTGTTAGATGTGTTGATGAAGAGAGCTACTGCATTGTCAGTCAACCGTAGTGATGTCTGGATACTGCGTTCGAGTGACAGTCAGCTAAGGTGATGCTGAGAGGTACTGCATCTAACAGCCACTGAGCTGAGGTGAAAGCGAAGTCACTCCAGCTAAGATGTTGTCTATCTGTAGCATTGCCAGGAGCTAGTTCAATGGAAGGCGTGCTCAGCAAAGGTGGCAACTAAACATTCGTTCAGCTGTGCCGATATCGTAAGCAACTCCGAGATTAAGTCCAGTCAATTTTTTGGTAGCCGTTTCGATGTCTGCAGCTGCTCCAATCCATCCTCAGATGCTGTGATAGTAGGGCTACTCCACCAATTCTCAGAGTACTTGCTGTCAAGATCTTGCAGGGGAAAATAATAAACTCTCCCATTTTTACATTTTTATTGCCGTTAGTTGTTGTTTTTCAATCCTCAGAGGAGGACGGTTTAATTTAATTTAATTTACTATAATTATACTCGCCATAAAAAATAATAATAATTAAAGGAATTAATAATAATGTTAGGGATGGTGGGAAATATAAAGTTAATTCTGACTTGCACCTGTAGCTGGGTGTTTCATAGTTATCAAGCGCAAGTTGTTCTACAGGAGTTGCCACTTAGCTAACAAGCACAAGGTGTTTTAGTTTTTCTTTGCAAGTTGTTGGCACTGCTATGGCTCAGAATTCACCCCTCAACCCTGAGAGGAGGAAAGTATCATATGCTACATACGAGTGGAAAGCTATTGAACAAGGTTCCAGCTGCTCTTAGACTTTGGGGCTGAGATATCGCTACAACAACTCGCGAACAAAAACTATGCTTGCTAAAGCTAGGTATCTAAAGCTCGACTACTACACCAAAAAGTGAAAAATAATAGCAGTAGTACAGCACGTGTCGACATGATGCGCACATGCCAACATCTTGATAGAGACTAGTCCACCAACAAACATTGGTCAGCCCGCCAGGCTGACTATAAGCTTTCTTGCTCGGCTGTTCTTCTACATTGGGTCGGATGCTATTTTGTGCACTGCAACACACAACATTTTCCCTCCACAAGTATGTGCCTACACTTATTATTAGGCCTATTATAATCCTGTAGAAATAGTTGTTTCCACAAGAAGACATAGCAATCTTCATACTATTTCCCTAGGATCAGGCAGGTATTGTAATTCCTTAGTCTCTTGCTGACTACAGTAGGAGTATCAGCTAGAGGGGTTACGAGAGGTCCAACAGCAAGTTTATATGCAGCACACCATAATACCAAGTGTGTCAGATGTGAACTGCCTATAATGTATAGAGTGACCAGCAGCTGCTTGTAACATATTGTTCTATCACTTCTTTACTCCGTCAATCTTAGTGCAGGGTTATTTTGATAATTATTCTTGGTAACCGATAATGATAGAGAAAGAAAGTGTCATCTCTCCCCCCCCCCCCTCCACTCAAACTCAATATGCCACCATCAGGAGGTGGTATCATGCTCTGACATTAATGACTTGTAGCCCTAGAGTGCATGTCTGCATGTATGTCTGGCACACCCTGTAGGGACTTATCTCAGCAGTGCCAAGTTTTGTCTCTGTCGCACTTATCTGTCTTATATGTGTCATCAGGAGTGTCTGGATGACATGTCCCTCCCACTGCTGGGGTCATAGAAATACCCCCAGTGGACCACTTCTTGGGTCTTAGTCATGCCCCAGTTCCAGAAATGTGAGCCGTGGCCTATGACAAGGCTGTGTGCTAGATGCTTCTGGCACTGCAAGTTGGCCTACAGTGGCATATGGTGGGCGCTGCACTGGGAATAAGTGGGGGAGTATAAGTTAGCTATGACATACTCTTTTGCATAGAGGTGATAGGCAGACTTGATATACACAGTGGGGACCCCCCACCGTTAAGGACACCATTCAGGTCTCAATGTTTCCCATTCACTATCCTGTATGACAGTGATAGTATCCTATATGACAGTGATAGAATCCTGCATGAAAGTTTTAGTATCCTGTATGATACAGTATAGTGTTAGTATCCTGTATGGCAGTGATAGTATCCTGCATGAAAGTGTTAGTATCCTGTATGATACAGTATAGTGTTAGTATCCTGGTATGTCAATTCAAGGCTCTGGTAGCACTACTATAGTGCCCCAACAACAGCTCCAATAACCCTTCGGTGATGAAGAGGGGGTGGAGAGTAATGAAAGGGTTTGTAACAGCTGTAATTATTATATAAATTTAAAAAATTTATTTCCCTTCTTATTTTTATGAAATGAGCTGTGGGGATATGTCGGTGGGTGGCAAGTGTAAATGCTAGCGCTGGCTCATTACACTGGAAACACCTAGGTAGATCTAATGCTAGCACTGCCTCACAACACTGGAACACTCAGGTAGATCTAATGCTAGCACTGGCTGGTGACATGAGAAACAACCAGGTAGATCTAATGGCTGTCAAGGCTCTCTCTTTTCTTGTTGGGGTAGTCTGAAACAGATTGTTGCTGAGATCTTGTAGGTCCTCCATGCTCCAGAGTGAGTCTCCCTCACTATTGGTCGGGGCAGGCTCGTCTGGTTTGTCAGAACTGATGTCATCTTTATTAATGTCCCTCGCTTTGGATGTGTCTCGATCCTCTGTTAGCCTGGTCTCCTGGCCTTCGTCTGTGCTGGCGTCCTCTTCTGATGGGTCTGATGTCTCTGTGTACATCTTAATTAATAGGCATCTGCATCTCGGTCTGACATTAGTGGTTGTCTTCTTGGCTGCCTACTCTACCAGCCATATCAGATCTGGTATGTCTGTGCCTAGCAAGGCATCTGAGGTAAGGTGGCCATTTATTGCTACTGTCATCTTCATTCAGAGATCATGTGTGGTGAGGGTACCCTTGGCTAGAGGTAGGGCATGTGTGGTGAGGGTGACCTTGGCTAGAGGTAGGGCATGTGTATGGCCATGTATACCAGTCACCTTCAACTGCTTGCCTGTGAGGTACTTCTGGCTGACACTTCGACTGTGGACCTGTGTTTGCATACACCCCGAGTCGATTGTCATGGTCTGTACAGGTCTTCCATTTATCGTACCTGGGAGGGAAAAAAGAGTGAGCGGTTTAGTAGTCACACAACCATTGTGACGACTTTCTTTTGACATTTTGCTGCGATGTGGCCATACTCCCCACAGTGGAAACACCGTGGTCCCAGCACTGGGTGAAATGCTAGTGCTCTGGAGGGCCGCATGACTGGTGTCCGGTAACCATCGTCTGTCCCAGTCCATTCGAGCTCACTGGTTGGGAGTCCGGGTGGAGATCAGTAGCGCTCACCTATGCTCAATAGTCTGCTCATTCCTAAAAATCGTGTCCATTATTTCCAGGTGTCCTCCATCTTGGGATGATAGAGGCGGTACTCGTCCACAAACATGCCTGCCTGTGACGGTGTCACCAGCTTCCTCCTAGTTTGATGTCCGACAGTGCTTCGATAACTTGGTGAATGACTAGCATTTCGTATAACCCTTATCTAGTGCTGGCCATCTTTGTCCATCTAGTCAGGTTGAGGTATGCTCTCTTAACCAGTTGTTTTCCAGACTAGCCTGTCACCAGTGCTAGCTCTCTTCATCTTACTCTGTATGTGTCCAGCAAGTTACCATGATACGTACTTGATTAGTGTTTGCTGGACTGTCTCAAAGTCCCTCTTCCTGTCTTCTGGGATGTCCGCCAGGAAAGTCAGGGACCAATCATGAGTAGGTTAGCAATCCAGTAGCTTCGTGGATCTCCATGTGCGAGTGGAAGTGGTCCAGAAAGGACTCCATCTCTGCTACGTCTCTCAATGTTAGTAGCTTGGGCGCATATTTTCCCGTGTTCTTTTTACTTTTCAGCAGCTCCATGTCAGCTCTCTCCAGCCTTTTCAGCTCTATGTCAGCTCTCTCCAGCCGTCGGCTCTCTCTCTCTTCATGTTGTCCGATCTTCGTTATTCTGCTGGGTATGTTGTAACAGATCCATCCAATGTTCTTCTGTTGTTTCTCTTCTTCCCTGATTTGTCTCTCCTCTTCTGCTTTCTCTCTGCGCTGTCGGTTATCTCGTTCCTGTTGATATCTCTGTTCCTCCTTGAGTTATTCCTTCTCTTCTTGTCTTCGGAACTCCTCGAATAGTTTTCTCATTTCCTATCTGTGTTCATTCTCTAGCAGCTCCATCTTTGTAGTGAACGCCTTGACTTTGGAGGCCACCATCTCTGTGCTGTCTGAGAAGGAACCTCCGAGCTCTAGTGACTCCTTGTTGTCAGAGTCCTCTGGTGTGTATGGAAGTATGCTTTGTCCACAGGTGTCTCTTTGGTCTTGTTGACATGGTTCTTAACTTCAGCTATAGGTTCGATCGGTATATGCCACCAATGTAGAGTATTTCCCTTGCAATATGTTGCTACCATGGTAAAATCCTCCAGAAAACTGTTCAAATAAGTATTAAAATATCTATCTGGTAATTATAGCCACACATTCACAAAACATATCAGCCTGGCTCAACAACCCCTGACTCCCAGACCTGGATCCAGCTTCCCAGGTGGTAGTCAGAGTACATCCATATTATGGTAAAATCTATAGCTACCTTCCATTGGCTAATCAGGGTTGACCAGTATGGTTTATGATCTAACAACATCTATTAATAACCATTAACAACCTCATTAACTTTTCTATGTGTAATTAATGGTTCAGTTGGACGTCGAGGTTCTCAACTGTTGGAGAGATCCTTGACATGATTATCTGGTTACCTTGCTCCAGTGAGGTATGCATGACAGGGTGGAAAATAATTTTCATTTTTAACCAACATGCACCAGATATTCACGTTTTAGCACTTAAATGAAGACACTCATTTTGTAGAGTAGGGCTTCCTCTAGTCACTGGTACTAATTTCAACTTCTAATTAGGAGCTAGAAGTGCCGAAAATTTGGGCATGCAGGTTTTGAGGTCCCCAACTTCAACTGCCTATAACTAGGGTATGGTTATACCTATACAACAGGTTTTAAGTATCAAAAGAGAGCACAAAGAGAGAGAGCTATATTTTGAGCTATATATTAAGTTCATAGAATGAAGTATACAGAATCTATGGATGTCCAAATTCATAACTACAAGTTTCTATAACACAAAATGGTATCTCCCCCCCCCCCCCCCTCCCCCTTCCACCCCCACCCCACAACAGCTGCAGTGCATCTAAATACCAAGTGAGTCAGCCATCTATAATGACAGGGTTACCTGTAGCTGTTTGTAACAATATAATAGCTACTATCACTTTTACACTGTATTCAGAACCTTTAAAGATGTTCTACTAGCACAGTGATAGATCATGTTCTTGCTTGAGTGGCAACATCAGAAGCCAACCATTTGCATATTGTATGGCACATACACTTCTTCAATGAACATTCCCAACAGACCTAACAGGTGAGGTAATTGCATACCTTGAGTGGATTTGGCTGCAGTAGTAGTTGTAGTGTCTTCAGTTGCACTGGAGCAGCTCAGCAGTTGTGGGTCAGGCCTCCAACTTCCTTCCATAGTGCATGTAGTAGTCATTAGATCTGCAGGACTCAAGCCAGCCAGACACTGAAAGTTCACCACATCTCCTTCCACATACGTACGACTTTCATTAGCTTGCACTGACCCATTCAGAGGAGAGGATGGGGCACTGCACACAACTAATAAGGATTAAAATAGGTGTGATGACTTTCTTGATATATAATCAACATAAATTTTCTCAATTGATGTTTCGACCATAATGTTCTAGCCTTCATCTAGAACATTAGCCCAAACAACGAGTGATAAACAACGAGTGATAAATAAAATTATGAGTAGACTATTGAGAAAGTCATTGCACATATACTATTCCCAAGTGAGAGTTTGTTGAGCACTAAATGGCAATATAAAATCAAGATTCAACTTACTTGAACAAGTTAGTGCTGGGTCAGGCATCCACACTCCACCATTGCCCACTTGTGTACACTGAGATGTCTGGTTAGTTTGGGGTAAGTACCCATCAGAACAGCTGTATGTAATAGTAGCTCCTACAAGAGTGTTAGTGAAGGGCCACACTCTCACATCAGCAGCCACATTTGGAGTGGAGCAGTTCACTATAATAGAATGGAGTATATCATAGGAGAGGCTACATTGCTATGTGACGTACAGCAATAGAACATGATTCAATTAACACATTGAACAGAGCATATTCATGCCTTACACACTAGGATTGCAATGTCATTCTATTCTGTCACACCACAATGTAACACATATCAATTTTATCATATTAATTATGAACAAGGTAAAAGCCAAATCTGCATTTATGTACTTTGTATTATAAGTTTCACCAATGCTCTGAGGTAGCCACATGATTACTTGTAAAGGTAGCCACATGACTGCTTTTAAAGGTAGCCACATGACTACTTGTAAGAGTAACCACATGACTGCTTGTAAAGGTAGCCACATGATTACTTGTAAAGGTAGCCACATAACTGCTTCTAAAGGGAGGCACATGACTGTTTGTAAAGGTAGTCACATGACTACTTGTAAAAGTAGCCAATTGACTACTTGTAAAGGTAGCCAGTTGACTATTTGTAAAGATAGCCACATGACAGCTTGTAAAGGTAGTCACGTGATTACTTGTAAAGGTAGCCACGAGACTACTTGTAAAGGTAGCCACATGGCTGCTTGTAAAGGTAGCCACATGACTGCTTGTAAAGGTAGCCACATGACTACTTGTAAAGGTAGCCACATCACTACTTGTAAAGGTAGCCACATGACTACTTGTAAAGGTAGCCACATGACTACTTGTAAAGGTAGCCACATGACTACTTGTAAAGGTAGCCACATGACTACTTGTAATGGTAGCCACATGACTACTTGTAATGGTAGCCACATGACTGCTTGTAAAAGTAGCACATGACTACTTGTATAGGTAGCCACATGACTACTTGTAAACACATGGCTACCTGTAAAAGTAGTCACATGACTTCTTGTAAAGGTAGCCACATGACTGCTTGTAAAGGTAGTAACATGACTACTTGTAAAGGTAGCCACATGACTACTGCTTGTAAAGGGAGCCACAGGACTGCTTGCTAAGGTAGTGACATGGCTACTTGTAATGGTAGACACATGACTTCCTGTGAAGACAGCCACATGACTGCTTGTACTAGAACAATGCACTCAACTAACCACCTTCCAAGTGCCTGGTGCATCGTTAGTCTGTGGCCCTGACTGCCTGGTGGTCATCTCCTCCCGCACATGTTTGCATATGGCCTCCATCAACTACTTCATCGTTAATGCTGAGATGGAGTTAAAAATCAGAGGCTGAGGGGCTTCATTGGACTGGTTGTAGCAGCATTAGCTGAATCTCTAGTTAATAAGCCCTGGCGACTGTCCATGCCTCTACGACTAAGTGCCCCTACTCTCCATGTCGATTTAGTAAAAAAGCACTGGAAGCACCCAGGTAGATCTAATACTAGCACTGGCTGGTGACACTGCAAACACCCAGGTAGATCTAATGCTAGCACTGGCTGGTGACACTGGAAACACCCAGGTAGATCTAATGCTAGCACTGGCTGGTGACACTGGAAACACCCAGATAGATCTAATGCTAGCACTGGCTGGTGACACTGGAAACACCCAGGTAGATCTAATACTAGCACTGGCTATGACACTGGAAACATCCAGGTAGATATATTGCTAGCACTGGCTGGTGACACTGGAAACACCCAGGTAGATCTAACGCTAGTGCTGGCTGTCAAGGCTCTAACTCTGCTGTTCTGCTCTGAACCTGACTGGGACTGCACGAAGTCTGATTTGAATGGCGAGCCAGCTCTAGCCACTGCCTCCAAGGAGGAGGTATTTCCAATGTTGACCTTAATTAAACATTGGTTTATCATCAAGACATCACTTCAGTTGACTGATGCTCAATTCTATATCAGCACAGCTCCCTAGCTGCTTAGCTGGATACTGAACTAGCTCTTGGAATCCACAAAGTTTACCTGCTACTAGAATGCTGCAGCTCTGAACATCAACAGCAATGAGGCCACCCACCCCCCAACCCCACATAGAAAATAACTTCATTTTGAAATCCAATAGAATCTAAATGCACGTCATTAAAAATAAATTTCATGGAGGGTTCATGCATTCAGTATATTCAGCACGGGCATCCAATGCTACATAAATGTAAATTTTATTTTGACCTATTCTGTATAATTATTAGAAAAAGAGAATATGATATTTAACTTGAATATAGCTGTATGCAAGTGCAATGTACCTCTCAAGAAGCTGATGACCATCCTGTCCTGTCCTGCACAGTTGCTGGCTGTGATGGTTAGAGTATAGTTAGTGTTGTAAAGGAGAGTAATGGCAGCACTGAAGGTAGAAGAAGTAGTGTTCTGCAGAGAACCTAGAGACTCTTCAGAAGGTGAGACCTCCAGAGTGGGAGTTCCTCTCCCATTAGTGACGATGAACTGCAGAGTCAGTTTTACAGTGTTGGCTTCATTGATAATACTAGCAAGCTGCACATCAGACAGGTCTGGAGGAGTGGCTGCAGAAGGAAGACGGGGGAGGGGGGGGGGTTAGCACTGATATTAAATATATAAAAGAGGACTGATGACTGATTGCCTATATAATTCCAAGGGGTGCCTTGGGGAGGACTCAAAAGGGCTCTTTGGGGGGTAACTTTTCATGAGGAAGGCCATGGGCATGTCCGGTTAGGAATAGGGGCTTCTCCTTGAGATCTGGTATAACAGCACAGCACATGGCATTATCACCAGTCAGCCATTTTATTAGGGACATACCCCTGATGATACAACACAAGCACTGCAACATGGCAGCATTAAGCTCACACCATACAAGCAGTTTGCTATTGAGCCTGCCCCTAGCCTTGCTCATTAACAACACCACACCTGCTGAAATTCACACAAGGCAGCATCACCATCACAGGTTCTCCACATAACAGTTTTTTTTGCTTCTTTTGAGTGTCCATAACGATAGGGGCCTGCATCCATCCTCCGTTTTGTCTGGGCCAAGCTGGCTGCCCCTGCTAGTCTATATATATATAAAGTAGTAGTATCTGTTGTCTCTAATGTGAGGCTTTATATAGCACTCATCTATCAGGAACCCACAACCTATCCAGGCCAAACATTGTGTAGCCTTTAAAACAGCCCAAGGAAGGTTTCCAACTTTTGAAATGTAGAAAGAAGGTCTTGTCATATTATTTGAGATCGTTGAAGGCTATTTTGTTTAGGGATACAACTGCGCATGTGTTTTGAATATTCCCAAGGACACAAACAATACAACAGCAGCAGCAACAGCAGCAGCAGCAGCAACAGTAATATCAACAACTGCCCTGCAAAATATGCCAGTAGCAAAAGTATGGGGGAGTACAGTAGAGGCAAAATAAACTTTACACTTCCATTGCACTGGATTCCCGTGCAGAATTCACCGACTGTATGGATCCTCCGTGAAATACAGCAAATGTTCAAATTCTAAGAAGATTAAAAAAAGAAGCATTGAGCAGGTCCACCACTTCCTCCTCCACAGCAGCAGGTCAGCTTTGTGGATTCCATGAGCTAATCCAGTATCCAGTGAAGCAACCAGTGAGCTATAGTGTAGAGAGCAGGCAAGCAGCCAGTGAGCTATGGTGATGTAGAGAGCAGTCAAGCAGCCAGTAAGCTATGGTGATGTAGAGAGCAGTCAAGCAGCCAGTTACCTGAGTGAGTGATAACAAAGCAACTCCATTTGAGCTGTTCTGCATCTGTAACATTTCCAGGAGCTGTTTCAGTTGAGGGTGTGGTTAGTGGAGGTGATAACTGAAGTTCATTCAGCTGTGCCGATTGTGAAAATGACTCCGTGAGCCAGTACCATCAAACTTTCATTTATAGGGCGCTTAGAGACAGTTCTAAATAACGGAAATGTAAAGTTTATTGCCTTGCACTGTAGAGAGAGAGAGAGAGAGAATGGAGTGACAACTATAATAAGCTGCTTGATGCAATATTGACAAGGGAAAGAAGAGGAGGAAACTCCACAGTGGAGCATCAATTGGCAAACATTAGCTGGAATCTGGAACTAGGGCAGGCAGACAATAGAATAATGGAAAAACTTACTGAAGTAACCTTGGGGACTGCTGAGGGTCTTGGCTTCCAATCCTGTACCACCACATGGTTGTCTTGGTTCAGTGAGAGATAAGGTTGTATGCAATGACAATGTTAATTTAGTTTCAGCAGATTGGTTGTCTGGGCTTATGCTCTTTCCAGCGTACACTGTAACTCATACAACTATTTTATGTACATTTATCATAGTCTGAAGGCAGGCTTATAATATCTCATGAACTTAATCCTATTCCTATAACAGAAAAGACTATTGTTGGATGTAAATATCATGAACGAATATTCACCCCTTCATATTTATTACAGGTTCAAGATACGGAAAAACATGGCGACCCTGAAGAGCAACATAAAGAAATGCTGACTACCGCACACTACTGTTTGAAGTGTATAAATGTTGGGAGTGGCATAGGTGGAGTGGGGAATTCAACAAGAAGAAGGCATGGCATAGGTGGAGTGGGGGTTCAACAAGAGGAGGGCATGGCATAGGTGGAGTGGGGAAATTCAACAAAAAGAAAGCTTTGCAGTGCCGTGCCAACTATTGTCACATAAGGTTCTCCATAACTATATCTAAAAGACATTGTTTGTTCATTACAAGTAGAAGCCCAAGGGAGGGTGGAGTAAAAGGTTATAACTCAGAAAACTTGCTACTGTTCAGTTATGGCAACTTGTAGACAGTTTCTCTATACCTCCCTCAAATAAGTTGATAAGAACCAATAAATTTAGGCATGGCCTAGATTTGAAGCAGAATACTAGTATTTACCTCTGTCACTGATGAATACCTAACATATATACTTCAAACAAACATATTAGGAGAGGTAGAGAGTCTTTATGTTTCAATAGTGACTATATATTTATTGCAACAGATATTTATCTCTGGATAGTGCACACCTAGACAAGTGCATGTGTACGCTGTATAAAGCAATGGTAGCTCCGACATCCCATCCAGTCCAGCATTGGCCAGTTCATTTTCAGTGCACATTATTAATCTTATGGGTGTGGTCATTAGGAGGAGCATTCACATTTTTGTGCTAGCTACGAATATGAACCATCATTTAGTGCAAAGTGTCGAATGAAATCATATCTGCGTTCCACTATGTCACATGAAAGCTAGATGATGTTACATCTTCACAAGAATCTCACAGACAAACTTAGCATACTTCCTTCAATTAGAACACACCCTCGAATAGTAAGTGGAGCCAGGCAGCTCATGAAATATGCATGCATTATATAGGAATATACTTGATGTAGCCAATGGCTTTGAGGGTAAGGGTTGGATGTGGACAAGTATTTGGTCAATAACTTATGCAATACTAAATATTATGTCAGCTATTTTTTGTACAACAGTACAGAACATAAAGCTGCACCCCTACTTCATAGCCCGACAATCTTAAAATTACCCTACCTGCCTCCGTAATGCAACATTGGAGATTTGAATTGCATGCACTACAAACACTAGTTTAAATATCAGGACCCATAATTCAAATATGGAAATAGCATGCCTGCATGAACAGGTGTGATGAGGAACTCAGAGCAAGTGTTAAAAAAAGCTATACAAGACAGGGGTGGCCTCAGGGTTAGGGGGTTTCCCCCTCCCTCCCACAGGTGGGCAATGCAACACTGGGTACATGTTTGGTACGGGCACAAGTTGTAGTTTCTCAGTGCAGCTGCTATTGATACAGCTGCTAAGGTAGCTTTCTCACAGTTATCAAGTGCTTTTTTTAAAGTTTCTCAGTGCTGTTTTGTATCAAGTAAGTTGGTAGCTATAGGTAAGCCATGTAGACGCTTACCTGAGGGTGCTTCTCAGACATTTGTGGTCACACAAGTGGTAGATCTTGAATGGATAACCAATCCAGTTAGCTGCTTATAGATCATAAATCATAAACCTAAGGGGGGGTACGATGGAATTTTTTTAAACTTATGGTTATGACTTTAGAGCTACGTAGATTCTGCAAACTTCATGGTATGGACTTGATATAGACCTCAAAAGATAGGTCTCTCTGTGCTCTTTGATACTAAAATATTTTTTCATAGGTATAACTATAGGCAAGTTACTAGACCTAAAGTGGAGGGACCTCAAAACCTGAATGCCTGAAACCTCCACATAAATATCTCCAGATTGCAAAATGCTAAAGATTTGACCAGTGGCTAGAGGAAATCCTACTCTATGCAACGAGTGTTTTCATTAGGCATTAAAATGTAAGTACGCGGTCAAGCCCATGGGTGGAAAATAAGTTTTATGGATCATTAATGAAATTAATTTTCCACCCGTGCGCTTGACCATGTACTTACATTTTAACGCCTAATGAAAACACTCATTGCATAGAGTAGGGCTTTCTCTAGCCCTGGTGCTAATTTCAAATCTTTAGTACTTTGCAATCTGGAGATATTTATGTGGACATTCAGGTTTTGAGGTACCTCCACTTTAGGTCTAGTAACGTGCCTATAGTTATACCTATAAAACATATTTTAGTTTCAAAGAGAGCACACAGAGAGACCTATCTTTTCAGCTATATATCAAGTCCATACCATGAAGTTTGCAGAATCTATGGAGTTATAAAGTAGTAACCACAACAACAGCAACAAAAAAACCATGTGGGTCACTCCCCCCCCAAAAATGCCATTGTCTCCCCTCAATTGACTAAGGACATGTGAATTGCATAATATTTTTAATTTTATAGTATGAAAAACAGCTTCTGAGTGTTGGAGGTTTATCTGATTGCTCCTTCTACTAGAAATTTAAAATAAAAAATAAAATGAAAATAAATTAAATGAAAGAAAACGCAACAAAAATAAAAATGAAACAAGAAAAAGTCCACACCACATGACATGCACATGTGCAAATGGTGGGCGCAAGTTTCCTTGGCATGGGCAGGTACACGTGACAACATGTGCCAGATCTTGGAGTGGGAATAGGAAAACTCTGGTGTACTTGTTAGTCAGTTGCACATGACAACATGCTGCAGATCTTGGAGTGGCAATAGGGGAACTCAAGTGTGTTTGTTAGTCAGTTACACATGGCAACATGCTGCAGATCTTGGAGTGGGAATAGGGGGACTCAAGTGTGCTTGTTAGTCAGTTGCACATGACAACATGCTGCAGATCTTGGAGTGGCAATAGTCAAGTGTGCTTGTTGTCTGTTACACATGACAACATGCTGCAGATCTTGGAGTGGGAATAGGGGGACTCAAGTGTGCTTGTTAGTCAGTTACACATGACAACATGCTGCAGATCTTGGAGTGGGAATAGGGGAATTCAAGTGTGCTTGTTAGTCAGTTACACATGACAACATGCTGCAAATCTTGGAGTGGGAATAGGGGAAGTCAAGTGTGCTTGTTAGTCAGCTTCGGCAGGTTTTGCATCCTTATTTATTTACTATTTTATATACTGCAAATACCCTGAGAAATAGGTGGTAACCCCACCCCCTCCTGCTGCAAGAGAAAATTTTAAAGGTTCAAATATTTACACTTTGGTACATATTGTTAATATAGGTTGTGACAAACTTAGGATGTAGAACACACTATATTGTGCACAAGGTGGCAGGATAGCCTTGTGGGTCATGCTTTAGCATAAAATTGACTTGCAGCAACTGATATGACAATAAAGAACAAAGCAACTCATACAAATATCTATTTTGGTACACTCCCCATCCCCTCCCATAACTAAGCACACAGAGCATAATTGCATGTTAGTGGCTCACCATCTGTTACAACACGTATGGTTGCTTCTGAAGCAGTTACCCCAGCACAACGCAAGACCTTCCCATCTGCAGCTGGAGTGGTAGTGAAGCTAATGCTGGATGAGGTTAGAATGTTGCTTCGGGATATCAGAGTCACTAAGAATTCAACTTCACCCACCCTATGTGTGGTAGTATTGCCTACAGTGACATGTCTATTCAAGGCTACCACACGTTGACCATCATATTCCCACACCAATAAATCAGCATCTCTGCTGCAACTGGCAGTGGCTGTGTCCCCAGAACACACTTCATCAGGAAATGTAAGCACATTGGCAGCTGCAATAATTGAATGTTCACAAAAACAAACAAGCAAAAGAAGTCTTTGTAGTAGGTATTGGCAGAAATACAGCATCGCCAGGTTACCACTGGCATCATCATTATTCTTATTGAACTCTCAGTTGACATAATAGATGAAGGCTAGAGCATCTAGTTGAAACGTCGAGATAATTCAAGTTGATTATTGAGAAGGTTATTGTAATATTATTGTTGTCTCACTACACAGTCAATGCTGTGTATTGCTGTATGCATACTGAATTCGCATTAGGAAGTACATCCCAATGTGAACCAGATTCAATGAGATGATCTGAATTAACTCAAACTGATTCAGAGCATTAATTAGGCAAGTGTTGAATCATGTGAAGGTTACAGGTCAGATCTTAGAGGACACTAGAATGCTAATCAGGTGTGACCTGGTTGGTATGGCATAAACTTGCTTGAAGTTGTTGGTATGGCATAAACTAGAAAGTACATCTAGACTCAGGGAGACCAAAGCTGGAAAATGTGCTTGTGGTTATGACTTTGGAGCTCAATAGATTCTGCACACTTTACGTGGGGTGCATGGAAAAAATTCCTTTTGCAAACATTTTTTTTTGCACCCACACTTGCCTAATTAGTCCAGGTTTTAGCCAGTTGTAGAGTAGACTTCAGGCACACAGATTTTGAGAACTGCTGCAAGTAACTTTAGCATATTTATACCTATGCCAAAAGAGAGCACACAGAGAGATCATTTGTGGTTCATACAGTAAAGTGCGCAGAAGCGATTGAGCTCCAAAGTCGTAACCACAAGGGTTTTTTATGTTTGTATTTATAATTTACCCCCTTCACAAGATCATACGTCCACTAAACAAAAATATCTCTATGGTAATTTATAGTGTTTGTACAGCTCTATCATTTAAAGTTGTCATAGTCATTCAAGACTTGATGCAGGTGAGTTATTACATGAATGAGTTGGAGGGCGATTTTACTTCACATTCCAACTTACAGTTTAAACATGTATGGCAAAACAAAAACTTACACAAGAAAGCATCTGCACTGGCTACATTTTGGAATATGAATCAGGACCATAGTATGAATGTGTGTAAATATATGGTACTTTACATTAGACCACCAATTATCTGGGTCTTGTCATCCCCTTAGACAACTTACGACACAGCAACTGATGAATACCTCGACTAATTATGCTGCAGCTATTGTTAGGCTAGAGTATTCCTCCTCACTTGTTTTCTATGTGGGTTTCTATGTAGGATTCATGGAACTGCCTAATGTCTTTCCCTTAGCCACATCCTTTTTGTTCTGCAGCACATGTCTCCTTCAGGTCAGTAGGTGACTCACCCCCAGGAGGGGAAACACAACATCATTGTTGCTGTTGTTGGGGATATTCTTTATAGTGTGAATGCAACCAACGTGCACTGATGGGAGTAGCTCCAATCCAACACGTAATGCAAGACCCTAGCAGGCTAGCTTGGTGCCTTGGTCCACTAGCTCCAGTACAGCTCATAATGCAAGACCCTAGCAGGCTAGCTGGTACCTTGCTCCACTAGCTCCAATACAATACCTAAAGCAGTTTATGCCAGAGGTTTCTCATCCAAATCATTTGCTGCCCTTAACCATATATATACATACATGTACTCACTTTTTCTTCATTTGTTTATTTTTCGTATATAGCCATTGACAACAAAACTGCATGCTATTAAAAACCATGATCTCAGTGGCAGCAGACAGAGTTGCATCCTCACTAGCAAGGAGCTTGACTTAGAAATCACTAAGCGAGCTCTACGTTTCTCTCATCTTCTCCTTCAGTGCAGTATACTGCAAATAAAAACAAGGACTACAAAGTTCCAGCAATGTGAGAGTCACACCTGCCAAGCTGCATTCTTTGTGTGGGTAGATCAAATATCAACAAGCACATTCAAAGCTATTTCAAATTATATTAACTAGGACTAGCTAGCATGGGCATGCCTTTAGCATACCATTACTAGTAATCATTCACAGTTCTCCTAGATAGGGTAGTACATGTAGTTAACATAACACTCCATGATAAGTTGTCTTATGTCAATACTGCAAAATAATACTAGACGAGCGAGTCAATTCAAAATGCATTTAAAATGTACGTACCTGACGCTGTTTCTATGAGAGTGCACAGAATAGGCAACCAATACATTTGGATAAGCTGTCCAAGAAAGAAGTGGCTGACAAGTGCGAGAGAAACAAGGTCGTCAATAATAGTAGTTACGTGAAACCGACAACTAGTAGCTCTGTCGCAGACGATCCCTCCTCTAGCACTGACAAATAGTGGGTAGAGCTCGCTACTTGGAGCACACAACAGAACTAGCTACGTCGATGCAGATAATGGTGGAGATTGTGAGTATGCAGACCGGTAAAAATGAATACCAGCTGTAATGATCAACTTTCTGAGCTGAATTATTTTGACATTGCTGAACAGTCTTCAATTCGATTGTAGCTACTTGTCTGTCAAGTCCACGATGTATATGTTCTCCCAGAGACAAGCGTATCCCCCACACCAACCTGTGCTTAGGATTGCCACAGAATCTGTATTTGTCTGGTTGGTAGCAATTGGTGGCTGAAGCAAGCCACAAGAGGAACCGAAGACTTATATAGCCATCATGGTTTCATACAGGGAGGGGGGGAAGGAGATATCCCCCTAACACAAGCCCCCCCCCCCCCCCCACCAGCTTAGATCAAATTTATAATTAAATGCCATGGAGAGGAAAACAAAATATTGCTTGTGCGTGTATTATATTTTATACTACATCAGATGATCTGCATGATCTGTGGCTAATTTGATTGGTTAATAACTATAGGTTACATAACCATATAACCTACACTTTTATTGCTGCAGGCCATGGTAGTTAGCTTCCATTTTGTTTCAAGACTTTTATTGTTGAAAGCTTTATTCACTGTTCATGAAGCTTTAATGTCATGATAATATTCACTTGTTATAATTTGTATAGGATAGCCTATTCAAAAGAGTGGGTTATACGCCTATGTAACGTACGAGTTTGCGGTTACAACGAGTAGGTTACATTGGCGCATAACCCGTGAGTGGAGTATGGGCTATCTTACTTATACCACATTGCGTATGCGCTAAACTACATAGCAACTAGAAATGGAAGAATTTTTTACTATTGTCCAAGGCGCCCCAGCTATTGACAAAGTACTGCTAGATAAGCACGCAGCTGAGTTGGAGCAACTTCCTTCAACTGATAATCAAAAAATCCTTCAACTTCAGAGATTTATGAGCCCAGATATTTTGCAGTGGCTGATAGAACATCAAGTAGAACCATCTCAATTCTGTCCTGCAGCCAGGACCTTCTGTTTCTCCTCCCATCGCTATTCAACCAACTCCAGTGTCCCAATCTCGTTTTGGAGATGCCATTACTAGTGAGGAATTACAACATGCTGTTGCTAGTAGGGTACCAGCAAACACTAAGAAAAGTACTCGCTGGGGTTACACAGATATTTTTTGCAGTGGCTGATAGAACATCAAGTAGAACCATTCTCAATTCTGTCCTGCAGCCAGGACCTTCTGTTTCTCCTCCCATCACTATTCAACCAACTCCAGTGTCCCAATCTCGTTTTGGAGATACTCCAACTCAGCTGCGTGCTTATCTAGCAGTACTTTGTCAATAGCCAGTCCCTTTCAGTCCCTTTCAGTCCCTTTCAGTCCCTTTCAGTCCCTTTTATTAGTTTAAGGGTAATACGGCCTTTTTAAGGATTGATTAGTTTTGATTAATTAAGGCCGAGGTTCGTTTCAGTCCCTTTCAGTCCCTTTCAGTCCCTTTTATTACTTTAAGGGTAATACGGCCTTTTTAAGGATTGATTAGTTTTGATTAATTAAGGCCGAGGTTCGTTTCAGTCCCTTTCAGTCCCTTTCACTGGGGAGCCTTGGTCAATAGTAAAAAATTCTTCCATTTCTAGTTTTATGTAGTTTAGCGCATGCGCAATGTAGTATAAGCCTATACTCCACCTGCGGGTTATACGCCAATGTAACCTACTCGTTTGCGGTTACATCACTCGGCTTCGCCTCGGGGTAACCGCAAACTCGTACATTACATAGGCATATAACCCACTCTTTTGAATAGGCTATCCTATATATAACAGTATATACTCAGTGCAGCTAATTAAAGATCAATTTTTCAATTAGTTTCTTTAAAAACGTCAAGAATTTCTTCAAATTTCACATCCATCAGTTCTGGTCCCTCTATGGCAATCTTTATTAACCTATATAGACAGGTTACAATCAGATAGGCGGTTTCTAAGCATAGTCTCTTGATCATTTTCATGTCACAGAAAGATCGCTCCACTGTTGCAATCCAGATTGGCAAGACCAAAGTGATATGAAGGAGGGCAAAGGTTTGTGGAAATATGTCTTCATATGCTTCAGTGGCCTGAATTACATCTTGCATGCTAGGAGATTTTGCTAGCTTCTTCGAATACATTTTCACCTCCTTTTCTTTGCAAAGTGCCCTCCTGAAAAATTTCCATTAAGACACAAGTTCTTCCAGATCTAGTAGCAGAGGTGATGTATAAGTTACACCATTGTACTTCATTGAGGCTTTATTACCATAGAACCAGCCAAATTCTGAATCGCTTAATGGCCATAGGAAGATGACTCTTCTGTGGGTAGCAAGGCAGGATTGAAGATGGATGTGGCTACTAGTAGTTAAACTGCTTTATCAGAAAATCGCCCCTTGATGTTGTCAATCAAAACATCAGTGTATGGGATGGCAATGTGATCAAGGTACTCCTTTGTATTGGTGATGGACATGAATCTTGTGGACTGATCCAGAAATATGTCTTCCAATATCTATGCTATACTCAGTCTATAACTTTGTAGAAGCTAATTTAGTACAACACCATTATGCTTTTTCATTCTTCAGTGACTTCATGTACATGCCAATAAAAACTGTAACTGGCTGAAATCAGCCACTTTCTTTTGCATGGAAGCATTCATTCTTGCCAAGATGTCAAGAACCTCTGAAAGAAAGCCAATACTGGCTATTGCAGTGAAGGTAGCAAGAAGTGTACTCGAACCGAATGCTTCTGCATTACCTGTGGTCTTGTAAATTTGTTGCAGTGGTTATAAGAGCAGGAAGGTCCTTTCGAATTGCTCTCATACACATCTCATTCGAAAGCCACGATCTTTAATTCAGGCAATCTGAGAGCAGTCTGTACTTCTTTTAAGGCTTTGACTTTTTGGAGAGTAGAAGAAGAGTTTCCATAAATTTCCCATCAAGCCAAAAATCTTCTTTATCTCAGGAACACTCTCAGCTGCTTGTACACTTGCTAGCTGTAGCTTGTAGCAAGAGCAATGGATGTACATGGCATGTGCAGAGTGAGTCTGCATCCTTACATGCACTCTAGTTTTACTTCCTGCAAACACTGCTGCACCATTATATCCTTGGCCAACCAATTTGCGGTAATCAAGATGTCTTGAGTCAATAAAGGATTCCAGTGACTCTGTAATGGTTGCAGCATCACAAGTGAGAATGTGTATAGTATTGTTAGTAAATGTTCCTCTGGCTGGCCATTTACAATCCATCAGCAACACACAGAAAGTTCTTCTTGTGTACTAATATCCTCACATTCATCAGCAAGGATCGAAAAGTTCGGGCTCTTCTTTAAGCTAACCAAAAGCTTTCTATCGATCCAGGTGGCAATAGCTTCTATGAGGGAAAATTTTGAGATGCCGTGCATTTGCAGGAGCCCAATTAATGTGCTGCTGAAGAAGTTTGTCACCATTAGCAACTTGAAGAGCTAGGAGAACCTGAAAGGTGGTAGTATGTGAAATTCTGTGTTTGAGCAAGAAGTAGACCGAGCGCAGCAATTTTAGAAGTATTACCCTGTTATTTGCTCACTTTTCATTAAGCACTCCTTACAGCTGCAGCACATTGGAGATCAACAACACTTGGTTGTTCTGCCATCCTTGCAGTCATAGCTGCATCCTTCTGTCATTTGGAATAATTGTGTAGCTTGAGTAACTCAGTGGTGTGGTTCTAGTTCAGTACTCCTCATGATGTCCAAGCTCTATGGGTATTTGCTGGTTGTTTTCCATAGTTTCGACAAATTCGGCAAAACATACCTTTCTCTACCTCATCACAATATATCCAAGGGTATTTAGACTCCCATTGAGATATGTAAGTAAGCCTGGATTTGTAGACGTTTTTTTCCTTAGCTTTTGTAGATGGGGAGTAGCTAGAGTCATAGGTTCGTCACAGACTGAGGAGTAGCTACTGTACTAGTAAGCTCATCATTAGATTCATCTAAATCCTCACTTGTTCTCTTCTGAGATAAATCCATGTTATGTAGTATAGTTAGATGATAGCAAATTTTAATTCTGATTGGTACACACAATTCACATGTATTTATGATCGTAAAACACAATGATCTAACAGAGCTTAAGATTTCCTAACAAGGTAAAATTAAGTACATAAATCTATCTTATATAAACAAGAATGACACTACCTATTCAGTAGAGGGAAATGATCTAAATGTTATTTTTAAGGTCCTAGTCCAACTTGAGAATCCAAAATGAAATATTCTAAGAATATATATGCAATACTACATTATCTTTAGCTACAGAAGTCATTACAACTTCAAAGACAGCACAAGGCATGAAAGTGGGTGTGGTCATGAAAAGGGCGTGTCTTAGTCTAGTTGTGGTTTCCCCCCCCTCTCCTACAGAAAAATCCTGTATGAAACCCTGCATATATACATGCCTGTATGTTGTTACTGGCAGATTATGCTCAAGTTCTACATACTTTTTCTATTCTCTTTCTCGTATTATAATCCTATATTTATTTTCATTTTACTTTTGTACTTATTTTTCTCAGTTATGTTGACTGACCAACACTTCATGTGATCCTTATTATTATATTATAGTTAAGGATTGTTGACCTTTGAACCCTTAAAGCCATAGCTGATAAACTGTTAGCTGAAGATGAAGCACTTGCTACTTATCTAGGAAACCAAGGTTATGTGCTTATTATTACCACCTGGTCAGGAAAGCTACTTATTTTTTCTAGCAAGGCTCTTCCTCTTCCTCAGCAGCCCCATAATATTGTTGGTAAAGGATGCTCTCTCACTCTTCTTCACCCTGGTCATCCAATTTTGGATGCTGGAAGATGGCTTCCAAGCTCTTAGGCTTTCACTCCCAAACACCTCAGTGGTCGCATCACACACTACTGTTCAAGCTGAATTGAATACCTTGCAAAAGTCGATTTCCTCCTTTTCTTCAGCCATCCCAACTTCTAATTCTCCACTCAATTCTCCTCTCCTTCATCCTCCTAACTCAACTTACTCAACTATAAAATTTAATCCCCCATTTCCTCTCTTCCTACACATGGTCAACTGCCCATTGTCACTAAGTCTAACTCCTTCAACTGTTCCACTTCCAACACATTCTCCAGCAAATAATTGTTTATCTTCCTGCCATCTCCAAAGCCTCCAAATAGAGCTCACCATGCTCGCCATACTCCTCATCTAAACAATCCCACTCTCCCCTCGGCCATCGTCTACTGCATATTCCCATTCATCTCTTACCTACCCAAGGGTTTTCCCCTCATATAAGGATTGGCACCCTCCACTTGGCATCAACAATGGATGTCCCCAACAAAACAATTTGCCTCAAGGCCCAATATAAACACCCTTCCCTTCTATCGCAATCATCCTCCCATCATCCCTCTGCAACTCTCCTCACATCCTCAACCTTCCCTCCCTCTTCTGGGTATACTTTTATGTCTTCTTTCACCACATCTCCTGCCAATTCACCCCAACTTGAACTCCATCTAAAGAAACCACAAAGGACCTCAACCATAACTTCAACGTCCAATGTCTCTTAATAGTCCAATGTCTCTTAATACTTCTCCTCTTCTTCCTAATTCCACCTCTCACTTCACCAGCCAATCTCTTAAGCTGTTTTCATTCAATGCCTGCAGTTAAATTGGATGAGCTGTCTTTACCTGTACCATGTACATTCCTGATCTTGCTTGTGTGAATGAGACTTGGCTCTCACCAGACATTCTAAATAGCGAGATTTCTTTACCAAATTTTCAACTTTATCACCTGGATAGAAATCGCCATTGTGGTGGTGTTGCTATTGATGTACACTCTTCTTTACATGCTGTTGCTTTGAAACTCCATAATAGCCTTGAACTCCTTCTTCTAGGTACAGGAATTTCCTTTTTCATTTTGAGCTTTTTAAGACACCCTTCCTTAAATGATGTAGCCTTCTTTCAGACACCTTTAGCGCTCTTTTGCACAATGTGCTGATCTTTACTAGACTTTAACGTCAATGTTGATGCGTCCTGCTCATCTCTGCGTCTATCTCTTCAACCTTCTGCACTTTCTGATTTATTTTTACTCAAGCAACTCATATCCTCTCCTACACATTGTCAGAGAAAAGCCTTGACCTCTCTGACATGGCTGAATCTGACCTTTCTGGAACAGCAGGTGTTGTTTACAGGGAGCAGACAACTACAAACAAACCTCGACATCAACCACACAAACCACTCAACCACACACTCTTGACCGGGGATGTTGTGCTAAAAGATTCAAAGATTTCTGATTGGTGGGAGGAAACGTCAAAAGAGCACTCTGATATGACCGTAAAAGGAAATGTTGCAGACTGTTCTGACATCACCGAGTCAGGGTATAAAAACGATCAAGAGAACAAGAAAGAGAGAGAATCCAAGAAAGAGAATCCAAGAGAGAGAATCCAAGAGAGAGAATCCAAGAGAGAGAATCCAAGAGAGAGAATCCAAGAGAGAGAATCCAAGAGAGAGACTCAAAGAGAAGAAGAGAAAGGACGAACTTCAATAAGTTATTGAGCTGGGAGCTATAACTGTATCGTTGTTATTGTTGGACCCAAGTATAACTAGACTTAGACATTATTTTATTTACTATGATTATGGTTGTGGTTGTGATATTTGAATATATTGCTGCTGTGTAATATTGTGCGATTATATCACATTGTTATACCATAACCTTTTTCGAAGCAGAGAAGGGAAGGGCTTATTGAGCTGGAGATTGGTATTGTATGGTCCCAGTAAGACTACCACTGAGAAGAGAGTGTTAGTAAGGCTGAGGGCGTCATCAGAACTCTTAGGTGACTTACAGAGAGGTCATCCAGAAGGAGATTCCTGACACAGCTGTGATACTTGTGGTGAGCCCTCGACTGATAGACTGAAATTGCACGACTTTCCCATAGTTTCAATCTCGCTCTCTAACCCTGGCCACCACATATAACTCCTGGCAACAGCTTTCATCTTAAAAAATCCCTGGTGATCACGATGGAATTCCTCCAATAACTTCATATGCAGCTTTGGTATGACAACACGTACATCCCAGAGGAGGCAACCCTCCAGTGTCAACACTGACTACAAGACCAAAATGGTTCTAAAGCTTTGTCAGTTGAGTTAGGCATCTATAATTTGTGTAAGAATATTATATCTTGCTGAGAATAACATATTTTCTTGTAGCAACTTTAAGTTCCATAACCATCATGGGCAGACTGTTAATTTTTGAAATGTTGAAGATGCTCTAGTCTGTAGCTAGTTACAGAGAGTGTGGTAAATGTGGTGGTAAGAGGCAGATGTGGTAAGTAATCTGCATTGGCATGTACTACGAAATTTAATTTGTTATCTGTATGCTGATAGCAACACTGCCCATCTCTGCAATCTTGTGACAGCCATAGGTGGTATTCCCTTCTTTGGGCCGCTGTTAATAGTTTAAAATCTGTGATCATAGAGAAGTTACGGCCATAAAAATAGATTCAGTCCAAAAAATAGCTTTTCAACCTGTGCATAATTACGCTCACTGACAGAGAGTTCTTGGCGAATATGCAATTGGTCACTCAGAACAATCAGGTATAAGATTTCTTAGCTAATGTGGCAAAAAGGTTAACAGGCTTAGGAAGGAGATACTGCTCAACATCAATAGCTGGATTCACTTAACTTTATAATCCTCACTCAATCGAACTCGGACATCTTTCTTGGGAACAGTCGCTATCTGGGCTGCTCTTTCACTGCACAAGGTATCTTGTGTATTACTCCAGTTCTCTTCAGCCTGTCTAACTCTTATTTAACAGGTTCTTTCATAGGAAAGGATATGGACCATGGCTGAGTTTCTCCCCCGATTTAATAATAAGCTTTTTTGGTACTTTTCTGGACGAGGCATTATGTGACCGACTGGTATGTGGTGTGAAGAGCGATCAAATTCTGAAGGAACTGTTTCAGAGGCAGATCTCACAATGCCAACAGCTATGGAGAAAGCCCAAGTGTGAACAAGCAGAGAGTAACTGGCAGGATATGAAGTCCGGTGGCTCTGCACCAGGGCTGTCACTAGAGATAAAGCAACCTAGGTGCTATAGATTTTTTCTCAGAAGGGTCATGTGGCTGATTACCATTGCTGACAGATACGACATATTTTACCTGTCAGCCCATTGAAGAATATTAGGTCAAGAGGAGTGAAAAATAATTGGTCAGAGCACAGCAATTGCCAGAGTATGACCCAGATAAAAATTACATGTCTCTCTTCACTATGCACTCCTCGAAGCAATCTGTGTCACCATGTTAGTCGATGAAATGCCACTAGTTATGGAAGTGGACACTGAAATTGCTGTCTCAGTTATACCAGAGTGCACTAGGAAGGCATTGTTTGCATTCAGCAAGGTGAAGAAGTTGACTTTATTGCTAAAAACTTGTACTGGTACACCAATAGCATCAAGGAGAAAATACCTGTTTGGGTCAGATATAATTTTGAGATTAGTGGTGGATGAAGATGAGGGGCTATCGCCTCTATGATGTGACTGGCTGAAATTTGTGAACCTTGACAGAGAAGCATCCGAGTACTGAGCAGTTCACAGAAGGAAGCAAGAAGCCTGAAGGAACGCCTGCAGCAGCAACAGGACATCTTTTCTGATGAGTTAGGTACCATCAGGCTAAGACTACACAGTTATTACAATGTCAAAGTTCAATATACCACAATACATATGGTTCTTCTTCTCTTGCAATCATCAAACAACAAGGTGATGGCTAAGTGGCAGCTTCCATACCCAGTAGTCAAGCATGTTAATAAAGTCAACTACCAGAGGACATTATTGGATCATAGAAAGAAGAAAGGAATTTACCACGTAAAAATTGGAATTACCCATGTTACATGTTGTATGGGCAAGAAGATTATTGATGAGGAAGACTTTCCAGACTGGAGGGCTAGTGGGGAAGTAGGCCATCCCAAATTGGGAGAGCAGCTCCCTGAAAAGGTTGGAAATCGTCTTCCAAGTCAATTTGCTGTGTACTATGAGTAAAACCTGGTCAAACAAGGTTAACTGAACACTCTTATTAAAACAGGTTCCACTCAATCCATCAGACATCTCCATACAAAACTTCACATACCCATAGAGAAGCAGTTCAGAAGGAGTTGAAAGAGATGGCTGAATCAGTCATTGAACCCACCCAAAGCAAGTGATCCTTACCCATTGGAGAAGGGAGATGGGAATATTTTGTTTTCCATTGACTAGCTACCATAGACTTAATTCCTCAACTCGTGTGGATGAATATCTTAAGCATAGGACTGATAACTGATCGGCTAGGAGCAGAAAAGTACATTCCCATCTTGGACTTAGCAAAAGGCTACTGGTAAGTCCCCTTGAAGGTGTAGGATAGGTCAGGACCGCCTTCACTACTCCTAATGACCTTTTGCAGTTGAAGGTAATGAATGCCCTTCGGTGGAGCATCAGCAACAATGATGGCCAGCCTGATCCAGGGTATAAAAGCTTTGCTGGGGTGTATCTTGATGACACTGTCAACTTTTGCAACACATAGGAAGAACATTTGCAAATGTGAAGCAAGTACTACTGAAACTAACCTCATAACAGAAAGTTTGAAATGGCCATTTGGCATGAAGGAATGCTCTTTCTTCGGTCTTGTAGTAGGCAATGGGCAAATGAAATGAAATAGGTCAGGAGCTTCTAAGAGAATGACTATAGGAGGTTCATTGGAAATTAATGCAACTATCGCTTCATCTTTAACAGCTTTAACAAAGAAAGGGTTACCAGAGGTTATTTGGACTGAGGAATGTGATCAACATTTGAAAAGATGAGCACACAGCAAATCACCAGTCTCAGAAATCCCTGATTTCACAAAGCAGTTCATTTACAAACTGATCAATCAAACCAATTTTGATTTTCATTGTAAGGCAGAGGATCACCGATTTGTCTCAGGGAAGAAGGGGGCATTACTGAGCATGCATGAGCCCAGTATACGTTATGTAGTAGAGCTCAGACGACCTGGTTGAAGTGCAGAGGTACTACCTACAACAACTGGGAAGAAGTAGGATCTTGTGAGTAAGTGAGCAGGTTCACTCCCTCCATAAAACACACTAGGCTCATTCCCATTCAGTGAACTTTTTCATTCCTGAGACAAACTAATAAACAGCCGCCTTGCAATGTATTCTGAGAAGATTTAGCAGCGGACTCACATGTAGGCTCAGCACTTACACTCCTTTCACTTTCCTTCCTCAACGTAGCTTGCACAAACACGACATGATTGTGATAGAGTTTGTTAGCCTATAATTTGGTACATGTATGCAATATAGTGCATGTGTAATGCTCACGAGTTCATTGAAAATCAAGAAGAAAAAGATATTTTCCAATGGAGCTTAGAATTATTGAGTATGCATAGCTGAATATACATGACATTATAGTGCAAGTCTCTCATTAACATGTACATAACTTGAAGTTCCACTTCATGTTTAGTAATGGTAGGCAACTCTATGTCATCATAGAGTGGAGCGGGTGGTGGGAGCTAGCTGTGGGCATGTCTCCCTGATGCACTTGATGTAGACAATGACAGCACCCACTCATGAGGCCACTCCACGCAACAGCCACAGCAAGAAGTCATATACAACATCGGCATCACCTTCAGGAATTTATTCTGCACACACACCGCACACACTCACACACACACACTTGGATACACACAAAACACAATATATATTGATACATGTATTATATATACATGTATATAATCAGAAAGAAAGGATGTATGTAGACCATATCCAGTTCCTTTAACATTAAAATTTGGAACGTGGTAAAGGGTCATTTAGCTGATTGTAGTCTACATCGATGCAAACTTAGGTATATTTTATTCTGGATTGTTTGTTGTTGTTGCTGTTTGTTTTAGAGTTCAACATTGGGGCAAACCAAGCAAGAGTACACAAACTAGCAAAGACCACTCCTATTAAACATTTTATCCAACTTCTGTTGTCTCTGCACAAGTCAGTGCAAACCATACCTTGTTGTTTTGTTATTAGAGTCACCCATGGATCAGCTGCAGTCTCCTTCTAAGACTGGCAAGAGTTGAACAGGAGAACTTCTAAACAACAGCAGATGCTATTCCATACCACCATGTTTATAGCCAGAGTTCCATGCATATATAACTAGTTGTAGAGTTGCTTGATCTTTTTGTTTAAAGAAGATTATTCATCAGTAAATCAAGTTGCCAGGTAGCTTGATGCAAGTTTCCAAAATGATAATCTTTACCTGGATTTATTACCTGATTATTAAATACTCCATAAGCTTGCTTGATTGCATAGTTGACAATCACTTTAGCCATCCCTTTTTTCTGCAATCGAGAAACAGAATAGTAACTGATATGTATTGCAACATATGGAGTCTTCTGATATTAATATTATTGTGAATGGAACAATTGTATGGAGGTTATGAGAGGGAAATTCAGAGCTAGAAGTTAGATCTTTTAAGATGACTTTCAAGGTTTTTTTATACTTACACAGTTTTTTCACCAGCCAGTTTTAATCTTAGCAATGGATTCGTGGCATGCTAGAAGTCTTTTTAGAGCTTATAGCAGTAAAAAAGTGTGAATGTGTGTTTTAGTGATGTGGCTAGAAAGATCAACTTGAACCATAACCATAAAGGGCCAATATTTTCGTTATCCATAATTTGTATACATGTGGCACAGAGTCAAATGCTTTTTGATGACATCTGTAATGTATAACTTTTCCACTGATTGGTTAACCTCTGTTATATAAGGTGGTAAGCAATTGAGATTGGCAAGAGTGGCCTATAAAAAATCCAAACTGATGTTCATTTAATTGAGGACAGAAGAAAGGCTCAATTTTTTAGGTTATATGTAGATTTGATAAGGATGCATAGTAATGAGATCGGCATATAGACATGTGAATAGTCATCTTTTGGAAGAAGCGCTATTTATGCAATTTCCATTCTGCAGGTATTGTAAATGAATCAAGAGAGAGAGTGTGAAAAGGCGTGTAATGGGTTCTATTGAGAAGCACTGACTGGAGAATCAGTGGACTGATATTGCAACAACCACAAGATTGTGAGTCAGCATTTCGTATATTGGAGGGACTATAAAGTTGCCTTTAGTAAATGTAGAGTGAAGAAATTAAATTCTAGAAGATGAAGTTATGTGTAGACAAAGATTTACTGAGATGCATGTTATCTTACCATGGTTTGAGTCATGAACTTTCACTAAACATCCTAAAAGTGAACCTTAACGTTTCTTGCTAGTCTTGTTCGAGTAGATTCCATATCTGCGATGTCAAGTAGAAGATGTTTTTCTCTTATATAAGACTATTTCTGTGTACTTGAGCAGGAGTTAGGTTATGTGAGAGTCGAACCCAATTGGGTTACACTCCCTTTGACAAGTCCCATCTTTGGTGAAAATATATCAAATGCATCCTTTCAACATGGACCAATCTACTTCTACATTGTGGGAGGAGAAGCAGCAGTCAAATAGAGTTTCCAGTAAGAGGCCGTCGAGGACCGACAACTCTGTCCTTAAGTTGAAAACTTTGTTTTAACCTTTCTCAAGCTTGTAGCTACATTGAAGGTTATAACTTGTTGATCTGAAAGGCTAGAGTAACTTGAATTATCACAGTAAAGGGTACACAGAAAATTAGGAAAAATAGATAGAACCAGATCTAGAATATTATGAGGAGTAGCTTTTTTTACACAAATTGAGTGAAGAACTTATTCGTTGGACCTGACCAGTTGACATCCAGGATGTTGAAAACACCCATTACTAGAAATCATCTTGCATATGACTGTTGCCGCAGTTCATAGAGGCAGGTCCAGGTTGGTGAACCAGTTCACATCATCCGTCACAATGTGGATGTCTTTGATACCTCCTGGAAATTTCCCCAGTATAGCATCATTCACAATAATTATGAATACTCTGATCTGGGTGGCAACATTCAGTTATCTTGGAACTTCTACCTTTCGAGATGATTTCTTTCCTGGCATATAGGCCTATTGAGAGCAGACCAGAGTCAACTACTGAGGTTAAGTCATGGAGACATAACAGTAGGATCTTGCATAAACTCCTAGTTGGTAAAATCCATGTTGTCCCAGATGCTGCACCAAGCTCTCTCTGAGTCAAAATCTGCTTCATTCAGGGACTCCGAAGAGACCAGAATGGTTTCCATTATTTTAGTCAAAGTTTGGGAAAATTCTCTAGGTCATCATGAACAGGTAGGACTGGTTCATTTGAATGCATTACATTCCCTCAGGGTCCTCGTCATCTGTCATACATGAGGTTGTGAGATATTGGACAGGAGTGGGAGCCTCTGAGAAGGGGAGAAGATTTCAGTGTACCACTCCCTATCCACATCGATGAGTTCAAAATGGTGTCAAGGCATTTGGTGTGGAGCCTCCAAGGCTACTCAGGGAGCAGTAATAAATATAAGAGCTAGGCTAGCTATATATCCAAAGGATGCATGCATTTGGGCCCCTGTGAGAGAAGTTCTTCTTTATTCCTGTATCAATGATTATTGTGGACATGTACAGATGTGGTTCATGGGTGGGAGATCCACTTAAATTTCATCGATTGCTTTTTTAAAGAGGCACTTAGCCTTTGGTAGAAGATGATTGGTTGAGGTGTTAGTTTGTTAGGTTGTGTTTGTACTTTCCCAGATGTAGATGCTATATATATCATTCATTGATTTCTAACAGTAATGGAGTAAGTTTCTCACACTGACTTGCTAGAGCTAAACCTCTATAGTATAATAGATGAGATGTGTTTGCCATATCAATCTCAGTTAGAACAGTCCATATGTGCAGTGGTTCCCAACCTTTCTGGAACCATTACCCAAATTGTCCTATGTATCCACACTGTTCCATTACCCATACCTGTGTAATAAATAATATAACATTGTGACTTTTTTTAATTTAATTTATATATGTGTGTTAGTAAGTATTAGTATATAGTTAGTTAGTAAGTTAGTTGGTCATTGCAAAATAAATGTAGTTGTTATGCTTGCATTTGATTAGCGAAGTATTCAATGCATGGTTTTGTAGAACCGGGAGCAATTCTTCCATCATTTGACACCTTCAACCAGTTCCCATTTCTTGGGTTTCATTCCCATGGTGATGGGAAAGCCTTGCTCACATCGGTAAATGGTCGAAAAGGAGGTTAGGATCTTTAGGCCTGTCTTGCCAAGGTTTTTGTGTCATTTAGCCTGGCTATTCAGAAGGTTTCCAGATCCTTCCTCTAGAATTCCAGCTTCCTAGCCTCATTCTCATGGTCAGAGTTATCTACTCCTCTTTTGCTGGAAAGTCATCTTCATTGACCTGATCCTCATCAGCTCCAAAAAGGCTGCTGGCTCCACTGAAGGCAACAAGTGACCAGATCAGGGAAGTATTCCTCCATCTTTCTGGCCAATTCATCCAAGTGGGCCTGGATGTCTGCTTTTAGGATATCTTGATGACTATCCCCACTCTCATCAACAAATTTATCAAGTGTGGGAAACTGTGCCACTATGCCCTTTGCAAATCTATTGCTCCACAACTTTAGCTTTCCAACAAATGCAGAAATGTCTTGTTTCGTATCGATGATTGTCACATTCCTTCCTTGTAGTCAAGTTTCCTCCGTTGAGTTCATTAAGATGTCAATCAAATAGCATAAATGGAAAAGTCATTTATGGTCAGAAAAGTGGTGTGCCAAGTCTGATCTATTTCGCTGCAAAAATAGTGGCACTGCCTCCTGAAGCTCAATCATGCGATTCACAAGAGCTGGAAATTAGTATAGGGGAGTGGCTTGGGGAGCTGAAAACAGTTGAGGAGAGGTAGTAGAAGAAGCTTCACTGCTACTGGGCTACTGGCAGACACAAAAATCAAGTGAAGTGTCATCTGCTCAATGTGTTCCTTCGCAAAAATGCCCTCATCCACATAGCTCTAGAATTCATCAAGTGAGTCACTTGCTTGGGGGCCTGTCTAAGTACTTCAGCAGAATATCTGGGTCAGATGGTAATTACTGCAAATAGTCGTATACCTATTTCATAGTAAAAAGGTAAATGAAGTGGGGGAAGGGAAATGCCAGTTGCTTATTCACCGCCTATTTAGTGCACTTTCTTGAATGCGTTACCGACTATCAGGAGGGGGGACTAAACAATCTTGTGGTTACAACTTTAGAGCTCCATAGATTCTTCACTTGTGTTGCACAGTTATAACTATGCCAAAGTTAACTGCAGCCAAAGTGTGATACCTCAAAATCTTTAATGCCTGAATTTACTGCAGGAGTGGCTCCCGATAGGAAATTGGACAGTTGATATTGGTATTTGTGGCCAGATGAAGCTCTGCTCTACATGTTGAGTGTTTTTATTAGGCACTAAAACATGAATAAGTGGTCGAGTGGATCAGTTAAAAACAAATCTCATGCAGGAAGGATTTTTTCCAACCCAGAGCATGACCACTTCATACTCATGTTTTAGCACCTAATTGGTGAGCAAAGCGAGCCCTCATAGGGGAGTTGGACGGAAAACTTGATAGTGACTCACTTGGCATATGTATGTTTCTATCTAAGTGTAAGTACTGTACTCATTATGATATGTACATATGCTAATTATACATTTTTAAACACTCTAAACAGTTTCATCTACCTCTGAAGGAATGGAAGGATGGCAACCTAGCCACATTGCAGCATTACCTCTCCATAAACCAGACAAAAAGTCTTTGGAAGAGATGCCGAGTAACTTCATAGGGAGCGATCCCTAGTCGGGGACCTGGAATAAGAGTAGGGATTTCATTTCTGGGGGCAAGGGCAGCAAACTGTAAAGCAGAGAAAATACCATATCTGATAACATTATGGCAATGAATACGATCCCAGTTACCCCCACAGCCAGCCTGGTGGTCACAAAGAATCCATCACCACATTACAAGTAGGACAACGAGAATTGTCCTCCACCATCCTGAGGCCCAGCCAATACTACAGGCATTGTTTAAATTCCCTATCTCGAAAGTCAAGATCATGGGATATAGAGGGAATAACATTCTGCTAGTCACCACCATGGCCAATAGCAGAAGACATGGCTAGGGCCACAAAACGTGATCAACAGAAAGAGTCACAGGTTTATCAAAATGAGGGCTTACCAATAGAGTGAGAAAGCGCACGCTGATGTAAGAGACATCCACTTGATCGATGCAATACCAGCCAAGATTATTAGCAGCAATGGCTAGAGCATGGAAGGTGTCAGGAAGGTGAGTAATAAACAGGCTCTTAGTTGGATCCAGGGAACCCAGGAAGGCTGTAGAGGCATGGATTGAAACATCTCCCAGGGAACTAGGGAGAGAAGCTTTCAATCAAACCAAATCAGATAAGGGACTGCCAGCAATATCAGACAGAGCTTTTCTCGTAGTGTGGTCAACGGTAAGAGTGGCTTCATCGAGAAAGTAAGGAGGTAGAAGGTGCGAAGGGAGAATGAAACCTTAAGAATACTGAGGAAAGAAAGGAGAAGACAAGAATGAGAGTCTTAGAGGTCTGGCAGCTTGTGAAGCACTTCCTCTACCTTCTTGAATAGCTCAAGGAAGGAGATTTCACAAAAAGAGGAACCAAGAAGAAAGTGGTGGTGGGAATATCTGTAGGCAGAGGATTAAGAACAAAAGAACAGCTCTCTGGGATATATAGCACACACTTGATCTGTTCACTGGAGATCATATGCAGAGGCCTCACTCTCAATGCTTGCAAGAGCAGCACATAGATCATGACTGAAACCACAAAGTGTCATCTAGGTACCAAGCATTTGCGAGGAGGTTGGGCACTTGAGCATGAATCTTATCAATGACAGGGTAAAGGACTAAAGCAAACCGAAGGGAACCAAGCGGATCCCACTGTTGGACTCCATACCAACTGAGGATGGTGTGTTCACCAAACTTAAGGAGTGGTTGAACTCCATAACAACTTTCACTCCAGGCCGACTTGGAAGGAATATAAGACCTGACCTCCATGAACATGGAAGCACAGTCTACTGCATTGGAGGAGTCCACAAGTAGGGTCCATTTATTTTTGGTCTGAATACTATGATCTCAAGTTGGAGAGTGGACAGCGCCTCTGACCTAACAATCCTAGAAACATATTTTGAAGTGAGCTGGCACAGAACCTCACCCACAGCAATAGGAACAAGACTCCTCCTCTCTTCTTGCAGGCAAAAAGGGCATAGGTGTGGAACAACTTCATGTGGTACTTTGCCAGCACATAAAAGGTTAACTACCCCAAAGATGGATGTCAGAGCTTTGTTGGAATAGTCAGGGGAGGAGCAAAGATGACTTCTTTGAAGTGGCTTGGTCTTGGTCCTAATATGGAGGAGACAAGGCTTATGGCCATTCAGTGATGCTTCTGCTGGAATCTTCTTTCCTTAGACAAGCCACAACTACCACCTTACAATGAGTTCTGAGAAGAACAAGCAGCTTGCTGAGAGATAGGCTCAACATTAATAATATTCTCTCTTCCACTCATCGTCTTCTACTTACCATCACTCAAATGAACACAAACTTTTTACCAGATAGTAGCAAATTTCATCAAACCTTTTTCATCCCTATAATTTGTTCATATCTGTGCTGTAATGCATGTGCAGTACTCATGGCTTCATTGAGAAAGATGAATGATAGGGAAAAAATGCACAAAATTATTGATACCATAATTAGGTATGAAGGTACATATGTGACGTAATAATGCAGATCCCTTTTTAATGTTTCTTTTGTCAATCCTTTTAGACACAATACAATTGTTTTCTTGTCATTGTTGTTGTTGTTAATTAGCAGACAAATGAACAACAGTATAGTCACTTGGATACTGTGGAATACATATATAGTAGCGGCCTCCAAGTTCTGGCCATACTCTGTATCTGGTGAATTAATGCTTGCAGTGATTTGTTTGGTGCACTCCTTGAGTTCACAGCTACATAATACCAATGCTGGGTATGGTAAAGATTTTGGTTTTGGTTTTTTAAGGCCCACAACAACATAGCAAATTATACATAAATATATTTGTAGGATGTTACAGTCATAAGATCTGTATGTATATAATAATTTTACAATAACCTTCCCAATAATCAACTTCAAATTGTATTCTTTCGATGTTTCAAATAATTATTCCTGATGAAGGCTAGAGCATCTAGGATTAAGGTTCGGATAGCTACATTATTTACGGATGCTCGATCACGCATTGCAGCTACTATCTTGTTGCTACTAATTCCTAGCTCAGTAAAAAGGGTAACTAATAACTGTCGAGCCACTCCTTCCCCAGTCATGCTTTTAGATAAAAGCATTAATTTCACAACACGATGTTTGATCCAATGTCACGAAGAACAATTACTATAGCTTCACACACGTGTGGTTCCATCAAATATAACCAAAACAAACCTTACCATTAATATCATCACACACCTTTTTTCCTTCCTGCTGCCGAACAAATGGTATCATTTCGCATATATGTTGACTACCAGTAAGTCTATAGGAATTTTCTTCCAGAAGCTCCCGAAAAAGATCAATTTTTTCCGGAGGAACACCAACCTTTAGGAAACAGGTCGATATTTTAACATGATAGACACACATAGCTTCTGGTAGATTCTCTCAAGAAGGATGTACTTCTTTGTCATACACCTTCAACTTGTCTGCTATGTTTTTCTCTCTCTTATCTTTAGATGCTAAGCAGTTTAATCCAGCAACATGTCTAGCAAACTTCATATGCAAAGTAATAATACTTTTCTTAAGAGACAAAAGTTCCCTGCATGAGCCACAAAATAGTTTACCCTTAACAGCAGAAAGATGTTGATGTGGGAATTCCTTAATCCTTGAAGACAGTGAAACACTTTGAGGTTCAGCAGCAACAGAACCTTTACCCTTTTCACACCTTTGGAAGGATTACACATAATTTTTCAGTTCAATTGAAGAATAGTCACCTGAGCGCAGCCCAGGTGACTATTCTTCAGAAGATCCCAGCTCGGGCTAGGGTTGGGGGTGGGGCTAAGGCGAGGCCAAGACCACGCCTTTCGCCTGCACTGAAACCAACTCCGTTTCCGGAGGATCCAATGAAGGATACAACAAGGGCAGTGCTATGAACATACTTGGAAAAAACCCAGTCCCAGATAGGACTCGAACCCACAACCTCTGACTTACATGGTCAGTGCTCTAACCATTAAGCCACTGGGGTCTGGTTAGAGCTAGGTGCAGATCCGAACCCTATCTGAGGGGCTCACGTCTTCCAAGTTACGGCTGGGCTGGAGAGCCTCGTGTGAATTGGATCGATCATTGCCACTGTCGGATTTTTCCCTTTCTGTCAGCTTGGGCTAGGGTTGGGGGTGTGGCTAGGGCGAGGCCGAGACCACACCTTTCGCCTGCACTGATACCAACTCTGTTTCTGGAGGATCCAATGAAGGATACAACAAGGGCAGCAGTGCTATGAACTGACATACTTGGAAAAAACCCAGTCCCAGATAGGACTCGAACCCACAACCTCTGACTTACATGGTCAGTGCTCTAACCATTAAGCCACTGGGACTGTCTGGTTAGAGCTAGGTGCAGATCCGAACCCTATCTGAGGGGCTCACGTCTTCCAAGTTACGGCTGGGCTGGGGAGCCTCGTGTGAATTGGATCGATCATTGCCACTGTCGGAATTTTCCCTTTCTGTGAGCTTGGGCTAGGGTTGGGTGTGTGGCTAGGGCGAGGCCGAGACCACACCTTTCGTTTCTGGAGGATCCAATGAAGGATACAACAAGGGCAGTGCTATGAACTGACATACTTGGGGGGAAAAACCAGTCCCAGATAGGACTCGAACCCACAACCTCTGACTTACATGGTCAGTGCTCTAACCATTAAGCCACTGGGACTGTCTGGTTAGAGCTAGGTGCAGATCCGAACCCTATCTGAGGGGTTCACGTCTTCCAAGTTACGGCTGGGCTGGGGAGCCTCATGTGAATTGGATCGATCATTGCCACTGTCGGAATTTTCCCTTTCTGTCAGCTTGGGCTAGGGTTGGGGGTGGGGCTAGGGCGAGGCCGAGACCACACGTTTCGCCTGCACTGATACCAACTCCGTTTCCAGAGGATCCAATGAAGGATACAACAAGGGCAGTGCTATGAACTGACATTAAAAAAACCAGTCCCAGATAGGACTCGAACCCACAACCTCTGACTTACATGGTCAGTGCTCTAACCATTAAGCCACTGGGACTGTCTTGGATTACACATAATTTTTCAGTTCAATTGAAGAATAGTCACCTGAGCGCAGCCCAGGTGACTATTCTTCAGAATATCCCAGCTCGGGCTAGGGCTAGGGCTATATAGGGCTTTCTCTCAGAATGCATTCCAGAGCCTGTCTCCGATTCCCAATGTAGATCTGGCTAGGGTGACTATACTTCAGAAGGTTCCGGCTCGGGTGACTATTCTTCAGAAGATTGGGTTTTCCTCGCCCGGGTGACTATTCTTCAGTTGATCCAATTTTTCTTTTTCGTGACAAATCTGTGGCAGCTGGTATCTTTCAGCGATCTAATAGGTTAACAACAGGTGCTACTTCGATGACCTCTGCCTCATGGCTGCTGTCAGTGCTGCTGTGCCTGTGACTGTCATATAGCAATTACACCATATCCATGTGCTTTTCTTTTGATAAACCTTTACCCGTTCGGTAATTGAAGGCAGTTGCATCATTCCTGGCTGTGCGATGTCAAGATGTCGAAAACGTCAGGTTCTGCATCTCATTGATAGAGATTGAGCTCCCTGCAGCTCCACACTAGCCCTGGCCATTGGTGTTCTCTTTTCCAAAGAGGTGATTTGGTAAGAAAATTATTTTGAGAGACCCTTCCTAGCTAGCTGGTTTTAGAAGATTTTTTTAGCCAGCTAAATATTACTAGCTGATTTTTTTCTTTTGCTATTAATATATTTTTATTGCTCTCCAGAGCTATATAGAGCCATGTGAACGGATATCACAGCACAGTTGATTTACATAACACAAAACAAGACCGATTATTCTCCAGAAAGTAGTTATTATTTTAGCATTATTCTCAAATGCTCAAAATTAATTAAAATTAATAATCCGACAGGGCCTATATATCTGCCAGTTCATTTTTATACCAAAATGCACTGTAATTGTCTTCGCTCCCACCAGCTGAAGACTAATACTTTTAAAAATCCAGCTTGAAAGTTGTTAACTGTCTGCAAGCAAAAATTACTCCATCTATCACCAGAAAACAGAAGAAGCACTGACTCTGACTGTAGCTTTTCGGTCTCTGCTGACTCAGTATGACCACGTACCATATTCCTGAATAGGTGGGACCATAATTGCATATCCTGCTGAATTGGGTGACTAAATAATTGTGACTGCAATGAAATTTTCCAGTCCCAGATATTTGATGTTTCAAAACAAGATGAATGGTGGCAAAGAGTTGAATGTTTGCCATTATTTCTTTTTGTCATGTGTGCGCATGAATTTATGTGTACCTCTGTTATGTAGTTGCTTAGGTATTGGTTGTTTAGAATTATACCATAACTTTTATCTAGACTATACTAGTACAGCGGATAATCTCTCATATCCTAAGAATTGTGCAAATTATGACTAAAGCATGAAATTTTTACCAGTGTTAGTACATACCATAAGGTTCATTTTAAGATTGGTAGGTAAGTCAGATTTGACCTCTGAGGACCGTGAGAGGTCAATGACCTCACTTACATTGAAATTTACATTTTTTCATGATTCTGGTGCAGTTTGTCTGTTTTGGGAATCATTAGAAAGGTTTGTTGCCATGTGTTGGTCAATTTATTTTCCGGAGAGCCTTTATACATAAAATGAGGTCAGTGATCTCAGAAAAGCGCAAATTTATTGAAATACACATTTAGGTTGTTGTGATGTCCTGCATGAAATCGTGTTGTAAGATAATCTGCAAGTTTAATTTTCAATGTGCACTGAACAAAGACTATAATTACAGTGAGGTCAGTGACATCAGACACATGTACAGTACATACCGGTACATGTAATACAGACGCATTATCCATATAGACCACTGGTTTCCAAACTGTGGGTCATGACCCCAATAGGGGTCATGGGTGATTTTCTGGGGGTCATGGAGGGTTTCAAAAAAATTTAGGTCTAATGTTTAACCAATTTTTTTAAATTAATTTAAATACCCAACACCAACACATTCATATTTTGCATGAAAGCCAATGAGCTAAAGTATATTTTAGTGGCTTGGGGAAGGAAGGGGAGAAAATTATAATCATATTCATTCACTCAAACCCAACAGGAGTAATCAGGAAGAGTAACAGAACTGTAGTAGTGGTTTTGTGACCACATATTCATTGTGTGAACAATTCACTCACCTGTTTACTCACACCTGTTATAATCCTTCCCAGCACATGCCCTCAGACAGTGATTATATATATCTTTGATTCATTTTATTATTGAGCAGAGTCAGACTTACCTGCACACTGCAGTGCTATTTCTTTTGTTGGTTGCTTACCTTCATTAACTCTCTTAATGCCACCTGAGTATGTGCATGCAAGAAAAAATCTCCCGTATGCAGGTTCTCGAATCAAGTCACTCCGAGGAGACGAGTAGTCCTGCGAACAAACCTGTGTAGGTGCTGCAGGACTGCGTCAAGTGACCCAATCAGGATTCTCGACCTAGTGTTTGTTACTTTCGACGCAGATATGCATCAACAGTGGCAGTAAGAGGGTTAAATTGAGTAATTGAACTTCTTTTTCTCTGATCTTGAGAAGTCATTGTGGAGAAGTCTGCATTCATTGTCATCAAGGATCGTTGGTGTTGTTCAAAGCAGCCTCTTGAGAAATGTAGATTTAATCTTATCTATATTCTCCAAGGTCAAGAATGGAGCATGTCAAAAAGTCGGCAGCAAGATATCAAGGAAACGCTCGTATAATGAGAGCTTTCTTTCATTTGGATTCTCATTCGTTGTGACCAAAGGCTTACTTACAGGTGCCACAATGTGTTGTGTGCCAGAAGACTCTCGCCAACGAAAGCATGAAGCCCTTCAAGCTGAAGGAGCACCTTGCAAAGTTCATCCAGATCTGGCCAACAAGGGATTGGACTACTTCAAAATCAAAGAAGACCAGCTCAAGATATCAAGATTGGATTGTGGAACACGAGTTCTCTTTCAAGTAAGTGTTCAGTCATAAGTGTGCCATTTTTTAATGCTGTGATGTGGATAGTCTGAAGTTTATTTCATGATTTGCAGGAAAGCAACATTGTGGAGGCCTCATACAAGATTTCTCTTCAGATTGCGAAGCAGAAGAAGCCACACACCATTGGAGAGACTCTCATCAAACCTTGCATGCTTGAAGCTGCTCAACTTGTCCTGGACAATCAAAGCACCAACAAGCTGAAACAGATCAGTCTGTCCAACAACACTGTTAAGGAGCGCATCGAGGACATGTCTCAGGATATCATGCATCAAGTTGTGGAGAAAATTCGAGTTTCCCCCTTCTTTGCCATCCAACTGGATGAGTCCACAGATGTGGCACAGTGTCCACAGCTTCTGGTATGATTTTGTGTTGCTACTACTGCACATAAAATTATGTACAATTACATATATATATATATTTACATAATACATTCGAACATGCAAAAATGATTATATTGCTGGTTTACACTCGGTTTGTCTCATACAATCATGTGGAGGAGGAGATGCTGTTCTGCAAACCACTCAATACAACTACCAAGGCTGGGGATATCATGGCGATGGTATCCAGCTTCTTTGAGGAAGAAAAATTGTCTTGGGCACAACTTGTTGGAGTATGCGCGGATGGAGCTCCCTCCATGCTTGGCTCAAAATCAGGTTTGTATCTTAATTTAATATTGCAGCATTCCTGCTGTCCCTTTTGGTGTGGTGCAATTTATACATTGTTATATTTTTAGCCCAATGTCATCACAACTCACTGCCTTATCCATCGTGAAGCCCTTGCATCCAAAACACTTCCTGCAGCTCTCAAGGGCACCTTGGACTCGGTGATCCGAATCATTAACCTCATAAAAGGAGGTGCACTCAACACACGACTATTTCGCCAGTTATGCCGAGACATGGATTCCTCGCATCAGGACCTCCTCTTCTATACTGCTGTACATTGGCTGTCAAAAGGAAATGTACTCTCTCGCGTTTTTGAGCAGATCGAGGTGTTTTTGGAGGCCCATGGGAAAAAGACAGAGCAGTTATTGAAGGCCGTTCAAGAGCCGACCTATAATCCCAGTCTTGCCTAATTGGCTGACATTTTTGAAGCTCTGAACGTACTAAATTTAAAGCTAGAAGGCCCAAACACTACCATCATCATGCACACTGATGCAATCAAGGCTTTCATTGTGAAGCTAGGGCTTTGGGAGAGAAAAGTTGAGGTGGGAAATATTACTGCCTTCCACCTTCTTACACAGATCATGGACGAAGAATCACTTGAAGAGCAGCTCCACACAGATCATGGACGAAGAATCACTTGAAGAGCAGCTCCAGCAAGAGATCAAGAACCACATGTTAATCCATTCTACGTCTACTTTCCCAACATCAATGCAAGTGAAAATGTTAAGATGACTCTTGCTCGCAACCCTTTCCGCTGCACTGTAGATGACCTTCCAGACGATGTGCAGGAGGACTTCTTGGATCTCATCAACAACACTGCAGCAAAAGAGGAGTTTCAGCTGCAGCATCACAAGATCTCTGACTTTTTGGCTAAAATGCTTCCGATTTTCCCCAAGATAAGTGCATTTGCCTTGAAAGTTCTCATCCCATTCTCATCGACCTATCTCTGTGAAAATGGATTCTCATCTCTCCTGGTGATCAAATCAAAGGCCAGAAACAGGTTGGATGCAGAAGCTGACTTGCGATGTGCTCTGAGCCACACAACCCCACAAATTGCTGATCTCTTATCAAAGAAGCAAGTGCATCATTCTCATTGATGTAATATACCTACTTAGTCACTGTGGTGATAAATATGTCTTACCAGTATTTGTGTGTTACCACTTACATGTATGTGATTAAATCCTGTCGTAAACCAGCATAAGCAGCACTGGTAAATATGTACATAATATGGTCGGTCAATAAATATTTTAGGTTGGGGGTCATGGAAAATTTATAGTCGTTGAAAGGGGTCATGGGCCAAAAAGGTTTGGGAACCACTGATATAGACGCATAAATGTCAAGGTGTCTGATTGCACTTAACAGTCTCCCGAACATGCACATAATGCAGTGCACTTGAGTGCAGCCTTGGTGCACTTGCAGCGGCCGGTACATCCCTTCTTGCAGCCGCAGTGGATCAGTTCGTGGCAAAATTTTGATGCCTCTGGCAGTGTCGTCCAAAGAGGCTGCCACCCAGAGGCCTCCTTTGTCAAGCCCCAGTCAGATGGGCTTGGTAACTCAGGATTCAGGACCAGAGTTTGGTTCCAGCAGTTGCCCTGGAGAGATGCACGCTTGATGTGCTGCTGGAGTGCTGCCTGCATTGGGGGAATGTTATCTAGAGCCCTAGACTTGTGTGCGAAGAGTTTTTTCCTAGCATCGTTCACTTCCATGATGTCACTGGTGCGGTCATACATCAGCACAATGAAGCGCTCCAGCAGTGACATTGACTCGTCACTGACATCACTTGGCATGCGTAAGAGTTCTTCAAAGGCATCAGTCACCTCTGGGAACACTTTCCAAATCTCCCAGGCAGTCTTCTTCCCTCTGCCAGCGAATGAAGACACAGTATCGCACCCTGTGATGGCGAAGATGGGGAGAGTCGCACATTTTCTTGGGTTCATGGCAGCAGCCAGTTGGTGAACATCTATGTATCGGAAGCTGGATCCAGTACCAAAAACTATCCACAGCTCGTCAGGATTGTTTGTTGAAAGAAGCCACAGCCAGTAACCACAACATCAGTATCCACAGTGTGTATGGCCACCTTCCTCATCCCTTCTGCACAGCATCTGTCATATGTAGAAGCATGCGAGTGTCCACCTCCTTGTGTGAACATGTGGCGAGGCTGGTCAAGTCGGACTCGGCAGGAGAGCACAGGACCTCAGTTCCACATGTTGCATACATTTCCTTGCCATCACCTATTGGAAGACGAATGGCCTATCGTGACAGGAAACCAAAGAGCTCAGTTTTGTTTTGATCAACACGAAGGAAGTCCTTCGTCATGATGGTAGAGGGAGCCACTCTTTTCCTGACGTCCTTGCCCCTCTTCTGTCTGGTCGTGCCTTTCAGGCTGTCAGGTAGATATACATCCCAGACGAGGTCCAGTCTGTGGACCTTTCCCAGTTGAGTGGAGATGTAAGGTGCAAAGACTATGTTCCCATACTCTTGAAGGTCTTTGCCGCTACAGGATTGAGCATTTGAACAATAGCTGCTCCATCAAGGATTGTGGCATCAACTCCAGGTGCGCTTGTGGTTTCGTTTTGGTCTGATTTCAGGCAGTCTAGTAGATCTGCTTTGACTGCAAGGCGCAGTTTTCCTCCTGTTGATAATGCAGGTGGGGCTGCCTGGTTCTCGTGGCAGAAGAACTGGTCAAGATCCCCATCACGTGATTGACATGCAATATACAGCCTCGAGAAGAGACTACAGTCACTCTTCACTGCGGCCAGTTGCATCTGCTGCTTTGACTGCGTCTTGGTCTGTGGCCGATTCTTGTGTCGGTAACTGGCTTTGTGCATAGTTCCAGTCTTTCTTCAACAAACTTTTTGTAGTGCTCCTCACCAAGGGATTCAATCTTCCTCACAGTTTCGTCTGCCACTTGGGTTTCCATGATGTCTCTCGTGTCAAGGACCAGTAGATCTTGAGTGTTCTCTAGGAAGGGATTCCCCATCTCTTGAAACACTGCTATAAGTGCTCTGACATCCTTCATAAAGGCTGCTTGCGCTCCAGGTTTCTGGTCATGGTGAAGATGCCCAGTGTCGTGAGCACCACCATGTCCTCTTACTGCCTGCTCTTCAAACTCTGTAGTGATCCTGGCTATTTCTGGCCCTGCCACCATCCAGCATCTGAGTGCCCCAGGGTTTCCTGTCAGTCCAATAGCTCCACCAGACCCTTTGACACAGCGTTGTTCTGTTCATGACATTGGTCAATTGCCATGGCAGAGAACTTGTTGCTGGTCTTGTGTACCACAAACTTCCCAGACTTGAATTCGGCCAGGACATCTGGGTGTTTGTCAATGAGGTTCATCATATCACGGATGTGTACAGAAAGCCACCTGGAATAGTGAGTGTGATCTAAGGCGAACATCCAGGGCATGATCTGTGTCAGGGATTGCACATAGAGCTCAAAGTTCCCTTCACGAAGTGATCTGATATACACCAGCAAGAGAACCCCCAGTGACAGGGTCTTGAGCCAGTAGTCAAAGTGCACACTGGCCTTTGCTCGCTGTGTGCATCACTCCTCAAAGACCTCATCATCTGGCTGAGTGGTGTTGCCATCATCCGGTGTGCAGTATTTACCGTATGCCTGCTGGAGTAGTGTGTGGAGGGTTGCAGCTGTGACTTGGTGTGCATGGCGGGTCTTGGTAACATGGCTGGCTCGAATGAAGGAATCTGCTGTCCCAGACCTGGCAATGTCGGCCTGTACCAGGGCATTCGTCCAACCGCTGTCCTCCAGCCAGTCTCCCAGCAGCTGAAACAAAACACAAATTATGTATATGATGTTCAGATTGTACGACAAATTATTTTGTTGAATTTTATTGAATTTTTTTAATTTCAAAAAACAATCCTGTTTTTCTTCCCCTCACTTTTTAGAGGAAAATACCTCTTGCCTGCTGGGCTGAACATTTGTGAAACATTGTTGCTGTTACTACTAATGTACATGTACTGGTATCTCATAGGTACAGCACTGGCTATTACTGTATATCATGGAACTTACTTTCAACACACCCATCTCGATATGCAGACCGCCGAACATGATCACAAAGTGATCCTCTCCAAGTGTGGCTGGCCAGGTCCACTGAATTTCCTTGGCAAGGGCAAACAGTGGCTGATCAGCAGGTACTTGTCCAGGGTTCAGGTGCTGAATTGCTGCCTTGACGATGGCCATGGAATGTCTTATCATTGCCACCGAGTGTGCGCCGTCTACGAACAGAGGCAACAGTGCATTGATCGCAGCAGGTGGGATCACTGCTTGCTGGACATCGGCATGGTGGGCAGACCATGACACCCATTCATCTATGGATTGCTTCTCTAGAGCTGTCTTCACTGTCCTCAGCCACCCATACTCTTCTTGCACGGCAGCTTCAGCAGCCAGGAGGTCGGGAAGTCTTGCAGGACGTTGTACAGCCGGTGCAGTGAAGTGCTGCGTCTTCATGGCAGCAGGTGGCACACTTGTGTACACTGATGGCAGAGGTGTTACTGACTTTGCGGTAGAGATGCCTTGCCCAATCACCAATACACCACGGTCGAGTCCGCCATTCGTGTGTGATGGATGTTGCATTAGGGAGATACCAGTACCATGAAAAGAATCCTTGGCCGTCGCAGAGCTAGGGTTATGGTCAATATTATCAACACCCCCAGTAGTAAACAGTCCCTGGCGCAGCTTGGGTGGGCAAACAACTTCTTCCATGTTGAAGCGCTGGCAGACACCATTGGCAATGTCTGCTGTGAGCTGTAGTAATCTATCATATGACACACACATCCCTAGGATGAATAGTGTGTCAATCAGACCTCTGCTCCTGGTCACAGCATAAATCTTGAGGGCCACGTAGAGTGGGAATGGGGTTTCTCTCTCGCGGCTGTGGCGCACTGAGGTTGACTCCACACTGCGTGCATGCTTAACACTGTTGAACACCAGTAGCTGCGATATTGTAAGATCAGCTGTTGTGGTGCTTGTGTTGGCCAATTCAGTCTGGTGCTTGATGTTCGCCCCATCGAGGATCATGTTCACCAGAGCGAGGAGGGATGGTGTCACAGAATCTTTCTGGCAATTGGCTTGGAATGCAATTCAAATGTAAATCTGGTCTCAAACATTTCTCTACGGACTACCTGTGCTGCTCTTACTAGTTTCATGGCATCACTGTCATGATCACAGGCCTTCATCAGGGCGGGACCTATATCTTTCTCAAACAAGAGAAGTGTGTCTCGGCCGTGAGAATGGGCTCTCAGATCAGGAAGCACAGAAAGAAGTCTGTCCTTCTGTCTGGTTGTGTGTATTCTGTTGGTTACCGTGGCACCAAGCTGCTCCAGTCTCATCTTGTAGAGGTTAGCGACGTCTGAGAGTTTAAATACAGGGGCATTGTCCTCATCTGCATGCATGTCCTCCATGAATACCACCAGCTCAGCAAAGGCTATCCATGCAGACGATCCACATCCTCGTCCGGCTGGTCTGATTTTGTTGTATAATGCACGGAGACAGTTGCGATGGTATTTTGCGTCGATGGCAACCATGTCTCCTGCAGACAGCTTGGCCAGCAGTTCAGTGTCCCCCAATTCAGTGGCACATCTCCGAACGTTTTTGTCAATTTCCTTTGTAGCTGCTTGGTGCAAGTCTGCAGTGCCAGCTGGTTTATTGCAGAAGAAACAGATAGTCTCGGTTCGGTTGACTGTGGAAGCCAGTGGGCATCTGCTGATCGTGTGCGCCTGGTTGGTGTACCGGTACTAGATTGTTGTCCTGAAGCTGATTCTACTCTGCTCTGCTGGTCAAACTTTTTTTTGTTAAACTTTAAACGACATTTCTTGTACCACTGAGCACTGTGTCTCCTCAAGGTAGCTTCTAAGCCATCGCCATCATCCAGTCTGATCACGTTGAGTTCCATTGGCATGTGGCGAAGTCCCTTGAACTGGACGAGGTCTTTTGTCAATGATGCATAGCCAACACCACTCGGTTTCATGGTAGATCTTAGTGGGCACTGCAAAGGTTCATCTGTCTCATCTTGGCAAAGAATACAAAGCTCCCAGTTAGTTCTTCGGGGTGGTCTTGATTTCTTGGACGTAGAGGGCTGGGCTGGGTCTATGAGGATATGAGGCTTTGCCATAGTGACGATCAGGTCTGGGTTGCTTGTATCTTCGCTTCGACCATCAGGCAGGGATCCTGCAACACACAAGAACAAAAATTGTGTTAGTACCAGCCACCACAGTTTGCATTCATTGGCATCAATATTTGATATATTGAGGTAATTGATCTCCCACTGTCCTAGCTAGAAGACTCTGATCATCTCCCTCACCATCAGAGCTACTACTTTATTTTATGTAAAGGCTCTCCAGAAGATAAATTGACCAACACATGGCAGCAAACCTTTCTAATGATTCCCAAAACAGACAAACTGCACCAAAAATGTGAATTTTAATGTAAGTGAGGTCATTGACCTCTCACGGTCCTCAGAGGTCTTACCTCCCGATCTTAAAATGAACCTTATGGTATGTACTAACACTGGTAAAAATTTCATGCTTTAGTCATAATTTGCACAATTGTTATGATTATCTGCTGCACTATACTGAATGTTCCCCATCTATCCCCCTTTAAAATAAAAAAATAAAAATGTTTTTTGTTGTTTCTTTACAAATATGAATATTATTTTGGTGAACTCATCGTCATCATGCTATAGACAATTATAGACAATTATTGGTATAAAATACTTCAATAATACGGTGAATATCAATATGTAGTTGATGTTTCGAAATGCATTTTTTATTTTTTAATATATCAGGCTATGGAAAGTGGGGCATGTAAACCTTTAAGTTTGAGAGGGTAAGCATAAATATAAAAATGTTTTTTGTTGTTTCTTTACAAATATGAATATTATTTGGTGAACTCATCATCATCATGCTATAGACAATTATAGACTACTGCTTCCGGAAGCTTGTTGGTACACTCCATCTGGGTCCATTCTCTGCTGACTGGTCAAGCATTGTTTTTTGGTGCAAACTTTTTAAATTTTAATTCTATGGAAAAAAACTTCAAAATGTTTTGAGGATTTGCACCCTCTTTTTCCAGATTTTCAGCTCTATTGTTTTTATTTTATTTTCTCTCAGGGTCGTGGGCATTTAGTTACTAATAACTACCACAAAAAATATTTAGATTTAACTTATACTGTAGATGATCTAACCAGCTTTAGAATGCTTCATGGTCACATCGGATGTTTTGAGGGTTACATCTGGATACACAATATTAGAGCCGAGCATTGGGTTCTTCGATATGTTACTGCAAGTAAGACTTTCCCCCACATCAGCATAGTTCAAGCCACCAATAACCCGCCATCAGAACGATCATCTTAGACCATGTCAGGATATAAAGGGAGCTGCTACTGAAAGACATTATTAATCAGCTTAGAAGCGAGTGAAACGGGAGTGTGGAAATGGACTTCCATGTCTGCTAAGAACCTAAATTTGAAGCCATAACCACCATAATATAATTCATTCATTTATCGGTAACTATTAAAAATCCAACTATTTCCTGCATTTGTATATTTTTTCCTGCTTATATAATTTAAACACTCCTATATTTTTCCTTTCCCCTTCATTGTACATTGCTTCCACATTTTGTCATGTACATCATATGTGTCAGGGTGTGGTTCTCGTCATGTAGTTGATAGCTAGTTGACATTAATCTCACAAGAGTCTTAGCATCTCATTGTGAAGGCTAAGCATCTAAATGTTGATAAACAAAATTTTTAAGCTGATCATTGAGAAAGTCATTCTATTGTATTATATCCCATCAAAAATAAGTCTTCATACATGCTGTCAAAAAGGTTAAAAATGCATTTTTCAAAGGCCAAAAAAATTCATGTTCATGGTTAGCATTCAAGCCAGAAATTTTATCTTTTAGTTACATATTATCGAGAAAAACCTTACCAGTGATCCCTAGATATCCTGATGATGTTGAATTAATCTACCATATTATGGTCTAGAGATTAATAGGACATGATCTTCCTTTAAGGGTATTCATTAATGTAGTCTGGTTATCATAGAGCACCAAAGATTAGTTAGAGAGTTAGCTTTCAGGAATCAACCACCAATGAATATGTTATTAGGCAGGTAGGACCAAGACAGGAGAGAGAAAATGGAAAAGTGAGGAAGCGCATCATATTCTTGGTGAAAAACTCTAGATTCAGTTTAAATGCATATAGCTATATACATTAGTCTGAGCTGTGTCCTGTGATAATTGGTATTACTCTAGGATAAAGGTTTACTAGTATATCCAGTCAACTCTGTTTATTGTGTTCAGATCTTTTTACAATTTGTAGATGCTAGCCTTGACTTGAACATGACGTTGAGCATGTGTGGGAAAGCTATGGTGAGACTAATGGGTTTCCCCCTGCATATATTGGCTGAAATTAGCCACATGGAGGCTGGAAATCATGATAAGATGGTTGAAGTAATAGACCACTGGTTCTTACACCATCAAAAGAAACCCACCTGCTTGGAGAGAAATATTTTTCAAAGGGCTTAAAGGACATACGTAGGATATGACAAACTTGCAGCAGATATAATTTAAGTGTACAACACAGGTGAGTCAATGTTGTTTAATCTTAGCATGTCTTTATTATGCTCTGTACCACACATGTAGAAATCAAGTTAAATAATTGTGTTATCCATTATTTTATATATGTGAACGCATCAAGTAAAACTCAATGAATTTGAGATACAAGAGTTTAAAGTTCTAGATGTATTGCTCACAGCAACAGTATCATACAAATCTCATGGACTGGTTCAGCTTTCATAAACAAAATATGCTCATCTTGTCAAAATGTATGATAACTTCATATTTGCTGATCGCAGACCTGCTACATTAGCTCCATAATTAGTTTGCAGTTTGGGATTTTGGTCTCTTTTTATCAGTGTAATTCACCTCTTTTGTTATGTTTTCTTGTATATGACTAACCACCCTTGATTGCAACAGGCATAACTCATAGATCTAGATGTGAAAAATTGTGAAAAAACTTTTTTTAAGTCATATGTCCATCAAGAACTCAACACAGCAGGTATGTGCTTAAAGTTCCATTTTTACTTGATGCATTCACATATACATACTAGCAGAAGTCCCAACTCTTCCTGGCACTTTTGAATAGATATATATATAGAGAAATATTTAGCTGGAAAATCTGTTTGGTCATCAATATGTATGCAATATTTGGGGTGTTTTTGATGTGTGGGAGGAGAGTGAACAGGTGTGTCCCATGGTAATTTGTTGGCGTGTTTATTGGCGTTTATTACTACAGAATTTAGAGTAGGAGTTACAGAACTTGAGGAGGGAAAAACTTAATTAACATCTTGAGTTTTGCTGTTGGCATGGATCTGAGGGAGATCTACCAGCATAGAGTTGTCATGTGCAAAAGCACAGTGATGTCAGGAAGACTCCCCTCATTGTTACCCTTTGTCATTTCTTCATGGAAATCACAACAGAAAGACAGATGTGAGGCTGCAGCCGCATTAACTCAAAAGAGACAGATTCTGGGCAACAAGGTCTTTCTTTGCCTTGCCAGGGTGGTGAGGGAGAGGCGGGCTGCTTCAAAGCCAACCATCCTGTTGGTTTAAACAAAACTCTTTTCAATTGTATTTCAATACAGATAAGTAGGAGGAGAGGAGGTATTGATTACAGAATTTAGTGATTCAGTAATACATAGAATTCAGAAATCTTTCAACATTAGCTGTATTGTTGCCAGCACCAATTTTTGCAGATCAAGGTGAGATGCAGGAACATAGAGTTTTATGGGGAAAAGTATGGTGATATCAGGCCCATTCGGAACCCTCTCATTATTTGCAAATTCAAAAGTCTCATGAGCCACACTCATATCGGTTCTGCACAAATCAGTAAATTGAGTCAGTCAATTGGTCTAGCTTGCATAACTACATTTGGCCTTGGTCTTTGTTTATGAGGATAATGAAGAAGATGTGGCCAGGAAACTGTAACTTCTTGAACTTAAATGGACATGTGAATCATGTCCCACTGGGATGGTGGCTTCAATCATGTTTTGGCACAGCTACTTCACAGCAAACATTTGCAAACATCACCAGTTGAAAGGTCACAATAGTTGTTGAAGACACTCTTCTGTGCAGCTTGTGCTCCTTCTTGGGCTCTGTTATTCTCTAGGCCTGACTGGTTCAGTGAGCTCTTGCTTTTATGGAATCGGACTAGCTTTTCGATTACCACTTTTGCTATATTATTATGGGCTCTATGTCTCCACAGAGAACATCAAGTTCATCTGTATCTAAGGGCAGTATAGACTGTCCCCAACCTACCCCCTTCCACTTTAGCAGCTCTGTGAATTCATATTATGTATACTAATACCTCTACAAAACTACTCAGTCTAATTTAGTGGTTTCTATCTAAATAAGAGTAAGAGGACATATATAGCTCACCTGGCCTTTTAAAAGCAGTTAGACACATTATAATTTTAAGACCCTCCACAGATTACTATGCCAGTCCCCTACTTTTATCATACATCTACCACTCCATAACCAGCTAGACTAGAAGATATTTTTTTACAATATATATCTAAATGTAAAAGGGTCATCTAACTGGTTATGATCTAGAAAGTACTTTCTTTCTAGGTGATCCAACATGGTTGTTTGTTTATTAAACCCTGTTTCAATTTGTTTTTGTTTGTTTTCTGTAATGCTTTGCTGTTTCTTGTTGAGCAATCAAGGACTGCACCAAATATAATTTCCACAAACTCTAACTCCGAGTTTTAGGGTTCTCCAGGACAATTTTCTAGCTTGTTTATTCTTGTGGTATACTACACATTTGACTGCATGCCATGTCTTGTTGCTTTTGTTGACTTAACCCATGGAGGATAAGCTATAGCTAGGATGCATGTGGAAGTACGGATGTGTTAAAACCATTGGAAGCAGCTTCTTTTGAAGATGGAAAGTACATTACATGGCAAGTGAGTACACACACTAAGCAATGCCTCATGCAGGAATTCTCAGAGTACTGAAAGGTAGATTATGCAGAAGTTATCAAGAACTTTTTAAAAGTGTAACTGGAAAGCTACTTTTTTTGCATTTTGAATAGCTATAGATACACAGAAGCCCGAGAAAAAATATTTCTGCTTGAAGCCAAGTATTTTTTTGAGAGATAGGAGCAAACTACAATTTACTTCCTATTTGGGTGTGTAGCTAATTGATGGGGCAAGACAAGGAACCCATAGGCTTGATACATGTACCTTGTTCTGGTCTGCACATAGCTGTAGCTAGCATGTATACTACATACTGAGGTTGGAAGTTATGTCGATAGGGAATTTAATCTTGATTCTGAGAATGATACTACCACATGAGATTCTCTAGGTGGTGAGCTATCAGAGAGTGAGTTTGATTTTGTGGATGGAATAGCCAAAGACTCTCCAGAAGATGATCTGTCCCTCATACCAGCTCCAAATCGGTATGAGCCTAGTAGAAGTGATGTTGAATCAGATTATTCTCAATCTGGACATTCAAGTCGTGTTTCTGACAATCAACTAGCAAATTTGTCATGGTAAGAATAGCTAGCTATATAGCAGCAGCTAGAGCAATACAGTAAACTTTTTTAGGTGCACGTGTGACCACTGCAGTGGAATGAACCCATCAAAAGTGTGTTTGCTGCAGAGTAGTATCCAGAGTTCTAGAAAAGATGAACTAGACAATTCAAGTGTAACTTCCATCATAGACCATCCAGGCTTCAATTCTGTGTGCCTCAATGTGTGTGTCCAACAAACAGCGTATTACCAATACCGTCAACAATATGGGGCTGGATCACAGCCCAAAACAATGCACGAGTAAGGCAGATGTGATGTGTGTGTCACAGCCATCAACAATGCACAGCAGATGTGATGTGTGTGTCACAGCCATCAATGCACAGCAGATGTGATGTGTGTGTCACATCCATCAACAATGCACAGCAGATGTGATGTGTGTGTCACAGCCATCAACAATGCACAGCAGATGTGATGTGTGTGTCACAGCCATCAACAATGCACAGCAGATGTGATGTGTTTGTCACATCCATCAACAATGCACAGCAGATGTGATGTGTGTGTCATATCCATCAACAATGCACAGCAGATGTGATGTGTGTGTCACATCCATCAACAATGCACAGCAGATGTGATGTGTGTGTCATATCCATCAACAATGCACAGCATATGTGATGTGTGTGTCACAGCCATCAACAATGCACAGCATATGTGATGTGTGTGTCACATCCATCAACAATGCACAGCAGATGTGATGTGTGTATCACATCCATCAACAATGCACAGAATATGTGATGTGTGTGTCACATCCATCAACAATGCACAGCAGATGTGATGTGTGTGTCACATCCATCAACAATGCACAGCAGATGTGATGTGTGTGTCACAGCCATCAACAATGCACAGCAGATGTGATGTGTGTGTCACAGCCATCAACAATGCACAGCAGATGTGATGTGTGTGTCACATCCATCAACAATGCACAGCAGATGTGATGTGTGTGTCACAGCCATCAACAATGCACAGCAGGTGTGATGTGTGTGTCACATCCATCAACAATGCACAGCAGATGTGATGTGTGTATCACAGCCATCAACAGATGTGATGTGTTGGGTGTAATACTTTTTTTGCAGTTGTTTTCTCTTTGTGCAAGCACAGGTACTCTGCTTATCGCCAGTTGACAAGATGTTGCTGGGGCTGGTTGGGACAAAATATCAAAGTTATACTTCCAGCTTGTACTGTAAAGAAAATCTGAGACACATTTCACTCCCAAACATAGACTAGATTTAAATACCCCACTTTATAATGAATTGTACAGAATAGTAGACATATCAGAGTTTTGCAAATCTGCTCCGATGCTCTGCAACTCCCTTTTTCTTATACGCTTGTTCAAAAATGTTCCTCAGCAGAGGCAAAGATGAAATGCAGGATGTTGACATAAAACTTTGGTCTTCCAACATAGTTCAGAAAAGAGATCATACATAGCCTAAGACAATATCGCTAAATATAATTAGTCATATATTTTAGAAAACTTCCCATAAGTGCACTCTTTTGTAATCTACATAGCACATGCCCTCCACTTTTGTATTTGGGATACAGCACTGCATATATCTTCACCCTCAACTTTGTCTCCTTCCACAGTTTTCAAAATTGCCAGGTGTAACCTATAATATACCCAGTGTAGAGGTTAGGTTGTGGTTTAGAACAATCTTATAAATATCATAGAGACAGCTAGGAGAACTAGTATACTGGAGGGAACATACGATGCACTTTATTAGGCGGGTAAAGGGTTATTCCTTATTTACCTTGCTTGTATTCCAGTGTGCAGGCTTAAAACACCAATCTTCAAAGTGCTTGCTGAAGAGGGCGGAGTACTTTTGAGGCTTCCATTACCTCCTGGTCCTATTCACTTGTTCAAGAGAGCTAACAGTGTTATACAGGGTTCCTTACCTTGGTCAACACCCAAAAGGAAGTATATCAGTGATTTTAACTACCTATTACTCCAAAAATACTTGGCTTCAAGCAGAATTTTTCCCCTCAGGCTTCTGTGTACCTATATATACCAACCTTAAAATTAAAAAAAATAGCAGAGAGTTTTCACCCTTGAAACTTAGCACATTCAGTATGGTCTCCATTATAAACATGTTGCCCCTTGTTGACTATATGTATTAGTTATCCTTGCTATGAATGCTAATTTGCCACTATGTAGCCAATTCTCTCTGTCCATAGAGAGTGCCAGTACATGTGTTTATCATAACAAGTCTGATAATAGATCACAAAAATTATGCATACCACCTCCATAGATGTCGCATGTTGTTAAATTATGTAGTTATGTCAGAATAAAATTGCAGCATCCTTTCCTTTAACAGAATCGTATCATGTTCTCACTTTCCCATGCAGCCTATTCCCATTTGCTCGTGTAGCCTGTTCTCACTTGCCCATGTAGCCCATTCTCACTTGCTCATGTAGCCTGTTCTCACGCCATTGCAGCCTGTTCTCACTTGCTGTTTCAAGAACACCTTTAATTCTGTCATAAGGGACAAGATGTTGGATGCTGTTCACGCTCTAGCCCCTAGCATCTCCTCTTTTGTACACTGTGTATACTCCACACAATCTTCTCTTCCATGGGGGGTTGGGAACAATTCATTAGAGGGTGTGCAGCAGGAAGACCCCCTCCTCTTTTTCCTGTCATCATCTGCCACTGCATCCTGTCTTCGGAATTTTGTGTGATGTACTTGGATGATATCACACTAGGGGCCCTACAGAGGAGATTCTGCAAGGCTTGGAAGTCGAGTCATTGTCAGAGATTGGCTTGAGCTTGAACAATCAATAATAAGATTATCTGTAGTGACCCAGTGACAGAGGAACCATCATCACTTTGATGCTCTTCAAACTCAGCTACACATGCCTCCTCTTTCTGTAGAACATTCTGCCAACCCTAGAATATCCAACTTCATCTCCCTCGGCGCTAACTACAAATCCACTTTGCTCCAACTTCAAATTCACTTCCCTCACCACTGACCCCTGCAGTGAAAAAACCCCACTCTCAGAGTCCCATTTCCTCCACCCTCCACTTTAGCCTCCCCACCCACCAAACCACATTTGTACAACAATCTGACTTGGCTCCAAGAGCAAAAACAATTGGTTTTCCTATAGTCTTGGTACTTGATGCTTGCTTTCAAGATAAAGTTGACTGGGATTCACAATCTGAAATGGACACACTGACTGACCTGAAAGTCTGATAGAAATCACCAACTGATCAGGATGCAGTGCTAGAAATTTAGCCAGTAATTTGTGTACTAAAAGGTCGAGCTATAATAAGATGAGATGTGAAAACTGAGAGATGACAGGCAATATTGTACGGAATGTGGCATAATTGGGAGATTGTCCACTACTTGGGGGCTTTCTAAGCACTTCCTATTGAAACATCTATCGGTGCACTATGCCTCTGTCTGTTATAAAGTAGGTGTCCGCTATTGGGAGTGTCTGTTAACGGAATTCCACTGAGGAGATTCAATAAAGGCTTTGCTGAAGTGACTGGTGACAGAATCAAAAGAGGAACTGGATATGGTTTGGATATCCCTTGTACATACCATTTCGTGACAGAGAAAAAACAGAGTCTCTATATACATGCAAGTGGACTTCTGTAGCTAGCCCTATCTGTATCATGTTGTTTTGACCATGGCAATAATAATTTTAATTCAGAGCATCTTGCCACACTCACTGCCACACCCAATGTTTCATATTTGAAAATTTACTCGGTGTTCTGGGTGTGAAACAGTATGTACAAGGGATCTCCAAATCCTCTCCATTTCCGCTTTTAATTTTGTCACCAGTCACTTCAACAAATCCTTTATTGAATCTCCTCAGAAACTGAGAGATGATTGGCAATATTGTAGGGAATATGGCCAGTAACAGCTCCCTCTCTCATCACTGCAACAGCAGATTGGTCACAACTGTCAGTTGGCTCCTTTCTGAGTAGCAATACTTCTCCAATGGAAGGAGTCCACTTCTTTATAGACATGATAGCCTCAGATGTCGGAGCGTACTTATGCAACAGTCAAGTCGCTGCCCACTGGCTGAGAGGCCCTAGCATCTAGTCATCTCATGGGACAGCTCGCTTGATGCTCACATTTCTTTGGGTCGGGCATCGTAAAGGGAAGCTGCTGCAGTCTGGTAATGGTGTCTTCTAAAAAAAAGGATTCCACTCTCCTTGGAGAAGAAGGTGGATGAGATCAATGAAGCTGGAATTACTGTGTGCACCCTTGGAGAAAAGTTTAGTTGTGGACACAAATTTCAGATATACTGAGGAGCAGTAAGAGTATCTTAGCCATGAATCTAATGTGTCACTAATAAAAAGCCCTCCAGTTTTAGGGTATTCTGATGTGAATGAAGCATTGTACAATGGTATGTGATGGCCTGTTCCAAGAAGATTTACCCATGTGGACCTCAACTTGCTGAGAAGGTCAGAGAAATTGCTGTAGTTTTAGGCAAGGCAGAATTCAAGGGAACCAAGTGGTACAATATAAGGAGTGGTTGTAAGTGGGGGATCGGGTGATACGAGGTGAGACTATCATGTCCTGGAAGGAGAGGCTGCCCGAGATTGTGAAAAGGAAGATATATCTAATCTAGATGAGATTGGATGCTTTTAGAAAGCACTTCCTGATCATGGGTTTGGATAGAAAGGAAAGCAAAGCTGTGATGGGGAAAAGTGTAAGCAGATTCACAGTAACCATAGTGAGTACAGCTGGTGAAAAGGAAATTCCCATTGTCATCTGGAAATATGAAAAACCTAGGTGCGTCCGAGGTTTTGATACTTATGGTCTTCCTGTGAAGTATTACCACCAGAAAAAGGCATGGATGACGAGAGAAATCCTTGATGCAGTTTTGATGGCTTTCAATCATAAAATGACACTTAAAAAAAATTTGTTTTGCTTCTAATGGACTATGCAAGTTGCCATCCTGAAGAGTTTAAAGGGAAATATAGCAATTCAAAATTGAATTCTTATGGCTAATACAACCTCAAAATTCCAGCCATTGGACTGGTATTATCCAGAATTTCAAATGTTATTACCATCAGTTATTTCTTCGTAATGTTTTAGCGAAGATAGATGCAATACAGTTGTGCAACAGAAGTAGTCATATCGTTAACAGCAATTTGATGGGTAGCTCTGACACAGAGAGAAGTAAAGATGGAAACTATATGAAGTGTTTTCAATGTGGAGGATTCTTAACACTGATTTATCCTTGAGCAGCTTAAATGAAGAGGACAACCCAGTTCAAGATATCTATAGAGCCCATGAAATACCAATATTGATTTCTAAGACAATGGGTAGTGCTGACAGTTGTTCAGCTGAAGAGCATATGAATGGAGACAATGGCCTTCCTGTTTGTGCTGACACTGACGATGACACATGGGAAGAAAACTTCTTAGAAAGTTTAGTTGAAACAGAAGAGGCTGACGAAAAAATTAATCTGTTGAAGATGAAAATTTACAGCCACCTCCCTCAAAATAAAGAAGCACTTGAGTCAAGGGAAGATGTTCTAGAGAGCTGTGGATGGTTTGATGAAGCTACTTGTGCAAGTTCATTAATTGACAAAGTTGCTTCTAGGCACACTGTCAGTGTCACACCAACTACCATACACGAATGCAAAGCACAATGTTTTATGCTGGTGTGAGTGGCGTCTGCATGACCTACAACAGAGAATAATGTAAATAAAGAAGCCTCCCAATAAAGGACAACCTCCGAAAAATGAACAAAGAGGTTGTCCAAACTTGTACATTATTCGGAAGTTCCACTGTAAGCAGTGAAAAGAGATGCTTAATGTGGGATAGGGGAGGTGTGGAGCATTTCTTGGTGATGTGTGAGGAATTTGAGAGGGATCAACTGATACTGGTGGATAAGATCACACAATTGACAGTAATTGGTCGTACAGAAATTTTGGTCCTGTTTTTTTAATTTATCCTACAGGTCATACAGGCTTCAAGCAAAGAGGATCCAAAAGAGGCTGGATCTGGGCACAGTGATTGCATGACATCAATGATTTTTTTGGTGCTAAATCATTGATTCATTTCTGCAATCAATGAATCTATATATCAATGGGAAATAGAGCCTTACCTTGTATGCCATGCTTGTTGAAAGAATCGCCCGTGTCCAAGTTGTAATAGCAGTAACAATACTATTCTGTAAATGTTGAGGAAGCTGTCTCTGTTAGCAGGCGAGGATTGGTATTGACCTGGTTATCATCGGCCAATTTATCAGCATAGCAGTATACTTTGTCCCACTCAGCATCCGTATGATACATTTCAAGAGTTAACCCCCTGCTTTAGCAAGATTGATTAATTTAGGTACTTTGTAGGCAATCAGACAAACTCTTAGTGTAGGTCAGTATCCTATCAAATGTGATGAGGAGTAGAAATTGTAAGTTCTTGATCTGAAGGAGAAGACAAACAACTTTTGCTCGATCGAAACCAATAGAGAGCTGTTCCAAAGCTGCACTAGCTGAGTTATAGTTAGAGCAAATAGCTTTCACAGCACTTAGCGGACATGCTTAACGTGTTTTGGGCTAGCCGCCTTTGTAGCTGATGAATCTGCTTTTCTAGATGCAGTTCTTTCTGTTTTGCTAAAGATCGCTGCCTCATTATAGATACAAAAATATATACTAGCAGACGGAGTCATACAAACACTCAAGCAGACAGTCATACAAACACTCGAGCAGATGGAGTCATTACAAACACTCAAGCAGACAGAGTCATACAAACACTCAAGCAGACAGTCATACAAACACTCAAGCAGATGGAGTCATACAAACACTCAAGCAGACAGTCATATAAACACTCAAGCAGACAGAGTCATACAAACACTCAAGCAGACAGAAAGTCAGTCAAACAGAACCTAATTAAGAGTGTGTGCATAACAATGAATATACACTGCACCTAGTGTAAGTTCTATCAATTTATGTTGAACACCAGATATATTTCCCCTCATAATGAGACTCCGTAGCCCTGTGATACAGTACATGTACGGTCCAGTTGGTAGGTTTTCTGGACAGACAATAAGTAAGATGTTAAACTCTCAGCTTTCAAAATTGTGTTCTCCATAAATGTCAAAAATCTCTCGTGAATAATGCCTTTCTCATTTAACTCCTCAGAATCACAGCGAGCTGCTCCTTCTTGCTCGATTCATCTGAAAGAAGTGAAACTGCATTTATCTCGCCTTCAGCAACCAAGTTTCTCACCATATCATCGATGGTTTTTTAAAAGGATATTCTGTATTTCAGGAGACATAAATATCATTATGTGGGCCACTTACAAGTCTCTCCTTAATAATTTTATCATCATGGTTGGCAAGAAAACTGAATATCTCACAAAAATTCTCTGTTTAAGGAAAGGCTAGATACACTGTGCTCAATTTCAAGATAAGCACACAAAAGGATTACTTCAATCACACACAAAAGATGTCTGTTCTTAAGAATCTGTTAATCCCAATGAATTAGCAATTAATGTTCCATGTTCTTTATTGGTTGTGTACGTGTGGCAAGCACTCATTGCATGAAGATGTGTCAAACAAGTAGCAGGTCTTTGAAGAATACCCTCTTTACCTGTTACATGCTTCCAATCTCTAAAACCAGAATTCATAAATGTTTCTTCAGCTCTACCATCACAGTGAAATAATGGCAAGCAGAACAAAAAGCAGCATCTTCTTGTACTGAATACTCGAGCCTAGTAGGATATAAGCCACTCAGGATTAAATGATCATTTCTTAGTTCCCTCAGTGTTTAAGGAAATTCAGTTGTTAAGCGGGAATGCTGGACTGGTTTTTGACACAGGCTTGAGGCAGTATCTGAAGGCAAAATCTGTGTGCTCCCAACCTGATACTTCCTCATCAGAATTGCTTGCTCTTGGTGCCACAGAATTGGTATAATGTCCTTGGCCAGGTGTATTATCGGAGTTGATAATGACAGTAAAACTCCCACTATGATTCTGGATACTAGTAGTGACAGTGTTACACTGTGAGCTCGAGCTAGATTTTCACTAGTCTGGCCTCGGCTGGACTGTTGCCTGGAGAAGCTGAAAGTAGATTCTCCTTATCATTGGTTCACTTTCAGCGGACTCTAATCTTGTTTTCTTAGCTAAGCTGCTTGCAAACTTTGTTAGTTTCCATGAGCAGAAGATTCTAGATAATGCACTCCTAGCGAAATTGCATGCCGCAATATGTAACCTAGTTGGTGCACATCATAGTGGGTGTGATATAATCAGAACAAGGAATTGCCTTCAGAACATTAGGCTCTTATCATCTTAAAACTCCAACACAGCAACAAGGATGACAATCACAATCAGGTAAGGCAAGGTATCTAAAATGACCACATACAGAAAAGGGAGAGGGAAAATGGGAAATGACAAAGTTATCATAACATTCATCCCATCCTTTCAGATGTTCATAGGTTCAGTCTATCAGGTACATGCCTGTTGCGCTCCAAACGTCTGAGTAGCGGGGCATCCTCAGTAGCAGGAATCACAGGGCTTCGGGTGTACCTCTTGGGATCGCATCAGAATCACAAACCACCATTTCACTGTTCACAGGTGCACCAGGCTCAGGCAGAAGGTCATTACTCAGTAAAACATCCCCAGGTGGAGGCAGGTGTCGGATCGACTCTCGTTCACCAGCATGCCGAATGTGTGCATATTGAGGGTTAGCCTGCAGGTGCTCAACTTCGTCCACTAGGAGTTCATCCTTTCTGGTACGGACATGTCGCTTGAGTAGTATTGGACCAGGATTCATGAGCCAGGAAGGTATCGATTCGCCCGTGGAAGTGAGTCTCTCAAAATTGAAGAGCTATGGGGACTGCAGTTGGTGGCTGTGCACAGCAGAGAATGCAATGAGTGGAGCGCATCTGGGAGCACGTCTTGCCAACATGTTATTGGGAGGCTGCGTGTCTTGAGTGCCATGGTTACATCCTTCCAAACTGTCCCATTGTATCTTTCCACTTGTCCATTGCAAGCTGGATTGTAAGCAGTAGTGCGACTACTCTTTGAGAGAAAATGGTGCAACTCCGCACTCATGAAAGAGGAGACCCTGTCAGAGTGGACGTGTGCTGGCATCCTAAAAACAGAAAACAACTGGCACAGGCATTGTATGACAGTTTGGATGCTGACTTCCTTATGGGAAGACAAAAGGGAACCAGCTGTACTCATCAATTATATTGAGAAAGAAGGTGTTCCAATTATTTGATTTCAATGGACCTTTGAAGTCTTGGTTCAGTCTCTCAAATGCCGAGTAGCCTTTATCAGATGTGCTTGTACAGGTTTGTGAAACTGAGGTTTATGTTCAGCACACACCCTACAAACCTTGGTCATCTGTCTCACTTCTTCAACTGAATATGGTAAATTCCGAGTTCTCACATACGAGTTACTCCAGGGTGACAAAGTGAGTTATGAAGTTCCACTAGATCAGTACTGCAAGAGACAACAGCACGGGATGCTCGAGAAAATGTATCAGGAGGAATATTTTCAACTCCTGGACGGTACAGAATATCAAAGCTGTAACAAGATAGCTCCATCCTCCAATGCATAATCTTGTGATTTCTAATTTTTCCTCCTCAGCTTGTTGTCTAACATGTATGCGACGGAACATTGATCTGATAGATGCCTTCCTGTAAGGTAGTGCTTCCAGTGGCAAACTGTTTCAATGATAGCTTGGGCTTCTTTCTCAACTGATGCATGCCTAACCTCAGAACCCTGTAATGTGCGGGAGAAGAACGCTACCGGGCGTCCATTTTGGTTGAGGGTAGCAGCAATGGCAAACTCCAATGCAATCTCAACTTTGAATAGTATGCTTTTGTCAATGGCACACACCACTGACTGCTCAATGTCCCTTTTTGGGGTTTCAAAAGCAGTTCTGACCTCTCTAGAAATTGGGAAACTAGAGGTGATTGAGAGGGATCTTATCTTCTCAGAGTAACATTGAATCCATTGTGAATAGTAAGAAAAGAATCCAAGTATTCGACGGACACTTTTCATATCATTAGGAACAGGGAGTTGTTGCAGAGGGGTAGACGATCAGGATCTGGCCTGATCTCCCCTACTTCAATGACTGAGCCAAGAATTGCCAATGTTCGAGTGGAAAACACACACTTATCGTCATTATAGATAATCTGGAGTCGAGAAACTGCTTCCAAAAAGTGCTCGAGATTTATATCATGCTCTTTCTGATCTTTCCCACATATTTTAATGTTATCAAGGTAAGGAAAAGTCACCTGCAGCTGTTCTTCAGCTATTATTGTATCCATTGCTCTTTGAAAACATGCCACTCCGTTAGTCACTCCAAATGGTATTCGTGTAAATTAGTACAATGCTTACCAGCCTGGAATGCAGTATAGGGTCTGTCAGTGTCTTTGATGAGGACTTGGTGGTAGGCACTGCATAAACCGATGGTCCTGAAGACCCGGTACTGTGCAATAGTATTGACAGTATAATCAATACGGGGTAGAGCGTATGCATCCAGGAGAGTGAAAGATTTATCATCTGTGAATAATCAATGACCAGACGCTTCTTGTGGCTTTCATTGTGGGTCACCATGACTTGGGCTCTCCATGGTGAGGTACTGGGCTCTATGGTTACTTCCTTGAGTAGACGGTGAACTTCTGTGTCAATGAACTTTCTGTCATCGTAGTTGTACCTCCATGATTTTGTAGTGATAGGATGACAGTCAGCAGTCAGATTGGCAAAGAGATCAGAAGGTTCAAATCTATCTCTTTCGATGATAGACTTACTCAGTCTTAATTGTCTTTCTTAATCGTTCGCTTTCTTTCTTTCTTTGTTCTTTTTCTTTGTTCTTTCCTTGTTCTTTCTTTGTTCTCCTTCTCTCTTTGCTGTTCTTCTCTTTTATAGATTCTGTTCAACCTTCAACGTGCCAAGTCTTAAACCACAAGAGGTGAATGAGGCCCACCATGATGGAAGGTGATACTCTGGTGCTGCTTCTGAAAATCAAGTCCAAGTATTATATCAGCACACAAACCTGGGAGGATTGACAAGTGAAGATTTGAGTACTTCTTACCTCCAACCTCTAAATTAAGAATGCAGTATCCAAGAGTCTTGCAGACAGCAAAGATTGGGCCATGGCAATGTCCCTATGTTCAGAACTTTTTTTGAGGCCAAGAGAATCTATAATGGAAGGTAAATGAAACTCTCTGTGCTGCAGGAGTCTATTAATGCCCTAGTACTTACACCATTGGTAGTGACGTCAGAGCTGGACTTGAGCAGGGATGACGGTGTATTAGAATCGATCACCGCTAGTGTAGGTACATCTCTGCAGCACTACTGTTTTCAGACTGGCTACGGGCAGGGTTAGACCAGCAGACTTTGGCAAAGTGCCCCTTTTTCTGACACTTGTTGCATGTTGCATCCTTATCTGGGCATTTCAGGCGAGGGTGCTTTTTGTAACTGCAGAAGTAACACTGCAGTGACTCAAGAGTACTGTCCAAGGATTCCTCAGTGTGGGCATGGGATAAGGTTGTGGCAGTTGTTGGGCCAAGGAAGCTTGGAAAACTGTAGGATTCAGAGCTCTTCTGGGAAGCATCTAGGGACCGAGCCAGCATGAACATCGTATTCAGGTCCAGAGTATTATTCTCGAGCAGTCTCTGGCGAATAACATTGGGCTAGAAGGGGAAAATCAATTAATTTAAATGGCGACATCTAGCAAAAGACACCGCAATCATCTAACGCTCTTCTTGTTCGTACTTACTCTCCTGTTAAAACTTAGACTATTCTACCAGCTTTTTTCAGAGCCAAATATCCACTGCACGTCCTCCAACAGAGCTACATCGTTTTTGCCTCTGCTATCTCGCTCCTTGCAACCGTCCCACTCACTCATTTCTTCCTCAACAGTCTTCGGTGCATCCATAGACATAAATGCCATCATAATTATTACAAGTTCTACCTGTTCTTCCAGCGTGGCTAATATTGATTGGATACTACCAGGTGATGTGGACACCAATACTGGCCTTAGCACCCTAGATACAGTTAAATGTGTCTGTAACACCATAGAAGGAGACGTGATCCCGTGCGAAACCCACTGTATCAAATCCTCAGTCCTGCACTCTTCACCATTGCTAACCTAATACAAAAACTGGAAACCAATGTCCAGACCCTTGTACTCCTAGTGCGAAATACTTCGGGTTTAGTGTCTATGCCAATTCAAGCTGAACAATATCTTTGGAACAGTTTCATTCCTTTCTTCGGCCCTCCCACTTTCCACGTCTTGCCCAGTTTTATCACAGTAAGTGTTGAACAATCCTCTTCACCTAAATGTTTTCCTGCCCCTACAGTTTCTTATAATTATAATATGCATGGTCAAAAGTCCCCTAAGTCAACCCCACCAACCTGTTCAACTCACGGAACCGGCACGGCATCGGAAATTTTTTATCCAGCCGCCGCCCCACCCCAAAGCTGCCAAACCTTCTCGCCTAAATGGCCTATGCAAGCCCCCTCTGCTACCTACTCCCACTTATCCTCTATCATCACAACGCACAGGCCTGCCTCCCTTCTACCCACCCCTGCTACCTACTCCAATTTATCCCCAACCAATTCCAGGGCTTCCCCTTCAGGTCCCTGGCATAAGAGGCCAACATCAGCCACCATGACCTCAACCAAGGCTACTCCCCTCAAAGTCTCTGGCCACTGAGCCCTCCACTAAAACACCTCTCACACCCTTCTCCACCACCCTAACTACCTCTCTCCCATCAGCCCTCTGCACCTCGCTGTTCATCCTAACCTTACCACTTCTTGGTCTACTATCATCTCTCCTAGTGCCACACCTCCTGTCCTCTCCCGGTTACCAGCAGTACCCAATATAACCAGAAATGGCATAAAGGTATCCTATTTTAATGCACGCCGAATTTACAACATTATCTTATCTCTATAAACCCCAGATAATTTCTATAGTTGAGACATGGCTCTCCCCAGATGTCTCTGACTCTGAAATTGCTACTGCACTTTCAGACTAGATCGAAATAGACATGGTGGAGGTATAGTAGTCTATGTCAAGTCAAGTCTTCTCACCTCAATCATCTCTCTCCCATCCATCTCTACGCTTGAACTTCTATCTCAATTAAGTTTCAAAACTCATCCTTCCTTTTTGCCACATTTTATCGCCCACCTTCATCACCTGACCATCTAGATCATTTACTTGCCTCACTTGCTGCCCTTCCCTCCACCCCCCCCACCTTTCCACAAAGGAACTTATTCTGCTTGGGGAGTTTAATGTTAATTTTTTGTTACCTTCCCGCTTCTCGATAAGATCCACACAATATCTGACCTTTTTTCTCTCAATCAAATTATCCACTATCCAACTCACTACTCCAATACTGGTGTCCCCTCTACCATTGATCTTGTGTATGTACCCTCCATCCTTACTCCCACCTGCTGTGAAGTTTCTCCTCCTATAAAACTCTGACCACACTTCTCTCTCCCTCTCATTTCTGATTATCCATCTCCCTCACCTCCTCATCAAGTCTGGTTATAATGACAGAGCAGACTTTTCTCAAGCTAAAGACCTAATTAATATCATTCCTTGGGATACCATCATCCCTCCCTTAGACACTGAAGCCTCTTGGCTCATATTTAAACTCTTTACTCGCATCATGCAAAAAAAACTATTCCCTCTAAGCTAGCCTCTTTTAATGAGGCACAGTGAGGCACCAAAAGGGAAAATCCAGATCTTTTTTCACCTAACCTTGTTGATGCGCTAAAACCACATGTGTATACATCAACATTTTACTCTCTGGGTCACATGAGCTGAACTCTGGCCTCTGGCAAGCTATCTAGCTATGGCTAAATATAGTGGATTGAAAGACTCCAAGCAAAAAGACATTAAAAAATCTGTTAAATAGGTAAATAGGTAGAGAATAATGTGTTTTAATATTATTATATGGCAAATTTCAGATCTGGCGAGTTTATTCAAGAATCACCAGTGAGCAATAGGATATGCACTGAACCTGATCAGACCTCTATGGTTAAGTGTAGGGAATATGAAGGTAATGACAACATGGTTATACACTAGACTTAGGAATAGTTGTGAAAGAGGCACAGGGTTCATTGGATAACCTACGGCACTTGGCTAGTTGCATTCCTGACTCAAAGCGGTTCCAGTATCTGTCATCATATTTCAGACCATCAGCATCTGAAGCCCTTCAGCCTCGTCCAGTCACCAAGCAGGGTAAAACCTGGACAGTTTCGTTTCAGATGCACTGGCTCAACCAATTTCCCTGGCTTTGCTATAGTAAGAAACTTGAAGGAGGAATTTGTTCTTAACAATACCCGGAGTGTTAGTGCTGTCCTCCTATCAGAAGCCATATATGAAAGCACTGGGTAAGGATGGAATTCTTATGCATCATGAGTGGACTGTCATGCATCAGCATGCTACAGAAAGAGCTGATTGTTTCAAAACAAACTACTTCACTCCTGATGCCAGAGTTGACTCACATCTCACAAAAGTTAAACAAGAACAAGCAGAAGAAAACAGAGAGATTCTGCATCACATAGTTAATTGTGTTCAGTTTTTAGCTAAGCAAGGCTTACCATTCAGAGGACACAGAGGAGTAGATAAAGTTGTCTTTTCGGATGAAACCAAACCATGAACAGAGGAAACTTTATAGCTGCATTGCAACTCTTGGCTAAAGGAAATAGCACTTTACAACAGCATCTTAATCTTGCCAGCAAAAATGCTTAGTTCACCAGCAAGAACATTCAAAATCAGCTGATTCACATCTATGCCAACAAAGTGAGATAGAAATTGTGACCCTTTGTAAGTGAATATTCTTCCATTCACTATCATAGCAGATGAGGTCACTGACCCACATGCAAATCAAAAGATCCATTCTGTGTGCCTTCATTATGTAGACTTGTCTGCACCACAAACACCTAAAATATGGGGGTGCCTAATCAATTTTGTTAGCGCAAATGCTCCCACTATAGCTAAAAAATCTTGGAATCTCTTTCACATCCCTCAGTGAATTTAGACCCATCTAAAATTTGTGGCCAGTCTTACGATGGAGCTGCATTAATGGCTTCTGAGAACTGGAGTCCAAGCATAGATTTAAAAAAATTCTCCTTCAGCACATTGCTTCTCTCATTGTATGAACCTTTCTTTGCGGCTTTGTAGACTTCAAGAAGTGAGAAATCTTATTGGTTAAATAAATGAATGATTCTTGTTTCTGAACAAAAGTCTTAAGCGGCAACGCATTTTTGAGCATACAGTTCAAGCATACATGCCAGAATCATCCCATTCTAAACTTCTTGGATTATGCAAAACACGCTGGGTAGAATGCCACATATGTTTGGACATTTTTCATGAGCTATATGAGTGCCTTGTTAGTAGTTACTCTATTGGATGCCATACTGTCACCAGATGATCATCCAGCTCTGCTTGAAGATGATGAGAACTGGAAGTGGGATAAAGAAATAAAAGAACAAGGGGGGTTGAAATCTTCTCTTAGATCTTTTCAGACTATAGCTGCATTCATTGTAATGAAAAATGTCCTTGATGAAGTCAAAGTTTTTGCTTCTAAGTTGCAAAAGAGAGATCAATATATTCTTGACTCACAAAATGGTAGGCGCTGTCATTGAGAGTATCAAGTTCACCAGAACAAACATCAGTACAATTTTCAGCAAATGGTATATATGAGGAGATTCTCAAACTTGCTGACAGTGTAGGATCATCTGCTAGAATTCCTAGGAAGACTATATAGTCTTCAAAAGGAATATGAGTAATACTCCTAGCGATAGTCCACTATTCCTCTCTTAGATTCTTTCCTTAGTCGAAATATTTACATCTGATACGAGGTATATTCAAGGGCTTCTTTGTCTCATACCTTCTGTTAATGATGCTGATTTGAACTTAGTACATTGTGAACAAGATCTTCCTTTCCCTAAATCTCTCTGTAATGAGCTTGAAAGATGGAAACAACTTTGGCAAAACAAAAAGATATCCAAGGTGGTACACTTCCTGAAAATTTACTTTTAGCTCTTGTGCTTGCGACAAGAACTAATTTCCCAAAATCCACCAGCTTCTTATAACCTTACCGATTACGAGTGCTGAAGCGGAGAGGTCATTTTCCTTATTGAGAAGGCTCAAGACCTGTTTACGATGACTGACGACCTTTTATCTGACTTGTCAGTAATTGCAATTTACCATGGAAGAATTACAACTGATTAAATCTGTCAGACATTTGTAAGAACATATCCGAGAAGACTTTTTAATGTTTCTTTGTTTGATTAAATGTTTACAATTGTACTTAACTGTGATTGTAAAAAAATGATGTGCTAATAAGACATTCAATTAAAGGGTATGGTTTTGGGTGTATTTTTGGGGGAGTAGCTTACAACCCCCTCCTATAATAATAACCTAGATCTGCCCCTGCTATCATCTGTACAGAGCTTCTTGTGCAATATACCTGCTAACCCTGTCCTCAAACAACAACCTCACTCCCAACCTAAACATCAACCTCACTCCCTCATATCCCTGTAATGACCTTGGAAACCGTTCTGCTCAATGACCTTTTGCCAACCTATACCACTTCAAACTGCTCATACTCTCGACATCCTCCTCCCAATCACACACATTTCTCTTTCATTTTCACCTTCAATTGCCTCACTGACCCTAGTTCAGCATTCAGATCATATTTCCTCTTCAACCGTATATATTCTTCCCACCATCCTATTCCTCCATCCATCCATTTTTAGCTTGAGTGGCACAATTTTTTTCATTCTACCCTCGTCCACCTGTGCAAGCCTCCTACCATAGACATTTTTCTCTCCTCCCTCCTCTCTCCCAACCAAGTCCCCCAGCACTGCCACTCCTGCCACTGTGTTGCTAGCCACTAATAGGTTTCTTCCTACTGTCAGCTGAGCTGACTCGAATTTCCTCAAGCAGTCCTCCTGTCAGCCACACTTCATCAGCATGTTCCAGGCTTGGTCTAGCCAACAGCCCACACCATCCTACATCTATCCACTTCTGTATTTCCATTCACCATACTCATCCACACTGCCTTTCCAATCCATTCCTCTGCTTTAATCTTCATTTTCTCCAAGTGTACATTCCCTCTCAGTTTCTCATCAAACCACACACCCAGATATCTGAATACTTCCAGCTCCTCTCCATCAATATTCCACTTCACACTGTTCCTCCCTTTCCCAATGACCATTGCCTTTCTCATCTTTTCATTAAAGTTCAACTTCCAATAGTTCTGCATATCCAGCATCTCTTGCAACTCCACTCCTGTGCCAGCCACAAGCACAATATCATCAGCATAGAGCAATGCACAACACCATTTACCATCCACCTTCAATCCCAGTTCAGCTCCCTCGAGTTCATCCACCTGACACATATATGTTGAATAATATTGGTGACAAAGGACCCCCTGCCTAAATCCCCTCTTTATCCAAAATCACCTCGACTGACGTCCATCCGATACTATCTTAGCTTCCATTGTAGAGGCCTTCACACATTCGTACAAATTTCTCCTCCACTCCTGCTTGTCTCATTGTATAACACAAACCATCCCTCCACACACTGTCATAACTGATGTCTAGAAAAGCTAGGTAAGATGATCCCTTCTCTTTTACTAATAGGACAAACAAGTGGTCTGCGCATCTCCTCTTCCTTCTGAAACCACTCTGTGCCTCTGAGAAAACTTGTTCCTCACAAAACTTCCCTAACCGCTCTGCCATCATAGTCAAGACCTTTGCTACACAACTCCCCAATGATATCCCTCTTTAATTCCCAATCACTTTTGCATCACTGTAGTAGTGTGGTGCCAACAACAAACTCCTCATTCAATCCTCCGGACATCACTCCCTCCTCAGCATCATGTTCAGCAAAGCCATTAATTCTTCTACCATCCTTGCCCCTCCATACATCATCTCATTGAGTATTTCATCTGGTCCTGGAACTTTTCCCCTCTTTAGGTTAAGATATCCACCACTTCTCCCCATTACTTGTTCACACATACCCATCTGGTTGCCACTCTGACCTCTTTCACCCAAACCAGGTATTGTGGACACTCCTCTCTCTCTGCCAAGCTCCTCCCAGTATCTAGCCATCTCCTCTAAAACTTCATCTTCTCCCTCCATCACACCACCAGAGTTGGTCTTCAATCATCTACTTTTCTTCTTTCCCCTCAAGCCTGACCAAAACAGCTTATAACTGGTTCCACCCAGTTCTCTTATTCCGCTGACTGTCTTTTCCTGTAACTCTTTCTTCTCTTTCCTTACAGTAGCTTCACTTTCCTTAGCTTTCTCACTTTAACATCGTGACCCCCCATTCTTGCTGACTTCAATTTCCTACAAACCCCTTTCCTGTTACGTATTGCTCCCCTGACCACCATCCCCTCGAGTTCTCCATTAGTTTCTTTTTCCCTAAACCTCTTCTGCCACAGTTCTTCATATCTTCACTACAACCAGTCCCCCAAGCAACACCAAATTGAGGAGCCTTCTGCCATTGCTGTTAGGGAGTGCTTCTTCCCCCAGACCTATCCTTGCATTAAAATCGCCCATCAGAATCACTTCATATCCTTTTCCGCTATATCTGATTGAAAAAGAATTTCCGTCTCCTGTAACTCTCACCCCCTCTGGGTTTACATAAATGACGCCTACTACCACTTTTTTCTCTCCCTCTACTCCACATCTAACCCACATTATACCCTCCCCCTTGATCCACCTATATAGCACCGTGACTTCAGTCTTTTATCTACCAACATCCCTACACCACCACTTGCCTCGCCTATAGATCTCCCTATTTCTACCATTCCATTCATATCTAACTACACAGCCTCCTCCTCTTTCTGCAGGAACGTCTTTGCCAACCCTAGAATATTCACTTTCCCTACTTCAAATCCACTTCCCTCAGACCACCAACCCCTACAGTTACAAACCCCACTCTCACCACCCCGTTCCTCCACCCTCCACTTGAGCTTCCCCACCCAACCCAACCACGTTTGTATAACCAGGTTCTAAAACATTAAAGACGAACCGACTGTGTGGGGTCCCTGATGCGGGCATGCGCAAGAGAATGCATCGCGACAAAAACTATTATAATTATAGGTGATTAGTTTTGGTGACACAATTATTATTGTTTGTTTTGAGTGCTCTTTTTAATATCTATTGACTTCAATAAAATAACGCTAAAACTGGAACCGCTACATGCTATTGAAAAGCAGAGTAGCAAGCAAAATGCGGGATGTCTGGCGGAATAAGGATCATGGGTGTGGAATGCGGTCAGTTCTTCCCCACCGTCTCCACATCAAAGAAAAGGAAGATGTGTAGAAGGTTGGCTAAGCCTGATCCGCACGCATTCGTCACGGGACCTCTCACTCAGCGACCCATCCAATCTACAAACCAAGATCTTTTTGTGACACTGTCAATCATTGGAAGGAGATGAAGCTGCATATTGTTTGGGGAAATCTGGTATGATTATTAATGTAACCAACCCAATGGTTATCTAAAATAACTGATGCTTGTGTGGCGTCTCTGTTAGCATGCCCACTGGTCCATTACTAGATTCATTTAATGTTCAATGCATATTCAGCTCATAGTTGTACATATATATATATATATATATATGCATATGCATATTATATATATGATAGGTAGAGAAATATGATAGGTAGAGAATAATGGACTAATATGATATCAGTGACTAGCCATCCCAGTACTTTTCTATATTCAATAGCTCTGCCTTAACACAGCATTGAGCACTATTTGTAGCCTTCATGAGCAAACTACCTTCTAAGTATATATGTATATTATATATATGATAGGTAGAGAAATATGATAGGTAGAGAATAATGGACTAATGTGATATACTATAGTATAAGGACCCCTTACCTGTTAGATCGTTTCAGTATTAAGTGCATCATTTATGGTCATGAACATTGAATCGTAGATACACAAATGGGAGTTGTCCCTATTTATCTGTGATAGCAATCAATACCGAAAAATTGACATCATAGTTGAGAAGAGCTAAGCTTAGCTATTTGCCTACTTTGCGTCGTTGACTCTATTGACCCCCAATTGGAGCCCACCACTGCTTCAAGATGCCGATTATTCGCTGCCCTGTTGCTATGTGCCCCAATATGACTGAGGATGTTGAGGCTATCCTGGCTGCAGCCCTCATCACCGCACATGCCACCATCCACAGCCCTGCCACCACGAATGCGGCTGCTGCAAGTTTGTAACCAAATGCACAAACTGTGAGGAAGACTTGAATTACACTGAAGCCATCCTACGTGATGTGCTGTGCCGTGGCCTAACCGACTCTGAGATTCAGCTTGACCTACTGGGCGATAAGAACCAAGACATGACCCTAGAACAAGTCTTCCAGTTCGTTGAAGCCAAGGAAGCTGGAAAGCACTCTGCTTTACGCCTCCTGGCCTATCGGGGTGCTCATGCACTCGCCAGCAGTTCTTACAGGCACCATAGAAACGATGAACTGAAGGTCTGCCACAAGAACCTATCCTCCACCAGAAGGACACGGGAGTTAAGGACCAGCGTGAGGTATGCTCGTACTGCGGCAAGAAGGGACACGAGAAGAGTGCGCCCACCAGGATACACAGAAAGGAGTGCCCAGCCTACGGTCTGCAGGCATTGTGGTCGCAACAACCATTCTGAGAGCAAGGATGCTGCAAAGGTTAAGACACCAGCGGTGCATGACGAGCGTGAGAGCGCAGTCTTAGCCTCTGTGTACTCACCACCCCAGGCCCAATCTGGGGTAGGAGGTCCATAGCCCTCGGCCATCACATCTACAACCAGCTCTCCGACACGTGGGTGAAGCAGCCCTCCAGACCCCAGCCATTCATCAAGCTCACCAGCTCTCCGAAACGTCGGTGAAGCATCCCTCCGACACGTGGGTGAAGCATCCCTCCAGACTCCAGCCATTCACCAGGAAAATACCACCCGCATGACCTGGCATGATACATTAATTGCAAGGGAAGAGGCCCTGAGAAACCAACACATGCTAGCTAATGAAAGATGGTCAGAGCACACAAAGCGACTGCCACCTCTCGTCATTGGAGACCAAGTGATCATCCAGAACCAAACTGGCCACAACCCCACCAAATGGGACAACAGTCATAGAGATCAGCCAATTTGACCAATATGTCGTGAAGGTCGATGGCTCTGGCAGAGTGACCCTGCGCAACAGGAAATTCCCGCAGAAATACTGTATGTCCCAGTCCACGCACAGAAACCGAGAATTACCATCAGCGATGACCTCAGCAACAGTGCCCTCAGACCCAGCCACGTCATTAACTCTCCCGCCCCCAGCCTGAACACGGACAACACAAGATGCCAACACCTCCTCCCACCATGTCACCAATGCCTGTCATCATCCTATCACCTGGCCTGCCGCCCTCACTACGGGAAACATTCAATGCTAGGCTCCCCCAACCTATCTTTGACGAGAGCACCTCACCATCACAGACTCGCCCACCGCCAAAACCACTACCCCAGCCACCTCCACCTTCCCTTGCACCGCTACACCATTCACCGCCCCTGGAAACCTTACTTAGACGCTCTACACGTGAAAGCAAACCACCTGCATGGCAGACTACTGGGGACTACAACATGTCCTATACGATATATCCTCCAAATCACTGATGCACAACATTCGTTAAAATTCCATAAAATTCATTTTCCACCCGCGTGCTTGACCACATACTTAAGTTTTAACGCCTAATCAAACCAGTCGTTGCATAGAGTAGTAGCCACTGGTGCTAATTTCAACTCTCTAGCACTTGGCAATCTTGAGATATTTATGCGGCAAAATCAGGCTTTCAGGTTTTGAGGTTCCCTCCACTTTAGCTCCAGTAACGTGGCTACAGTTATACATATGAAAAATATTTTAGTATCAAAAGAGAGCACACAGAGAGACCTATATTTTAAGCTACATGTATATGTGACAATCCACAGGAATTTAGTACTTTAGGTCATTTTAATGAAATTGATTTTTTTAGGAATCCTTGAATACCAAATTTTTCAGAAATCCGGTTTCCATGGTAACAAATGTTGTCATTCCCGTTATTTACATGTGAATAATTAATTAGGTAGTGGGCATTAAATGGAACAACTATCACATAACTCATAATTTAAAGACTATGTGGAATAAATTGGTCATACCTTCTGATGACACATAGAAATGATCATATTACACGGTTCTATTAGTATAAGTGACACAAAGTACACCAAACTGAAGTTTTCATGGCTAAGATCTAGGACAATGACGTTTAGTGTGTCCAGGCAAGTGGCACAGAGAGCACTTTGGCTTAGATGTAGTGGCAGATGAGGCTACTTGAGCTGATGTATTTCTTGATGCAGGTGGGTTAGGTTTCGCTACCTTTAGGACAACTTGGAAGTGGACAGGTTAAGTCAGATTTTTTTTTGATTTGCACAGTGATCTGATCTACTCGTACAAATACCATTGTCGTTGTGGATTTTGATTGTTGTGGCACAATGCATACCAGCAGTGAGAATATCTTGATGATCCACCCTGAGAATGTTCATCTCCACCTCCTCAGTATCTGAAAACTCTTTCACAACAATAATTCCAGGCTTTGCAGCGTCAACATGAAAGCTATGATACTTTAAGATGTGGGGGATCCGCTCGAAAAATTGCAACGGATCCAGTTATAAAACTCGACTTCTTTTTTGCCGTAAATATTTCGAATAAGCTGTGCTTTATTTTTTCCAGTGATAGTTGATTCTTCTATTACTTTCACTAATTCAAATATGGTATCAAGTGATGATCTCCTAAATCACTTCTTAAACAAGCCAAAGAAACGATCTGGGGCGAATTTGGTATGACCAACTAACATAAATGATAGTGTAGCAGATTTATGTTTGCCAGTTATAGTTCAGCACAACAAATAATGCATGGTTGCATTATGCCCCGCACAGTTATCAGCATGGAAGAGGACCTTTTCTTCTCTACAACCATAGTTTTCTAAAAAATGGAGGACTAAGTTAATAGTACAGTCAGCACCCTTGCCAGGATTTTCTTCCTCATCTATAAGGTAATTCATCTGCTCAGATTTTCCTTCACATGCTACATCAAATATGCCACACTTCCTGGCTGTTTTGAAGTAAGCAGGTCCTGTCTGCTGACGTCAAACGGAAAATGCACCTGTTGTGCAAAATCATTCGAGTAGTGCATAGTATCAACCAGATTCAATAGACCTGCACAATGCTGCACTGTGAACGATAGAATCCTTTTGTGCTTGCTCTAGGTGGCTTGCAGCAGTTTCAAGCCTCTGTTTACGAACAGATTTAGGCATAGGTTTTGACTTCATTATTGACTGGTTATTCTTTTGAAAGATCACTTGATGGTTTCATTACAGTTATATGAGGTGTCAACTGATCCAATAATGTCATAAACTTACTTTTTCCAACTGTTACAGCCTCAGAATCCTTGTACTTCCTATACACAAACATTTTAGATACATGTATGTCTATGGCAAGAGCATAACTTTGTCACGTGTGTTTGGTAGACGTCCAGGAATAGGTAATGCATGTGCTCTAGCATAATTGACAATGAAGGTATTTTTATTTTCTCAACTTGATCAAAAGGAATTGTATTTTTAGGAAGCCTGCCAGCATTGCCATGTACACTTGTTATCAGTCCATCAGCATTGTAGAGGGATACAATTTGAAGGTACTGGTTGCGTGAGATAGAATGACAAAACAGAAAAGTAGCCTGACAAATTTTAACACCATGCAAATAGTACGAAGAGACGGGTCAAAATGTCACTGTAGATGAAGTGGATGGTTCGGTTTTAACAGTTCTGAGGTAGTGTACCTACAGGTGACATTATATCCAAGTGCAATTCATTTGAGGGAGTTGAGCACATCATCCCGAGAACTGGTTATTGTTTCCATTGACAAGGAAAGGCAATGGCTTATCTCCAGGGCCTATCTTGCATTTGCATGTTTCTGTGAGGAACTTTTCAACGGTGTCCTTTTCTTGGATATCCGTCAGTGTTTCTTCACAGTCAACACATTCATAAGCAGGAGGGCTAACTTGTTCTAGGGGTTCTTCATCTTCCTGGTTATAATGGTCTCATGCTCTTCACAAATACTCACTTCAGCATATTCTGCATCTGCTTCAGCTAGCTCAGCCACTAGGATGTGTTAGGCATCATTGAACTGTAATATTTCACTTGGCACAGAAGAGTGAATAATATAAGAGGAATAACTTCTTAGCTATTCAAACTAAACTTTCTTCTAATAAAAGAGCTCTATCACCACATATTTTTTGGCTAAAATCACACATATATTTAGCCTGGAAATGATGTAGCAACTTAATTAGATTGTTTTTTTCTTAAAATGGATTTTTAACACGAAGTACCAAGATCCCATGGAATGTCATATATATCAAGTCCATACAATGAAGTTTACAGAATCTATGGAGCTATAAATTGGGAGCCACAAGTTTGTTTGTTTTTTAATTAAAAAATGCAACTGTCTGCCCCAGCACATCATTTAGCTCAAGAATCGTCATCAGTGGTACAGTGCACAAAAGCATTAACTGTGTACTAAAAAACATCTAAATCATTCTCTATATCTTATTATAATCAATTGTGGGTTTATTCCTTCTAGAAAGATCTCTGGCAGACACTTTGCTAACTTTTTCTTTTTCATTATTATGTTACCATGGTAACCATTACAGTATGCAAATTATGATCAAATTGATGGCCACGCCTCCAATATCTCTACTTCTTGTAACAACTCACACACACTTATGACCCAGACTTCCAAATTTGGAGGTAATGTGAAGTACCTGAAGCTCTACAGTTCTCTAGAGAGATATGAACACATCAGTTTGTAACTTGAGTACATCCTATTAAAATTACACACCTTTTACCACAACTGTAACTACACCATCAAAATACTCATAGGGCTCAGTATATTAGTATAGTATAATAGCACTATAAATCTAGACATATTTATCATATATATATGTCCGAAATCAGTCAGTTTCTGTCACACGACGGTGAGATTTAAATTCTTTTGAATATTTTTGTATTAGTTCTTCTAATACTTTCCCAGCTTGGTGCCCAAGTAGATATCCATACATGTAATTTCAAACTCGTCTGAAGTAATTTTGAATATTTTCTTGACGGATACTATCAAGAGCATAATTATTATGACAAAGCCCTTGTAATTGCAGTAGGTATGACACTCTGCTTGTGCACAACAGCATTCTATCGGATTAAGCTCACAATGATACTTAGGAATGAAGTGACAAGCATGATCACGGCTATGAAGAAAATATTCATTTTTCATTGACAAAATCTGGATGACTGGATAATTCTTTTCACATATCGTCCACCTTCATTTTAGGATGGTACTTTCCTCTCTGTTGCAATACATCGATCATTCCTCGGGGGTATAGAAACTCTCTCCCCTGTATGCTCTCCATTATATATTCTGTCGTGCACCAGTGGTTGAGAGCCTGCTTCCTTAGCATTCATATGGTGAACATTAAGAGAGTCATCTGCATAGGCCATATGACAACCACTCTGGTCGAAGATCCAGAACCCTTTTCTTTCGGATATTTCGTCTCTGCTATTTTGACAGCACTACCCATTTCCTTCATAAATTTATTGCTCATCCAATAACTATCATGAGCCTATCCATATTCAAGGAGGGTTCTTGATCCCATGCAGATACTAAGTGAACAGTTGTCAGATTAAACCAAGTCAACATTTATCCTAGGGTCACTCTGTTTCATTGCGTCATATTCAGATGGAGTTAAACAGAGATAGCCATCATTCTCAGTAATGAAGCCTGATACCATAATACCGGAACCCTGACTCTTAGGACGAATGACCTGGCTTTCAGGTCGACCCCACTGTAGGGACTCATCGTTATTGGCATTAAATGTGGATTCATCATGAAAGACGAAGATATTCTTTGCCATACGCTATGGAGGTGGTGAACCAATGTCATCAGGAAAAGCCTCCTTAGCTTCCTCACTTGGAGCTAAGCCCTTGATCAAGAAACCACCTGCTACCATTTGATGGAGAATTTTTTGTCTATGCTTGACTACATCAACCCTTTCGTATCCGCTCCTTTTTTTGGGTCCATCACAAGAAATCCAAGTTTATGTAGCCATGATCGTACAGTTTGTACTCTTACACTTCTTGGGTCAAGAATACTAATGGGTAATAGACATTCATTTACCCAAATGACAAAAAGAAATGGACGTCAAATTTGGTTGGCCTTTCACTACGACATTATCCCGTACATAATCTGAAGCAGCTTAATTTAGTTCTTCATTCTGCCATAATATTCCTTCCCTCCGATATCCACCCTGTTTACTGTCAGGGAAACTGCCATCATTATGGAAAAAGGTGTAATTCCGTTCTCGCACTGTTCGCTCACTTCTGCCAATGGGAGTACTTATCAAGTTAGCTGCATTAGTATGAGTCACTCCATTTTCTACAAACAAGGCCAAATGAAGTGTCATAGATAGAGACATTAAATCTTCCTTAGAAAGTGAAGAAATCTAATCCTGTGCATGGCTGCACAAAAGTTCTTTCATGGTTTCTTCACTCAAATCACAACTATCAAGAACAGAAGAGGATAATTCTGATGTAGGAGGTTGATCAGAAGATAATTCTCCAGAAGAGAATGGCTCATCCAAAGTAGAGGGTTGACCAAAAGACAATTCTTTGAAAGTGGGCAGCTGATCAGAGGACAATTCACTGGAAGTAGAAGCTACATTACTGGAATCCACCCTTTGCTGCTTACTAGCCTTAAATTCTCTTGCCTTGGGCTTCCTCTTAGACTTTGGGGGCAATTGACACAGATAAATCAATTGCAAGTGATTCTTCACAATAAAGTGGGCTTTATTTAGGGGAAAACGTGTGTATATTTCTGGTTGTATTTTTCTTTGTAATATTGATATTTAGAGCATAATGAACACTTATTTGCAATGGTTGTCAAGGTCTAAAGTTCAAATTGAAATAAAGCGCATTAATATGCATTATTCTGGTCCACTTCTATAGGTGTGGTTTGATGCCAAAAAAAGCAACAAATTGAAGCGGTCAAATAACTACGTGGGTGTGCGTCGAAAAGAATTTCATTCACTTGCATCTTCTTGATGCTGCAATTGGGAATTTTGGAACTAGCCATATACTATCTGTGGCCTGCGGCCAAACTAGCTAGCTAGACCAACTACATAGCTAGAAAACTGTTGTTATGTTTATACGCCCTGCATCTAGACTTCTGAAGTTCGTGCAGTCGCAACCATTGGTTCAACCTTTCCCTCAGTCCTCTCTTCTTTCTTCTCTGCAAAAATGTTTCCTGCGCATCTGTAGTAGCTGATCAGCAAGCTAAAAACAAACTCTATCTATGTTGATTTCTTTGTGCCAACCAAGTCTGAGTGCCAGAAAATATGCCAAGGGTCTTGTATGCCTTAAGGCTGATCACAATATGCAAAATACTCAAGCGATGCGACGCGCCATTTTTTAGATATTGTGAACACAAAATTGCACAGTGTCACACCGCTTGAATAGAATTGAGTCCTATTCGAGCAGCGTTGCGACCTGCAATTGCATCATTCTTGTGTGTGTTTATTTGAGTTTTTCGTCATTCTGGAGTGCTTTATTTTGATTTTCAGTAAAAGCTGGTGATTTCAAATCTGAACGGACAATGAAGGGCTTATCGAAGCAGTGAGAACTTTCCCTAGTATATGGGATGCGCGAATGAGATGAGCTCTGGCTTCCGTTAATTAATGAGCAGGGTTCCGGTTGGGTGAAAGTTCAAGTTTGCTCAAGCGGTGATTCCGTAATTGTGAATAGCTAGAAGTGATGCGCCATGATGCAATGCGACGCGTTGGATGCGATGCAATGCGAAGGCCTAGCAGCATATTGTGAACCAGCCTTTAGTGGTCATTAGAGAGGTGTTCGCTCCAAGTAATGTCACTGGATAGAATGGTACCCAGGTCCCTCTGGTCGCTACTTTTATTGATATTGAAGCCCTTCAGGTTGTACTCTTCTTCTGCAGAGTTAGATGAAGGAGACATTCTTAAAAAGTGATACTTTAACTTGTTGCAAAGTAGCTTCCTCTCATCTGATAGAGTAGGAAGTGCATTGAGGTCTTGTTGTAGAAGAACTGCTTCTGAAGGACCTTCGATAAGTTTGTACTTTGTGGCATCAGAAAAATTGAGAACTGATTAGTGAATGATTGGCGAAGGGATATCATTAACATAAATAAAAATAGTAGGTGTCCAAGAATGCTTCCCTTTTGGACTTCAGAGTATTGTCGGGTCTGTTGACATGTGATTTTTACTCAAAACACTCATGAACTCGACAGGAAATGAAGAATGATACGATTTTTCAATAACCCAAATTGCCAAGTAGTAATTGTAATGCTGTTTTTGAGAATGATCCTTTTGGAGCCTAGTGAAACACAGCTAAGCAAAGAGATTAGCCCATAGTTCCTCACACTGTATTTGTCTCCAGGCTTATATATTAGCACGATTTAATACCAGTTCACAACAAGATGGTGGCCTAGCAGAGTGTTGTGCTCAGGTTCACAACATGATGGTGGCCTAGCAGAGTGTTGTGTTCAGGTTCACAACATGATGGTGGTCTAGCAGAGTGTTGTGTTCAGGTTCACAACATGATGGTAGCCTAGCAGAGTGTTGTGTTCAGGTTCACAACATGATGGTAGCCTAGCAGAGTGTTGTGCTCAGGTTCACAACATGATGGTGGCCTAGCAGAGTGTTGTATTCAGGTTCACAACATGATGGTGGCCTAGCAGAGTGTTGTGTTCAGGTTCACAACATGATGGTGGTCTAGCAGAGTGTTGTGTTCAGGTTCACAACATGATGGTAGCCTAGCAGAGTGTTGTGTTCAGGTTCACAACATGATGGTAGCCTAGCAGAGTGTTGTGCTCAGGTTCACAACATGATGGTTGCCTAGCAGAGTGTTGTGTTCAGGTTCACAACATGATGGTAGCCTAGCAGAGTGTTGTGTTGAGGTTCACAACATGATGGTGGCCTAGCAGAGTGTTGTGTTCAGGTTCACAACATGATGGTAGCCTAGCAGAGTGTTGTGCTCAGGTTCACAACATGATGGTAGCCTAGCAGAGTGTTGTGTTCAGGTTCACAACATGATGGTAGCCTAGCAGAGTGTTGTGTTGAGGTTCACAACATGATGGTGGCCTAGCAGAGTGTTGTGTTGAGGTTCACAACATGATGGTGGCCTAGCAGAGTGTTGTGTTCAGGTTCACAACATGATGGTGGCCTAGCAGAGTGTTGTGTTCAGGTTCACAACATGATGGTGGCCTAGCAGAGTGTTGTGTTCAGGTTCACAACATGATGGTGGCCTAGCAGAGTGTTGTGTTCAGGTTCACAACATGATGGTAGCCTAGCAGAGTGTTGTGTTCAGGTTCACAACATGATGGTAGCCTAGCAGAGTGTTGTGTTGAGGTTCACAACATGATGGTGGCCTAGCAGAGTGTTGTGTTCAGGTTCACAACATGATGGTGGCCTAGCAGAGTGTTGTGTTCAGGTTCACAACATGATGGTGGCCTAGCAGAGTGTTGTGTTCAGGTTCACAACATGATGGTGGCCTAGCAGAGTGTTGTGTTCAGGTTCACAACATGATGGTGGCCTAGCAGAGTGTTGTGTTCAGGTTCACACATGATGGTGGCCTAGCAGAGTGTTGTGTTCAGGTTCACAACATGATGGTGGTCTAGCAGAGTGTTGTGTTCAGGTTCACAACATGATGGTGGCCTAGCAGAGTGTTGTGTTCAGGTTCACAACATGATGGTGGCCTAGCAGAGTGTTGTGTTCAGGTTCACAACATGATGGTGGCCTAGCAGAGTGTTGTGTTCAGGTTCACAACATGATGTGGCCTAGCAGAGTGTTGTGTTCAGGTTGAACATGATGGTGGCCTAGCAGAGTGTTGTGTTCAGGTTCAAGTAAAAGTAAAGTCTTAGACTATTTTATATCAAGAGAGCAGTCCATTGGTCATGTGCAGGTTAAACAGGCCAGTATTTAGCACCTTCAATATATATTAAAGAATTTAAAACAAGAACTAAAATGTTAAACATATATTGGGTGATTATATATTGGGTGATTATACCCATGTAGACTATGACCCTTTACTGTATGTACCAATGATTGGTGCTTATGATTCTAAATGGTAAAGGGACACTCTAAACTGGTTGCGGTCAGCACGGATAATCGTGTCCAACCAATGTAGTTGTTTGTTTTTAAATAGACTTAATTGTTCTTGTTTTATTTGTGTATTTTATTGTGTTAGATTATAGCAATGCAGGCAACTAGGAGCTAGTCTAGCATGCCATAAGAAGCAACTGATGACCTCTCAAACACACTTGTGGCTTATCTCAACGTTGATTCGTTTACAGTATTTGGACACCTTTCTTAGCAAATAGCTCTGCTAGTCAAAGATAAGAACAATCTTTGTGACAGGCTTGCTATTGACATCCTATGAGCCAGGTGTACAATTAATTATTGGGTATGTTGGAAAGTGTTACATGTAGGAGCCTTGGAGGAAGAGTTGACCTGACTAGAAGACAGGGTAAAGTAGAAGACAGGGTAAAGGGTCATGTAAATAACCAGTGAGAAGTTTGTTGGGAACAAATGGCCATTGTGGCTAATACTAGGCTGGCCACACCAGTTGTTCTTACCTGGCCATTGTGGCTAATACTAGGCTGGTCACACCAGTTGCTCATACCTGGCCATTGTGGCTAATACTAGGCTGGCCACATCAGTTGTTCTTACCTGGCCATTGTGGCTAATACTAGGCTGGCCACACCAGTTGCTCTTACATGGCCATTGTGGCTAATACTAGGCTGGCCACACCAGTTGTTCTTACCTGGCCATTGTGGCTAATACTAGGCTGGTCACACCAGTTGTTCTTACCTGGCCATTGTGGCTAATACTAGGCTGGTCACACCAGTTGCTCTTACCTGGCCATTGTGGCTAATACTAGGCTGGTCACACCAGTTGTTCTTACCTGGCCATTGTGGCTAATACTAGGCTGGTCACACCAGTTGCTCTTACGTGGCCATTGTGGCTAATACTAGGCTGGTCACACCAGTTGTTCTTACCTGGCCATTGTGGCTAATACTAGGCTGGTCACACCAGTTGCTCTTACCTGGCCATTGTGGCTAATACTAGGCTGGCCACACACCAGTTGCTCTTACCTGGCCATTGTGGCTAATACTAGGCTGGCACCAGTTGTTCTTACCTGGCCATTGTGGCTAATACTAGGCTGGTCACACCAGTTGTTCTTACCTGGCCCCATTGTGGCTAATACTAGGCTGGTCACACCAGTTGTTCTTACCTGGCCATTGTGGCTAATACTTAGGCTGGTCACACCAGTTGCTCTTACCTGGCCATTGTGGCTAATACTAGGCTGGCCACACACCAGTTGCTCTTACCTGGCCATTGTGGCTAATACTAGGCTGGCCACACCAGTTGTTCTTACCTGGCCATTGTGGCTAATACTAGGCTGGCCCCACCAGTTGCTCTTACCTGGCCATTGTGGCTAATACTAGGCTGGTCACACCAGTTGATCTTACCTGGCCATTGTGGCTAATACTAGGATGGTCACACCAGTTGTTCAGGATGGTCACACCAGTTGTTCTTACCTGGCCATTGTGGCTAATACTAGGCTGGCCACACCAGTTGTTCTTATGTGGCCATTGTGCTCAGGCTGGTCACACCAGTTGTTCTTACCTGGCCATTGTGGCTAATACTAGGCTGGCCACACCAGTTGTTCTTACCTGGCCATTGTGGCTAATACTAGGCCAGTTGTGTTCTTACCTGGCCATTGTGGCTAATACTAGGCTGGTCACACCAGTTGCTCTTACCTGGCCATTGTGGCTAATACTAGGCTGGTGTCACACCAGTTGCTCTTACCTGGCCATTGTGGCTAATACTAGGCTGGTCACACCAGTTGTTCTTACCTGGCCATTGTGGCTAATACTAGACTGGCCACACCAGTTGTTCTTACCTGGCCATTGTGGCTAATACTAGGCTGGCCACACCAGTTGTTCTTACCTGGCCATTGTGGCTAATACTAGGCTGGTCACACCAGTTGCTCTTACCTGGCCATTGTGGATAATACTAGGCTGGCCACACCAGTTGCTCTTACCTGGCCATTGTGGCTAATACTAGGCTGGTCACACCAGTTGCTCTTACCTGGCCATTGCAGGGTTGTATACAGAAATTTTGCCAAGGGGGGGCGAACTTGAGATATGGAAAAATAAGGGGGGGCGGAGAGCCTGGATGGTGCGGAAAGGGGACGTGCACCCTGGGCTTCCGCGTGGAGTACGAAAGTGTTTTACCCACAGGTATTTTTGCAGTACTAACTGTATATATAGCTGCTACTTATGATGGCATGCACTTTTTCTAAAATCTTTAGTACAACATTCCATCTTAAATATTTGCTGAAGTTGCATGCTACGGCAATCAGCATATATAGATTAGATATAGTCACTTGTCACTCGTATAATGGAGGTGGGCTTTTGTGAAATCGAATTATGTTGCATTCCATGCATTTTCTTACAAAATCATGGACAACAGGTTTCATACACAATTTTTCTCTAGTTCTCTAGGGGGGGGGGGGGGGGGGGGGTGGAAATGGTTGGTCACTTGGTGCCCTAATTTTTGTTAATATTTTCTTAACATGTTCATAAGTCGTAAAAGGGGGGTCTGGGGGGAAGATCCCCCCATATTTTTTTTTGCTTTTACAATGTCTGAGGATAGCTATTTTGACTGACTACCAATGGCATTATGCTATACCGAACTATGGCTAGACTGTATATATTTCTCATGATATTGTAGCTGCTTGGAAAAAGGAGAGCATGTGTCATGACACGATGACATCACACACCACCACGTGCTCTCCTTTGTAGGTTTGTCACTTCTTTTGTTTCTCCTTCTTTCCCACTCCCTCTCTCTCAGTATTTTTAACTCAGTCCATTATGTCATGGTACAAGTCTAATCTTAGACATGATGTCATCACACGCCACCACGTGTTCTCCTTTGTAGGTTTGTCACTTCTTCAGTTCCCTCCTTCTTTCCCACTCTCTCTCAGTATTTTTAACTCAGTCCATTATGTCATGGTCTTAAAGTCATCACACACCACCACGTGTTCTCCTTTGTAGGTTTGTCACTTCTTCAGTTCCCTCCTTCTTTCCCACTCTCTCTCAGTATTTTTAACTCAGTCCATTATGTCATGGTCTTAAAGTCTCTATAAAAGAAACCTTACTAGCTGATTTCTCTTCATATTAATATGGATATTCGCTCATACTTTGCAAGTACTTCTCAAGCCTCTTCTCATGCTAATAGCAGCGATAGCGAAGATAGCAGAACAGATAGCTCTGAGCATGTCGAGGCATCTAGTCCTAGCCTTAGTCCTCCACCTTCAAAGAAAAGCAAGCAAAACAAACACCGCTCTTCTGTATCCACGAAGAGAAAATACTCTAAGAGCTGGGAGAAAGATTTCAGTTGGCTCTATTATGACGAGGATAGCGATGGTGCCTTTTGCAAGGTTTGCAAGCAATCTGGTCTGCAGCGTACTGGAGGAGTGTGGGTCACACAACCTTGCAGAAATTGGAAGAAAGCTGTTGAAAAAATGAAAGCTCATGCGAGAAGTGACTTCCATATCCATGCAACTCAAGCTCTTTTTGCAGCTAAAGGAGCAGCCAAAGGTGGAACAGTTGTACAGCAACTCCAGAATGTTTTAGCTCGCAAAAGAGCTCAGAACAGAGCTGCAGTGAAGTGCCTGATCCTACTCACTCATTTTCTTACGAAAGAACAAGTTGCACATTCGACAAAATTTGAGAAGCTGGTTGACGTGGTGGTTCGATGTGGCAGCCAACATTTGAAGCAATTCTTAGAAACTGCACCAAGAAATGCTGTGTACACATCAAGAGTGGCTGTGGTTGAATTCATCGAATCATTGGGGACATGGGTGGAGGAGTCGATTCTGAAGCGACTTCAAAAGGCACCTATGTACAGCCTCATGGCAGATGAGTGCACAGATGTCACCAACGTAGAAGAATTGTCTGTGTTTTGCCGCTGGGAGGAAGATGGTGTACCAGTAGAGTGCTTTCTGGAGCTTATTCCATTGAAGAAGGCTGATGCAGAGACCATCTATTCTAATCTCATCGATTGTTTAAAGAAGAAAGGTCTACAAGTCGGAAGAATAGTTGGATTGGGATTTGATGGAGCTGCAACTTTTTCTGGACGAAAGACCGGGATTCAGGCACGTATCAAGAAACATACTCCTCACGCTCTGTTTATACACTGCCACTGTCACTTACTGCAGTTGGCTTGTGTGCAAGCTGCCAATAAAACTCCTGGAATTGCTCATGTTTACAGAACATTGACTACTCTTTGGAAGCATTTTCGCAATTCCCCCAAGCGAGCAGAGTGTCTGAAGGAGGTACAGCACGTTCTTGAACTTCCAGAAATGAAAGTGATCAAGCCATCTGACACACGCTGGCTGGCACATGAAAGGTGTGTCAAAGCTGTCAAAGCAAGTTATTCTGCAATTGTAATCACCATTGGGAACATCTACGAGACGTCCCACGAGCCAGAAGCTCTTGGAATCCATGGTGCCCTCTGCAAATTGTCTACGATTGCAGCTATATATTTGCTTGATTTCACTCTACCACAAGTAGCCAAGCTCAGCAAAGCACTTCAGGCAGAGCAGCTTGACCTCTCGTTGATATCATTCCTTGTTGATGCTACTGTTAAATCCTTGGATGATGCAGTTTTGCCTGGAGCGAACTGGGTGTTGGAGCTTCTTGAAAACGTTGAAGACTTGAAGTCATCTACAAAGGTGTCTATTGACGCTGATAAAATACTTTCGTTCCAGAATGTTGTTGGTAAGCCTTTTGTTGCTGATTTAAAGGCCAACATAACAAGCCGATTTTCTTCATCCAACGCTGTTGTATCAGCATTGTCTATATTCGATCCACGGAAAGTTCCAAAACCAGATTCAGTATCTTTTCCCACTTATGGAGACACGTCTGTTGAGAAACTGATTGCTCACTACGGAGAAGATAGAGATGCAGAAACATTGGATGGAGAAGAAACAGTGAAGACAGCCATGATTTCCAGAGTGGAAAACATTCCGCCAGCTGTTAGTCAAGCAACCACGGGATACTACTGCATCACAGCTGAAAGAACTTGTTTCAAACGACATGCTCAAGGCCATGTTTCCCAATTTGCACAAGATTGCCTCCATCTGCTTATCGATTCCAGTTTCTACTGCTTCTGTGGAGAGAAGCTTCTCACAGATGAAGATGATCAAGACTCGTTTGCGTAATTCTCTAAGTGACTGCAGCCTTTCTCACCTTATGAGGATTCTATAGAGGCACCAGAAGTACTCTCTGAGAGCGACCTTGAAGAGATTGTGGACGTATGGCAGAGAAAACCAAGAAGAACCTCAGTTTGACATTCCTATCATTTGAACCTGATATCATAAGCTTATTACACCTTTCTTGTATTACACCTTTCTTGACATTATTTTTAAAAAAATCTCTAATTTCAAGGGGGGGGGGCGAGAATGATACAAGGGGGGGCGAATGCCCCCCCCCCCCCCGCCCCCCCCCTAAATATACCCCTGCATTGTGGCTAATACTAGGCTGGTCACACCAGTTGTTCTTACCTGGCCATTGTGGCTCCATTGTGGCTAATACTAGGCTGGCCACACCAGTTGTTCTTACCTGGCCATTGTGGCTAATACTAGGCTGGTCACACCAGTTGCTCTTACCTGGCCATTGTGGCTAATACTAGGCTGGCCACACCAGTTGTTCTTACCTGGCTATTGTGGCTAATACTAGGCTGGCCACACCAGTTGCTCTTACCTGGCCATTGTGGCTAATACTAAGCTGGTCACACCAGTTGTTCTTACCTGGCCATTGTGGCTAATACTAGGCTGGCCACACCAGTTGTTCTTACCTGGCCATTGTGGCTAATACTAGGCTGGCCACACCAGTTGCCTCTTACTTGGCCATTGTGGCTAATACTAGGCTGGTCACACCAGTTGCTCTTACCTGGCCATTGTGGCTAATACTAGGCTGCCACACCAGTTGTTCTTACCCTGGCCATTGTGGCTAATACTAGGCTGGTCACACCAGTTGTTCTTACCTGGCCATTGTGGCTAATACTAGGCTGACCACACCAGTTGTTCTTACCTGGCCATTGTGGCTAATACTAGGCTGGTCACACCAGTTGTTCTTACCTGGCCATTGTGGCTAATACTAGGCTGGCCACACCAGTTGTTCTTACCTGGCCATTGTGGCTAATACTAGGCCAGTTGTGTTCTTACCTGGCCATTGTGGCTAATACTAGGCTGGTCACACCAGTTGCTCTTACCTGGCCATTGTGGCTAATACTAGGCTGGTCACACCAGTTGTTCTCTTACCTGGCCATTGTGGCTAATACTAGGCTGGACCAGTTGTTCTTACCTGGCCATTGTGGCTAATACTAGGCTGGTCACACCAGTTGTTCTTACCTGGCCCCATTGTGGCTAATACTAGGCTGGTCACACCAGTTGTTCTTACCTGGCCATTGTGGCTAATACTAGGCTGGTCACACCAGTTGTTCTTACCTGGCCATTGTGGCTAATACTAGGCTGACCACACCAGTTGTTCTTACCTGGCCATTGTGGCTAATACTAGGCTGTTCACACCAGTTGTTCTCTTACCTGGCCATTGTGGCTAATACTAGGCTGGCCACATCAGTTGTTCTTACCTGGCCATTGTGGCTAATACTAGGCTGTCCACACCAGTTGCTCTTACATGGCCATTGTGGCTAATACTAGGCTGGCCACACCAGTTGTTCTTACCTGGCCATTGTGGCTAATACTAGGCTGGCCACACCAGTTGTTCTTACCTGGCCATTGTGGCTAATACTAGGCTGGTCACACCAGTTGTTCTTACCTGGCCATTGTGGCTAATACTAGGCTGGTCACACCAGTTGCTCTTACCTGGCCATTGTGGCTAATACTAGGCTGGTCACACCAGTTGTTCTTACCTGGCCATTGTGGCTAATACTAGGCTGGTCACACCAGTTGCTCTTACGTGGCCATTGTGGCTAATACTAGGCTGGTCACACCAGTTGCTCTTACCTGGCCATTGTGGCTAATACTAGGCTGGCCACACCAGTTGTTCTTACCTGGCCATTGTGGCTAATACTAGGCTGGCCACACCAGTTGCTCTTACCTGGCCATTGTGGCTAATACTAGGCTGGTCACACCAGTTGTTCTTACCTGGCCATTGTGGCTAATACTAGGCTGGTCACACCAGTTGCTCTTACCTGGCCATTGTGGCTAATACTAGGCTGGCCACACACCAGTTGCTCTTACCTGGCCATTGTGGCTAATACTAGGCTGGCACCAGTTGTTCTTACCTGGCCATTGTGGCTAATACTAGGCTGGTCACACCAGTTGTTCTTACCTGGCCCCATTGTGGCTAATACTAGGCTGGTCACACCAGTTGTTCTTACCTGGCCATTGTGGCTAATACTAGGCTGGTCACACCAGTTGCTCTTACCTGGCCATTGTGGCTAATACTAGGCTGGCCACACACCAGTTGCTCTTACCTGGCCATTGTGGCTAATACTAGGCTGGCCACACCAGTTGTTCTTACCTGGCCATTGTGGCTAATACTAGGCTGGCCCCACCAGTTGCTCTTACCTGGCCATTGTGGCTAATACTAGGCTGGTCACACCAGTTGATCTTACCTGGCCATTGTGGCTAATACTAGGATGGTCACACCAGTTGTTCTTACCTGGCCATTGTGGCTAATACTAGGCTGGCCACACCAGTTGTTCTTATGTGGCCATTGTGCTCAGGCTGGTCACACCAGTTGTTCTTACCTGGCCATTGTGGCTAATACTAGGCTGGCCACACCAGTTGTTCTTACCTGGCCATTGTGGCTAATACTAGGCTGGTCACACCAGTTGCTCTTACCTGGCCATTGTGGCTAATACTAGGCTGGCCACACCAGTTGTTCTTACCTGGCCATTGTGGCTAATACTAGGCTGGCCACACCAGTTGCCTCTTACTTGGCCATTGTGGCTAATACTAGGCTGGTCACACCAGTTGCTCTTACCTGGCCATTGTGGCTAATACTAGGCTGCCACACCAGTTGTTCTTACCCTGGCCATTGTGGCTAATACTAGGCTGGTCACACCAGTTGTTCTTACCTGGCCATTGTGGCTAATACTAGGCTGACCACACCAGTTGTTCTTACCTGGCCATTGTGGCTAATACTAGGCTGGTCACACCAGTTGTTCTTACCTGGCCATTGTGGCTAATACTAGGCTGGCCACACCAGTTGTTCTTACCTGGCCATTGTGGCTAATACTAGGCCAGTTGTGTTCTTACCTGGCCATTGTGGCTAATACTAGGCTGGTCACACCAGTTGCTCTTACCTGGCTAATACTAGGCTGGTCACACCAGTTGTTCTCTTACCTGGCCATTGTGGCTAATACTAGGCTGGCACCAGTTGTTCTTACCTGGCCATTGTGGCTAATACTAGGCTGGTCACACCAGTTGTTCTTACCTGGCCCCATTGTGGCTAATACTAGGCTGGTCACACCAGTTGTTCTTACCTGGCCATTGTGGCTAATACTAGGCTGGTCACACCAGTTGTTCTTACCTGGCCATTGTGGCTAATACTAGGCTGACCACACCAGTTGTTCTTACCTGGCCATTGTGGCTAATACTAGGCTGGTCACACCAGTTGTTCTCTTACCTGGCCATTGTGGCTAATACTAGGCTGGCCACATCAGTTGTTCTTACCTGGCCATTGTGGCTAATACTAGGCTGGCCACACCAGTTGCTCTTACATGGCCATTGTGGCTAATACTAGGCTGGCCACACCAGTTGTTCTTACCTGGCCATTGTGGCTAATACTAGGCTGGCCACACCAGTTGTTCTTACCTGGCCATTGTGGCTAATACTAGGCTGGTCACACCAGTTGTTCTTACCTGGCCATTGTGGCTAATACTAGGCTGGTCACACCAGTTGCTCTTACCTGGCCATTGTGGCTAATACTAGGCTGGTCACACCAGTTGTTCTTACCTGGCCATTGTGGCTAATACTAGGCTGGTCACACCAGTTGCTCTTACGTGGCCATTGTGGCTAATACTAGGCTGGTCACACCAGTTGCTCTTACCTGGCCATTGTGGCTAATACTAGGCTGGCCACACCAGTTGTTCTTACCTGGCCATTGTGCTAGGTTGGCCACACCAGTTGCTCTTACCTGGCCATTGTGGCTAATACTAGGCTGGTCACACCAGTTGTTCTTACCTGGCCATTGTGGCTAATACTAGGCTGGTCACACCAGTTGCTCTTACCTGGCCATTGTGGCTAATACTAGGCTGGCCACACACCAGTTGCTCTTACCTGGCCATTGTGGCTAATACTAGGCTGGCACCAGTTGTTCTTACCTGGCCATTGTGGCTAATACTAGGCTGGTCACACCAGTTGTTCTTACCTGGCCCCATTGTGGCTAATACTAGGCTGGTCACACCAGTTGTTCTTACCTGGCCATTGTGGCTAATACTAGGCTGGTCACACCAGTTGCTCTTACCTGGCCATTGTGGCTAATACTAGGCTGGCCACACACCAGTTGCTCTTACCTGGCCATTGTGGCTAATACTAGGCTGGCCACACCAGTTGTTCTTACCTGGCCATTGTGGCTAATACTAGGCTGGCCCCACCAGTTGCTCTTACCTGGCCATTGTGGCTAATACTAGGCTGGTCGTTGATCTTACCTGGCCATTGTGGCTAATACTAGGATGGTCACACCAGTTGTTCTTACCTGGCCATTGTGGCTAATACTAGGCTGGCCACACCAGTTGTTCTTATGTGGCCATTGTGCTCAGGCTGGTCACACCAGTTGTTCTTACCTGGCCATTGTGGCTAATACTAGGCTGGCCACACCAGTTGTTCTTACTTGGCCATTGTGGCTAATACTAGGCTGGTCACACCAGTTGCTCTTACCTGGCCATTGTGGCTAATACTAGGCTGGCCACACCAGTTGTTCTTACCTGGCCATTGTGGCTAATACTAGGCTGGCCACACCAGTTGCCTCTTACTTGGCCATTGTGGCTAATACTAGGCTGGTCACACCAGTTGCTCTTACCTGGCCATTGTGGCTAATACTAGGCTGCCACACCAGTTGTTCTTACCCTGGCCATTGTGGCTAATACTAGGCTGGTCACACCAGTTGTTCTTACCTGGCCATTGTGGCTAATACTAGGCTGGCCACAGCAGTTGTTCTTACCTGGCCATTGTGGCTAATACTAGGCTGGTCACACCAGTTGTTCTTACCTGGCCATTGTGGCTAATACTAGGCTGGCCACACCAGTTGTTCTTACCTGGCCATTGTGGCTAATACTAGGCCAGTTGTGTTCTTACCTGGCCATTGTGGCTAATACTAGGCTGGTCACACCAGTTGCTCTTACCTGGCCATTGTGGCTAATACTAGGCTGGTGTCACACCAGTTGCTCTTACCTGGCCATTGTGGCTAATACTAGGCTGGTCACACCAGTTGTTCTTACCTGGCCATTGTGGCTAATACTAGACTGGCCACACCAGTTGTTCTTACCTGGCCATTGTGGCTAATACTAGGCTGGCCACACCAGTTGTTCTTACCAGGCCATTGTGGCTAATACTAGGCTGGTCACACCAGTTGCTCTTACCAGGCCATTGTGGCTGTCATGGGGTCGACTGGTAACCCTGTGGCCTGTGCGGAACTGAACCGAAACTGTCTATGGTAAAACTGCCACCAGGTAGCTAGCTAGCTACCACTGTACAATTGAAGTTGGTTGTAGAAGCTTTAATAACAAAACACAACAGACAACTATATTCGCAATGAACTCCACAGAACAGGCTCTGGACAGCTCCTTTTATGAGGAGCAGCCAGGCTTAGAACACGTTGGGTTTGCAACCCTAATTAACACATCAACTGACACCAATAAACACAATACCGTACTGAGTATGTATGTGCATGTAATTACTGTTAGTTTAAGTTCTGTCTTGTCACCAGCTTCCCGGTGACATCCCTTCCTTCGAGGGCTGACGGCTGGGGTAACTTGTCTGATGTCCAGGATTGTCGAGACATTCCATCAGCATTTGCATTTTGTGATCCTGGTCGATGAACCACGTCAAACAGGTATGGCTGCAAAGCCAGTGACCATCTTGCTAGACGACCGTTCTCGTCTCTCATTTGACAGGTATCGGAGGCTGCTATGATCCGTCACAATGGTGAAGAGAGTCCCACTGAGATATACTCTGAAATGCCTGACTGCCTCCACAACATTCAAGCACTCTTGCTCGGTAACAGTATACCTGGTCTCGGCTGGCTTGTGCTTCCTGGAGTAATAGGCCACTGGCCTGTCCATCTCATCTTCTCCCAGTTGGCTGAGGACAGCACCAATTCCTACTCCTGACGCATCAGTGTAGAGCAGAAATGGCTTCTCCTCGTCTGGGCTGACCAAAACTGAGTCTTCTGTGAGACTTGTCCTGAGCTGCCAAAAGGCTGCCAGCCTTTCTGTTGTCCACTCTATCCTGTCAGGTGCCTGCTTCCGAGTTGTCTCCGTCAAAGGCACTGCTATGGATCCAAATCCTGGAACGAACTGTGTATAATAGTTTGCTAACCCCAAGAAGGATCTCATGTCTTTCTTCTTGAGGGGCTTGGGGTAATTTGTAAGAGCATCAATTTTGGCCTGCAATGGACGTACTTCCCCGGCTCCTACTCTGTGACCCAAGTACGGACAAGTGGGTTCGGCCAAGTTACACTTTGTTGGCTTGAGTACCAGTCCCGTCTCTTGAAAATACTGCTTCCAGGTGGACAATATGTTCCTCAAAGGTCTTGCTAAAGACGATAATGTCGTCAATATAAGCTGCTGCGAATCCAGCCATGTCGGCTAGCATGCTGTTCATTAAACGTTGAAAAACGGATGGAGCATTTTTCAGCCCAAATGGCATTCTGACATACTCCCACTTTCCATGCTGAGAAATAAAGGCCATCTTACATACTGAATCCTTGTGGACAATGATCTGATGATATCCTCTTTCAAGGTCCAGAGTAGAAATGTGTGTTGCCTGTCCCAGCTTATCAATCAGTTCGTCTATTCTTGGGAGAGGGAATGGATCTGACTTTGTAACTGCATTGAGCCGTCTGTAGTCAATGCATAGACGTACTCCACCATCTTTCTTTCCCACTAGCAAGGCCGGTGATGCCCAGGGCCTTTTTGATGGCCTGATGACTCCAATCTCCAACAGTTTCCTGATTTCATCATTCATGATTTGGAGCTTTCTTGGGTCCAGTCTATATGGTGGCCGGCTGATGGGGTAGGCATTCCCTGTCTCCAATCTTATCTCTGCTTCTCTTGCACAGTCCTGACCAATCAACCGTCCATGTCTTGCTACCAGCTCCTCCAGTTGTTCTCTCTCTTTAGCTGAAACATTTTGGCTGATGGTCACTCTGCCTTCCCCTCCTTCCTCTGGTTTTTTGGTCAAGTCATCCACTGTTAGCTCTGTGATAGCCAAACATGCTGCAGTTGGGGAGTTGAACTCTTTGAGAAGGTTAATGTGTCTCTTTATTCTCCTCCTCGGGTGATCCGGCATAGACAGCTCGTATGTCAGCTCGTCAATCTTCTTGATGACTGAGTATGGACCGTCCCATTCTGCCAAAAGTTTTGGGCCTACCCCAGGTGTTCTCAATAGCACCAGATCACCTGGCTGGAAGGACCTCTGTCGTGCTTTGTTGTCATATCTCTCCTTGTACAAAGCCTTCTTCCCTTCCTCCTGTTCACGAGATAGCCCTTTCAGTAGTTCCATTCGGTCCTGGATAGTTGTAATGTAGGTTATCACATCAGTTGGTGTTGCTTCTGTAGCTGTCCATCTCGTACTCAGGGTCTATAATGGTCCCTTGATCTGTCTGCCATATAACAGTTCCGATGGTGTGAACCCTGTAGTCTCGTGAGGCGCTCGTCGGTATTCTCCTAGGATGTGTGGGAGGGCTAAGTCCCACTGCCCTTTCCACAACTTCAAAGTTTTCCTCAACATAGTCTTCAGGGTCGAGTTGAATCTTTCAACCATGCCGTCAGATTCTGGATGGTAGGGTGTTGTTTTGATTCCCTTTACTCCCATTAGTTTGTGTAGTTCCTGCATGAGGCGACTCACAAAATTTGTCCCACAGTCCGTTAAGATCTCTTCTGGCACTCCTACTCGTGTAAACAGCACCATTAATTCATCAGCTATGGTCTGGCTGTCGGTTTTCAGCAGTGGGATGGCTTCTGGCCATCTGGTAGCAAAATCAACGATCACCAAGATGTGCTTGTGTCTCAGTTTTGTTCTGGGCAGGGGTCCTACCATGTCCATGCCGATTCTCGCAAATGGAACATCAATAACTGGGAGAGGTTTCAGAGGTGCTCTGTGCTTAGACTGATAGGCTGATTTCTGACACTCTGGGCAGGCAAGGCACAACTTCTTGACGTCTGTATGTACTCCTGGCCAGAAATAGTCGTCCAAGATCCTTTGAGTGGTCTTATCCCGTCCCAAGTGGCCTGGTCGGTGGGCCAGTGACAACACTAATGTCCTGTGCTGTTTGGGTACACATAACTGCAACTTTTCCTCTCTTAGTCTGTCTTCAGACTTCCTCCATAGAAGGTTGTCCTTCTCCACAAACTCTGAATCTCCTTTGTTTGCTTTACTCCAGCACTTCTTCAACGTTTCGTCCTGCTTCTGCTCCTTCTGGAACTGTGTTTTGTCGTGATCCAATGGATGGCTGTCTTTATTGGAGACAAAAATGGCTCTGGCCTTTCTCCTACTGGACCTACTGTCGGGCTGGTCTTCTTCTTCAGACTGCTCATCAATGTCAGAGCCAAGGGTGACTGGATCATTACTGCTTGGGTCTTGCCAAAGCTGGTCGGTTACATCTTCCTCTTCCTCTGATTCGGACTGCTCTGATTCAGGCTCTGGGGTTTCTGGTTCTACCTCCTTAAAGCTGGCTGGCATGGAAGTGTGTTTGGTGTCCATCTTCTGGGATCTGGTCTGGACCACATTGACGAGTTCGTCGTACAGCAGACGTCTTCCCATTCCCCATAAATCTGGAAAGTCTGTACCCAGTAGGGCATCGTACCCTAGGTTTTCCTGAACCGCTACTGTGAGGTCGTCTTGATGTTCACCAATTTCCACTCGGACTGTGGCAAGTGGTAAAGCTGAGATGGTACCATTGAAGGCCCTCACTTGAATGATTTCTCCTGTTTTGTCCTTCTCCTGAATTAGGCTGCTGTCGACCAGAGTCCGCTCAGCTCCAGTGTCCAGTAGCACTCTGTTGACTGACTTGCCATTCACTGTTCCAGATACCAAGGTCTGTCGGTTCACCTCGGTGATGACCAAGTCATTTTCTTGCCGTGGTGTCAGGGGGTTGGCAAAGTTGATAGCCTCCAATTTCGGTTTGGAGCAATCTAGTCTTTTCCCATGGCACTCTGCAGCAAAATGTCCGTATTGATTGCACTCAAAACATCTGGGTCTGTTTTGCTTGTCGAATTTTGGCAGTCTGATCTGACTTCTTCCCAGTCGACTCCTGTGGGGTTGGGGGCTTCTGCTTCCCCTCTGAACTGCGCTGTTCACCAGGACGAGGATATCTCTCGTCCTTCTTGTGGTGTCTACCCTGATTGGCAGATCTGTCTGATTCTGTGACCACATCGTAGGTCCAAACCCGGTTTACTACAAAATCATCGGCTAGATTTGCAGCTGCTTCCAAGGTCTTGGGCTTCCCATCTCTTACATGGGTAGCCATCTGTCGAGGCATCAATTTCAGGAGTGCCTCAGTAGATACTAGTTCCAACACTTCTTCACTGTGGTACAGCCTCCGGCCCACTTGATTGCTAGATTGTTGTGCCTTCTAGCACAAGTGCTCCACGTCTCATCAGTTTCTCGTCTGAGCTGGTCCATCTTCTGACGGTAGGTTTCCCTAGTAATTCGATAGTGGCCAAACAGAGCTCTCTTCAGGGTATCATAGTCCTGTCGGCTGTCAGAATCCAACTGGATATACACTTGGGTCGCTTCGGGTGGTAAAATTGGTATCAGGTTTCTGGTCCACTGATGACGGGGCAGAGAGTAGCATTCCATATGAGCTTCGAATGCAGCAAAATACGTCTCTATATCTTCTCCCTTCTCTAACTTTCTGAAAGTGACTATCCTTTCTGGTGGACGAGTTGAGGATAGTGGTGATTCGGCTTACTACGACCATCTGTCGACCTAGCAAGTATTCGTTCCTACATCTGCTCCTTTCTGATGTCGTCTTGTCGACGTTTCTCTTCTCTTTGGGCCTGTCGATGGCTTTCCTCAATCTGTTGCTGTATAGAGGCCTGCATGAATTGCATGAGCATTGCTATTGTGGGGGGATGAGCTGGCATAGATGAAATTCCACTGACTGTTGGATTGGCAGTAGGTGCTGATCCTTCTGTCCATTCCCTGAGCTGGTTCATCCCAAAGGGGTCTGCTCCCTGTGGGGGTTCGGTTTCTGCAAGTTCTGTGGGAGTTTCATTAATTCCTGTTGAAAGTAGTTCGGATGAGTGGGGTTCCAGGTCCCCTGGTTGTCGAGCATTTCCTCGTAAATTGTAGGTTGCCATCTCCACTTTTACACGGCGAGTCTGTCTGATGTTCACGAAGGAAATCAACGATTGTCGAAACTATGGTAACGAAAATTATGCTTGCTAAGCCTTTAGCTAGCGAACAAAGAAAAATGGCACTGATCACAACAATTACTTATCCCACCGCTGCCACCAGATGTCACGGGGTCGACTGGTAACCCTGTGGCCGGTGCGGAACTGAACCGAAACTGTCTATGGTAAAACTGCCACCAGGTAGCTAGCTGGCTACCACTGTACAATTGAAGTTGGTTGTAGAAGCTTTAATAATAAAACACAACAGACAACTATATTCGCAATGAACTCCACAGAACAGGCTCTGGACAGCTCCTTTTATGAGGAGCAGCCAACACGTTAGGTTTGCAACCCTAATTAACACATCAACTGACACCAATAAACACAATACCTACTGAGTATGTATGTGCATGTAATTACTGTTAGTTTAAGTTCTGTCTTGTCACCAGCTGCCCGGTGACAGTGGCTAATACTAGGCTGGTCACACCAGTTGTTCTTACCTGGCCATTGTGGCTAATACTAGGCTGGCCACACCAGTTGTTCTTACCTGGCCATTGTGGCTAATACTAGGCTGGCCACACCAGTTGTTCTTACCTGGCCATTGTGGCTAATACTAGGCTGGTCACACCAGTTGCTCTTACCTGGCCATTGTGGCTAATACTAGGCTGGTCACACCAGTTGTTCTTACCATTGTGGCTAATACTAGGCTGGTCACACCAGTTGCTCTTACCTGGCCATTGTGGCTAATACTAGGCTGGCCACACCAGTTGTTCTTACCTGGCCATTGTGGCTAATACTAGGCTGGCCACACCAGTTGTTCTTACCTGGCCATTGTGGCTAATACTAGGCTGGTCACACCAGTTGTTCTTACCTGGCCATTGTGGCTAATACTAGGCTGGTCACACCAGTTGTTCTTACCTGGCCATTGTGGCTAATACTAGGCTGGTCACACCAGTTGTTCTTACCTGGCCATTGTGGCTGGTCACACCAGTTGCTCTTACCTGGCCATTGTGAGGCTGGCCACACCAGTTGTTCTTACCTGGCCAGTGGCTAGTACTAGGCTATCACACCAGTTGTTCTTGCCTCAATTTTGTGAAATCATTAGCCTTGACAATTCAAAGGTTGATCTTACGAGATTCAAGGAGCATGAAGAAATATTAACTTTGAAAAAGATATGAAGTGATAAAAGTTACGGCTTAGGTGCACAAATGCGTGAACACTGCTGTGGATCCATGCCAAACAATGTTATATGAGGGACAGTATAAATCTCAAAGGCTTGTATTTTGTTGTAGTTGCATTGTCAACCTCTTGACTCTCTTTTCCAACAAAGTCACTTAGACGATAGCACGGAATTTATTTTGCCACAAGTGCAAGATGATGGGGTAGATGTGTCAGTCACTGCTGTGTTCATCAGCTTGGTTTTTGTCAATATGCATGTGTAGCATAACAATTAGAGCAGTGAGTACTTGCATCTGGATACCATAAGTATGCCTAATAGGGAGAGATTGTAACAATAACAAGATGATGCTAACAACTTGCTGTGCACTAAGTATTGAGAGGCTTGTTAACCATGGTTTATGGATAGAAGCATGCATCCTGTTGACTACATCAAAAGTTGCATCTCAAATTCCAGTGGCCTTTCATGCACTTTTTAATAGCATCTGGTTGCATATATATTGCCACAACCTTCAGTATTGTATTGTTACATACTGCACTAGCATGTACTGATTACATACTTCCAATGCCAATAGAATCACTTCAGATAGCCAAGTAAACCCTAAACATGTCGTTTAGGAGCCAGCACTTGAATATGCTGGAATAGTTATTTTGTTTGCTTCTTTATTTGCTTGTTTGTATTATTTTGTAGATTCTCCTGTTGGCAGGCAGAGGTATGTTGATAACCCGGATTAATGTCAGTGTGATATTAATGCTTTATGATGTTAGTACTATAGGAGTACATTTTAAAGCTATGATTGTGTGGGTTCTGTTGTCTTTGTGTATGAAATAGCATGGTTTGTAGTATAAATACCACAAGCAATTAGCGGGGATGGCAAAAAACATTCCCAAGGCAAAGCCGAGTGCAATTGTCATCTCCTCTACATAACGAGTGGTATTTACACCTAATTTCACTATAAACCATCGTTACAATAATAAGAATGGTCGAAGAATAAACACTTATTGTAGTTCTGAACAATCCCCACTTCTAACTGTCCAGGAGGTCCCCGTCCAGTAATTGCTGTGTTAGCAGCTACTACATTCAGAATAGTAATTCCGTACTACCTGTGGAAAAGATCTAATAGCGCTCTGATTAGTGTGAAAATGTCTAAACTGAAGATGATAGGGGGACTCAACCTTTTTGTCTGGGTTCAGTAACTGGAAGGATAGAACTCGATGTTTCAACAAACATGAGAGCACAAACATGAGAGCACAAAATCTCATAAAGCAGCTACCGATTTAGTGATCACTATACCAGGTACGACTAGTGATGTTGGAAGTATGTTATTAATAGTGTTCTGATTGGTCAGCAACTGAGAAATATCACGTCAATAGTCACAGAACTCTACAGTGCTTTAGAACAGGAAGCAATTCATGGAACTAGCTCTGTGGAGCTACTTGAATTTTGTTGGCTCTGCTCACATTAGAAACATAGGAACAATGTTGACTTGTAGCAGCAATGGCAATCTCTGAGACCTAATCTAGACTCCCTGGAAATCCGTTCTAAAAAATACCTTTTTCCGTTTCAGATTTTTCTAAATTCCGTTTCACACCATGATTTATGTGTTTTTTTCGGTTAAAAAAATAAATAATTTATTACACACATTAATCAACTAAAACGTCCCTCTATATCACCATTGTGATACAGCATAACAAGTTATTTTGTGTTCTCTTCAGTAAGACTCCCTCTTCTATCATTAAGGAGGTGTTTATACTGAGAAAAACTTCGTTCACAGTCAACTGATGCCACAGGCATCCAAATAGCATCTGAGGCAACTGCCACAAGTAGAGGGAAACGATCACTCACGCTCTCCCAAAATGAAGATTCAATGGAGATGGAAGAGCACTTGGTGGTAATTGTGTATAGATTAGCCATTCTTCATGTAGCTCTGCTGATGGACTCTTAAGTCCTGGGATGACATCAAAGTCAGTGATGTCATGTCCCACGATAGCCAATTGTCGTGGATCAAAAACACGAACTGCCTTGTAATAGGCATAGGCTGGATGATTCTCCACATGACCACAACGTTTTTAGAGGACAGATTAAAGACTTTTTGGAAGGACTTGATCTGTTTCTTTCTCTCTGGCACAGGTAGCTTCGATAACAGACAATCAGTTTCAGTTCCAAAGGTAGTCTTCTCGCAACCAGCTCTCAGATGCATCTTAAGATCCTCCAGATAATTGAAGACCTTACATGCCAGTGGAGTTTCCTTCTCTTCAAGAGCAGTGAGTACAGTCATCAGCCGCTGGCAGTTCTCCTAAATGAAGTACAGCTGAAGAATGATTTCAGGATAGATCGTTTTATGGCTAACCAGCTCAATAATACGCTCTACAGCCATTCCCACTCCTTTCTCTGCCTTGTAAAATCCCTCATAGAGATGGACTCTGGTAGCATGATACATGGCAGTCTCAAACCATGAGTTCCAATGAGAGGAAACTGGTACTGGCGGGAGCTTTCCCTCTGAGCTGGCAACCGAGCTGGCAATAAAGTCACTCAAGTACTTCAAGAAGCGACTCTTTCGACCTGGTTTCTTGAATAGAGATGACTTGATCATTGCTATCATATCTGAGGTATGCATGAAGTCGCTATAGTGGTGAAAAACCTCTGCGGCCAGATTTACGATATGTGCTAGGCACGAAATGTGGACTGATTTAGAAAACACAACTGACAATCACTGTATGCTTTCTTGCAGTAGGCTGCACTGTCTGAAACTACTGCGACGACCTGATCAAATGCAATGCCTACATCAGTGACAGACTGGATGATGGCTGGACTAAATGTTGAGTGATTGCAAGCATCCATCTTGACTACGCTAATGAGGTAAGGACGGCCTCTGATTGTTGCGATTACATTAAGAATGCTGTAGTCACGAACATCAGTGGTCTCATCTGCTATGATACTTTAATGTTTGGCCTCTCAGAATATCATTGAGGGCCGTGAAGTGTTGTTCAAAAAGCTTAGGAACATAGACAGATCGTAGTTGATCGATTTGAGGCAAAGCACCAGCTTGTGTACAATATTTCCTCAGAAATGGTCTGATCTTCTCCGTCTTCTCCAGTGGAATATCGGCAAGGGTACATAACTTGACATAATCAAAGATGAACTCTTGCCTGGCATCTTTAGACTTCACTAGTGTGGAGAGTGTGACTTGCCGGCTGCTACTAGCTGTGCTGCCTCCACCACATGTACCTGCTTTTCTAAGTTTTTCCTCTTTTCGAGAGCAGTGCCTCCTGGACTTAAGGTGATCTTTTATTGTGTCCACACGAACATAGTCAATACTGTGCTCACAATACTTGCAGGGTTTCATACAGGGGGGGGACCTGGGATGTCCCCAGAGTTTCCCCCCCCCCCCCCCCAGGATTTTAAAAATTATGATGTCATAGTGCAACATTGACATTGACATTTTGATAACATTGCTAACATTATAATAATTTAGAAAACAGAATTTTATAAAGCAATACTTTATAAGTAGGGCTAGGGCTGTCCAAAATTGGACTAAAATCTACTGAAGTCAGTTCATGCCCTTCAATTGCGATTCGCATGAGCCTAGCAAGGTTAATGTCACTTAGTCTATTTCGAAGACGTGTCTTCACATCCGACTAAAAGAACGTTCGACAGTAGCTGTTGCAATTGGAAGAGTTAGCAAAATATCCAGTAACTTGAAAATCTCTGGGAAGATCTCTTTGTATGCTCCTGAAAGCTCCATCTCTGTCTTCATATCCTGTAGAGTGGGTGGTTTACATAGTTTCTTTTTCTCCATCATTTTCTTCTTCTCTTGTGCCAAGACTCTCTTAAAAACTCTCCACTCAGCAAAGATTTCTTCTCCATCCACGAGAGGTGGAGAAGTGAAGGTTTCGCCATCAAACTCTACAGTTGCTTCTTTCCCATAGGAGGGCAATTCCATGAAAAGTGAAACCCTAAGGTCAAATTTTAAAAGTGGTCAAATCCTAGCATGAATACACACCATTTTGAAGCCCAAAGGATGTAGTTTTAGGTTTCACAATTAGATTTTCAATTTTCCGGGTTTGCGCTTAATTAGGGATGCTTGTAACAACATTGACGATAAGAAAGGTATTCATGACCATTTTGGTGTATATCAGGAACAGATTAACTTATCCTAAAAAATACATGTAAACAGTGAAAAAATTGTATGATTGGACCTCCTAGGAGTTTCTTAAAGTGAATCATCAAAATCTAATTAATGACAGCTGTCCGCTCGGTAATTATGGCATTGATTTTTAGCATGTTGGGCCTCTGTACTTCCATCACAAAAATAGTACCATCGACTGAGTTATTTGATCAACAGTTTACTTTTGTGTGAAACAAACTCAGGTCATCTTTTAGACCTCTAATGGGTATAATATCCACATCTTAAAAAAAGGCCACACCTACTGCACGTGGTGTAAAAGACGTGACGGAAGTACACATCATGTGTACTTCCCTCGGTACTTCTTCCGTCACAAGTTAATGGTAGCTAGTTCTTTGAGCTCAGAGTAAATGTCAGATTAGAGTAAACATCTAGTACTTTTTACAACAGCCATAATTATTAGGATCTGGTGGTTTGTAGTGTACATAACAAAGCAGCTGCATTCGGTGTGTTGCCTAGAGCTAGCCTGCTTACAAAACTGCTCCTGAGTTACTGAGGAACAATGGCTAGTGCCAGAGAGAGACAGGCAAAAAGAAGAGCAAAAATCAAGGAAAATCCCGAGCTCTACAAGGCCTATCTTGAAAAAGGTCGAAAGAGGAAGGGCTCAGCACTTATCACAGCTAAGGCACAGATGATAGTTAAACAGAGAGAGGAATTTCTAATGAAAGAGCGCCTTCGACTGCGAAAACTTCGTGACGTTAAGAAACCTCCTCAAAATCCCGGTGAATCCAGCAATGCAGCAACTCCTTATCGCTCCACCCAGTCCCAGTCATTGGGTAAAGCTGTAAAACGGGCATGCACAAGTTTGCCAAAGTCCCCACAAAAGCAGCGGTGTGTGGTGAGCAAGCTTGCTGAATCAGTTGGCCTGAAAGTGGTTGGACCATCGACACCATCAACCTCTCCACATGCTCATGGCTCTGCACTCATCGATGACACAAAAAGGCTTGTCCATGAGTTTTATAAAAATAACGACATTTCGTGGCAATCTCCTGGTCGTAAAGATCGAGTCATCATTAGAGAGAGGACCGAGGGGGGGGAGAAGGTCAAAAGGACAGAGCAGGTTCGGTTTATGCTTATGTCTCTCAGAGAAGCCCACAGCAAGTTTAAGGAGGAAAATCCTTCACTCAAGATAGGCCTGGCAAAGTTTTGCGAGCTGTGACCAACTCACGTGAAGCTATTCGATCAGATTCCACATCAAGTGTGTGTATGTAGCTATCACGAGAACGTGAGGCTTCTGCTTGTGGCTCTGAAAGATCACACTACCTTGAGTACAGATTTTTCAGGGTTCATCAACCAAGTCACCTGCGATTCGAGCTCAAAGGAATGCATGAATGGAAAATGCTCCAAGTGCAAAGATGTGATTGATAAGTTTACTCCTGACAATAGCTCATCGATTGCTCACTACCAGCAGTGGCGAAGTGTAGACAATCGCGTGGAGAAGCTCGACATTACAGGAACAGTGGAAGAGTGCTTCCTAGAGCTCAAAGTGCAAGTTCGGCCTTTCCTGCGGCACACACACACAAAACGGAAGCAATCAGCGTCGTTCAAGTCCTTAGTTAAAGAATGTGATGGCAAGAGTGTCGTTCTGCAAGTAGATTTCTCCGAGAATGCCACCATTGCGAGCCAACGAGAGATCCAATCAGCTCACTGGAACCATGGCCAGGCCACCCTTTTCACAGCACACGCATGGATAAGGCATGATGAATCCGACACTTGTAGCATGGTCATTGTTTCAGATGACCTAAACCACACGAAACATAGTGTTTATGTCTTCATGCACTATGACCACCTAAAGGCTTCCTACCCTGACATCGAAAAGATCGACATCTTCAGTGATGGCCCGACATCCCAATTTAAGCAGAGGTTCCTTTTTTCAAATCTACACGGATGGGAAATGGAGCAGATCCGTTGGAACTTCTTTGCCACATCTCACGGCAAGGGGGTGGTTGATGGTACTGGAGGCACTGTTAAGAGGGCAGTTTGGAGACATGTGAAGGCTGAAAGAGGTCATGTGACAAATCCCAGTCAATATGCAGACCTCGGAAAACAACTCTGCCCCATTGAATATGTCCCTAAGGAAGACATAGCCCAGCATACACCTTTCTTACACAGGAAATGGGAGAACATCAAGGCAGTACCTGGGAGTCAGCAAGTCCATTGTGTTCGAGCTGATGGCAGCGATTTTGTCAAAGTGTCAGACACAACTGACTCTACTGAGTGCCGAAGATGCCAGATTCGCATCTCTGACCCGCAGGTATCTTCATATGCAGAAAGCACAGACCCGAATGAAGATGGCGAAGATACAGACCTCAATGAAGATGGCAAAGACACAGACCCCAATGAAGATGTCGAAAGCACGGCTATCGATGTGGACGTTGGACAGTGGGCTGTGGTTGTATACGATGGAGAACAATATCCTGGGGAGGTTACTGCTATTTCTGATGTTGAGGAGGTGGAAGTGAGTGTGCTGCACAAGAGTGGGAGCTGCTGGAAATGGCCACAGCCCAAGGACATGATTTATTACCACAAAAAGGATATTGTTCGCCTTATTAGTCCTCCCATTGCTGCTGGTCACCGTGGCCAGTTCATCTTTAGTGATCTCTAATTAACTGAACTGCTAAGTATTTGCATAAAGTGAGCTTAGTATTGTTATGACAATGTTCCACATGTAATATTTGAAGGAATTGCAGGGTAATAATCAGACGTGTACTTCCGTCACAATTTAACTGTACTTCCGTCACGATCTAATTAACAGTTTCCTATCACATGTGGACATGTTAAAGAAAATTTTGAATTACCATAAGATAGTACAGTAGACCCTCGCATATCCGACCCTCGATTATCCGAACGCTCGGATTATCCGAACTCCTGATTAAATAATAAACCTGGTAACGGTCGTCGATCTGCCTACATCGATTACACGTGGAAATTAGTTCGTTCGCTTTGGCCAGAAAAAAGTTTTGTCGATCGAGTCAAAGATAGCCATTCTAAGCAAGATATCAAATGGAGCCAGTCAAGCCGGACTAGCGGAAGAGTCAGGCGTAGGGAAGTTGACAATAACGGAGATAAAAAAGAACGAAGCCAAACTTCGAGAGTTCGCAGGCAACCTTGACTGTCGGGGGATAAGTTCAGCTCGCAAAAAGTCATGCGCCTTGCTAAAGACGAACAACTAGAAAATGCTTTATATCTGTGGTTCGTTCACAAAAGGGAGAAAGCCCCAAGGCACTCAATGGACTATTGCTCAGAGAAAATACAACATTATGAATATATATACAGTAATATGAAAAAATATGTATGTAAAACAATATGCCAGTTACTGAGGACCTAAATCCTTCTAGTATCAGGAAGTGAGCTTCTTAATCCCAAGGACCTGCAGTTAAAAGGAAATTGAAAATAGTTCCAACGTGATTCAGCATTTTAATTACATTCATGAATTTATAATTAATATTTGTGGTTTTTTGCATATCCGAATTTTTTGCATATCCGAATAGCCTCTGGTCCCAAGCTGTTCGGATATGTGAGGGTCTACTGTACTACATTCAACCTTTAAAATGTGTGATAAAGACAGAGCTGTCACTTGTACAATCACAGAATTTCAATCCTGAACCCATGTACCCTGCAATTCCACATTTGTCTGCGTACTTCCGTCACAGGCACTTAAGAGCGCATTTTCCCTTCCCTGTAATTAGATTACAATTTTTTCTTGTTTTAATTTCATCCTCAGGTGAACCTTCAACCCAATGTATAATGAAATAAGAAACCACCCCTTACTTGATATAGATATGATTGATTTTGTTATCTGATTTGTACTTCCATCACGGCGGAATTGCCCAGAAGTTAACAGAGTTTGCAGTTGTGGATTGCCATACTCAAGAAGAGCAGTATCTTCTGTTGGCATCGAAGCAGGGTCAAAGATCGATGAGACAAGTACATGTAGCTCCACAGTACCATCAGTGAAACGGCCATTTATATTGGAAACAAGTTTGTCAATATATGGAATAGCTGTTGTATTGTGGTACTCACTCATTGATGTGGCAGCTGCACTGCCAGTTCGTCCTCCTGCATGTGATGTCATGTTCACTAGCAAGCATGTCAACAGTTGTTTCCACCAGAGAACACCATTCTGCATCCTCATTCTTGAGGCATTTCAGCTCTGAAACGATGCTCTCAAGGATGATTGGCAACTTGCTGAAATCAGTTGCCTTACTTGCATAAAGCAATTGAGCTTAGCAAGAAGATCAAGCACGGATGATAGCAGAATGATAGTGGCCACTCCACTATAAGAGCCCAACACCAACGCTATGCCATATGCTTCTGTGTCACCATAATCTTCATAGAGAGTGTGCAAACTCCTTGCAAATGGCTCGCACACATCTCTCATGAGATAGCCATCTTGTTTGGCTTGGTTTGACTACTTTCAGCTCTGGAAAATTTAGGACTGACTGCACATTTTTCAGAGCTTCTGCATTTTGGGGGAATAATAAAACAATTTCCACAAGCTGGCCATTGTGCCAAACATCTTTTTCACGGTAGCAACAGACTTGGCTGCTTGCATGGAAGCAAGCTGCAACCTGTGGCAGGAGCAGTGGATGTATAGAGAGCATGGGCTGCATGCACCCTCATCCTTCTTTGCACTCCACTTCTGCAACCAGAAAATGTTGCAGCACCGTCATACCCTAGTCCAACAAGTTTAGAGTAATCAAGATTCTTCTCACTGATGAAGGAAGTTAGAGCATGTGTAATTTCTTCAGCATCAGTAGATTTGAGATGAAGAATCGTCAAAAAGTGTTCCTCTGGGTGACCATCCACAAGCCACCGGAAACAAATCGATAGCTCCTCCTCTGTGGAAATGTCTTGACTCTCATCTGCTAGAATTGAGAAGAACGGGCTGGATTTCAGGCTTTCTATCAGCTTTCTGTCAAGCCATGGTCAATGGCTTCAATCAGTGACTTAGTGCTGAACTTGGAGGTGTACTGGGCATTAAATGTGTCTTTATTGATATATTGCTCAAGTAATTTATCCCCATTGGCAACTAGGAGCTGGATCAAATGTGGATAAACAATCATTATGAGGAATTCTATTCTTGACCAGAAAGTAGACTGCTCTAAACAGATTGATTAACACACACCGATTTCTCTGTCTACACTCAGCAGCCTCTTGTGCAACAGCTGAACACTGGAGCTCAAGTACAGACTTCCCACTCTCTACTTGCTGTGCCATGGCACCAACAGCTGCAGCGTCTCTGTGCCATTGGGAGTCTGCATGCTTCTTCAGTACTTCACTAGCATGGTTCCAGTCAACTATGCCTCTGGTTGTCCAAGCACCCCTTGACCCAACAGGGGGCTTCCCCCAATTCTGGCATGTAGCACAGAACATGCATCCACTAGGATCCTTGCAGGTGACCCAGGGGTATTTCTTCTCCCATTCTTTTTTAAATGAACGTTTTTCCCTGTAGATCTTCCTGTTTTCACTAGCACCGAGTTTGTTCTTCTTCTTCTGAGGCTCCTGCTGATTGTCAGTTGTCTGGGAGAGAATGGATGAGGAATGGGCAGCTTCCTGATCAGTCAACGAGTCTGATGCATCACTGCTTGTCCTCTTTCGAAAGTAGGCTCTGAGATCCATGTTTGTGAATGATTTCTTCAGGTAGATCAACCCACCGGGGGGGAAAAATCAAGGAGCTGTGCTAAAAGTGGGCGATGTTAAGCTGGATACTTTTCTCCCCCCCCCCCCCCCCAACCAAAAATCCTGTATGAAACCCTGACTTGCAAAACAGTATTCCTCCATCTTCATAGGTGTCATCTGTGAACTGCCTGGCTCGCTCTTTAGCTATCAGTCTATGTACTGGACTGCTTTCTTAACACTAGCTCTTACACGGTCTGCCATGGTAAGCCAAATAAGCCAAACCACGTGGTGACTTGCATAAGCAGGTGGCACATTTTATAAAAACACCCCCCCCCCCAGCCCCCAGCTAACCTTGTAAGTTTTACTTTGTGGCTAATTTAAGCCAGGCAGCTGGGACCTTGGGAAGCTGGGACCTTTGCTGAAAGGTTATAACATCAAAACATTGATGTAATGGATTTCCAGGGGGTTTATACTAACCCAAGGCCTTCATTGGCTCTGGGTGGCAGCCTCACTAGCAAATTGCATGAGCTCTAACATAGCTAGTATAGTTGGTTGGTAAGGCATAATGTTGTGTAAAATGCATTCATATGTGTATTCTTCAAGTGCCACGTTGTTTGTCGCGATGGTGGCTTATAGCAACGTTTAAATGACTGTGAAACAAGCTAGAAGAAACCTCACTCTATGGGATGAGTATTTTCATTAGGGGCTAAAATGTGAGTAAGTGGTCAAGTACGCGGGTTGAAAAATATTTTCCTTCCAGCGCCGAGAAACAACACTTATGACTATTTCTCATGTTTTAGCACCGATTAACTGCATCATTAAAATTATAACACATGGGGCGGAGTTATTTCCAAATGAGTGCCTCCTTCATTACAAGAGAGAATACACGAGTTTGAAGACTATCATATGCCCTAAGGCAAAACAGTGTTTGGCTACCAGATTTTTGGCAGAGTTACACCTAGGCAACAATCAAAAGGGAGCACAAAGAGATCTATCTTTTGAGCTATACATCAACTTCATAAGTAAAGTGTGCAGAACCTATGGAGCTCTAAAGTCGTAACTACAAGAAAAAAATGGTTTAGTCCCTTGACATCAAGGTTTCTCTTTCAATCAGCTCTTTTGTTTTTCTGTCTTCATCAGGGTAAATAAACCCGTAAACAATGCAGTGCTTCTATCCATTGAAATTGTGCCTTTATCAGTGACTTTCCCCCTTTATTCGTGACTTTAGAGAATAGTGATAGTGATATTGTGGGAATACTCGATGTGTGTGTATAACAGAGTATTGTTTTGGTTGTTTTCTAAATATTTATTTTTCAAGGGACCTAAATCTACTGGAGCCTTATAGTTTATTGTCCTTGATAATCTTAGTGGGAGTATTTCCTTTTGGGGGGATAGATGTGGTAAGGGGGCTATTAGATTTAAAGAATGACCATGGATTTAGGTATAAAATGAAATGGGAGGAGCATTATTGTTTGTATTAATTGATGGTTTAACCCTTTATACCCTCGTACCGGACGAGGGACAAAAATTGTTGATACTGTAGGACGGTTCTTTATATAAAAATTATAAAAAACAGGCACAGCAATGGCACTATTTTACTCGCGTGCATTTTTTCTCAGCGCTAGATTTAAGTTCAAAACAATCAAGTTACTTCCATTGTTAATGGAACACAACCTGGACAAGTAGTTTCTTAATCTTTGGGCTATACTCCTATAGTGCTTCTAGTTGGACTAGCTATTCTAGCTTTTCGGTTGGACTTGTCACCTATTATTTTGTTCAGGTCTTGGATAGGCTTGCTGAAGAGACTTCAAATTTAGTTCGGGTATCTGCCTAGTACATGTAGTTACTACTTGCTGAGTTTTAGCTGATAGCTAAGGATGCCTCTGTAGTAGCGCTTATGTTGAACTTTCATATTGTTTTCTCACCTTTTTCAGATCGTATTGTGTCTGCCGTGGAAGTTGTTGAATGTGTTTAGACTTCATTAGCTTAGATACGAGAAGTTAAAAGCTTATTTCTGGTAAGATTGAGATTGAGCTAATAGCTAGCTATTATCTTAGTAGCTAGCTATTTTATGATATTAGCTAGTAGCTAAGCGTGTTTCTCAAGCTAGCTGTTTGTCTCCCGAGAGACTAGAGCTAGTTATAAAGTGACTCTACAAAATTTGATAACTTTCTTCAATCCAAGATGTACCAGAAGATGGATCCTAAACTTTGTAGGCATTAGAGAACTGGCTGCTCTGATCAAGTAAGAGTGTTTTGGGTGTTACATTATTGATGATAATGCAGCATTCAAAGCCATGAGACTTTTTTTACTTTTCACTGTTGCATGGTAAGCTTGTCTTGAGGTAAGTTGACCCATAGCACCTGTGTGCATTGTACAGAATATTTCATCTGTTGTACTTCTCTTTCTTGTTCATACTAGACATACATCATGTACAAGTGTTCACTTGAAGCTAAGGCAGAATGATCCTCTCTCTCCCAGTCAGTTCAACGTTCAACTTCCAATAGCCTCAAGTTCTCTGCAACACCATCTAATAATGCATGCTTATACAGTATATAAAAATGTATCAGTGAAAATGATACTTACTCACTCAGTCTCCGCATCAGTATCTGTCCAGGACATGATTCACAATATTTAATGTACAGTACAAGCCAAAAAAAACTTTACGTACCATTGCGTTGGTTTACCTTCAACGCAAAAACGTCTAATTAGAAACGCTCAAGCAATGTTGAAGGAACGCACAGGCAACGCTCAAGCAAAGTATTACGAACGCAATGCACAAACCATTATTTAATTACCCGAAACGCCCAATCAACATTCAGTATCCTACACCACATGCTCGATAGAATGCGTAAAGTCAGTCGGCCTACTGTTGATCACTGTGGGGTTTTGTCGTAGCTTCTACTTTTGATTTGTCCTGGGAATGGCTCATAGAAGAACTCTCGCTGCTACCTTCACTCTAAGCAGTAAGTGAATACTAGGTAGAACTCCAATGGCTTATACCTCTCTATATGGTAGTGACCAAGCCTTTGCTTCAGTCTAGTTGTTAGTGTTATTTAGTAACGCTCAAGAAAACAAAAAACAAAAAAGAAAAAGCTAGAACAGTGGATCCATAATGATAATAATACAGAATATTGTTTGGTCTTCTGGCAGAATGAAAGTTCTGTGTTGCTGTACCAAGCAGCAATGTCTAAGGAAGCTCATGAGTGGGAGACTACCGTGAGGTCAAGGCAGGGAGGATGATATGCAAAGGTAAGATTTCAGCTATTGGTAAGTTTGAAAGAAAATTCTTTAAATCAAATTCAGGTGTAATTTATTATTTTGAAATATAGTTACCAGCACCATGGAGGAGCTGGAGGAAGAATTCAAGCCCGTCATGGAAGACGAGGATAATATAGTTCTTCGCTCTCTAGCATCTGTGGTGTGGGGTCAGTGGGGGCTCCATGGCTGTAAGGTCATACCAGTCTCGCGGTGCTTGACAAAAACTGTGGACACTTTGCCTTGTTGCTGTCATGCCCTCTTTCAGACAGACGATAGCTACAGGCTTGAATCCTCTAGATTTCATAGAATAGAATTCTCTGTTTAGAATAAGGCATCTTGATTCCGATAAGCTGAAAAAGAGTAACCGCTAGAGGAACGACCGTTAGCCTTTCTCCCGACTTCATCGATCGCTGGACATGTGCAAGTGAAATTCAATGTTACAACGTTTAACGATCCCTGCCTAACGTTTGTTGGATAACATTCGGCCAACGTTTGGCGAACGGTACAGCAATGCTGTGACTCAAACATACCACAAACGTCCAATGCAAACGGTACATAAAGTTTTGGGGGGCTTGTACTGTAGTTGTATGTTTTCATTGACTGATTATACGCGAGATTAAATTTTAGCGTTGTGTCACGTGAGGCGGAATTGCTTTCATGTGATCTAGTGTGATGGGCACTTCTGTTGTAATGCCTGAAACTAGAACTAGTGGACCAAAAAGTTTGTCTGATTATTGCCTATGGGAAAAGTGATGTCTTGACTACCTGATTAGGAAAGCCTTTCTCCCTTCAAAGTCTTCCATGACCTTCCAGTTCATAAACATTCGAGTCTTTGGCAGCACTTTGAATTTTTTTACTGTTTTACACTTTTACAAACTTGGACAGATGAACCTACTAGCTTTATCTGAGGTCACTGAAGTTCCTGGCCGATTCATCATAACAAGTGTGATGTACATTGTACTAAGAAAACAAACGTGAGTATCAATATATTATTTCACTAGTACGTACATAACCAAAATAGATTTGTCAGGGGATTTTTTTCGGGGTGACTCACAGCTAATGTCTACTTGGTTGACACATGTTCCAACCTACTTTATTCCATTTCTTAGCTTTTGTTTGGAGGATGGGCAGATCGATAGTTCTTTTTAAAACTAGCATAACACCGGCTCACTTGCTGCCACTTGAAGTTGATGACTATATTGTAGTCGGAGTAATATCTTATTACCAGACTAACTTATTTTAAATGGCAGAACAAGAATCAATCATTTTGTACACTGGTCAACAAGTTCAAAGTCCACAACACCGTATCACGTGTTCTAAATCGTCTCTTCTCTTGACGTCATGTCCTTCGTATGATGGTCTCCAAATCCCCGGCTTGATGTTGTTGTTACGACTTGCGCGTACATAAGTAGGTTTGCCAGATGAGCTGCCAATGAATGCGCCATAGCCCCCCCCCCCCCCCCATGTCATGTGGGAGACTCCATGATAGACTGTAGCCTTGGTGGTGGGGTTGAATGTGGCAGCCATCATGTGTTTGTACAGGAATACAGGAATTTGAGGTGCCTGCGAGTGTTTGCTTCAGAGTCTTGTTGTAACTCCACTGGTGGTAGTGCGAGTGAATTCAAAACTGTATGGTTGGGCTAGGGCTCCCTGAATCTCGTATGGTAGTATCATGGCGGAGAATAGTGGCAGTCGCCTCACACCAAGATCTTCCTGATGTGCAGGTTTGAGGCAGTCTTATTTCCCAATACGAGGCTAAAGAACTTGTCTGACTTGTCCAGTACTTGGAAAGGGCCTGTATATGGTCTCTGTAATGGCCTCCGGTGGGAATCCCGGCGGACCCCGACAAATTCACACAAGGTCGGTGATTGTGGAAATTGGAAGGACGATTACCATGTCGAGTTCCCGGGCATGCACATAGTTTCTCCATGGCTACTCTTAGTGTAGGAAGAAATGCCTGTAAGTAGTCGTCTGTATTGACTGACTTCTCAAAGAACTCTCCGGAAAACGAAGAATTGTCCCATAGACCAGCTCTGCAGAAAAGCTATTGCTAACTTCCTTGACTGCTGTTCAGATGCCAAGTAGGACTACTGGCAACTCGTCAATCCAGGAAGGGGAATTTCCGAGTCTTGCAGTGAGAGATGCCTTGAGTTGACGGTTAAATCTCTCAATCATCCATTTGACTAAGGGTAAGCTCTAATGGTCACGTGATTGGTTCCCATTAGCTGATTCAGTTGCAACCACAGGTTGGATGTGAACTGCAGTTCTCTTGTCAAATATGATGTTTGACGGTACCACAAAACGTGAGATCCAGGTATTGAAAAATTCCCGGGTACATGAAAGCGTAGTGGCATCTATCATCGAAATTGCTTCTGCCCATCTAGTGAATCCATCGATCACTGTGAAAACGTAGGAGTACCCACTTGACATCGGCAGGGGGCCAACAATGTCGACAATGGAGTGCATCAAGATGGGGTCAGGCTCTGCCATATCTTTGAGAGGAGCATGGTCATGATGGTGAACCTTGGAAGACTGGCAGTTGAGGCAAATCATGCAATCTGACAATGTCCTTATTCATTTTGGGCCATACAAATCTTGTTGCTATGAGTTTGCATGTGGTTGTTCGCCTTTGATAGCAAATTACTAGCAATTGATCCAATGCTGTATCGCATGTTATAAATCGTCTCTTCTCCTGACGTCATGTCTTTCATATGATGATTTTCGAATCCCTGGCTTAATTTTGTTGTTATGACTTGCTGCTTAAGTAGGTTTGCCAGATGAGCTGCCATGAATGTGCCACAATATCAAGAACAAGATACATAGAGAGATACTGACAAAGAAACTTGTAATTCTGAAACAAGTTTGTTGCAATAGCAATGCATGGTAATGAATAAGTGTTATAGTTATTTTTCCATGCGGTATTTGTGCCAGAGCAGGAAGCAATCCTTGTAATCCACTGTGTGACAGAGCCAAATGTTGCACTCTCGGCAGGACCATATTCTGTCTGACTGCATTTGCCCACTACCCAGGCAGTATGCACAGCACCCTCTTCTGTGTTTCGGTATATCTGCCGTAGGTACAGTACAAGCCTCCAAAAACTTTACATACCGTTTGCGTTGGGTTTATGTTCAACGCGGAAACATTTCATTAGAAATGCTCAAGCGATGCTCAAGGAATGCACAGGCAATGCTCAAGCAACGTATTGCGAATGCAATGCACGAACCCTTATTTAATTATCTGAAATGCGCAATCAACATTTACAGTATCCTACACCACGTGTTCGATAGAACGCTTCAAGTCAGTCGGCCTACTGTTGATCACTGTGGGGTTTTGTCGTAGCTTCTACTTTTGATTTGTCCTGGGAATGGCTCATAGAAGAACTGTCGCTGCTACCTTCACTCTAAGCAGTAAGTGAATACTAGGTAGAACTCCAATGGCTTGTACCTCTCTATGGTAGTGACCAAGCCTTTGCTTCAGTCTAGTTGTTAGTGTTATTTAGTAACATTCTTGCTGGAAAAGAAAACAAAAAACAACTAAAAGTTAGCACAGGACCCAGTAATGATACTTATACAGACTATTGTTTGGTCACCTGGCAGAATGACATTTCTGTGTCGACTGTACCAAGCAGCAATGTCTTAGGGGATTCCTCAGTGGGAGACGACTGTGAGGTCAAGGCAGGGAGGGTGATATACAATGGCAAGATTTCAGCTATTGGTAAGTTTGAAAATAAATTTTTTTAAATCAAATTCAGGTGTGAAATATTATAGTTACCAGGCAGCCATGGAGGAGCTGGAGAAAGAATTCAAGCCTGTCATGGAAGACGAGGATAATCTAGTTCTTTGCTCTCTAGCATCTGTGGTAGTGGGGTCAGTGGGGGTCCCGGTCAAGACTGGACTTGTTCGATAACTAGATAACTGATATAGTTGTTTTGAAATGATCGTTGTTATTATATCTTTTAAATATAAAATAAAATCACCTCCAGTACCACCCAACACAAAAGTTTTGCCAAATTGAACAACTTCAAGAAGTATTGCTTGGCAAGTGATTTCCAAATAATTAATATTAAGCCTACCCTGTAGCCCAACCCTCCAGGTGTCTTAATCTACTTCTGACAACATCCACAGTTAATCAAAATTGTGTTATGCTGTCCCACCAATTCAGCTTTGGACTTGGGCTTCACTTCTCTCTTGATGTACTCCTTTAACTTGTGCTACAAGTTTTCAATGGGTTGGCATTTGGAAACTCGGGAGGCATCCATCATTGTTCAATTCAAACAACTCCTTAGCCACCCTGGATGTATGTTTGGGGTCAGTGTCCTGCATAAAACGGTGATGGGGGCAAACATCCTTCACGAAGGGTAAAAGAGTCTGGTGAAGAATTTGAACAAAAAGTGTCTCTCTCGTAATACCATCAAAGATGTATTTTGCTTATTCCAGTCCACACATGCACCTTTACCAAATGTTTCATGCTATAATCAAATAAACAGAAGTTTAAAACACCTGAGTATACCATACACACCTTATTACACAACCATAATACAGCATTAACATATCTTGGCTTGTTCTTTCGTGCCCGTCTTATCTTTTGGTAACAAAAACTCCTATGTGTTTCCAATTGAACTGTGCACTCGTCCATCCATATGACATTAAAAAAACAACATTGGCTGCACTTCAAAGTTCTGCCTGGCTCACTCCAATCTCTTGACCTAGGATAGGAATAAATGATACCGCTATTGATCATGTTATTACATGAGTCACTATACCAATTCACCAGTGTTCTATATAATATTTTGCCCTCGTCTTAAGGCATAACATCTACAAAGTGCCTAAACTATATTATATTACCCCAGTCGGTACATTGGCTCTAGCCAAAATGACTGATATGACCATAAGGTTAAGGCACAGAGGTCATTGCTTAATCACTGTCTAAGTATAAGGAATGGACGACTTCGGTAACAATGCTAAATGTTAAACGTCAAAATTCACTTACGTTTCTGAAAAGAAATGACGATTTACAAAAACTGGGAGAAGATGTTATGGGTCAACTTTTTCAAGAAGACTTCAGCTTCTCTGAGAATGTTTGCAGTGGATACGATAGAGAAAGTGCCTGTGCTTGCCTTGGCAGCCATGAAATTGATTGTGATGCCATAGCAGCCAAGAGGGGAACTGTTGTCATGACAGTATAGCTGGTCTTTTCCCTACTTATCTAGTTAAGATTCTGATGGCAGCGAGGATCATCATGACTTGCCCCAAGTAATGATGCAGGATATATGTATATATATATATATATAGCTAGAACAAAGCCAACATAACAATAACTGAAGTGGTCAATAAAATATTTTCCCAGTAATTTTGTAGTTTGCTATGAGAACGCAGAATGATAAGTTTATTCTCTGGTAATAGATTCTGTATTTATTAACTCATCTCACTCCATGAGTCAGTGACACTGGGAACTATACCTGCTCAGCATGGGTGTGGTTGCGCTCAAGCCATGGTACCCGATCAATCTACTGGTGACTCTGTTCGCCCTTCTCAACCTTCCTTGTTCAAAGGACTCTTAACAAGTCTGAAGCACATGCAACCTTTCCTGCTCATCAGGGCTGTGGTTGGGTCAAGCGCATTTCTCACGGCCCACCTGCTGGTCGCTCTATTATTGGTTTAGAGGTTCCTGGACTAATAGTGAGCACCTATTTGCTTATAAGTTGACATGTGGGCCCACTTTACACACCATATGTGGAGGTGCAAACTTATCTGCTGTCAGCAAGGTTTTTTTAAATGGAGGATGTCTCAGATTTGTTTGTGATTGAGACGAGTAGGTATGCTAATTGTACTGAGGGTAGCACCCCCCGAGCTCGCCCTAGAGGCGATACCTTGTGGAGGAAACGGAGGCATTTGTGAGTGTACCGTGTGTCATGGGTCTAGTCCCTCTTCCATGTCTGGAACTCCACTGGAGCACACAGCAGCCGATCCTCAGTGCAGCTGCTATTTCCAACGTCATGCTTCTTAGGAGTGTTTCACTTCACTCAGCAGCACCATATTATCACTTATGTATAGCTGCATCTTCAAGTTGAAGATCCCCCTAGACATAGTTCTAACAGAGTTTGAACCCGAGAATGTACTTATGTAATGAGGTATTATTATTTTTATCTTCGAATATTTTATAGTGATATTCATAGATGTGGTTGTTTGCTAAGCAACTAGAACCCATCATTAATACGTCCATATATAGGCCATTATCAAGTGTGTTGCTGACTGGCCAGCAAGGCTGCATGCCAAGTCATTAGTGCCAAAAGCCATTTTTATAGGAGGGCAAGGTCTGGAAAACTTCATAACCTTGTGGTTAGACTTCCATCTTTGATTATATGCTACAACGTGATGAAATAGTCAACGTGGGTGCTGTCTCTTAGGCTACAGGATCACATTAATAGCAGCTTTTAAACATTATTTCAGCCTATATTAGACTCATATCATGCATTGAATCCTTCACCAAGGTGTTATTAAACCTTGGCCAAAAAAACACCAAGTTTAAAGTAGAACCCTTGAAATTCATCTTGTAGGCTTATCTATTCTTGTTATCTCCCACACATTACTTGCATGTGATTAATCATTCATAAAGACTATGAATGAGTTGCCAGTTGTGGTACTGGCTTACATTGTATATAGCTACATGATACTCGAGTGCTAGAGGTGGTATCTTGTTTTAGTAGCAATATCTTGCTAGTTGTTATAGCTGTATATTAGTGATGTTATATTAATATGGCTATAGCAGAATAATTTCTCGTCCATAACCTCCATAATGTATACTCTGGCTGGATCCGCTGTCTCCTTGTTGTGGGGTAGAGGTCAAAGTTCAAGTTTGCTTGCCTCCAATTTAGATTTTTAGTGTAATATAATTATATGAATCTTAATCGATATTTTCCGCTATACTACGAGGACCACAATACACGGAATAATAGGCAGTATTAGGAGTAATATGCATGATCAACTAATAATAGTTTTCATGAAATGATGAATATAGAAGATAATGTGTGCCACAGAGACTGAGGAAGAGCAGAAATGAAGATGGAAGTCAGGAAATGATCTAAGAGAAGTGCCTAAAAGTACAGATTAGATTAATTCTTGTTCTCTCACTCTCACTAGCCAAACAATGCACTGCAATGTTACTAGATGGTGAGCATCATATTGTGAACCTGCCTTAACTAGTACCTGTACTGTTGATGGCTTCATCTCACTGGCCCACATAGCGTGTTAGAGGACTTGTTTGTTCTTGTCATAGTAGATGCCACCTTCCACCACAAGAGAGATCAGCTACGTAGCTATTGTCAAAAGTGTTGGTCAGGAATAACCACTTCCTAGTCCCTGGATGCATCCAGGCTTTAGTACCGGCTTTTCAGAAATATTGTGTGTGACTTAATTGGCAAGTGAAGCAAGCCCTCAGAGGAGAGTTAGATGGAAAACTCAGTCTTGCTAGATATGGTGTATGTGGCTATGTATTCACCATACCTTCACCCATGAAGGAGTCATCCTCTTTTAATTAGACAGGTCAAAAATGGTGAAGAGAAAGGTCGAGAAAACAGCACCAGATTCAATGATTGCGGAAAGAAGATCTCTTGCACAGGCAATACCATGGATGTGGGATATAGCATCTTTATCTTGATGCAGAAACTGCTACATAGTTGGCATATATAGGTAGGTAGGATGTTTATGCGCATAGGGTCAATGGAGTAGAGATGTGCTAATGTGGAGAGCATACTGAACACACTCAACTAGGTCAAGAATGCAAACTATCATCATCAAGTTCTTATTAACTTCTGCATGGTCTCCCTTTATTACTCTGAGAATTTCTGCAGAAAGTGCTGCCTAATAACCTCACTTAGTGTAGTGTGCTTCCGTCATCAAGAAAGGTTGGTTTCAAGTACTCTTATAGTAGCTCATTCACTGGTGTAAGCACATATATATATGCCAAAATCCATTAATTGTATTTGTCAGGGAACCCCCTGACAATGCTGAATACCTCATCTAGGCTGAGCTCTGAGTGCAAGACTAAACTGGCATCACCTCAGGAATGTAATTGTAATGTGTTATGATTGTGACTATATTTAGCGAGGACTTATATTACACATGGCTGCTGGATTATAAAAGCACCTCGCACGTGATTCACGCACGTTCTGTCATGCTTTATGCTCTGTACAAATCTTGAATGTAAACTATAATAGAACTTTATATGACGCTTCTCATAGCTCTAGACGGCGAGTGTTGTGGACCTGTACCCTGCCCTTGCTCCAACCAGAGTTAGGTCCATAACAGTATTTAAAAATCGATAAAAAAATCATTGGTAGGGTTAAAAAATATCCAATAAAGGTAAAATATATCTACATTCTTTCTCTACTTGCCTACCGAATGTATAGGCTATATGCAGATATTCGGTAACTAAGGGAAAAATTTAGAAAAACGCGTTCCATTCAGAATTCGAGCAGTATTTTGACTGCGAACAAGATGTCCGGTCATCAAACCTTGGGGGATTGTGCTTTCTCGGGTTCTGGACGATGATTTTGGGTTGTCTGAGGTGGAAAGCAGTGATGAAGAAGGTGATCCTATCTCAATTTACCTTGGCCAGTCCAGTGTTGACACTGAAGGTCTGCTATCGCTCGGCAAAATAGTCGGGCCTTAGACTTACCTTCAAGCAAGCCTAGCATTCTCATTCGAGCTGACAATTTAGATGAAGATGAGAGTGATTAGCGATGAAGAAAGCATTGACTGTGAGTTTAGCTATAGTTAGCTTTGCAGTGGGTAAGCAGCATGAATTGCAAAGGCTATTTTAGCCTCCTTGTTCGTTGGTAGTCCACGAAAAAATGTTAATTTGAGTTTTTTTTATCAGTACCTCTGTATGTCACAAAGAAGGACTTTTTTCCCAAACATCAAACCATGGTAGACTTCACCCAGTAGTTTCCTTGTATTTTACTTGAATCTGTTGTTGTTTGTTACATTTATTGGTATCTGCATGTATTTTCTCTCTCTGTTATATTGTGTTCATATTCGTGTGATTCATTGTGATGGTCATGTATTGTGCTAGCATACACTTCTGATATGTTATAATTCAGATCAAAATATCAAATTGTGGTACACTGTAGACGTAAAGTAATATGTTTTCATTGTTATGAAGACACATTAAAAACACTCATTCCTGTGATAGGGCACTTCGTTTTAGAGTCTCCTGAACATTATTTCAACATTATTGCCTACGGTATTAGAGCATTCATGGTACATCTTGTATTTTTCTTTTCCTTGTAACCTATAATGATTAGATGATAAAAATATCATTTATACATGACGGTGGCTTATTATTTTTACTGGCTAAAAACACACATCAAAACAAGAATTAGTTCAAATGCGACACCTTAATGTGGTTTTGTGGTATGTTTCAATTGCAACAAACACTAACCACAATGTCGGTCGATGCAAATGCTATCACTGTGGTATGATTGCTAGACAGTTTTACGAAGTATTGCTGAGATAGCAAGCCATATCTTAACATAGGTTGTAATTTTTGAAATAATAAAGTCACCAGTGAAATGGTTAACCAAACTCTTCTCACAGCCATAATTCCCCTTGCACATTTCTTTTTCAGTCTCATTATGTATAGGGCATGTGGTTGTCAATTTGGGAATTTGTAAGGAATGCATAAATGACATGTTATAATTCTTGCTACTTCTCCATTATCACAATCCAAACATTACAACATCATAATGGCAACAATAATGTACAGACCAGTGCTATGCCAAGGCCAGGACAATGGCTAGTTCTAGGATTTCAAATTTAGTCCCACAGGGCATCAGCCAATAATTGTTTTCTCCTCTCTCTCTCTTCCCTCTCTCTCTTCTTTCCTCTCTCTTCTCTCCTCTCTCTCTTCCCTCTCTCTCTTCTCTCCTCTCTCTTCCTTCTCTCTCCTCTCTCTCTCTTCCCTCTCTCTCTTCTATTGCTCTGTTCTCTCTCTCCACTCTCTCTCTCTCTCTGTGTCTGTAGTGGTGGTGGTATAATTTTCCTGGTGAATATTTATACATTACCCATTTTTTCCTTTAGGTTTCTCACAGACTTCTCTGATGTTATCTGCTAATGTGGAGTGTCCTGTTTGTCCTGGTGTTGACATTGTTTATACATGTACCACTAATGCAACAAGTGTTGAATGGACTTCTCAACCTTTTGTCTCTCGCTTTGCTCTGAATCCATCTGCTAAGGGATATTCTAATGGTAGTATCACTATTACGCCAGGGTCTACCAATCCCTTCACAAGTACTCTCACTATAACCTACAGTGATGCTCTCAACTTCACTGACGTTATCTGTGCTGATAGAAGTGAGCAGAAGAATATGACATACAGGAGGCTATTAGGTATAAATGATGTTTGTTGCTGTACATTACACAAAGTTCTGTGGGGGATATTTTGCATTGATACTCACGTCCCTCATTCAATAGGGTTGTGGTCAAGTAATTGTAACAACATCAACTAGACAACACCCCAACATTTACTGCCTCTGATATTGTCTTTTCTAGACACAGTAGTTATAAGTACTCTCATACTTTCCATAATAAACATTGAGAGGCAGTGGATAATGTAGAGGGAAAGGAATAAAATATATAAGAGGTATGGAGCAGAAGTGACCTTTCTCTACTATTGATCATGCAAAAATGTGATGCATGCAATGGGCACTCTGTCAACCTATAAGCCTCGGCAGAACAAGATCTAGTGAATCACCCTTACCCAATTACATACATATTCCTTGTTTTCTCAAATATTTAACCTGAATGCAAAATGTTCCAGTTGTCCTCACAGAGTGAGCACTGAACGAGTACAAACTCAACTAGAGGGCATACACAATAGATCTCAACCCTCAGGCTTGGACTAGGCATGTGTTGCACATTTATCCAGCCTCCATACACTGCTGTGACCCTTCTCCCTGTCAGAGTTTATTGCTATATAGCTAGAGCCCAACAAAGAGAATCACAGAAACAATTTTTTTTAAATAGGCTGGGACCTGAACTGGTTTTTTTTAAAACAAGTTTGCTGATTCTCCTGTTCTTCATCATTCAGTTAGAGAAAATGTCATTGGCGATGCCGTAGGTGTCATGTTTTCCAGCATTTGGCAGTGAACGTCACCATCTTCACTGAACATAATTAGAGGATAATCACTTTCATATGGACTTCGTGAATGGAAAAGGATCGTGTGTTTTTTGTAAAAAAAAAGATTGCTGTTTGGCTACACTACCCTTGGTCTAACAGATGTAATGAAACTACAGTTAATTACTCTACCTTAGTTACTAACCTTCTTGACTTCTTAATAAACTATAAACAAATATTTTGTAAAAGTGCTGTGTCTTCCAGATAGTAGCTATATACTAGCAACAGATGGCAGAGAGCAGCCTAGCTATGGAGTTCCTAGAATCTCTAGGGCAACCTGAGTTTCTCATACGTTTATTCCTAAAACCATTTGGTGATCGCCTATCAGATAAAGTTCATTCGCTAATTCATTAAGCTAAGCGAGATACTAGGCTAATCATGAAAACCCTTTTTGCCTCAGGTGTCTATATATATGTCACAAATTCTACGATGATTCCAGAGCAGTGTGATCGAGAGTTTACTAACCATGTCTTCTCTGATCAGCTGGGGTCGTGACCCAGAGATTGGGAATCCTAGACTTATAAAATGCTGTACCTAGCAGTATCCGATTGAGCGATCATTTAGCCATTGTACGGTGATGTCACGGCATCCTTCCTCAATCGGATAGCTTGCATCGCACATACATGTATGTTAGTGCAGAAATGTATGCCTCTATGTTTATGCTACAGTAATGGTCAATGTGTGTATATATATATATATATATAAGCATACCACATGGTGATTCTTACTAGTACAGTTTCTGTTGCATACGAAAAAGTGAACTTAGTACTCTATGATTAAAAAAAGGCTTACTAATCAGGATATGAACAACAACTGCTTTAATGCAATCATAACATTGTGTAACATTTTAAGTACAAACTTTAATACAATTTAGACTTCTCTTTCAGATTTTTTTCCCTTTCTTTCTCTTCTCCTTCTCTTGGTGTTGTTCACTGAATGCTTTGCTCTTCATCAAGGCAAATATTATATTTTTGCATTTGCACATGCCCAAGTTCCAGGCCCCATAAGTGATCTGGCCTCTTCCCTCTTGCAGTGTCAAAAGGTAGATATATCTGGATTAAAGCATCAGTTGGTATAGGCAGGAAAGAAGGAAAATATAATTAGTATACCATATTCAGGCCCGTATATACCCAGGGGGGGTTCGTGGGGTTCGATCTAACCCCCCTTTCAACTTGCAGAAAAGCTGGTAAGGTAAGTTACATCACGTGTGCTTGTTTTTCTGAGCGGAGTTGGTAGCTGATAATGGCGAGCAAGAGAAAGTTACCATTTGGCAACCCTAGCAGCGGGCTTCTGAAATATTTCAAAAGGGTGGTATATAGAAGTCGAAGAAGAGCGGAGTGAACCAGGACAGAAACCTGTTGGGCAGCAAGACACTGCGTATTCACATTTCTATGGATGTTATATATTTATGGTCACTGCGTTCGAAGGAATAGGACTTGGATTGCACATTGATTCATTCACTGCTAATTTTAGTAATGCTGTGTGAGGATTATGAGTCAAGAAAGCCTCTTCTCTTCTGCATGCTCTCACAGAATTTGAGTTCATTATTGTTTTCCTGATTATTTATCAGTTTCTTTCACATGTGGCTGGCATTACAGTGAAGTTACAGAGTACAACACTCGATGTAGTTCAGGCATTTCAGCAGATTGGTCATACTACAAGGTAATAAGGACTAATATCACTTCATAAAAGATATATACATGCTGAAAGAATGGCGTCATCAGTGAATGTACCATGTAAGCCCAGGAGCTGCGAAAGGCAGAGAAACAGGCCTAATGTAGTGACAAGTACAATTGAGGAGTGGTTTAAAATAAATGTGGCTCTCCACTTTGTTGACCATATAAATAATATGTGACTTAGAGACTCGATTCTCACCATTATCCAAAACGTCATCCTCTTTGCTATGTCTTGTCCCTTCTATTTTGTGTACGAAGAATGATGTAAATTTATCTGATAGTGTGGATGTTTATTTTAGTGATTTGCCATCACTTGAGCTTTTTGACCAAGAACTTGGCTATTAGAAACAAAGTTTTGTCTGCATGCCTGCTTCAGAAAGGCCCAGTACTTGTGCTACTGCCCTGAAAGAGTGTGATCAACTTTTGTTCCCCAATGCATACACCTTATTGAATATTTCTTGCACCATTCCCGTCACTTCCTGTGAATATGAACGAAATGTTAGTCCTCTACGCAGATTACGTATTTTATGAGATGTAGTATGACCGAAGATCGATTGACATCTCTGGCGTTGATGCATATACATTACCAGCATCAAATTGATCTAGATCAGGTTGTCTTTTTTCCAGGCTGCACCCAAGGCGGTTGCACTTATTTCTGGATTAATCACAGATTACCCACACATAGCTATTCCATAATATATACCGGTTTATACTCTATATTGAGCCATTTTACCTGAGGCTCCTGTACCTGAGCTTCTGCCTTTCATCCTGAACTTCATGATGATGATTGTCTTTCCAATGTTTTGCAATTGACAGTTTTTAATGCACATCATATGAACACATCATATGAACAGACTACATTATAATTGTTTACATGCATTTATATTGATTTATTTGCATATTAATATATAGAAGGGAAAGAAGGGGGGGGGGGGGAATATATATAGTTGTGCCTTGCCAACATTTTTTGGTTTGTTTTATTATTATTATTATTATTATTATTATTATTATTATTATTATTATTATTATTATTATTATTATTATTATTATTATTATTATTATTATTATTACTACTACTACTACTACTACTACTACTACTACTACTATTATTATTATTATTATTATTATTATTATTATTATTATTATTATTATTATTACTCAATTTTTTAATTTAATTATCAATTTTAATTAACTTAATTCTAATTTAATGTTTGTGGCTGACTCCATCAACACTTAATGAACTACTTTGTTGTATAATTATATCCATAGTAAAATGTATAATTTTTGTTATTAAGTATATAATTTATAGTTTATCTTACTAATAAATTAATAAAATAATATTAATCAAAATAATAACATAATATCTTATAGGACCTCCGAGTTATGGACCCCTTGGGAAACTGGGTGTTCCGTAACCGAAACGTATGTTCTATAGAGTTGGGGTCAGAAAACATAATGTATAGCATATATACAAAATCCTGATACGAGGCAGCTATAGGCTATACTGTAAATTTACCAGGTAATTAGGTAAAGATCCAGTGATGGAACCCCCCTTTTCGGAAGTCTGGGTACGGGCCTGATATTTACTTGAATGGATACCGCAGGTTGAAATAGTTTCAGGCACCCTAACCCAGCAAATGCTAATCGAGGATGAATACAATTCCAGGAGGTACATAATTAATCTCAAACCTAGGTTATAGGCATGTGCGGGCTCATTAGCATCCCAAACGGTTCCTCCCAGTCATTGTTGAGCTCGAGCCAACAACACTAGCACTAAGAAATTGAATATAGTGAGAGAAAATAAGGGCTAAGGCCTGACCAAAGTTTGCTAGTCCTCAGTCATCAACTAGTGTTTCAGTTCGTCATCGTCAAGGCCTGAGTAACGGTCGCCAGAATCCTGACATTCTGCACATTCCTGCTTGGGAGTGAGCTCAGCCATTTGTTGTGACTTCAGTTGCCATCTCTCCTTGCTTTAAATGGTGAGTTTCGCTAGCTCCACAGCCATCCTCTTGATGTTCTCAACTTCCCAGCTTGGAATTAAAATTAATCTGCACATCACGAAATGAGTGCACATTGTGAATACTATTTGCGGGAGAATACTAGACTGTTCAGACTTTATAATAGGGCAAACACTTGGCGGGTGAAAACTATTCGATGGCAAATTCCATTTGAGGAAATGTAGTACTAATTATTGTTGTTATTATTATTTGTAGGCACCGACTCTTTAATCATTTTCCACTTGTAGATATTCCTTATGCTTATATATAGCTGAGAATTCTAAAGTTGTCCCAGCTCAGTCTTTATGTTTCTTAGCAGAAGTGTCAAGTTGTCAACCATTGATCAAATACACATGATGACTTGTATTGCATAAGCAATGTTATGCATAACTCATGAGAGGTTTGAGATCTATTGTTCAGGTACAATTTAACAAACTTTTGCTTCCAAATCTCAACTTGTTTGCATTGCACTGACCCAATCTCTAATAGTTTGGTGTTTTTAAAGCACAATAGATGTGATAAAAAATGCGTGCATTGGAGGGTCCAGAGAAGAATTTACGGGAGTCATTCATTTGTGTGCAAGTCTACACACTACATAGCACACACATGTGAAGGTTTGATGCTCAATCACATCAGCACACAGAGTGTAGACCACCCCCACACACAACTGCTCAGGACTTTCCTGCTCTTTCTCCTTGAATGTTCATTGTCTACATATTTCATATTAACTGCTTGTGTCTCTTTTGACAGTGCTATTTACCTGCTCTCAGCGTTTGAATTCACTGATTCTTTCTCTCATTTCTTGGGTGGTTGAGGTGTTTGGTGTAGCTACTGTACACATCTCCACCTTTTCAGTTAGAATGTAAGTATCAACTGTACTAGATTTGCAAGGATGAATCCCTGAGATGATGATGATGGCAAGAGAGAGAGATAGAAAGGTAGAACAGCAGCAACAAAAGGTTGGGAGATGAAAGCCTTGAAAAGTGAGCAACAAATGTAGACAGCAAGGAGGGAGCAGGGAATCCTTGAGCAGCTTCAACAACATCAACAGCTGACACACAATGGACATGCCAGGAGAGAGAACAGTAATGAAAAGATCGCCTATATAGTTTGTCTTGTGAATGACACTCGTAGGAAGAGGAATAGTGGCAGGCAGGAGACAACAAGAAAGCAGAGCAGCAAATTTCCATGGAGAGGGAAAGTTGTAATACTATTTGTATGAAAGCCTCATACCAAGCAGGGAATAACCACACACCCTAACTACTAGCCATGGTTTCTGTTCAATCTAGACGTCTCGAGCTTGTTTCGCATGGCCAGACCCTTTACCAAATGCTAGGTAGCTCATGAAATTTTTTTTTCTTTTTTCTTGCAGTAAATATTTCTTTGAATAATTTGAAAAATAGCACCTGGTTTTAAAAAATCCCCTCAGTGTGGCACTAAGAGAACATTCCAACCATCTCTCTGCTGTTGTTCTCTTTTTTTGCTCGGCTAGAGAAGCTGAAGTAATTAACAGTTATGCTAACTTGTTTTGCTCTGTGTTTTGTTTTGTAATGCAAGTTTATTACCATATATGCACTTGTTTATTTTAGATCTTCCACCTATTCCACCTTTAAACTTAAAGTTTGTGTCCTCTACCTCCTTCATAACTGGAGGACGTCTATTATCAGTGGAGTGGAATAGGAGTCTTGATGCCATGGGGTACATGCTGTCCTGTGAAAACAAGACGTGTAAAACGGAAATGTTCAACAGCAGTACGAATATTGCTGTTCTTACTGCATTCATCAAGACAGAAGTGACCATAATATTAACAGGATTTTTTCGATGTAATAATACAACTGATAGCGTTTCTGGAGGACAAGCAGCTACACCTTCTACACCTTCTACACCTTCTACACCTGAATCCTCAGGTATTTACAACATTAGATGCTTACCATGCAGGAAGGGGAGAAGGAGAAGTTGGGGAACATTTATACATGCACACCCTGTATTTATGAGAGGGGCCTTGCCTTGCATTTATTGTTGGTGTCCCAATGTTTAGTGTTGCTGCTTTGCTGCAGACTGCATGTGGAGAAGTTGTGGACAAGAGCATATGCTAGAAATAAAAGGTGGTTTCAGTGAACGTTCACAAGCAAAGAGACCAGCAGTGTAAAATGAACAACTGGAAGAGTATCTGGTGCAGTTGGTAGTCCTGCATTGGACCATGCTGGTCTCTTCACACTGTGCTCTTCATAATTGATGATGCACATTCATTGGAACTTCCAAGTACACATATGAGTCAAGTGTGTGTTGGAAGGGCTACTGCTAACTTGCTGCATCACTAAATTTAAGGCTACAATCTCAGCTCCAAACTGGAAGTAATCTGCTTACAATACTCAGTCTGTTAGCTAGCTCTAACAGACTGTTTGTGCAGTGTGCTAGCTAGTTTTTAAAAAATTTCAAAATAAATTATTTTTTTAATAACTTAATAGCAAAATTTGTGAAGTATGTGTCTGATTCGCGTGTAATTTGGCATCACACGCATGCAGGCTTTGGACGGTGGTCGACGCCAATTGGCATCAATAGCAATTTTATGGTGGACTACATGTAGTCCACTAAAAGAATAGCAATTGGTTTTAAACTTGTTGGCAGTATTGCACTTCTATAAAATAGGATGCTACTTATAAGAACCCATTACTGGCATGCCTAAGTCCTATAGCTCTATCTAACAAGATAAGTTAGCTAGCCAGTCATTATCTAAGTTAGCTAGCCACTCATTATCTAAGTTAGCTAGCCACTCATTATCTAACAAGATAAGCTAGCTAGCCGTTCATTATCTAACAAGATAAGTTAGCATCTAACAAGATAAGTTAGCTAGCCACTCGTTATCTAGCAAGATAAGTTAGCTAGCCACTCATTATCTAACAAGATAAGTTAGCTAGCCACTCATTATCTAACAAGATAAGTTAGATAGACACTCATTATCTAACAAGATAAGTTAGATAGACACTCATTATCTAACAAGATAAGTTAGCTAGCCACTCATTATCTAGCAAGATAAGTTAGCTAGCCACTCATTATCTAACAAGATAAGTTAGCTAGCCACTCATTATCTAGCAAGATAAGTTAGCTAGCCACTCATTATCTAACAAGATAAGTTAGCTAGTCACTCATTATCTAACAAGATGAGTTAGCTAGCCACTCAAGATAAGTTAGCTAGCCACTCATTATCAAATTAGCTAGCCACTCATTATCTAACAAGATAAGTTAGCTAGCCACTCATTATCTAACAAGATAAGTTAGCTAGCCACTCAATATCTAACAAGATAAGTTAGCTAGCCACTCATTGAAAATTATTCCTGCACTAAATATACTGTATATAGTTGGCTTTTTCCTACCTTCTGCTAGCGCTTTGCGTTATCCACCATCAAGGAGCTTCCTTAAGCTCAAGTAAAGCTTGTGCACTCTCTGTGCATATTTCTATAGGAGAAGGAGCATCATAAAAGTCGATTGTTAGCTAAACATTGCCTCAACATCGAAGATATTCTTCGAGATCGACAAGCACTAACTCCAAATGGCCACTAAAGCGTGGCAGACTAGATTGTATTCATAATCTGGGAGTCAAAACACCACTCTGCCTTAGAGCAAATAATAGTTGAAGCTGTTCAAACTCGAGCCCAAGCTTTAGGGCCCCCCCCCCCCCCCCTCCCCTCTTATACTGAACGAGGCGGTCATTTGAAAATAACTCCACCCCACGTTTAAAAAATTGACGACAGCTTAATCAGTTTTAACTACTCCACAGAAGCAGTGTGCTCCAGTTTAAGGGAATTAGTATTTGAATACGTGGTTTATGCCAGCATGTCCAGTATGTGGTGTTGTTGGTTTGGTTTGTGGGTGGGTGTGGTTGTGGGTGTGGTTGTTTGCTGGTTTATTGTCAGGTTTATTTTATTTAAGGTGCTGGTGCTCTATAATAGGACTTGATGCTGAACACATGTCAGTTTAAAGGATCACGAGGACCACAGTTAGGCTAGAGACTAGCCACCTTATGAATATCTGAACATATGGATAACTTGGTTTGTTATAATATTAATTAGCTAGACCGTGAATTTAATTAGAACACCTCGATGTAAACAGTACATAATTAAAATATTGTGAAATATCTATGCTCTCATTGAGGCAAAGCAAAACAAATCTTGTCTTTATTGAGGTCACAAACAGTAGCGAGAAATTCCCACATTCTCCCTGGACAGCTGCGAAGAACTCTGACATTTCAGCGTGAACAATACTTCTATTTTCTTCTCTATAGTTCTCTAATGTTTGCCCCCAGCTGCAGCCATACTCAACTCCTTCAGCAGCCCTCTTCTGCTTTTTTCCACTCTCTTCCAGATTGATAATCAAAAAAGGAACTGACACTCGACAATGGAGTGGACACACCCTTTGCCTGCACATACAATTAGCCTTGCAGATAATCTGAGTTTCCAGATAACTGTATGGCCACAGAGAGGCTTTGTACTAGGTGAGCCTGGGCTCTCACCTCTCTCATCCTTGGAGGGGTTGTAGTAGTATGTAAGCCTGGACTCTCACCTCTCCCATCCTTGGTAGTGTTGTACTAGGTAAGCCTGGGCTCTCACCTCTCTCATCCTTGGTGGTGTTGTAGGTAAGCCTGGGCTCTCACCTCTCTCATCCTTGGTGTTGTTGTAGTAGGTAAGCCTGGGCTCTCACCTCTCTCATCCTTGGTCTAGTTGTAGGTAAGCCTGGGCTCTCACCTCTCCCATCCTTGGTGGTGTTGTAGTAGGTAAGCCTGGGCTCTCACCTCTCTCATCCTTGGTGGGGGTTGTACTAGGTAAGCCTGGGCTCTCACCTCTCTCATCCTTGGTGTTGTTGTACTAGGTAAGCTTGGGCTCTCACCTCTCTTATCCTTGGTGGGGTTGTACTAGGTAAGCCTGGGCTCTCACCTCTCCCATCCTTGGTGGAGTTGTACTAGGTAAGCCTGGGCTCTCACCTCTCTCATCCTTGGTGGTGTTGTACTAGGCAAGCCTGGGCTCTCACCTCTCTCATCCTTGGTGGGGTTGTACTAGGTAAGCCTGGGCTCTCACCTCTCTCATCCTTGGTGGAGTTGTAGCAGGTAAGCCTGGGCTCTCACCTCTCTCATCCTTGGTGGTGTTGTATTAGGTAAGCCTGGACTCTCACCTCTCTCATCCTTGGTGGGGTTGTAGTAGGTAAGCCTGGGCTCTCACCTCTCTCATCCTTGGTGGAGTTGTAGCAGGTAAGCCTGGGCTCTCACCACTCTCATCCTTGGTGGGGTTAGGTAAGCCTGGGCTCTCACCTCTCCCATCCTTGGTGGGTTTAGGTAAGCCTGGGCTCTCACCACTCTCATCCTTTGCCTGATTAGTTGGCCGTTTACCTAGTTCCTTCAGGAAGGCCATGGATTTCTCCCCAGGGTCTCAATTGCTACTGTCAAGGTGAATTGTTGTTGTTGCTGTTGTTGATGATGATGATGATGACGACGACGATGACGACGACGACGACTACTACTTATTATTATTTTCTCAGTTGTCATGACATTACATTTACCTTCTCAATAATCAACTTGAAATTGTATTCTCTCGACGTTTCGACTGGATGCTCTAGCCTTCATCAGGAATATTATTGGGGATCTGGTGTGACCATCTTGGTGGGTCCAGGCATTGCTCCACAGCAGCATCGTTGATGAACCACTAGCTGGAGTTGCCGTCATTCCTCTTTCATCGGCTGTGGATCCTTCCCGGGTTCCTCTGCTGACACATGCTCCTGGACTGTAATGGGTCAACTTCTCCTTTTGTCTTCCTCTTGGTCAATCATTGTGACTGACAACACTTTGGGATGTTTCGTCTTAACTTAGTTGACATACACAACCTGACCTTCAGTTTATCCTGTGTCCTAACATCGATCCGATATGAGACGGGCGTGACTTGTTCGTCCATGGGGAACGGTCCTTCCCATCTGGACAAGAGCTTGCTGGAGAGGCCAGGAACTAACAAGAGAACAAGGTCTCCATCTCTGAAGCTTCTTTCCATTGCATGTTTATCATACGTAGTCTTCATCCTTGCTTTGGCTGCACTCTCCCTGTCTGCTACCACTTCAGACATGTTCGAGATCTTCTTTCAACTTAACTAGCATACTCCAGCAGGTTATTATCATTACAGTGCAGTGCTCACCTTTCCATTCCTCTGCTAGACTGAGTGAACTTCTCATGGCTCTCCCGGACAACAACTAAAATAGTGTGTGTCCTGTGGTAAGGTGTGGTTAGGTGAGGTGTGTCACAATAGGCCAGCAACAGCTTCAGTGGGAGAACGTCTCATTCCGAGAGGTACTTTGGTGCCTTTTTTCAGCATGCTCTTTATAGCCATCCCATCTAAGGGTGATAGGGTGAGATTCTGATGTGGACTGCCCCCAGCTATAAGTAGAGTTGTTCCATCATGTGTGCTCTGTCTGAGGGTGATAGGGTGAGGTTCTGATGTGGACTGCCCCCAGCTATAAGTAGAGTTGTTCCATCATGTGTGCTCTGTCTGAGGGTGATAGGTTGAGGTTCTGATGTGGACTACCCCAGCTATAAGTAGAGTTGTTCCATCATGCGTGCACAAAAGTTTGAGCTCTGATCTGTCTTTGGTAAACCCAGTCTGCTCATGGGGAGCTAAACTCATGTCAGTAATTAAGGTAGGATTTTGAATTTTCGAATGCAGCTATAATTAATACGGCTTCATTTCTTCCCTCCCTTCTCCTGTCCCTGGGCAGCACCAGGTATGCCTGCTATTGTGTTCTCAAGCTGCTGTGGCATCCAGAAAGACTAGCTTTAACAACAGTATACAATCTGTTATCAATTACTTGCATTATTCTCTTTTGTCTGGGCAGTGCCAGTATTATAGAAACATCATGGCTGGTAGTGCAGGTATATACAAACATCATGGCTGGTAATGCAGGTATATAGAAACATCATGGCTGGCAGTGCAGGTATATACAAACATCATGGCTGGTAGTGCAGGTATATACAAACATCATGGCTGGTAGTGCAGGTATATACTAACATCATGGCTGATAGTGCAGGTATACACAAACATCATGGCTGGTAATGCAGGTATATACAAACATCATGGCTGGTAGTGCAGGTATATACTAACATCATGGCTGATAGTGCAGGTATACACAAACATCATGGCTGCTAATGCAGGTATATACGTAGAAACATCATTGGCTGATCTAGACAAAACTTCGTGTGTTTAAGACAGCCATTTTCTTGGTTTGTGTTTTTGTAATGGAGGAAGGAAGTGGCTCGTTTTGGACCTTTTGCAGCATTTTGGCTGTCTTGCCTTTACAGCTGTTTGTTTGGGGAATGGAGGAAATTGCTCATTTTATATTGTTTGGGTTCATTACTGCCACCTTGTAAGTAAGTAAGATATACCTACTGCATTATGAAATCTACTGTGACAATACTTGCATCTCTTTTTTTGGTCTGGGCAATGCCCGGGTACTCCTGCTCATGTGTTAATAATATATAAGTAGCTGATAAAGAAGCTTCTTTAATTTTAAACAATGAAATCTCTCTCGAGTTGTTTTGTCAGGTCTAATTATTGTTGATAGATTTATCACTCCTTCTCTTTGTAGAATCCACTGTTACTGGACTTGCTGTGGGCCTGGTAATAACTCTTATCATCATGGGGGTGATCATTTTCCTCCTCAGTGCATATGTCATTCATCTGGTAAGTGGTGTGTGTCTGTCTGTGTGTGTGTGTCACTTCATGTGCTACATGCACTGCATAGAGGGCATATAAACTTCCTGTACTGCAGCAACTAGCAACTAGTATTGTTAATGTATTACAATGTATGGGTGTAGCCCTGCCATTCTTTACACTCCATATTCTATTATATATAAAGTTCAGTGCACGAGCACAAGACCTAACATCCTTAGAGAGGGTGTTTTCAAGGAGTTTAGTCTTCATGGATACCATCCAACCTGTAAATAGGTACGACAAGGAGTAATAGGGCATGCTGTGGCTTGCACTACATAGTCCACGAATATCCCCTCCCCCCTCCCCCAGAAGGTCACTCTTCTTAAAGTATGAAAGCTCCAGAGAAAATTCTGTCTGGAGTGAGTGGAGAAAGCTTGGCAGTCAGTACCACTGAAGTGATAATCAAATCCTTCAAAACTTGCAGCATTTTAGTTGAGACAGATGGTCACAGGATTTGAGCCCGGGTAAGTGGCAGACAGTGCTGCAGGAAATATATACCACCAGCAAGACAGCCAAACTCCACAGAAAAGGTGGGAGAGACTGAGGAGGAGGATCCCATGACAAGCAATGAAACTTACTACGAAGAAGATGAAGGTAGAATAGCAGACGAAGGCTAGAACACGAACACTGATAATTATCACCTGTTCGTGATGCCATGCAACTATTATGCGCATGTCTATTAGTAATACATTCTCAACATGAATGAATGTGTTGTAGCCAGGCCTCAGTAAAGTCATCCTTTCTTATATAACCAACCCGCAGTTACATCTAACAAAACCCCATTTAATACACACTCCAAGTACTTCTGTGGAACCTCCTGCCCTGTTCCTGGGCACTCTTGAACACATTTGAGTTACCTCGGCAAATTTGCATGTATTAGTGCATACTTATTTGATGAGCACAGACTGCACTGTCATCATATCACACCTCATTGCATCGGTGCCCACAACCTGCACTTGCAACAATTTAATATTTTGCCAATAGGATCAGCCTGAAAGAGATAAGCTTTTTCCTACTTGATCTTGTCTAAGGTTTTAGAAACAAAGGGGTGTGGCAGGCCTAGAGGAAAGCCGATGATGTAGCAGCGCCTCAGACTGCATGTGAGGGTGTGTGATGAGACTTCTTCATATGAGTTCCTTGCATGTGGAAGGGCATGACAACACCGCACATGGTTATATATGTCACTAGTAGACCCACCCTGAGTGTTACCAAGCTGGTGCAGGGTAAGTGGCAGTGAACAGTGTTCTCTGCCATGCTTGTCCATGGCCAGGATCTGCCTGATCGCCACACAGCAGTGGCAGTTTAGTGCCTGTTGATGTCCTTCATGTCTTGCAGCATTGTAGGCACAGTGGTGCAGCATCAGCACCTCCTCCACACTGAGGAAGCAGCATCCTCTCAGAGTTATATGACTCTGGCCAGGGTTGTTCCATGCTTGATGGTGTAGCTGGCTGTACCTGTATGACTCTGGCCAGTGTTGTTCCATGCTTGATGCTGCTGGCTGTACCTGTATGACTCTGGCCAGGGTTGTTCCATGCTTGATGCTGTAGCTGACTGTACCTGTATGACTCTGGCCAGGGTTGTTTCATGCTTGATACTGTACTGGCTGTACCTGTATGACTCTGGCCAGGGTTGTTCCATGCTTGATGCTGTAGCTGGCTGTGTACCTGTATGACTCTGGCCAGGGTTATGCTTGATGCTGTAGCTATGACTCTGGCCAGGGTTGTTCCATGCTTGATGCTGTAGCTGGCTGTACCTGTATGACTCTGGCCAGGGTTGTTCCATGCTTGATGCTGTAGCTGGCTGTACCTGTATGACTCTGGCGAGGGCTGTTCCATGCTTGATGCTGTAGCTGGCTTACCTGTATGACTCTGGCCAGGGTTGTTCCATGCTTGATGCTGTGACAGGCTGTACCTGTATGACTCTGGCTAGGGTTGTTCCATGCTTGATGCTGTAGCTGACTGTACCTGTATGACTCTGGCCAGGGCTGTTCCATGCTTGATGCTGTAGCTGGCTTACCTGTATGACTCTGGCCAGGGTTGTTCCATGCTTTGATGCTGTAGCTGGCTGTACCTGTATGACTCTGGCCAGGGTTGTTCCATGCTTGATGCTGTAGCTGGCTGTACCTGTATGACTCTGGCCAGGGCTGTTCCATGCTTGATGCTGTAGCTGGCTATACTGTACCTGTATGACTCTGGCCAGGGTTGTTCTATGCTTGATGCTGTAGCTGGCTGTACCTGTATGACTCTTGCCAGGGTTGTTCCATGCTTGATGCTGTAGCTGGCTGTACCTGTATGTCTGGCCAGGGCTGTTCCATGCTTGATGCTGTAGCTGGCTGTACCTGTATGACTCTGGCCAGGGTTGTTCCATGCTTGCTTGATGCTGTAGCTGGCTGTACCTGGCCAGGGTTGTTCCATGCTTGATGCTGTAGCTGACTGTACCTGTATGACTCTGGCCAGGGTTGTTTCATGCTTGATGCTGTAGCTGACTGTACCTGCGTGTATGACTCTGGCCAGTGTTGTTCCATGCTTGATGCTGTAGCTGGCTGTATCTGTATGCCTCTGGCCAGGGTTGTTCCATGCTTGATGCTGATGCTGGCTCTACCTGTATGACTCTGGCCAGGGTTGTTCCATGCTTGATGCTGTAGCTGGCTGCAACTGCATGACTGGACAGGGTTGTTCCATGCTTGATGCTGTAGCTGACTGTACCTGTATGACTCTGGCCAGGGCTGTTCCATGCTTGATGCTGTAGCTGGCTGCACCTGCATGACTCTGGCCAAGTTTGATCAAATAGATCATGCCTGGGCTACCCTGAACATCCTGTAGAATGTGATATCTGCAAAGAGACACCATTTGCACTACTTTAAAACAATGTTGCCTCTTCGTGGAAGTTGTTGGCATCCTCTTTGGTGAGTGTTGGTGTCCTCCCACTACTACCAGCTTCATTAAGAGGGTGTGGACTTGGTGCTGGTCCTCGGTAAGCTTCTCCTGGGCCTGCAAGGCTATTGTTTCTTGTAATACATCATCTCTCGCCAGTAGTCCCACTAGCCACCTCCCACATATGCTGGGTAGCATACGCCTCCAGTGAACAGCTGTTAGTCACCATCACTTTATGCCCAAGGATTCTCAGGTACTGGTTGTAGGCAGCTTAGCTCTCTGGCCTCCCAATCATTTACCACGCATGGCCATGTGTACCAATATAGCAGGCCTGTTCACACACAGCAAGAGACAAGGATGCCTTCTTTATCGCTTGAGATAACCACAGTTGATATGCTGGCTAGCCTAGCAGGAATAAATCTAAACAAGGCACTTAGAATACTTCTAGCTTGTCATTACCTGCGTTCAGTTTTACCCCATAGATGATACTCACTTTATTTTATTATTATTATTAATATTATTGTTGTTATTATTAATGGCCGAGTTCTTGTGTGGGATGCTACATGTGTGGACACTTTTGCTCCTTCGTATGCCACTATGTTACCTGATGGTCCAGGGTGCATTGCTGACAGGGCCAAGTTTCTGAAGAAGGGGAAGTATGCAAATATAGAGGCTACTCATTATTTTGTACCTATTGATATCGAGACCTCTGGAGTATTTGGGTCTGAGGCAAAGAGTTTTCTCCAAGAGCTAGGTGCACGCCTCAAAACTGAGTCTGGTGACCCTCGTGCCTACCATTTCCTGCTGCAAAGAATTGCAGCTGCAATCCAACGAGGAAACACTGCTGCAGTGCTTGGATCCAGCTCAGTACCTGACGATCATTATTTCTTAAATTAAATTTATGCAATATGCATGTATTCTATGCATGTATTCTATATGCATTATTCTAGCTATATATATATTGTTAAATAGAATTATTATTAATTTATTATCCTTGTTATTATTATTTTTATTATTATTATTATTATTATTATTATTATTATTATTATTATTATTATTATTATTATTATTATTATTATTATTTAATTTTTTATTTATTTTTATTTATATTTAATTTTAATTTATATTTAATTTGAAGCTAATGAAGTTTGCCACTATACTTCACCATTTCAGCAACTATATTATTGCTGTAGGAGAGCAGGTCAAGGTGCAGCTTTGCTAGTGAACTGATCTCACTGTGTGAGTTCTGGGATAGTATGTGGTTACTAAGTTGTGTATTTTGGGGATACATCGTTATCGACCAGAATGTGAAACTTCATACGCAAATATGTCCATTACCTGTTTCCTGTTTAACAACATCAAGGTTTGTATGTGTCGGCAAACAATGGCGACCTTTGCCAACACTGGCCAACCTGGCTGGTGGTGAATGCCAACACAACTTGTTTCCCCTCTTCATGAAGAGAAGATTTCACCAAATGTGCAGTCTACATGCAGTACATAGTTTGGACACGCCTTCGTATAGTACGGTCGGTTCTAGCTGATGAATGAATAGTTGGCACGTGGACTGTTCAAGGAGGTGTGGTCTAGTGCAGTGAAATCAGAAACTTAAATCTCTTGACTACTACTAGGTATGGAGTGTTGCCAGAGTGATCTCTTGTTGGGCGGCCATGCACAGCTGGTTTCTTCTTAGTAAAGCTCAACTACTACTAGGTATGGAGTGTTGCCAGAGTGATCTCTTGTTGGGTGGCCATGCACAGGGTTTCTTCTTAGTGAAGCTCAACTACTACTAGGTATGGAGTGTTGCCAGAGTGATCTCTTGTTGGGTGGCCATGCACAGGGTTTCTTCTTAGTGAAGCTCAACTACTACCATCAGTCCTCAAAGTCCTGCACACAAAATAGAGCACACCTAATATAAATTGGTGTTGCCACTTGGAGTCTTATGTGTTTTTCTGGCTTGGCAGAGAGCAGTCCCACACAAATAGTGGTCGATGTGCCTGCATGCTTTCTGTGAGCATTCCATGAGCTACACAACAACATGTCCCACAGGTGCCAGCTGGAATGGCTATAGGGATGTATCTTTGGAGCCTTATGATATCTGTATTGACATTTGAACAGATTTGTCAATGACAATATTTGGCTATAGGTGGTAGCTTAAGGGGGATGTAACCCATTATTTTTTTGGTTTTTGTGTTTTGTTGCTTATATAATTGCACAACATCTGTACAAGCTGTCTTTCAAATATGAAGCAATTTGGATGATCCATTGTTGAGTTATGGTGGATTTTATCTTCATGAGTAAGACCAGTGAAGGGGGGGAGGAGACATCAAAGGGATTTTTTAAATCAACTTTCTAATGCCATAACTTTCCCCCCCTTACTTCTATACAGTTAATTTTGTTATCAAAGTGTTGCTTCTTCTGTGTGCTTTAAAATGATATGTTGAATGACTCTATAGGACCAGTATCTTAGAAGATACATGCAGAAACATTCAGGTCCCTCAAAACCTGTACCCTAATTACTGAAACAACTCTAGCTCTGTGGTAATGAAATTACCCATACTAAAAGGTGATTTTCCTGATAATGTGGATTTTCGGTCTTAGGAACACCTGTATCTTTGTGAAAATTTTAGGAAAAATACTTCATTATATATCATTATGGAGCCCTTTCTTTCCTCTATCTTTTAAGTGGAGCAAAAGCTGTTTGAAGGGTTTGTGTCACTAGTAATACATTCATATGCCAGGCATACACTACAGAGCCACTTGTACAGTGATAACCATGAGTAGTTTTCTGCACAATCTTTTGACTTAAAAGATAGAGGAAAGAAATGGCTACATGATGATATATAATGAAGTATTTTTCCTAAAGTTTTCACAAAGATACAGGTGTTCCTAAGACCGAAAATCCACATTATCAGGAAAATCACCTTTTAGTATGGGTAATTTCATTGGACCACAGACACACACCTTCCTCAATACTATAAATTTATATCAACTTTCTAATGCCATAACTTTTCCCCCCTTACCTCTATGCAGTTAATTTTGTTATCAAAGTGTTGCTTATTCTGTGTGCTTTAAAATGATATGTTGAATGACTGCATAGGACCATTATCTTAGAAGATACATGCAGAAACATCCAGGTCCCTCAACCTGTACCCTAATTACTGGAACAACTCTAGCTCCAAGCCTGTGGCTTTTCACAAGCTCAAACTTGGTTGAGTGGTTTCCTTATGCTCTGAAGCGTGTATTGGGCAGACCATATTTGGCATGCGCTATACCTAGCTAAAGTTAGAGTGTGCCGTGTTGATTAAATTAGGATTTTCCCTGGGAAAATCCCTATTTTACACATACGGCAGGCGCTAACTCTTGCTGTGTATAGCGCATACCAAATATGGTCTGCCCATTACACGCTTCAGAGCATAAGGAAACCACTCAACCAAGTTTGAGCTTGTGACAAGCCACAGGCATGGAGCTAGAGTTGTTCCAGTAATTAGGGTACAGGTTTTGAGGGACCTGGATGTTTCTGCATGTATCTTCTAAGATACTGGTCCTATAGAGTCATTCAACATATCATTTTAAAGCACACAGAAGAAGCAACACTTTGATAAAAAATTAACTGTATAGAAGTAAGGGGAGAAAAGTTATGGAATTAGAAAGTTGATAATAAAAAAATTCCTTTGATGTCTCCTCCCCCCCTTCACGGGTCTTACTCATGAAGATAAAATCCACCATAACTCAACAATGGATCATCCAAATTGCTTCATATTTGAAAGACAGCTTGTACAGATGTTGTGCAATTATATAAGCAACAAAACACAAAAACCTCTTTTTGTCCAAAAAAAATGGGTTCCATCCCCCTTAAAGTTGGGATCATGTTTGTGATTTGGGCAGTTGTAGGTGGCAGCCTCACATGCTGAGCTAGCGCTTCTGTGCCACTCTAAATTTGGTTTCTCCAGCACTGATGTGCACATACCCATACATATACATCACCACGCCTTCAGACCAGTCACCTTTCTACCAGTACCAAATCAGCTGCTATATACATGTAAGTACCACAGCTACATAGCAGAACGATCAAGTTATGCCGATGACCAGACTAACAGAAATGTTTGAGATTCTTTAATAGGAACTGCGATTAGTATCTACTTCCTCCAATCTACCTACGATTACTATTGGAAGGGCAGTTACAATTAGAAAGGTGCGGTTACTATTGATTGAGTTGTGTAGGAGTCCAAGTACCTGTTTGGAGGATTTCTAATCATTTGTGTGCCTATGGCTCAATGTTGAGTTACTAACCCGAAAAGCAGAAATCAAGAGTTCAAGCCCCTCTAGAACCCTGAATTGTCCCCCCCCCCTCCCCCCCCCCCCCACACATTGTCTTCAGTTCTCAACTTTATAAGTGTAATGAGCAATTATATGGGCGTGTCTTCGTGTCCTATTGGTATTTGCCTCGTGTTATAATTATAATTGGGGGGGCAGTTCATAATAGAGGACATACGCTATGTGGGATCAAAGTGAAACACGGCTCCGATATTACTGGCTGTAGTCACTAGTCAGCTGAGCTCCCTGCAGACCTGGGCCTAGCTATTAACAACCTGGGCTCCTATAGCATCAAGGCAGGAGGAATAGGGTCAGGGTTCTGTTGAATTCGTATATGAATAAATAAAAACTATAGGTGTCCTGAGAAGCTGGCAACAAGAAATCAGAGTAATCTAGTAGATCATCACTGGCATGGCTGCTCCTGTAGTTACCCTAACCCTTTCCTCAGCCACATTGCAATAGGTCACTACAAGATGTGGCAGCATTCTGTGACCAGAATGCTTGCATTCATGCAAGTTGTGTTATTTATAAGGAGAGTGGATTATCCACTACTAATACAATATATCATAGTGCACATACTATTAACTTCATGAACTGCCCAGCCAAGTGCCTACTGGAGGGCACGCTCAATTATTTCAGCATACCATGCAGGTGCATAATAGCTGAACTTGCTAAGAGTTTGTGCCTGCACGAGCTATTTATGTATTGTAGTTGTCATGTACTCCAGGATGTACAGGACTTGCTACTGAACAGGAGAACTTTCAAATGTGAATATTTACAACACATTTTTTGGTGTAAAAATTAAAAGTTCTAAAAATAGCTACCTAGTGATTGGTATAGGGTGTGGCCTCGGGGGATTAAGCTAGAAAGATAGAGATTGAACAGAGACCATGGCTAGTAAGTCCTTGTACAGTTACTTTCAACCTGTGTAAGATCTTCCTAGCCCCAGTGGTCTGCTATCAGAACCTGTTAGTTCATCAGCATATGGACAACCAGCAGAGATTACTCAGTAAGCCTTGTGGGAAGGGCAATATGGCAGCCATTTTCCACTACTCGAAGGAGCTAGAGGTCATGCACCCGCGCGCATGCATAATTAGGTAGTGTGGTTACATATTTTTTCTTTGCAAATTTTATACTTTCATAATTTATTCTGAAGTTTGTTTTTACTTTGATGTGAATATTACAACCTTCAAACTCTGTCTACATCAATTCATATACAATGAAATTACATTACAAACTGTTACGGGAGAAATGTCTGTTGTTTGATATAGAAAAAGAAAATCAAGAAGATCCAGGAGCCCGACAGCAGCTACATGTACATGAACAAGGTCAGAGTTTTGCTAGAGCTAATGTTGTCTTTACATTGTTAAATGTAGCCAAGTGCTATAGAGTGTATACCTGAGCTACTAATGGCCTCAAGCTGTTTTTACATCATCCTCCAAACCTTTCATGTTTTTTTAATTTTTATGGCCAGTGTAAATGTGGCCCAGTGTGCATGGACAAGTCAACAAAAAATGGGAAGTCTTCTACATAATAAAAATGTTCATGGGAACTGTTTTGGTTCCAGTGCCAGAATTGATTAGGGGTTGGGTTGTGTTCATTTTGTTGTGGTTAGCGTTTGACTTATTTATGTTGTTCTTATTATTTTTTCTGTTGGGGGAGGGAGGGAGGGGGGCTTTATTGTTTTGCTTCAGATGGCCATGTATCTTTACCATTCTAAAGGTTAAGCTGCCAACTAGGTGAGCTGCATAGCCTGATACGTCTACTTCCTTGTGGCATATTACTGGCCAAGTTCCGGGTGTAGAAGACCAAAAAGTTCTGGTTCCTTACCCGTTCCAACGCTAATGTTGATATGTCAGAGAGCAATTTGAAATGCGGTATCAATGCATAAAGGCAAAACAAACGCCGTTAAGTTTATGTTTTAAATCTTGTTATAAACGTGTGCGCACGTGTTCACGTGCACAAGGGGCTGGCCAGTTGTTGAGTGTTTTGTTCCACTTTGGTTCCTTCTTGCCAGATGTCATTTTATCCATCAAGAAGTTTATTGCTGACTGAAGTAAGTACTAGTTATTTCTCTTCATCTCCATAAGCACAGCAGGGACTGGTATCTCCATGAGTACAGCAGGGACTGGTATCTCCATGAGCAGAGCCTAACCTTTTAGCCTGTGCCCACTAGTGTCTGTTCTTCAGGTCTATCTCTCAACTTAACTTTGCCTTCTAGTTCATTGCTACACTGTGTAGGTAAGATGCGTTAGACTAAGCTTGCTGTATAGTTTTGTAGAGGTTAAGCATAGTGTTAGGCAAAGCCTGGGCTTGTAAAAAAATCCCTGTTTTAAAGCCCTTACAGAGAACCTCTAGTAGCTACAAGCCTTGCCTAAGTAGAGAGATTTCAAAGAGTAGCTTGGCAAGCCTTTTCTTCGAAAGGTTGAAGATTTTACATAGCAGGACTTGCCTTAGAAAACTTAACCTTAGAAACCCCAACAAAGTCATGTCTAATTATATGGAATATTAGGCCTCACATCAACCATGTATAGACCAAGAGCTGATAAATTGACGCATTGCCCATCGGAGAACTCTGTGTCAGTGGTGCCCCTAAGTACGGTGGAGGATGGTCATGTGTTTGGTGATAGGTTACTGTATGAGTGGAAAAGAACTGTCAGGAGTGTAAAGTTTCGACAATGTGGATGTCTCTGTTGTACATGCAACAAGACCTCAGACTTCTATGGTTTAGTTCCACATACTAGTCTATACATCTCCCCTGCATTTGCTGGTTCCAACTACTTACTCCATGAATTTGAGCTTGGTGTTTGGAGTCGATCCAGCAAACACAACTATTTATGCTCGCAAAATAGCAATGACATGGAAAATGTTTATAGTGTTAGTTTTGTAAAACTGACTGTCATCTTTTATTATATGAAGATGTCTTTTAATAAACTACTACAAGGCAAGTTCATCTGTTTCACTCCAAAATGTTCAAATGTCAGAGAAATAGTGACACACTGAAGGATGGTTCACAATAGATGCAACGCTCCGTGTTGAGCAACGCGTCGTGTCAATACTGGTTGCTAAGCATCGCAACGCGTCGCTCAGCTGTTCCCAATGAACGCGACTATCGCGTTCACTTTGAGCTTTGACCCCACGGAATTCTATGGAAAGATGTGGAGGGTGACAGCGAGTCAAGCTACTCTAACGATGAGGAAGTACTCGAGCTGCTTTTGGCTATCAGAAGGAAAGGAAAGACGAGGAGAGAAATGTGGGTACATCCTATTTTTTCTGGTAGGAGTTTACAGAGGCAGTACCACAATCTCCTCAAGGAGATGCGACATTCTGACCCTGTGTCTCATTTCACCTGCCTCAGAATGTCAAAGGAGAGATTTGACTCAATTCTACAAATGGTATGATAAAGTTCGGCTTAAAAATGTTTTCTCAATAATGAAGTCATTTCAATGACTAGGTCAGTCCATTCTTGATTCACAAGCATTGCTACAGCTCTGTAAGAGCTGAGATACTGCCTGCAGAGAGGTTAGCCCTCACCCTCAGATACCTTGCACAGGAAATTCGCAAGTAAAAGTTATTTATGTTAATTTTCATCAGAAACAATGTTTCTAGGTCTCTCTCCTTCAATTTCCACATTGGCTGCTCTACTGTTTGTAACATAATAAAGGTGACATGTGATGTGCTTTGGACCAGCTGGCAAAGGACTTTGTGAAAGCCCCATTGTGTGCTGCTGAGTGGGTGGGAATCAGCAGGGAGTTCAACAAGATGTGGAACTTTCCAAGCTGCCATGAACGTCATTCCACTCTTCCAATTTCATGAACAAGATCAACCTTAAAGATGTGTTATGAGCTAAACCTCTATCCTTTTTCCCCCTTCAAACAGTAGCTATTGATGGAAAGCACATTGCTGTGCGAGCACCTGTCAATAGTGGCTCCTTGTATTTTAATTACAAGGGGACACATTCAGTGGTGCTACTGGCATTCAGTGATGCTCACTACAGGTATAATTATTATAAGTATATTCGTAGTATTTTTTATATTTGTTTTGGAATTATTGTTAATGCGAAACCACTTACCTTGGCTGACTTGGACCAACCTGGCCACCACAGTGATGGCGGTAGACCATCTAATTCTTTGTTTGCAGGATCTAGAGAGTGACCCCTTGCCGTTGCCTTCTCCCAGTGCACTGACGGAGAGCACACAGCCCAAGCTTCCCTATGTAATTGTAGGAGATGAGGCCACACAGCCCAAGCTTCCCTATGTAATTGTAAGGGATGAGTGGGGCCACACAGCCCAAGCTTGCCTATGTAATTGTAGGGGATGAGTGGAGACCACACAGCCCAAGCTTCCCTATGTAATTGAAGGGGATGAGTGGGAGCACACAGCCCAAGCTTCCCTATGTAATTGTAGGGGATGAGTGGAGACCACACAGCCCAAGCTTCCCTATGTAATTGAAGGGGATGAGTGGGAGCACACAGCCCAAGCTTCCCTATGTAATTGTAGGGGATGAGTGGAGACCACACAGCCCAAGCTTCCCTATGTAATTGTAGGGGGTGAGCACACAGCCCAAACTTCCCTATGTAATTGCAGGGGATGAGGCCACACAGCCCAAGCTTGCCTATGTAATTGTAGGGGATGAGCACACAGCCCAAGCTTCCCTATGTAATTGTAGGGATGAGGCCACACAGCCCAAGCTTCCCTATGTAATTGTAGGGATGAGGCCACACAGCCCAAGCTTCCCTATGTAATTGTAGGGATGAGGCCACACAGCCCAAGCTTCCCTATGTAATTGTAGGGATGAGGCCACACAGCCCAAGCTTCCCTATGTAATTGTAGGGGATGAGTGGGGCCACACAGCCCAAGCTTCCCTATGTAATTGTAGGGGATGAGTGGGAGCACACAGCCCAAGCTTCCCTATGTAATTGTAGGGGATGAGCACACAGCCCAAGCTTCCCTATGTAATTGTAGGAGATGAGTGGAGAGCACACAGCCCAAGTTTCCCTATGTAATTGTAGGAGATGAGTGGAGAGCACACAGCCCAAGCTTCCCTATGTAATTGTAGGGGATGAGGCCACACAGCCCAAGCTTCCCTATGTAATTGTAGGGGATGAGCACACAGCCAAAGCTTCCCTATGTAATTGCAGGGGATGAGTGTGGAGCACACAGCCCAAGCTTCCCTATGTAATTGTAGGGGATGAGGCCTTCCATCTCAGGAAGAATATGCTACGGCCATATCCTGGAAAGAACCTGCCAGGCACATTATTAATGTACTTGTGCAATGTTTATTTTTATAGAGGATCAAGCAGTATTTAATTAGAGGCAGAGTAGGTGGAGGATCAAGCAGTGTTTAATTAGAGACAGAGTAGGTGAGGAAGATCAAGCAGTGTTTAATTACAGGCTGAGTAGGTGGAGGAGGATCAAGCAGTGTTTAATTACAGGTTGAGTAGGTGAGGAGGATCAAGCAGTGTTTAATTACAGACAGAATAGGTGGAGGAGGATCAAGCAGTGCTTAATTACAGGCTGAGCTGGTGAGGAGGATCAAGCAGTGTTAAATTACAGGCTGAGTAGGTGAGGAGGATCAAGCAGTGTTTAATTACAGGCAGAATAGGTGGAGGAGGATCAAGCAGTGATTAATTAGAGGCAGAGTAGGTGAGGAGGATCAAGCAGTGTTTAATTACAGGCAGAGTAGTAGGTGAGGAGTATCAAGCAGTGTTTAATTACAGGCTGAGTAGGTGAGGAGGATCAAGCTGTGTTTAATTACAGGCTGAGTAGGTGGAGGAGGATCAAGCAGTGTTTAATTACAGGCAGAGTAGGTGAGGTATGTTATTGAAAACAGCTTTGGCATACTGGCTGCTGGTATATCTATACCAATTGTGTTACCATGCAATAAAGAGTTGGTTGATGTGGGTGGAGGCTGTTCCGGAGGCCCATTATTGCTCAACCTGATCAGGTGGTAATCTATACCATGGCTGCAATAGCCCTTCACAATTATTAATGGACCATAGATAGTTCGGTTTACTGTCCTCTGGGATTTATTGATGGGGAGGTGCTGGCAACAATATTCCAGGTAGATCGAGGAATGATGAGGAACAGTGCACTGGTATGAGATCAGTGGCATGCACCAGTAGCAACAGGTACATTCCAAATCTTATTTTTTCATAATTTAATACAACTCAAACCCTCTGCAGGAATTCCAGGTCAGCTGCTGCCACACGTGACAGCTTCAAGGAGTACTTTAGCAGTAGTGTTGGTGAAGTGTCTTGGCAGTGTGTGCATGTACGCAGCACGCAATAACAATTGTTCATGATGTGTTTGTTGATGTAACTTAATTAATTACATCAATATTGAGGTAGATATCATTTCTAGATATCATTTCAGGGAGGGGGAGTGTGGAAAATTGTTCAGGGGGGAATTCTATTTGGTACAAAAGTTGGTGAATTTGGGCTTTTGTCATGGCCTTTTGCCGAGGTGTAAACTTTGACAGCGTTTTGACCACCTCTAGACCATAGTGGGTGTCAGGATTAGCTTTCTGCCCTTCCCTTGATTTTTCTCTCAATTCCCGCCTCTCACAGGAATCCAGAAGGCTCCTCATTATTGCAGCAGCATCCTCCTTGCTACCACCACATCTACATGTGGATTGTGACACCTGCGGCGAGGCAGACTGTGTTATCACAATTGGCGAGCTGCAAGATGGTCCAGGGTCAAAATCCCCCCTAATATAAAGCGTGATGTTTAAAAAAAAACATAATGCAATGATAGTTGCAACCTGTAGGACTACTCTTAGCCGACCTCGTGCTTTAAGATCATCTTAAAATCGGCTTTTTGTTTTTATGAAGCCAAAGTTTCAACTGAAATACTTTGGTCTTCATCGGGGAAAATTGTTGATAGTTCAATACATACCCAAGTTCCGGTTCATGTCTTGACTACCGGCCACTCTGTGGAATCCTGTACTTCCAGGTTTGAGAAAGTTCTGTTCAAAAGCAACTAATAGGTACGTGGAAGCAACCATTCATAAAGTACTTACCTTCTGTGTCATACAGAATCAGATAAAAATATTAACAAATCAAAAAGAGGCCGATAGGACTTATAAGGTGGGCCTGCATCACCACTCCGCTTTTTCTTTATGTTGCGGAGCTTCTTCACAAAATGGTCCCACAACACGTTCCACTTCCAACTGCAGTAATCTGCAGTCTCTCCTTCTCCAACCAACCAACCAACCAACCAACCTAGCATGCAGTCATTCAGTCTACTAGAATTGCTAGGTGAAGCAATATAATATAGCTAGTTCTACATCATTTGTGATCAATCTCTTGGCTTACTTCACATGCCACTTGCTTCCAGGCATTCTCTCATGCCTCTATATCCCTGTAGGACTTGCTGCATACTTGCCATAGGCAAGGAAAGTCTCTCACTGCTTAGAACTATTTATTATTCTCTAAATAAAGCACATCAATGCATTGTGTTGCGATCCGGTGCTCGAATAAAACTCAAGTCTATTCGAGCATGTGAAATGTAACACGATGTAACTCATTGCATTGTGATGCAACCTAATGTTCACAATCGACGAGTTATGTTGCAATCGTCCCAAAGCACAAGTGTTGCATCCATTATCAACCGGCCTTGAGACACACACAACACTTGGTTGTAACTTTCAACTGCTTCACACCAAAAATGTGTCCTGCCAATCGGGTAGTCTTGGTAGCGAAAGCCAACATGATACTGTCTTAATTGTCATTGAAGTTCACTGGTGATAGTTATGCATCCTCAATGATTATGGTAAGCTTACTACCAGTGAATAAAAATCCTAGCAAATTGTATTTATGCAAGAACTACCAGTGAATAAGTACAACAACATTCAATAGCCAGTTGCTGCTCCCTGTAATTCAGTAATCCTTGGAAGAATTGAGTGCAGTCTATAGATCTCAAGTTGGACTGCCATCAGTCCATATAACATCCTCTACGCAACAAGTCACCTCCCCAAGAAAATGCCAGACTCACTCCAATCTTTTCATCTGTAAAGGCAGGGATGGCAAGATATATCATTGTAATATTACCTTGCCTTTATGATTTGGAAATCAAATATTTCACTGACTCAAGCTAAGCTTGCTAAGAAGTAGGCTAAGCAGTCAAAAGACTATATCTTAAAAAGTCTTAGCCTACCAAATGTTTTACTGACTCAAGCTAAGGAGTAAACTAAACTGTCAAAAGATTATATATGTTTCTACGTTAAGCTGGTCTTTCAAAGCCCCAAGCCCCAGCCCAGGCAAAACTATGCTCTTGAGCTTACCCTTCAAATTTTAAACACGCTCATCATTCAAGATTCCTTAGCTAAGCCAAACCAGCTTATAAACTAAGCATAAACCAAGTTGTTTGCTAATCTAAGCTTAGCAAGCTTTAGAAATGATATACGGCTTACCTTGTTCCATGAGTCTGACAAGCTAATAGTAGAGCTATCTGGAAGGTATATTCTAGAGCGGTCCTGCACAGCAGAATGGTGCACAGTGAAATGCTGTAGTCCTTGTTTGGTCTGTAGCAGACGCTGGAGCTAGTCGACAGTCAGCTTCTTCTGCTCCTCTATTTCTTCGAGGCTGGCAGTAATATTGAGGGCCTTTTTCGCTGAAGAATGACATTATAAGAAGCGAGAGGCTGACGAACAACAAACGAACTAGAAGCTGCTGGAGCATGAAGGCACACAAGGTTCGCGTGAATGTGGACGAGGATATTGAACCGCGAATGATTTGAAATGCGGGAAAAATGACTCTTCGCCGTTAGAACGGGGTGTCTTTATTAAACAGCATTGGAACGACAGAACGATTTGCTCAGAAACGACAAAGGAATATTAATGAAACGGAACTGGAATTTTTTTTGTCTCCTACTGTAGTAAAGTGTTACTTGAACTACCAATGAACTAGTTGGCTTCAAACTGTTTTTACACCATCCACACCATTCATGTTTTTAGTTTCCTTGTTGCTTTGTTATAACCAGTGTAAATGTGACCTAGTGTGCATGGACAACTCTTGGAGTCTTTCTACATACAAAAAAAATCATGGGAACTGTTTAGTTTTAGTGCTAGAATTGATTAGGGGTTGGGTTTTGTTTGTTTTGGGGGGCAGTTAGGGTTCCACTTATTTATGTGGTTCTTATTTTTTGGTTTTTGTTGTTGTTGATGGTCGAGGTTGGTGGTAGAGTGTGGGTGGGGCTTTATTGTTTTGCTTCATGTGGTCATGTATCTCTACCATTCTGAAGGTTAAGCTGCCAACTAGGTGAGCTGATATGTCCACTCTCTTGTGGCATATTATTGGCCAAGTTCCGGGTATGAGATCAGCTCCTACACCAGAGTATGCTAGCACTCTCTATAGCGTTTATATACTCCAGAATGCCACCCCCATGTGAATCAAGAAGAATAAGAGCAGACTCTGAGCTCAGTGGGCCACCCATGCGAATCAAGAGGAATAAGAGTAGACCCTGAGCTCAGTGGGCCACCCATGTGAATCAAGAAGAATAAGAGCAGACTCTGAGCTCAGTGGGCCACCCATGTGAATCAAGAAGAATAAGAGCAGACCCTGAGCTCAGTGGGCCACCCATGTGAATCAAGAAGAATAAGAGCAGACCCTGAACTCAGTGGGCCACCCATGTGAATCAAGAAGAATAAGAGCAGTCCCTGAGCTCAGTGGGCCACCCATGTGAATCAAGAAGAATAAGAGCAGACTCTGAACTAAGTGGGCCATCCATGTGAATCAAGAAGAATAAGAGTAGACCCTGAGCTCAGTGAGTTGTCTAATCCAACACATCACATGATCCTGGCATACATTATCATATCAATACTGTACGGATAGGTACATACTGGATTTCAGCTTCCATTAGGGCCAGAGCATAGTTAGAGTTGACAATAGCTAGAACGCAGATGCTAATGGTGTCATCAACATGGTGTAATGTTATGATTTGTGTAACATTCTTATATATATATGCCATGGGAAACCACCACTGGAAAACCATTAAACCATTGGGGGGAAGTTGGTGGGGGGAGGGGGTTTGATATGTGGGTTTTAATAATAAGACTCTAATCTAAGGTGGGACTCAACATCTCCAAAATAAAATAATAAAACTCTATAAAATAATTGTGGTTAGTTACGACTTTATGGCTCATAATTGAAGTACACTTCACTGTATGAACTTGATATTGAGCTAATAAATCCCTGTGTGCTTTACTCTGATACTAAAATGTGTAGCATTTGGAAAACCATGCCAAAGTTACCTGCAGCTAAAGTACGGGGACCTTAAAATCCTGAGGAACTAAACTGGCAGCAAGTGTGGCTTCTGATAGGACTATGCCGATGCTTGGCAACATAGGCATTTGTTAGCCCCAATGAAAACACTCATCCCGTGAACAGAACTTCCTCTTGCCACAGATACCAATTGTTTAGCTCTTACCTATCAGAAGCCACACTTGCTGCCACTTTGGCTGCATGCAACTTGGCATAGTTATATATATATCTGTGCTACACTTATTAGCAATCAAGAGAGAGTGCACAAAGAGAGCTATCTTTATTGTCCAGTAAAGTTGATAATCTATGAAGCTCCAAAGTCTTAACATATTAAAATATATATATATAATCCTTGTGACCTCCTATATCAATCCACCATGCACTTCTCATTCACTTGAGAAATATCTTCTCTGGAGATGCCTACAGCTCTGCCTGGAGTTGTTCAGAACTGGCGGACTTATTATTCAGTATTGTGCCAGGTAGTGTTAACCTGAATCGTATCTCATTTATAGCACATGCACAATCGTAACCCAATGCATGCTGTTCTACAAATAATACTCCATGCTGATGTTGATGATTGCATGGGCAGGTTGTCAAGAAGGGTGGCCATCAGTAAGCCACTGACAAGTCTCATTGTCGAGTTGAGGACAACATCAATGATCTTGGTGTGTGTACTGACTGTGTCTCCAGGCAGCTGCAGCATATCTGCAGTCGACTACAGTACAAGCCAAAAAACATGCGGTTGCGTTGCATTCAACGTTAAGAAATGCAAACCGTGAACGCAAATAAATGCACACCGTAAACGCTAACAGTCTCAACGTTAACCAATAGAAGCAAACCGCGCTTCACAATTAGTCGGTACACTAGTAAGCCTCAGTTGTGTAGTGAGCGTTTTCGAGTGACCTCTTCGTTCCAGAGCCTTCACTCTTACCACCTGAAGTATTGCAGTCTTCTTGTCTAAACCTCCTGTTCCGTACTTCAGTCGAGTGTCGCCCATCCAGAAGCTGTGCAGTCATGAGTTCATCACCTACCTGAAGCACCTTTTGGTAGTTGAGCGTAGGTCTCCACACTTCTTTCTTGCTATAAATGCAGATAGCAAGGAGACCTACGCTCGATAGTAGAACGAAAGTGCATCAGATAGAAGATAGATGCTCGACTGGAACTGCTGTGCTCTAGCTGAGACTGATGCTCATATGTACCAGGGGACTTGCATTACTTCAGGTGGGAAGAATGAAGGCTCTGGAACTAATTCTAGCCCTCCTACAGATGAACGTCAGAAGCTTTTTTTGTCTTGTTTTATATTACGATATATATTTATATTTATTTCTAATTGCGTTTTCTACCTGTTAACTGCTCAATTGTATAATTATGAATTCAATTGTGTTCTTTGTTGTACAAAATAATCCTCTGAATAGAGAAAAATGAAGGGTAATAGTCTCACTTTTGAGTGACCCCTTCATATCAACTGTCTGAAAGGAGGGATCCTGGCACTAACGTTGGTGGAGGAATGGGGAGCCAACTTCATTGCTCCCTTGAAGACAAACTGGAGAAGGCTGAGGCACTGGGAGAGTTACCAAAACCAACCTGTTCTCCAGAAGTGGCACACGGTCGGTTAGCTCCCTCTGGTTCTTCTCCAACGAAGAACATTCTATTATTGCCAAAGAGAAGAAAGAAATACACAATCACATTGTCCAATAAGTCACTTCCCCAAGAAAATGCCAGATTCACTCCAATCTTTTCATCTGTATGTAGACTGCTGTGAGGTGTAATATAGGAGTTCCTGAGCTATCCCGACACACTCACCAAGACCCAATGCACACATTGCCACATGCATGCAGCAAGTTCCTGCAGCATCTTTACTCGGAACTTGCTTTATTCTAGACATTTAAAAGCTTTTTATGTGTCACACAACTGAAGTTTGTGATGGTCCAGTTCTGGGGGAGCAGGAACATTCCTTACATCACTATGATTCAAGAATGCTCTAATAAGTATTTGTAAAGGATGTTGGGATGATGACCGCAATATCTGTGTGTGTGTGCACGCGTTGTTGTTGTTTCATTAGGTGCACGCCTTCTAACAGAAGTGCTGCAGAGATGTACATGTTGACGGCACTAGGCCACGAAGTAGCCCAGGATGTAGAGTAGCCCAGGATGTAGCCCAGGATGTAGCCCAGGATGTAGTCCAGGATGTAGTCCAGGATTTAGCCCAGGATGTAGCCCACGAAGTAGCCCAGGATGTAGCCCAGGATGTAGCCCAGGATGTAGCCCAAGATGTAGCCCACGAAGTAGCCCAGGATGTAGCCCACGAAGTAGCCCAGGATGTAGCCCAGGATGTAGCCCAGGAAGTAGCCCAGGATGTAGCCCAGGATGTAGCCCAGGATGTAGCCCAGGATGTAGCCCACGAAGTAGCCCAGGATGTAGCCCAGGTTGTCACACATGTACTCCATATTAGCTAATGGCCATATGCACACTCTTCACTTTCAAAGACTGCAACAACTTCACATGACAGTATCTCTATAAGTTCTGTCACTTTAAGAACTTATTTGCTAGTGGATTGTGTAAAAAACGACTTTTCTTAATCAACGATTAATTTTACAGATGCATCTCAATGCCATTACATCCCACACTGTTACAAGGTGCAGCGAGTCTTCAACAGGGACGGGTACTTCTGTGTTATGTTTTTACGCTCTATGTTAGAATATTTCATGATACCACTGTAGCTAACACTACTGAATTGTCCAAATTAATGGCCGCTCTGTCACTGGCAGAGACATTTTATACATTATGGAATATGTAACATAACGTGAGAAGTGAATGCAAAAGGACTTGAAAACTTCACAGTGATTAGCTGCATTTTGCATGCTAAATTGCCCTTAGGAAATATGGTAGAATAAAGTGTTGTTCTGAAGTTGAAGACTAGTAAAACTGCATGTATGGGAACTCTTTGGTTTTCCGTAAGTTTGACCATATTATTACAAGCAGGCCATTACATGTTAATGCCTACAGTGCTAATTTCAATAGATGGGTGCGAGCTGGCATCCGGACATTCTGTTCCTTTATTCTTCCGCTTTGACAAATTATCTTAAATATCAATTTTTCATCTTATTTTTAGATTGCTGACTCTGCTGTTACCAGTACTACCGGCAGGACTTCAACAAAGACAGATGCCTCTGTGGCTCGCTATGCTGCTATATACAAAACTGGTACTACCTGCAATGAGTCTTCAACAAAGTCAGATGCCTCTGTACGTTTTTACTCTCTACATTACAAGAGTTCTGGACAAATGGACAAGTTTCTATAATAGCATGAAATTAATTGCCACTTGGTCACTGCCACAAACATTTTACACAAGCAATTATATTTATGGCATGGTGTACACCTTCTGTGAAAGTTGGTGCAAGTTGACGTGGAGTAGAACTGCTAAGTAGAAGATCTTACTTAATTTATGAACAACCAAGTTCTGACACTGTTTTGGATTAGATTCTCAAAAGCTCTTACGTCAGTGTTCATAGAGGCATGTTTGCAGGTGGGTGTGGGAAGGTTTGGTTGTCTTTCTTGGTCACCCACTTTCACTAAGGCCATATCCTGTGAAATAGTGAAGGATCAGGAATAAGTGCTACTCTTTTGAAGAAAATTTGGAAATGTTTAGGATAAAAACAGATACAAATGCATGCATACTAGTCGGATGTTAGCTACTCAAGTATCTTACCAGCTGCATGCCATCCAGAACCACTGTTCAGTTTTTGGTCAGCACTGACATTTGTGTAAATATGGATATCTGTCTAATAGGGATTGTCGGTGGCTGGAAATGGTGTTAAAACTCACGATGGTTCCAGCCACAAGGAGTCTTCAGCTGACACAGATGTTACTGAGGTATGTTTTAACTAGAAGAATTCTGTGTCAGAGGTAATTAGCAGCCAAATTAATGACCTACCCTTAAATTTGAAATTCATCTTCAAGAATCTATGTACCATAAAGCCTGGCATGAAACTAGATGTGCTTATGACTCTGAACAGTAGGGAATTCTATGGCCATAGGCTGTGTATGCTTATGAATAAATGACAAGGTTGTATTATATGTTATAGATGGATGTGGTTGTCCATGAAAGAAAATCCATTTTGTGGTACTCAGAGAAAGTGCAAGAATGGCTATTGAGAAGGTACTGGGTTTCCAATTATATTTTCAACTACCGTATTCACTCGAATATAAGTCGCGACTTGTATTTATTTCAGCCAAATCAAGTTGCGATCTTCAAGTATTGTGCTTGCGCAGTGCCAAGCCAGTCTTGCTCTATTGTGCTGACGCAATTTTCGTGTGCGTCATTGTGGTTGTGATTGTTTCATTTCAAACATTGAGCTAGGTAGTAGTTGGCTGACAAGAGTTCCTAATCGCTATCGTAATCTATAATGAGTTCGTTATGTTCGATCTGTTCTTCATCCTCTTCATCCAAGAAAGCAAATGGATCTTCTCCACTGCTGTTACTTCCTTCCAACAACTGGCGAGTAGCTTGAGTAATGGCTGGGATAGCTAAAGATGCTACTTTATCAACTTTGAGGCAGTGAATTTCTCCATCTTCAGACCCGTCCACCTTCACAGTGATGCCACAAGCATGGAATGATTTCTTGATCTCGGCAGACAAGCTATCTTAGCTAATGATAAACGACTGTGCGTGTGCAAGAGCGGTGGTGTAATTAACTTGGTGTGCTACATTTGGAGTGCAGCTTTCAGAGTGACTTCTATTCAGTGTGCGACTTACAGTATATTCAAGTTATTCTCCATAACTTGCAACAAGATGGAGAAAGGTTGGCAACTTACAACGGCCACTATAAGTATTTGTTAGTGGGGGGGGGCCATGAACAAACACCCAACGCCCTGCATTTCAGTGCCAGCCTCGTCTACATTAGCCTCAATCCAACTGCACACCTCCAGAGTTTACCTGTGAATGTACTAACATTAAGGCGCTAGCTTACATCAGCTTGCCTATGTGCCTGGGTGGACTTTTCCTGGGCACTCTCCCTCCTGTGCCTGTTTGTGGGATATTGCCAGTGCTTCCCTATGCTGACTGTTTGAAGGAGCCACTTCTAAGTGCTCAATGGAGGAGCTCCAACTTGACCTTTCCTCACTGCTATTGACATTGTGGGTGGGCATGACCCAAGCACTGAACATGTGTAAGGTTGTGTGTGCAAGACATCCCCCAGGAGTGCACTGTGAATGGCGGAGTATATGCAGACATCCCCCAGTGGTGCATTGTGAATGGGGTAGTATATGCAAGACTTCCCCCAGGGTCACAAAACAGCACATTCCCCAATCCCTATCCCCAAGCATAAGTATCTATGAATTTATATTTTATTGTAATCTGGAATACTTTGTGTGGGGGATGAGACCATATGTGCATTGACCTTTGCCTTTAATTAGGCTAATAGCAGGGGCTTGATGATATCAGATTATTATCTCTTGTGTTTGACTTCCCCCCCCTCCTGAGGAGAATGAAAGAGAGAACACGAGTAGAGTAGGCTTGTTTCTGCTGCTCTGATGGCAATTGATCAGAACATACTTGGGGTCTGCGCTGGTAGGGGCAATCCTCATGATGACCTTTGCATCATTTCATTTCATGAAGAGGGGAAGCTTAAAGTTCAGAACTTAGTTCCCTTGCCTCTTGGAGAAGAGGTCAGTTCACAGCCTTAACAAAACATGCATGAAGGATGCTCTCTTTTCTCTGTCTGCCTGCCAGCTAATTGGAGCAGCCAAAAATTGCATTAGAACAAAACAAATTTAGAATTTTCCTCACCTTTGCTGAATGGGAATGGTCAGCAACAACATAATTAAGATTACAATCTTAATTAAAAGCAGTTTTATGCATAGCTGTGGTCTTGTTTTAATCTTGGTTTGGGTTAGTAGGCAATAACCATGTGATTGTGAAACTTGGATGAAACGACCCAGAATTTTCAACCCCTACCACCTGCTGTGATACCTCTCCTGATGAAAATGCGAAGGAACCCTGTCAAGGTACAGATTCATAAGGAAACGAGAGATAACACATGTCCAAAACTTAATAAAGAAGTTGAAACAAGAGGTTTAAGGGTGAAGTCAAGGAAAACTAAGACAAGGCAGGGAAAGAGGGAGGTGAAGGGAGGGTACGGGATTGGGAACAACATGTGTTCACTGTCTTCAGGTGCAGGCTCCTGTTGGTATTGGTTGTTATCATACATGCACATGTGTTCACTGTCTTCAAGTGCAGGCTCCTGTTGGTATTGGTTGTTATCATACATGTACATGTGTTCAGTGTCTTCAAGTGCAGGCTCCTGTTGATAATGAAATAACAGATGATAGAGCACCTCTCATTGATCAGGTACTGCAATATTTTTTTAAATCTATATATTAGGGAATGCTAAGGAATGTGCTTGTACTTCTATATTGGTTTTACCCACTTTTTACAATCATAAACAGCACCACCACCACCCACCCACCACCACCATCGTATCTGAGCTAAAACTCATTGGCACCTTCTTGTGGTTTGATCACAATTAGACCCATAAAGACTCTCAGTATGTCCTGAATCCTTCACTATTATTATGTAAAGTGGATGCCAACTACACCCACATAAAACCAAAGTTCATGAGTCACTCTGGAACTCATTAGCAACCAAAGAGCAATTTTGGCTCCTAAACCAACTCCAGTGTTTCTTGAAGGCATCGCTAAGGTAGCAGCAGCCAAACCTGCAGCACAAAACAAGAATTATTAACTTTGATATTTAATATATATATATATATCTTTGATATTTGTATCTCAACTTTTTTCCACAAATAAATTGCATTTTACAACCAAATTTTTGCATCTGTTTCTCGATTGAGTTAAACACCCTAAAATCAGTAAAGGGTCATCAACACAATAAACACACTTGTCAGCGTAATTTGGAGCTTAGTTAAGAAGATTCAGCAGCTGCTACATGTTTTATTTACAAAGAAGAGTTGATTTACAAAGAAGGGTTGATTTACAAAGAAGGGTTGATTTACTGAGAATCTTGTTCATGTGCCAATAGTTATGGCAGAGGCCCTAAAATAACCTGGTAAACTACTTGTGATTTATGTGCATTGGATTGCTGAGAAACTACATGTAGCTTATGTGTCAATACTTATATAGTGCTTGCCATCAAAAAAAAATTAAATCATAAAAATCTGATTATACATTCATGTTTATATGGGAAAATGCATACTATTTGGTAAGCTGCTGAAATAGTACATTCTAGACTCTTCGAGAAGCGTGCGGATTTTTGTATTATATTTCTATGGCCCGCATGCGAGTCACATTTATTAACATTTTGCTCATTGGCGTCTACATTTCGTCTTTATCTTCTTTCTAGCTGTGCTATAATGAGCGATCGTCCTGAGATTAGTAAGTGGGGAAAGAAGCAGAGAAGTGATACCAAAGCTGAGCACATGATAATATCAAAGTGCTCAAAGGAACAAAAACAGCAAGGCAATGAAGGCAGAGAAGCTCTTCAGAGGCAGCAACCTGAGTCACCTGTACCAGGACAATCTGCACCAGTAGAACTAGAAGGCAGAGAGGCTTTTCATATATTATACATGTATACAGCAACCTGAGTCACTTGTAGCAAGTACAATCTGCACCAGTAGAACTAGAAGGCAGGGGGGCTCTTCAGATACAGCAACCCGAGTCACCTGTACCAGTAGAATCTGCACCAGAAGTGCCACTACCCACCCATGTTGATGAAGACCAGCACCATGAAGACAGAGACTTAGAGGAGGATCCTGATGGAGATGCAGAAGAGGAAGAGGAATATACTGCCCCCAAGAAGCATTTCATGAATGGGTACTTACTCTGTCTCTAGAACAATGTAAGATGCTATCCGATCTTCTCTATGAGAGCTTCCAGAATAGACAGAAAATGAACAAGATGGATGCAGTACGGGAGTCTGGAAGTATTACAGGTGTGTTTTTCACTTATAATATATATATGTATATAGCTGTGTTTGTGGTATATATATTATACGGTTTCATGAAAGAACTATCAGGGATTATCGGAAAGAGTTCTTTGAAAACAAGTTTAGTATGAAGGAGAGTCAGCGAGGGAAGCAGGATCATCTCTTAGTGTTGAGCGATGAAAACTTGAGAGAGAGTGCTATGAAGTGGGTTCGTGAGAATGCTATGAAGTGGGTTCGTGAGAATGCTTTCAAGAAGGGAGATCCAAACATGACTGCATTAGATTTTTCTGAATGTCAATTTGGCTCTTCTTCCTACAGCCATCACTTGCCGCCACATTTCCCCCACTCCATCTCACTTCGAACTGCAGTTCCCTGGTTATATATCTTGGGTTTCAAGCTGATGTCCCACAAGAAGGGGGTTACATCGATGGTCACGAGCTGGAAGACGTGGTGAAATACTGTGGGGAATATTTGAAGGTGTTGGAAGAGTATCGAAGTAACCACCAGCCCAGTCCACTGTGTACATGAACTCCCCACTTTCCCATCTCCGTCGACCTCACCACCATCTGAACAGAATAACAAGAAGCTAATAATGATTTATCATGAAGAGTCTATATTCAATGTCAATGAAGCTCAGATATGTATGTGGGGCTCGGCCGACAAGCCAGCTATTCTCCCCAAAACCAAGGGCATTTGGATTATAGTCAGTGACTTCATTGATGAACATGATGGATAGTTGCGACTCTCACCAGAGGAGTTAGAAGTTGCCAGGGCCTCTGATCCAGACTTCCCATGCGAGGTAAGAGGGCTGTTTGAGTATGGTGCCGTGTGAGCAGGATATTGGACTGTCCAGAGAGAAGTTTAAGAATCAGACTAATAGAGAGCTGCAAAGATCGCAGAGTTCAAGTATCCTTCTGTAATGCACACACTTGTGTGGAAAGCAGCTGCTACAAAGCTTATGCCTCCGATGCTCTCCAAGTGAACAGAATGAATGTTAGACCTGGTGGTGCTCAAGCTGTGATGAGAGACATGATTTGGGGGGACAGGGTACAGAGGTTAGTCAACACTAATGGAATTCCCAAGGGAATGAAGCAGGTGTTGGAGGAGCGTGGCATCGGCACTTCCACCTTCAAGGCTCCTGACATGAGGATAATTCTCGCTAATCATGAAGATTTCCGAGAGGAGAAAACAATAGTTGAGACGCATTTTGCTGGTCATCATCATCCTGTGCACTTCATCCCCAAATTCCACTGCGAGATGAACCCAATAGAGAGGCGTTAGGGACAGGCAAAGAGATACGCATGCACATACACAAACTTTACCTTACCAGGACTGAGGAAGATCATCGAACCAGCTCTTGACTATCAGGAAGTATTTTCGGAAAGCACACGACTACGAGAAAACTTACAGAGAGGGACACACTGCTGGAAAAAGCATTGAGCAGGCAGTGAAGAAGTACAAATCTCACCGTAGGATATTGTTTGAAGATGATGTGTGAAGGTGACAACAATATCACACATTTCACCCTGTAACTTTCTTAATATAGTTCTTCCCCCCCAAATTTTCTTGTTTGGCTTTACTTGTTAGTTGTAATTTTTTATTATTAATTTTTTGGGGGTAGATTAAAATTTTGCAAATCTGTCTTACAGAAGTCCTTCAGGTGTTTGACTTTTTGCTATTGAAAAAAAATGATGAGGCAATACTACTGAATTTTATTAGAATTTTTTTTTGAGGTTTTACACTTGGGTCATATGGATGCCATTTTTCTAATCACAATTATGTTGCTATGGAAACCAAACTATTCATAATATAGAGGACACCTATAAGAATAAAGGTACCAAATATGAAGCAGTTGTGTAATGCAGATTTGTTGTAATAATGTTTGCAATAAGATGGTTCAAATTAGGTAGTTATCATTCAAGGCCAGTGAGAAGGAGAGAGAAGCACAGCATTCCTTCACTGCAGATCTCACGTTCCAAGTCATCTCTTCTATACACAGTGTGACTGTCGTTATAGAGAGGCTGACGGTCGCAAGCGCATCCCTCTTCTCAGGGTAAACTGCATCCAGAGTGGCCAGCATACAGCTCTTCACAAACTCTCCTTCTGAGAATGGCTTCAGCTGCTTTGCAATAAGCAATGGCACATTGTAGCTAGCACGAGTGTTCTGTGAGCTTTCCGCAGATGTGGCATATCTAAGACAAGGCAGATGAGGCACACTGGCTTCCCTTTTTGCTCCACAAACATGTACCAATCAGTACACGCCTCATTGAAAATGCGATTCCTGCCTCTATTTTCTTCTTTTCATTCTCAGAAGCCATGGTTCTGCAAACAAAAAAAAATATTTAAAAAATACTGTCATAAAGAACATACTTGGACTTAAGAAATAAAATAAAATATTATAAACTAGAGGGCAGTCAATAGCCACATACCTTCAACATACTGTAGCAAGACAATAATCGGAAATTTGAAGTCAGCTATAGCATATTCAGCAGGCATCTTCCCTCACTCATCAGTCATGTGACTGCGTGCGCAGACTGCGCTAACTCACAAACGAACACACACTAAAGCGAGGATGAGGACTTTCTCTCATGAATGAAAAACAGAAGAAGCATACGGGAGATAAAACAACAAATGTCGTTTCTCTGGCATTGGAGCCGCAGACCACACTGATGATCTCGCGGGTTGCATGCTGCCCTTGTGCCGCAGGCTGGTATAGATGATGTCATGCAGTGTACACCTGTGTGTTCATTATTGATGGTATACATGATGCCATGCTGTGTGTCCAGTATTGATGGTATAGATGATGTCATGCAGTAGTGCACACTTGTATGTCCAGTATTGATGGTCGTAGATGATGTCATGCAGTGCATACCTGTGTGTCCAGTATTGATGGTAGTAGATGATGTCATGTAGTACATACCTGTGTGTCCAGTATTAATAGTATAGATGATGTCATGCAGTGCATACCTGTGTGTCTAGTATTGATGGTATAGATGATGTCATGCAGTGCATACCTGTATGTCCAGTATTGATGGTATAGATGATGTCATGCAGTGCATACCTGTGTGTCCAGTATTGATGGTAATAGATGATGTCATGCAGTGCACACCAGTGTGTCCAGTATTGATGGTATAGATGATGTCATGCAGTGCATACCTGTGTGTCCAGTATTGATGGTAGTAGATGATGTCATGCAGCGCATACCTGTGTGTCCAGTATTGATGGTATAGATGATGTCATGCAGTGCACACCTGTGTGTCCAGTATTGATGGTATTGATGATGTCATGCAGTGCACACCTGTGTGTCCAGTATTGATGGTATTGATGATGTCATGCAGCGCACACCTGTGTGTCCAGTATTGATGGTAGTAGGTGATGTCATGCAGTGAATACCTGTGTGTCCAGTATATTGATGGTAATAGATGATGTCATGCAGTGCACACCTGTGTGTCCAGTATTGATGGTATAGATGATGTCATGCAGTGCATACCTGTGTGTCCAGTGTTGATGGTATAGATGATGTCATGCAGTGCACACCTGTGTGTCCAGTATTGATGGTAGTAGATGATGTCGTGCAGCGCATACCTGTGTGTCCAGTATATTGATGGTAATAGATGATGTCATGCAGCGCACACCTGTGTGTCCAGTGATGGTATAGATGATGTAATGCAGTACACACCTGTGTGTCCAGTATTGATGGTAGTAGATGATGTCATGCAGTGCATACCTGTGTGTCCAGTATTGATGGTATAGATGATGTCATGTAGTGCATACCTGTGTGTCCAGTGATGGTATAGATGATGTAATGCAGTACACACCTGTGTATCCAGTGATGGTAGTAGATGATGTCATGCAGCGCATACCTGTGTGTCCAGTATTGATGGTAGTAGATGATGTCATGCAGTGCATACCTGTGTGTCCAGTATTGATGGTATAGATGATGTCATGCAGCGCATACCTGTGTGTCCAGTATTGAAGGTATAGATGATGTCATGCAGTGCACACCTGTGTGTCCAGTATTGATGGTAGTAGATGATGTCATGCAGTACACACCTGTGTGTCCAGTATTGATGGTAGTAGATGATGTCATGCAGTGCATACCTGTGTGTCCAGTATTGATGGTATAGATGATGTCATGCAGTGCATACCTGTGTGTCCAGTATTGATGGTATAGATGATGTCATGCAGCGCATACCTGTGTGTTCACCTTCACTGTCATCCTCGTCATCTGAATCACTTCGGTCCTCATCAATACCCAGCCTGTGTGTGTGTATATATATATATATAATATGTGACATTCCATGGGATTTTGGTACTTCGCGTTAAAATCCATTTTGAGGGAAAAACCCATTTAAGTTGCTACATCATTTCCAGGCTGATTTTAGCCAATAATATGTGGTGGTGATAGAGCAGGAAGTGCTCTTTTATAAGAAGAAAGTTTAGTTTGAATAGCTAGTTTTGTTGAGAAGTTATTCCCCTTATATTATGCACTCTTCTGTGCCAAGTGGAACATTACACTTCAATGATGCCCAACACATCCTAGTGGCTGAGCAGATGCAGAATATGCTGAAGTGAGTATTTGTGTAGAGCATGAGGACCATTATAACCAGGAAGATGAAGAACCCCTAGAACAAGTTAGTCTTCTTGCTTATGAATGTGTTGACTGTGAAGAAACATTGCCGGATATCCAAGAAAAGGACGCTGTTGAAAAGTTCCTCACACAGAAACATGCAAATGCAAGATAGGCCCTGGAGATAAGCCATGTTGCCTTTACTTGTCAATGGAAACAATAACCAGTTCTCGGGATGATGTGCTCAACTATCTCACACTTGGATATAGTGTCACCTGTAGGTACACTACCTCAGAACTGTTAAAACCGAACCATCCACTTCGTCTACAGTGACATTTCGACCGGTCTCTTCATACTATTTGTATGGTGTTAAAATTTGTCCAGCTACTTCTCTGTTTTCTCATGCTATCTCACGCAACCAGTACCTTCAAATTGTATCCCTCTACAATGCTGATGGACTGATAACAAGTGTACATGGCAAAGCTGGCAAGCTTCCTAAAAATACAATTCCTTTTGATCAAGTTGAGAAAGTAAAAAGACCTTCATTGTCAATTATGCTAGAGCACATGCATTACCCGTCTACTAAACACACGTGACAAGTTATGCTCTTGCCATAGACATATCTGTATATAGGAAGTACAGGGATTCTGAGGCTGTCACATTTGGAAAAAGTAAGTTTATAACATTATGGGATCAGTTGACACCTCATATAGTTGTAATGAAACCATCAAGTGATCAAAAGAATAACCAGTCAATAATGAAGTCAAAACCTATGCCTGAATCTGTTCGTAAACAGAGGCTTGAAACTGCTGCAAGCCACCTAGAGCAAGCACAAAAGGAATGCCGATTCTATCGTTCACAGTGTGAAGAAGCTGAAGCTGCATTGTGCAGGTCTATTGAATCTGGTGAGTGTGTTGATGCTATGCACTACTCGTATGATTTTGCACAACAGGTGCATTTTCCATTTACTGCCAGCAGTCAGGACCTGCTTACTTCAAAACAAGCCAGGAAGTGTGGCATATTTGGTATAGCTTGTGAAGGAAAATCTGAGCAGATGAACTACCTTATAGATGAGAAAGAAAATCCTGGCAAGGGTGCTGACTGTACGTAACAGCCTAGTCCACCGTTTTTTGGTTGTAGAGAAGAAAAGGTCCTCTTCCATGCTGATAACTGTACAGGACAAAACAAATGCAACCATGCATTATTTGTTGTGGCAAACTATGACTGGCAAACATAAAGCTGCTACACTATCGTTTATGTTAGTTGGTCATACCAAATTCGCCCCAGATCGTTTCTTTGGCTTGTTTAAGAAGCGATTTAGGAGATCATCACTTGATACCATATTTGAATTAGTGAAAGTAATAGAAGAATCAACTATCACTGGGGAAAATAAAGCACAGCTTATTCGAAATATTTACGGCAAAAAAGAAGTCGAGTTTTATAACTGGACTCCTTTCCTTTTCAGCAATTTTTCCAGCAAACCCCCCACATCTTAAAGTATCATAGCTTTCATGTTGACGCTGTAAATCCTGGAATTGTTGTTGTGAAAGAGTTTTCAGATACTGAGGAGGTGGAGATGAACATTCTCAAGGTGGATCATCAAGCTATTCTCACTGCCGGTATGCCTTGTGCCACAACGATCAAAGGATTGGATCCACAACAACAATGGTATTTGTACGAGCAGATCAGATCATTGCAAATCAAAAAAAATTCTGACTTAACCTTTCCACTTCCAAGTTGTAATACAGCGAAACCTAACCCACTTGCATCAAGAAATACATCAGCTCAAGTAGTCTCATCTGCCACTACATCTAAGCCAAAGTGCTCTCTGTGCCACTTGCCTGGACACACTAAACGTCATTGTCCTAGATCTTAGCCGAAAACTTCAGTTTGGTGTACTTTGTGTCACTTATACTAATAGAACTGTGTGCTGTGATCATTTCTATGTGTTATCAGAAGGTATGACCAATTTATTCAACATAATCTTTAAATTGTGATCATTGTTCCATTTAGTGCCTGCTACCTAATTAATTATTCACATGTAAATAATAAATAACGGGGATGACAACATTTGGTACCATGGGAACATGATTTTTGGAAAAAATTGGCATTCAAGGATTCCTAAAAAAATTCAAATGACCCAAGGTATATACCAAAATCCTGTGGAATGTCACATATATAACATGTATTAGGTAAAGATCACTTCCTATCAGCTAGTATAAATACAACATTCTGGAGGGAAAACTCCACCCACACAAATGACCCTGTCTACAGGAAGATCAAGTTTATTCATAGAGAAATGCCCTTCCCACAAACTTATAAGTCACGTGACAGTTGCCATAGTTTTCTGGAAATACAGTTGTTGGTGTCTCACTTGTGTTGTAGTTCTTGCTGGGAGTGAAATGGGAAAGTTTGACTACAACTTTGAAATGCTTTAAACTTCATTTTAACATCTGCAGAGCGAGTCTAATGGAACAATGAATTCATCAAGAAATAAAAAGTCAGCAGCTGCTTCTCCCTATGGAAAACGCTGGTTCAGTATATAAATGTGGTGTAGTAGTTTAAGTACTGTTCTATGTAGGGAAGTAAAAACAGCATGCCTATCATGTATATATATTCTCATTCTGCACGTGTTTGTAGTTATACCTGTTTTTAGCATTTGTATATTATTTTTGTAGTTAGTTGTGATGTCGTGTTTACTTTGTAATCATGAGTCATCCCTTACCTTCCTTGTCTTTGAGGTAGGGTAGGGTAAGAAAAGGACGTGCTATCTCAAGCAATCAGGAATTTAACACTTCATTGGCTACATTTCAAAAATAGATAACAATCTTTTGTACTTGTGCGAATTCAGAGTGATTGGGTATATATATAGGGTGTGGTAAGCTATGAAGGAATGGGATTGTTTCATCTAGTTGCTACTCATACTGTATAGTGGTGGTCGAAATTTGACAATTCTGACATTGAATGACATTTGACATGATAAAACCTGAAAGAGATGATGTCATGCCCGAGCAGTTGGTGGGCGTGCTTTATATTGGTGGTTATGGACTTTCACCTCCAATTAATTATCTGTCAACATTTCCAATGTTGGGAATATGACAAAAAACATAATAATCTTGGGGGGGGGGGGGGGGGGGAGATTTTTTTTCTTCTTCGGTTCAGCAGGTATATCTATATATTCCTGAACTAGCAAATTACAGATCAATTGAATGCTTTATATTGAAGTTACAGGAAGTTTTATACATGCATGCTCATTTATTTCAGCCAGCATCTTCACGAGATCATGAAGAAAATATCAAGATGGCTTCCAATAGTTGCCAGATGTGTAGCTTTCCGTACATAGAAACTTTATTTTTGTGCCAAAATGTTAAAAGCTGTAGCTTATTGAAAGCTGTAGCTTATTGAAAGCTGTAGCTTATTGAAACTTTACCTTACCGAATAAACTGAACATGCCTGCAGTGAAAAAATTAAAGGAGGGGGAACGTGCGCATGATCTGATTTTGAGGGGGGAAATTGTCGTTTTTCTCTACCTTTTTGGATACTTTTTGTACCTCAAGAAAGCTTAGCCACAAGCGCTACAGAAGATCCAAAAGAAGTCGTGCTAGGGATTTAAGTCAACCAAGTATCTCACCGCCTGTGGTAAGTTTGACTGCTTGCTATTAAATGAGCTATGGTAGCTAAGGTCTCCCTGTAGCTAGCTAGCTGGACCTGTTATACTGTAGCTTGCTTATACCTTTAACAGGCTTTCCCTCCTAGGTATCGGCCCCTGAACCATCTTCTGGGCCATTGTCTGTCATGACAGTCCCTGGACCATTTTCTGGGGCATCAACTGATGTGACAGCCCCTGGACCGTCTTCTGGGGTGCTATCTGTTGTGACACCTGTTCAGACAGCCTCTGCCTCTGGACCATCTTACTACAACAACTGTTCTCACAGCCACCCAGAGGAAGTTCGCTATTTCATCACCTTCCTCGTATCTGTCTCCCTCTACCTCCACTTCTGTCTCCTCTGACCTACCCTCATTAGCTTCAAGTGAATGCATTGCTGGGAGAGAGAATACAGGGTACCGACTTCATAACATGGAGGCAATTGAATCAGTTAATAAAATAGGGCTTTGCCACTCAAGTCTCGTGTTGGAAGAGAAATTTGAGAAAAGGGCCACATAAGCTTTTCATGCTCCAATTCTGCCTGTAAGAAGTCGGTCCTTGTGTCAGATCCATACTCTCCTGAGGCCGCTGCACTCAACAATGCATCCATTGTGGGTGCAAGGCAGGTTGTGGATTGCATGCTATGGAGGTTATAATGGCAAGCATAGGAATGGCCCCCTTTACTCGTGCAATGTGGACAAAACATAATAAAGACATTTCTCTAAAGGCTTGTGAGGCGGCTAAGAATAGTGTGTAGCAGCAGCTGAACACCTTACATAATAGTTATGGAAAAACCTTATGAGGTCCTTGATGTGGTTGTTACTGTGGATGGGACATGGCAAAAACGTGGATGCACTTCTCTTTTTGGTATTGTTGTGGCTATTGCTTGGAAAACTGGGCAAGTATTGGCGTGGGAGGTTCTTTCTAAGCACTGTGTGGCTTGCAAGTTGCGGGAAGACATGAATTCGGAAGAGTACAAAGAGTGGTATGAAGGGCATAAGGAAGAGCGTGAGTGTAATTACAAGGGGTCGTCCAATGGTATGGAAATTGCTGGTATGAAGGCTATTTGGTTACGCTCGGTTAAGGATTTGAAGCTTCGATATACAACTTTTATTGGTGATGGGGATGCTAAGACCTTTGCTTGTTTGACTGAACTTAAATCATATGGTGAGGATGTAGAGATAATAAAGCATGAGTGTGTTTTGTCCTGTACAAAAATGGAGACGGCACTTCGGAAGTTGAAGAAGTCTGGTATTGAGGATGAAAACAGCCAACTTGTGAAGTTTAAAGGCAGGCTAACGGATAATGCAATTACTGCCCTTAATGTTTATTACGTGGGTGTCATCCGAAACAAGAAAGATGACATTGATGGGATGGTACAAGCTATATAGATGCCTCATTTTTACATTCCATGTCTACAGATGAACACCTGATGCATATGAAATGTCCTGAGCACAACCCCCCTGATAAAATTAGCTAGTGCAGATTTAAAGTTGCACCCTATGAGAATTCAACACTTGAGCCACACAACCCTTTAATTAGTTTAATACCTTGTGATTTGGCTAAGTATGTTCATCCTGTTTACATGCGTCTGGCTAATCGGGAATTTTTAGAGAAGTACACACTAGTTACCACTCAGAACCAAAATGAAAGCTTTAACAATGTTATTTGGCTACGAGCTAGTAAGACCCAATTCTTAGGTTTGCCTACAGTTGAGCTTGCTGCTAGCACTGCAGTGCTTGATTTCAATGAGGGCAAAGAAGTGATAGGCATGAAAAATTTGTTTGCACATCTTGGTGTTGAGTTTATGGCACGTGCACAGGCTTTCTTTAAACATAGGACCAACTAAGGTTGTATAAAAGCCAAAAGAGGGCCAGTGAGGTACAGAAGAAGAGGAGAAAGTACAAAGCTAGAAAGAAGGTTGCTGCAGAGGTGACAGCCATAGCAGAGGAGGGGCCGACATGGTCCAGGTGAATTTTGAACTCAAACATTGACCTCTAACTTACCACAGTTTCATGATTTTTGTTAGTTATAAAAACTTATTTCCACGTTAATTTTCATCCTATACCAATAATTTATATGCCATTAGATAGTCCATTTCTTGTACTCCAATAAGCAGTTAGATATATCATGTATGTGATGTGGCTCCTTGTGAATGAAGATTGCTTTGCTGGACTTAAAAATGTTTTGTGTGCATATCATTTCCTCTTTGCAGTGGTCAGCTAATACTATTCATCTAGCCACAGGGCAATTAGTACACTATCAACACCATCAAAAAAAAATTGTGGGCATCACTTTATGACCTCACCATTTTTTGACAGTGAAAGCAGCTCATATGCTTGAAGGACCATTAGAAAACGAATTCAAAGAGCTACATTTTGGCATAAAAATCAAGTTCTTGGAATGTGCAAACCGAAGTTATAGTAATTTTTAGTAAAACCACCAGAAATTCATATCTCCGCTTAAGGAGGTTTTTTCCTGCCTGTGGGGTAGAGTTGCTGGAGGCACACATGCATGCGCTTTTTTGTTTGTACATTTTGCCAGTAACAATTATGACTCAATATTATCTGGAGGATTTCTATGTATATTGTCCTATCATTACCAGAGCAAGCTTACCTCCAAGACAGAGTTAGACTGCTGCCATGTCTATAACTGCACACTAACATCATAACAGAAACTGGTTGTTGATTGATGAGATGACGTAAAGCTTATTAGACTACAGACTTGGTCAGGCAGGGCAGGTAGGTGGCTTCCCTCAAACTCGTCACTAGAACCATTTCTAACTCGGAATAGAGAAGGCTCTTTTGAGAAACCCCTGTTGCCACAGACCTCCTCCAGTACATATAGAATGTACCAATGCACTTGGTATACATACTATCCGTAGTCATAGACCCCCTCCAATATATATATACACCAATACAAAAGTTCTGTAGCCACTGATCCCCTCCAGTCGCACATGACTAGCTCGACCATAACCACCCAAAAACATTAACAACTTCCACAAGCAACATTTGCATCACTTGACACTAAATAAAAATTCCAAGCCTACTGGGACAGCACAGGTGCTTCCAGCTGCTGGTCGACAAGTTACCACAGATTGGGAAGTTAGCTGTTCGTTTAGCTTTGAACTGTGCCTAAGAGAAAATTGTTATTTTAATGAAGATAGAAAGTGGTGAGTCGTGATAATTCTGTCTCAAGTCTTACTATAAACATCATTCATAAGTATCACACAGTAATATAAGCCTGCCCACACCTCTAGTGAAAACCATTTTAGTGGTGTGGATTTGAAGGTGGTCTCACAAAGAGTCGCTCTGTGTTGGCTGTAATGCCCACTCATCACATCCACAACATGCCAACTATTAATAGTGTAAGTGTAGGGGCTGGAATTAGTATGAATCTTAGCACAAATACAGTGGAGTTCCCCAATGGGTGAAAGTCAACTGCAATAACTTCGGGTTCATGGTTCATTCGGTGCCCCACGGCTGGCCCTGTGCTCCTCCTCACCCGCTCCTTCCTCTTCATCTCCACTCACTCTGTCCTGATCCAAACAATGATCACCTACTGCATGTTCTCTTCCCTCGTCAACTGCTCTCTGCTCTTTGCCTTCACATATTCATAGCCCAGCAAAAAAAATCTTAGCTAAGATCTTAATTAAGATAAGATCTTTTAAGAAAATGGCCCGTAAGATATTCCATTTTCTTATAAGAACTTATAAGATTTTGAAGTAAGATCTTATCATGATCAAAGTAAGATATATCAGGATCAGAGTAAGATCTTGTTTGGGTCAGGGTAAGATCTTGTGAAGATCAGAGCAGGATAATGTCAAGATCAAAGTAGGACTTATCAGGATCATAATAAGATCTTGACAGGATCAGTGTAAGATCAATGTAGGACTCATCAGGATCAGAGTAAGATCTTGACAGGATCAGAGTAAGATCAACGTAGGACTCATCAGGATCAGAGTAAGATCTTGACAGGATCACAGTAAGATCTTGTCAAGATCAGAATAGGATCTTGTTTGGGTTGGAGTAAGATCTTGTCAGAATCAGAGTTAGGATCTTGTCTGGATCAGAGTTAGGATCTTGTCTGGATCAGAGGAAAATCTTGTTAAGTTCCATAGTAGGATCTGGTAAAGAATTTAATAAGATCTTAACAGGTTGTAACATGGTGACACATATAATATATAGAATGGGATGAGATTCAGAATGTTTAGGATTTGTGGAAGTGGTGGAAGGTTCTTAGTATATCCTTATTTCTTTTTCCCCCCAGCTTCAGTTGCAGTTACACACGTCTTGATACGCTTATTTGCGTCTATGCACTTCTGATTGCATTTCCTCGTTATGACACCCTCATTAGCAGCGAAGGTTCCTTTGCCATATTTCTTGTCAATACTCTCTAAAGTAATATATATAAGTTGAAGAAGTGAATATATAGAACTCAGTTACCATGTACATGTACCTTGAATTAGTTTTGTTTTCTGTTCTGGTAAAGAATGCTTTGTAGATCTTAAACTGGAAACGAAACAGCAAGGGGCCATTTCATCATCAGTAAAAAGAGCATCCATTAATGTCAGAGCATACTTTTCAGCATTGCATGCCCGTACCACCAGGAGTAAATTCACCCCATTTTCCTGTTATAATTAGAAACATGTTAACTTACATAAGTATGGAATGGTTTTACTGATTAATGTATTGTGCTTACCGAAATGTATTTGTCACCATCTTCATTATCGTCAAGTACTTCTATAGTCTGACCCTTGCTCTGTGATGTTTCAACTTCCTTCTGCAATTGAATAAATCTAGGATTTTACTATTGGTGAACAGAGTTGATAGTATTACCGCTTTGGACTTTGACATGTTCTTGTCCAGATTTTCAATAGTAGCACTGATTTTGTCCAGTCGCCTCATGATTTTTTCAAAGTAGTCCTGAATATTATAAGAGTGTTATTTTATGTGACAAAGTATCACACTGACTTACTTTAGATGTAAGCTCCTGCTTTTTATCAGAGTGTGCCTGAATAGGTGATTCTTGTTCAGAAGTGAAAGAATCAGCAAGTGCTCCCATCTTGCATGTCAGGGTTGCAGTAAGCTGTAAATTAGAATCACAAGACTGGATTAAACCTCTAGCGTTTGAGATAGCACGGCCAGAAGGAGCAGTGCACATACACTCCCGGCCAAGTATGACTGCAGAGTTTAGTTTAGTACCTTTTTAGACGGTAACTGTGCTGCATCACCTACTTCCCCTTCACTAGAGCTCTGACTAGAAGAACCCTCACTCTGTTCCTTCATACGTTTCTAGAAATTAGCAGTGATAATGGATGACATTTTTTTAGCTGTTCACATTCTCATAGACATGCACACTACCTTTGATGGAGGTTGCTTTTCATCTTCTTCACTGTCACTATCTTCTGGATATCTCTGTGATTTTGTCACGTGTGAAGCTGGCTTTCCACGACCATCTAAGCTCAAAAAGAAAAAACAGGCAAGCTTAAGGATGATATAGACAAGTCACATAATTATAGGTTTACCATGCACTTGTACGACGTCCACAGTATAAGGTAGTCCTTTACACTTCCAGACCAATTCTCTTCCCTCATAGAGATCATCATCAGTTACAAAATCACATGAGTCTGTTTCAAGAGCTTTTGAATGGACCAAATGTTCTTTCTCATCAGCAAGATCAATGATTGTGCACCACTCTATGAGAAAAATTGAATATTAATATTGGGTGGCAAGCTAGCTATAGTTATAAGTATACCAATCAAATGACTTACTTTCAGAGCTTTGAAATGTAGGCTTTAAACCATTGTCTTTTAACTTTGCAGGGAGCTTCTTGCTTCTTCCACCAACAGTCCTTTTTTTGTTGTTGCTGTTACCAGACATGACTAGCTAGCTACCTCAATCAAGAAATTCACAAAGGCAGATGAAAAATGGAGGCAATCAAGCATGTCAAGCATGTGGATATGTCACATGATATATCCACATGATGTCACTGCAAATTATCACCCATCTGAAACAAACAAAGTGTTAAAAAGTGTGGGTAACACCTTCATACCATCATAAAACAAGATGGAAGGCAAGAGAAGATATAAACAGTACCTCAAGAATCCTGGGACACCAATTCCCACAACAACAGCATGGAGGCACAAAGACAAGGCAATAGCTGAATCTCCTAGCAGTAAGTTTCAAGCTGGGTCACAATGGATATGCCCATGCAAGCATGATGTTGCATATGTTGCTTCGAATAAAGCCTCCTCATGAATTTCGAAGGAGTCCAAGATCCCTTAGTACCATGAAATATTGGAAAGCCTCAGAATATAGAGCCTGGCTTCTCTACTATTATCTTCCTATGCTTCTCAATTTTCTTCCTCAAGATTATATTCATTATCTCTCACTTCTAGTTTGTAGCATGCATATTCTCCTTAGCAGTGCAATATCTACATCAGAAATTGAACTGAGTCATCTAATGTTAGTTAGATACTACGAGCTATTACCGCAGCTTTATCCTCAGGCCATGTGTTCATCAAATGCACATAGTTTGATCCATCTCTCAGCATTTGTTCAGCAATGGGGACCTCTGTGGTGTTACTCTGCCTTTGGTTTTGAGAATATGAATGGCTATATTAATAAACATTGTCATGGCACAAGGAATGTATTACCACAGCTAATTCAAGCGGTAAGTATGTGCCAAGCTCTGCCCCTATTACACAAGAATCTAAGAGCACGAGAAAATGAAAAGACGACTGAATTTTTGGAGAGGGTTAGCGAGGAAACTAGTAACAGGATGGGACCTTTAGGTAAGGTTGCACGCAAGAAACTATCAGATGACGAGTTAAAAGCATTTCATGAGGGTGGTTTTCAAGTTACTGCGGCCACTGCGCTTGTGTTTCCACGGTTCAAAAGCAGTTCAATTTTTATTTCATGCAAGGAACGTAACTTGCGTGATAGTTCAATTTGCAAGATAGACATGCCAACTGGAACTGGTTATGGTTCAATCAAAAAAAATTGCCTTATAGTACCACTGCAGTAGCAATAGTCGCACTGTTCGATTTGACTAAAGATAATGTTCTCAAAGAGCCACAACGCAATTCTTGTTTGTGTACAGATGACCACAAAGCTGCAAACTGTATCAATTCCTTCGTGTTTAAAGTAAAAAAATTGTCCCTATCAAATCTAATCATTGTAATCAGAGTGGATAATATACTTAAAAAGTGTGTTCATATTCCCATCAAGCATTCGCCTATTGATTTTATCATCACTATGCCTAATATAGTTGAACATCATTGAACACAATATTTTTTCTAACATTATATCTACAAATGTTTTAAATAGTAATGTTTTATGCCTAATATAATCATTGAACAGCATTGATTAAATAAGATTTACTAAACACTACAAGTGTTTTCAATAATGTAAATACTTTATTTACTCACCACCCACAAGATCTTTGCATATTCCACTAAGACCTTGTTAATTTTATCAGGATCTTCTGATCTTATCAGCAGTGCCTAGAAAGACAAGATCTTAGCAAGATCTGATTAGGATTTTATCCCGATCCCATCAAGATCCTCCTATCTTACAACCAATGTGTTCACTCTTCTTAATGATCTTACATAAAATCTGATTAAAATATTGTCGGCATCCTTCCCTCTAATCTCACCACCAGTGCCTCCACACTCGGCACAAGATCTTAGCCAGAACTAATCAGGATATTGTTCTGATCCTGTTAAGATTTCCCTCTGAACTTACCACCAGTGTCTTCACTCTTGACACAATTTCCTAAGCAAGATCTGAACAGGATCATGTCCTGATCCTGTCAAGATTTCCCTTTGATCTTACCACAGTGTCTTCAAGCTCATTATATGATCTTAACAAGATCTGATCAGGATAGATCAGGATCTTGTTCAGATCCTGATCAAGATCTTCTCTTGATCTTGCAACAAGTGTGCTCTCTATTGACACAAGATCTTAGTAAGATCAGATTAGCATCTTGTCCTCATCTTATCAAGATTTTTATTATACAGGTTGAGCAAGAGATCTTATCAAGATCTTAGACATATCTTACAAAAAATCTTGACTGATTCAAGATCTTGCTTTCTTACATAGGATCTGACAACTTCTTGTAAGATCTGACTTAATCTTAATAAGAATTTTTTGCTGGGAGGCCATCTTGCTCTAGTGGGTAGAAACATGAATCTTATAGCAAGTGTCTTGCAGGAAATATAGACCACCAAGCAGTAAGGTAGTGCCCCACATGCTGTTATATAGACCACCAAGCAGTAAGGTAGTGCACCACTTGCTGTTATATAGACCATCAAGCAGTAAGGTAGTGCACCACATGCTGTTATATAGACCACCAAGCAGTAAGGTAGTGCCCCACATGCTGTTATATAGACCACCAAGCAGTAAGGTAGTGCACCACATGCAGTTATATAGACCACCAAGCAGTAAGGTAGTGCCCCACATGCTGTTATATAGACCACCAAGCAGTAAGGTAGTGCACCACATGCAGTTATATAGACCACCAAGCAGTAAGGTAGTACCCCACATGCTGTTATATAGACCACCAAGCAGTAAGGTAGTGCCCCACATGCTGTTATATAGACCATCAAGCAGTAAGGTAGTGCACCACATGCTGTTATATAGACCACCAAGCAGTAAGGTAGTGCACCACATGCTGTTATATAGACCACCAAGCAGTAAGGCAGTGCACCACATGCTGTTATATAGACCACCAAGCAGTAAGGTAGTACCCCACATGCTGTTATATAGAATCAAGCAGTAAGGTAGTGCCCCACATGCTGTTATATAGACCACCAAGCAGTAAGGTAGTGCACCACATGCTGTTATATAGACCACCAAGCAGTAAGGTAGTGCACCACATGCTGTTATATAGACCATCAAGCAGTAAGGTAGTGCACCACATGCTGTTATATGCAATCTAGTATGTTCGCATGGCCAACCTAAAGGTTGCATTCATCTGATATTCAAGAAGAATAGTTAACGAGTATGTCAGGCCTCAGCCCTGAATGGCTGCAGAGCCGCCCTGCAAAGATCAAACTATAACTAGATTTTTTAAATAGAGCTAGAGCACATGATCTCAGACTATCAACACATAGGACAATCATGATATCATCTCACACTCTAAGTCCTGTAGGGACATATACAGTGGTCCCTCCCTATTAAGACCACCCAGGGAGCACTTCCAACTGGTCTTATTAGAGAGGTGGTCTTACTGGGAATATCGCTCTCAGGCATGGCAAGGGTCTCACAAAGCATTGCTCAATGGATTTTATTGTGTAGTGTACATGCATTCATAATATTAAACAAACTGCAAGCTCTCCAGACAAGATTTTCATTTGGAATTATGGGTGTGTCTTGAGAAAGACTTTGGTTATCATTGTACACATGTATGTATTGGATATTAGACTCAAGTGTCCTTAGGACAGAGAAAGTCTGAGATACTGGACTGGACAGTCTGCTCCATCCTGTTCTGGTTGACCATCTGCTATATAGAATCAGCACATGCCACAAGCTTGGGGATGCCTCGGAGTGGCAAAGTCACGCAGCTTGCACACCATCGCGAACACCTCTGGCACAGTCACAGGAGTGCGCATGGGGCCATCCTCCTCCTCATCTGACTCAGGCTCCTCAGGGGAGGAGTCAGCAGGGGTGGTGAGGGCATGGTCAAGGGCAGGGTCATAGTGGTCCTTACTGGTGTGCAACTCGCTGTCGATGTTGGCGTAGCCCTCCATGTCACACCCTCAGGCAGCTGACCGTATCCTCAGCAGAGATGGTGAGCTCCTTGACCTCAGCAGCAGGGACGGTGGTGGTCGTAAAGCCACACTTCTTAAAGCACTTCTTGATGGTGGACACATGGAGGTCATCCCAGGCCCTCTTGAGCCAGCGGATCACCATCAGAACGTCCACCTTCTTGACAAGCGAGCTCATTTTCTCAGTGCAACCACTATCGGCATTCACAGTGTCGTCCATGAGCCAGAGAATGTAGCGGATCATCTGCTTCCGGTACACCAGCTTCATGGCCTGGATGATGCCAGCGTCCATAGGCTGAAGCTTGGAGGTGGTGTTGGCGGGCAGGAAGACCAGCTTGAGGTTTCTGTGGTTGATATCTGAGTACGCTGAGCAGTTATCAAGAAGATGATGATCTTCCGGCCCTCGGCAAGCATCTTATTGTTGGTGCGCTTGAGCCACTGCTCCCAGATGGGAGCGCTCATCCACGCCTTGGCCTGTGCCTCATACTCAATGCCGAGGTCCCTCTTTGGATCAATGCAGATGTAAATATGTACCAGTTCCAGATCTTTCACAGTTAATGGGAAGTAGATCTTCAAACAAAAAACAAAATTCACTGTATTCTTGGGTGCTTGGTCTTATTTGGGAGGATATTGACCCAGCCAAGTGGTCTTATAAGACAGGTGGACTTATCTTAGAGGGTCTTACTTGGGAGGGGCAAAATAAAGCCAGCCAACCGGGAGCAAGCAGAAGTGGTTTATAATGGAGGTGGTCTTACTTAAATATGTACCAGTTCCTGACACCAAGGTTCTGTCTTCATGGGGCGCCTTGCTGACTCCTCGATGTTAAATAGCTGAAGACGTTCCCAAACCACCTACAAATGGATGGCTGCCTCGAACGCTGGCACGGGTCATTAAAGAACATGCTGAGGAAATGTAGCGAGTGTAAGAGAGAATGGGATAACGTACTTCTTAATTCCTTATAGAGGTGCTCCCCATGCAAATACCGGGTTCTCTCCATTTGAGGTAGTATTGGGTAGGCCAATAAGAGGACCACTGGATGTGGTGAAAGAAGGTTGGCTGAGTGGGGAGGTGAACCAGAAGACCATAATAGAATGTGTAGACCAGCTTGGAGAGAAGCTGATAGAGATGAGACAGGTAGTGGTGGAAAGAGAGAAGTCAGCCAAAGCATCCATGAAGGCCCAGTATGATAAAAAGGTACGACCCCGTAACTTGAAATAGGCATGCTAGTCTTGGTCAGAACCCCTAACCTGAGTGGAAAGCTAGACCACCTGTGGGATGGCCCCTTTGAGATAACCAGGAAAGTAAGCTCTGTTACATATGAACTAGCCATACTTGAAAGAAGAAGTAGTAGAATAATAGCTCATATCAACATGTTAAAGGCCAACCCTCCTGATGCTTCGCTACTAGGTATGGTAGTAGTAGCAGAATAGGAAGGCGAGAGCCAGGAGCAGGGTAAAGTACTTGCAGAGCTGCCAGCTCTGATGGACAGGCAATATGGTGATGTGGGCACCTTGCTAGCTGAATATAATGAAGTAGTAAGGCAGGAGGTTGGTAGAGCCAGGGATATATGTCATGAGATTGATATTGGCAACAACAAGCCCATCAGGACATGCCCATATAGGTTAGCTCCAGCTGAGATCCAGGTGTTACAAGTATCCGGCACAGTGGTGGCATCCACCAGCCCTTGGGCCTCACCCATGGTCCCAGTTCGTAAGCCTAATGGCACCATCTGAGTGTGCATTGATTTTAGAAAGGTTAACCACATCACAAAACCAGACCACTATTCAATGCCCCACATAGACGAGATGATCGACCAGCTTGGGGAAGCCCATTATTTGTCAAAGTTAGATCTCAACAGAGGTTTTTACCAAATTCCCCTGGCCCAAGTAGATCAGGAAAAGACAGCCTCTTGCACGCCATGGCAAAAATTCCATTTTACTATGATGCCCTTTGAATTGAGGAATGCCCTGGCATATTTCCAAAGGATGATGGACACTGTCCTAGACGACATCCAAGATTATAGTGGTGCATATATGGACAATATTATCGTACCTGGGAAGGCCACGTGGCACACATCAAATGCGTGCTAAACAGACTAAGGAAGGCTGCCAAGCCGGCGAAATGCCAGTGGGGGTTAGCATTCCTTACCTTTCTGGGACACACCGTGGGAAGAGGCAAGGTGTCCACACCAGACCACAGGGTCGAAGCGAGCAGAAACTATGTGAGACCTATAACAAAAAAGGACGTACACTCCTTCCTGGATACCACAGGATACTATAGGTACGCCCACAAGTCCATGAACTCACCAATGCGACAGAGAAGAGCGCAGCATGTTGGTCTACCGCAATGAATGATGAATTTTATTATCTATGCCATGCCCTTTCCCAAGTGTCCTCCCTTACAATCCCCACTCCCATAGACACATTTATCCTATAGACAGATGCATCCACTAAGGAGATTGCTGGTGTTCTGAGTGTGGTGAGGGAAGATGACGAATTACCAGTGAGGTTCTATTCCAGGAATCTGCATCCAGCAATGACGAGGTGCAATGGAGATCCTATGTTTGGCCATAATACGAAGCATCCAGCACTTTGGTGTTTACCTGGTGGGGAGGCTTTAAACCAACCACAAGGCTTTAATACATCTCCACTCTTCAATTCACCTCAACAGCAGATTAATGCAGGGGGCATTACTGCTGCAACCCTAGAACTTCGCCACCTGCTGCTATCGTCCTGACCCAATTCAACGCCAATGGACTCTCTTGTCAGGCTTGGGATGTAGAGCAGGATGAAGAAAAAGAACGGAATCAAGGAGGGGGGTGATTTCAAGCCTCAGCCCTGACTGGCTGCAGAGCCACCCCGCAAAGATCAAACTATAAATAGAGTTTATAAATAGAGCTAATCTCTGACTATCAACAGAGAGGACAATCAGAACTCATGACCTCAGACTATCAATACATAGGACAATCATGATTTCATCTCACACTCTTAGATAAGTCCTGTAGGGACATACAGTACTCTCACACTGTTATCAACACCATAAGCTGTGAAAGTCTGGCTGCAAGGGTATTTAAACCCCTCTGCACTCCAAGCTTGGGCAGTATCATCGTAGTGGAAAACCAACTTTATTATTCAAATAAAGTGAATACATACAAAGCAGTGGTCGAGAAGAGTTCCATGACATATCCAGTCTCGCACGAAACAGTTGGCTAGATGCCGAAATTGCCACTTTTGCAGCAGCATCTAGCAGTTTGGATGCTTGTGGTTTTCCGTTAGAGGGAAAACTGCCGTCAGGGCTTGTCGGCTAGATGGCAACCAGTGACCTAGAACTCCTATTTCAATTCTGTACAAGGAGGAGTGGAATCCTTGTGCCTCAAGGTCACTTAGGGCCAGTTGGTAGATCGCTTTTGACTCCTTTCGTTGTTTAGCCTTTAAGATGGACTCTGGTGAATTGAACGGAATGGTCAGTTCAATCAAGAACATTTCATTGTTCCTCATTACTACCACGTCTGGTCTAGCTGAGGTGTCTAGGATATTTGCAGGGATAGTTCCAGTTACTTGCCCTGTAGCCGGGAAGATCTGCAAAGCAGGCTCCATGAACTTCTCAATCCCAGATATCACCACTTTCAGGACAGAGTCGTGCCTCCATGTGTACCTCGCCTGCTTCAGGGCCTCTGGACAATTGGATAGGATGTGGTGCACAGTAGGAGACCGATTCTTGCACAGGGGTCAGCGAGGATCAACGCGAATATGCCAGCATTTGAGATTGGCAAAGTGTCTGTACCTGCTCTCAGAATAAATGACAGCTGTCCAGCTGGTAGTCCATCCATGATGCGTCTCCATACCCTATTTTTGTCTTCTAGCTTTGTTACACCAAGGATCTTGTTTTGTACCGATAACTTTGAGAGTTTGGCATTGCATGCACTTGCCCTATTATCCTTCAATACTTTACGGCACTGCTGTCCTAACATCTTACTGGTGATGGTATTAATTGAGGACTTTGCCCTGAGTAGAAGTCTCGAAGCTTCATCAGGGATACCAAGGTTGACACGACCAAAAAGATGTTTGAAAGTTCTTTGATCAAAGGGTCATGTGAGGTTTCGATTGTACACAGCAAGGAGAGTTTAGCTTTGATTGTTTGATCGTTTAGAGATGGAATGTCAATCACATCAGGATGGTGAAAAGCTGATGTTGTGAAAGATCTGGGGAGAGAAAGCCATCGTTTTAATCTTCTGTGGGTCAGGGCCTCCATTTTCTTGATGGCCCCATGCATCTACTGCCATAGAAAAATGGAAGGATGGGATAAGGAAACGCCTCAGAATCCATAGCTTATACTCTCCTCTAATTGTTACTCCATCTATCTTGTTAATGCTAGCTTGAAAGGAGTTAATGAACCTCTTCCCCGATGCCCGCTTGGTCTCAGAGTTGGACCCACCCACCATGTTTCCCAGGAACTTGGTTGGACCTGATGAGATATTTCGAGATGTACCTGACCCGATCGTAAAGGTGGCTCTTGTATCAAACTTTTTTCCATTGAAGACCAAGGACACGCATTTGGGAGGGTTTAGATTGTGGTCCAAGTCTGAGCAAAACTCAGAGACCTTGTGCAGAGCTTTACTATAGTCAATGGCAGAGGATGATATGATGGTAAGATCATCAGCAAAGGCTTTTACCTTGTGAGGGGCTGAAAGGGTAAGGCGAGAGCTCTGGGGTTTGTTTGATGGAGGCCTGTACCACTTATCATTTCCTTTGCTGGGTACCCACTTGATATCAGAAAGATGGATTGATTCAATCGACCTGTTATTACGATATTCCAAGGAAATTTCTCCCTCTGACTGCACATTCAATACTTTGGCTAGGTACCATCCTTTAACTTCCTCTGACTCCTCTTCGTCCCACCACACATACATGTACGAGTTAACTTTAGGGGGCTCAAGCCAGTTGTTGGAAGGAACCCTAAGTTGTAGGCCACATGATGGCAAAGATTGAACTGCTTCGAGTATAGGATTGAAGGCAATCAGGAATATAAGAGGAGAAAGTGTGTCCCCTTGAAACACCCCCTTCTTTATACGAAACTCACTTGTCGACCAATACTTACTGCTTATGTACCCAGATAAGTGCTCGAGATATAGACTCTTATTTCCGCTGGTAGCTTGATTAGCAAGAGCATATCATTTATTAGGGCATGGGAAATAGAACCGAATGCATTCTTCAGGTCTAAGAATGACATGGACAGAGGCAAATCATGTTCGACAGCATTCTCAATGATTGCAGATACTGCAAAAATATGTTCCATGGTCCCATTAATGTTGGAAAGAAAACCCTTTTGAATGCTGGTACTGATAATGCCATTACTAGTTAGGTACCTTTCCAGTCTAGAAGCAACAATCTTGTTCATCAATTTCCCCACAGCTGAGGTAAGTGCAATAGGATGGAAATTGACAGGAGAAGAGTTGTCGCTAGTTAAATGCAATGCACCTTCTCATTCATGGATCAAACTGGATAATAAATCGATACGATGTTTAGAGATGCGTGCTCTAACTAAAGTGTATGACAAGGGGCATGCGCATGGTAAGGGGTCGCTAACATGGTAAGGGATCGCTGTAACAGGGAGGTACATGATACAAGGTGTGTGCATGGAATGAATAGTTTAGATGATTATTGTCTATCTCCCCCCAAGTCCTTCGTCAGGGGGACTGAAAGAGTTAGGGAGCCTGTCCGTATCTTTCCGGGGGCTTTATGGTCCTCGTACTTCTCCGTAGGGTCTGGTCTGGGTTGGTGGGTTTGGGTGGTGGTGGTGGGATCTTGGCCAACGTTTTGGGGGCCAGTGGTGGTAGGTTGTCTCGGTAGTTCTGGGTGCCGGCGACAGCTGCGTATGTTTGGGTGGTGGCCGGCGTGGTAGTTGGCTGCCTCTGGGTTGTTGGTTCCGGAGAGCCAGGTAATGGTTGGCTGGTTGATGTAGCCGGGGTGATTGGTAGAGGTTGGCTGGGTGGTGGTGCCTGGGTGCCTGGTGATGAGTGGCTAGGTGGCGGTGCCGGGGTGCCTGGTGATGGGTGGCTAGGTGGCGGTGCCGGGGTGCCTGGTGATGGTAGGGGGTGGTCCGGTGGTGGGATGGGGAAGGTGTTCCTCCTGAGGTATTGGCGGTTGCGAGTGGTAAGTCTGCCGTTGCTGTCCATCCGGACTTGATACTGATGATACTGCATGACCTCTACCACCACGCCTGTGCTGTCCCATTTGGTTGGGTGGTGGCCGGTCTGGTTTTGCACCAGTACTCTGTCTCCGCGTATGAGGGGGGAGAGGTTTTTGGTGTGCTCCGTCCAGCGTTTCTTGCCCAGGGATTGGCGCTTCTCTAGTGCTGTTAGCCTTATCTGTTGGGTAGCACCTTCCTGGGTCGGCTGTTGAAGTCGTGTTGGGAGGGTAGGTAGCAGGTCTCTGGTTGGGCGGCCAAAGAGGCACATGGCCGGTGACATCCTCGTGTCAGGGCAGGGGCAGTTCCTGTAGGTCAGGAGTGCCTTGAAGAAGGCTGACTTCAGGGCGCCCCCTGGGTCTGTGTTCCCGGTGATGAGTCGCTTGACGGTTTTGACCCCTGTTTCGGCGCGGTTGTTCGCGTGGGGGTGGTATGCCGAGGATGTCCTGTGGTGGACCCCCCAGCTAGCCAGCAGATATTTTGTTGCGTGGGCGGTGAATTCGGGTCCTCCATCTGTTGTGAGCGTGGCTGGGATGCCAAAGGTTGCAAAGGTCTCCCTGAGTACCTGTATGAGGCCTGTGGCTCCGCTGCTCGCCTGCGATACGATGGGCCATCCCGAGAAGCGATCCACCAGTACGAGGTAGACGGATCCTTCGTGGTGGAAGAAGTCTGCGTGTAGGTGCTCGAACGGGTGGTCCGCCTCCTCAGGGGTTATTGGTGGCATGTGGGGTTGAGAGGGGGCATTCCCGTTGCAGATGTGGCATCTGCTCCTTGTGGCGGCGATATCTGCTGTCAGGCCTGGCCAGTATATGGATGCTTTCGCCCTGGCTGTCATCCCGCTTGTCCCTTGGTGTGCAGTGTGCAGGGTGGCAAGGCATGCTTGCCGTAGGGAGGAGGGGATGATGAGACGGTCGCCCAGGCATACCACGTCGTCGACTATTGTGAGGTCGGTTATCACAGGAAAATACGCCTGTATCCCCACTGGGAGCAAGTCACGTTTGTTGGGGGGTCCTGCTTCTATGACCAGCATAAGGTCCTGGAGGGACTGGTCTGCCGTGGTGGCTATCTGAAGCTGTTCCCAGTTGATGGGGGTGGCTGAAATCGCTGCGCACATTGCTGAGGAGAGGCCGTCGTCGTCTGCGAGGGCAAGGGTGGAGCAGTTCGGGCCGGGGGCTGGCAGGTCATCTGGCAGGTGGAGTCTGGCGGGTGTCCTTGTCCCAGTTGGGTGACGTGACAGGGCGTCACTGGTCAGGTTTCTGGCGCCCGGGATGTATACCATCCTGAATCGGTACCTGAGGGTCTTCTCTTTGAGATTCCTCAGGCGGGGATTCGGGATGTCCTCCAGGCACCTGTCCCCGAATAGCTTCAGCAGTGGTTTGTGGTCCACCGCTACTGTCAGGTCCCGGCACCCGAGTACAAAGTGCCTGGCTTTGTCAAGCGCGTCGGCTACGGCTAGGGCCTCCCCTTCCACAGGGGCGTATCGAGACTCTGCTGCATGAGTGAATCTCGATCCCACCAAGGTGACGCGCCAGCCGTCCCGGCAACAGAAAGGATCGCGGGACGGGCACTGGCAGTGTTTCTGTGTGAGCCAGAAGCCAATCCCGTCCTTGCTCCAGTCTGTCGCCAGGCAGGTGGGGCGCCCCTTGTCGAAGATCTCTACTCCCGCTCGGATGCTCTCGCATATGTGTTGTTTGGACGCGGCGAGGGCTTCGGTCAGCTGATCTGACCATTGGAAGGGGGTGGAGGGCTTCAGGAGATCCCTGAAGGGGAGCATGGTTGCCGTCATGGCGAAGGTGTAGGAAATTTGGTTTACGAGGCCAAACCATGCTCTGATGTCAGTGATGTTTGTTGGGGTGGGGAATTCCTTGATGGCCGCCGTGAATTTGTCAGCGGGGCGGACCTCTGTGGTGGTGACTGTGAACCCCGCGAACTCCACTTCATCTTCTGCAAAGCGGAACTTTGTTGGGTTCAGGGTGATGCCGTTCGTGGCACAAATGTGCAGCCACCGCACTGCCTGATAGAAGGATCCCTCTATGTCATCTGCCCATAGCAGGGCATCATCGATGCACTTGGTCTTGTTGGTTACATTGGTAATGAGGGCGTCGTACCGTGCCGTGTAGGCGTCTCCCGAGGCGATGTAGCCTTGTGGGGCCGTCAGGTAGCGGTACCTCCCCCAGGGTGTGATAAACGTGGTGTAATGTTTGTCTCCCTCAGCTAGGGCCACGGAGTGGTAGCCGTTCCACGCGTCGAAGATTGTTTTCTTCGTCATTCGTGGGATGGCCCTGGCCTGGTGGAAGGGTGAAGGGCAGTGGTGGGTCTCCCGGGTGGCGTGCTGGTTGAGGGGTTGGAAGTTTATGGTCCTCCTGAGCGCCCCGTTCTTCTTGGTGCAGATCACCATTCGGTGGCACCAAGTGACGGGCGTGCCCAGGGGGACCTTTTCCAGCACGCCGAGCCGGACATCCCTGTCCAGCCCTGCCTTCACCTCCTCCTGCCAGTGAATAGGTATGGTGATGGGGGTGTGGCACGGTTTGGGGACAGCGTTGGGGTCGATCTTCAGCGAGAGAGGGGGGCCGGACATCATAGGCAGAGGCTGGTGTTCGCACGTGTTGAATGCGCTGGATGCGTAGAGGTTGAGGAGATACTTCTCCAGCTTCTGTCTGTTTCCCTCTGTGGCTGGGAATGGCAGTGTCGTGGGCCTATCTGGTGGTGGGGATCTGGTGGGACAGGAGCATGGGCGAGCCGCAGGTTGTGTCTGAGGTGCTGGTGGTTTGGCCTGCCGAGTTAGTGGTGGGCTTGTCCCGGTGGTTCCGGTGTCCCTAATCAGTGCCAGTGGTTGGCTGGTGATCTTGCCGTTCGGGGCTGGTGAACGCAGCGGGAATCCCAGATTAATTAGTCCCAGGTCACTGCATGCTGACATGCTGAGGTAAAGCTTGGTGGCTACGGGACTAAAGTACATCATTTGCCTCGTTTCCTTGTCTGTGTCTCTGGCTCTGATCCTGGTGAGTGCGGCTCCCATGATGGGCATGGGGTTGCCACTGGCAGAGTTCATGGTGAGGGAGCTTGGGATGAGGTCTTGTACACTGAGGTTGAGGCCACGCATGAGGGTGGGGCCTGCCAAGCAACTCTGGCAGCCGGTGTCGGCGAGGGCACTTGTGGTGAGGTTTCGCCGCTCTCTCCTGAGGGTTTGCCCGTGGGTCTGGAAGTCTGCTCGATGGGTGGAGACGATGACGTTGAGGGTTGGTTGGGGTGGTGAGCGACGCTGTGCCCAGGTTTGGGATGCCTGGTCCCAGGTTTGGTGTGGCAGGGTGCCTTCCGTCATGTCGCTGACCATTTCCTGGATGGCACTCTCTTGCTCTGCTGTCTGCCAACACATCTGTGATGTGTGGTTGGGGCGGCCGCAGGATTGGCAAGTTTTGCCAAATGCAGGGCATTGGGTCCTCCTGATGGCCGTCCTTGCTCTGGTGCCATGGCCTTGGCGGCCGCAGAAGCAGCATGCTGTCTTGCTGTTTGGATGTGGGGTGGGCGTGGTTGTGGGCCATATGGGCGTGGCTGACCGGTTGGGTTTGGGGTGCGTGGCTTTGGGTGGTGGGTGCTGCCGCTGGAGCTTATACCCACTATGCAGTGCATCCCCCTGGTCTGCCTCATCATTGATGGCACTGTTGCTAGCTTGGGGTGGGGTAGTCATCATGGTAAATGATTGCTTGCCTATGACCCTCACCATTATGAACTGTACCAGCTCCTCGACTGTCTGGTCTTTGTCTGGCTCCCTCAACAGGTCCGCCTGGATGTCGGGGTCGGCGAGGCCGACGCACAGTTGGTCCGCCACTCTGTCCTCGCTCTGGCTGTTGACTATCGCACAGCCCGTGCATTTTCGGTCGAATCGACACACCTCGGCCTGGCCTCGCAGGCGGGCCACGAACGACCTGACGGTTTCGCCCCTGTCTTGAGTCATCCTAGAGAGCGTCACTCTGGCTGCCCTCTTGTTCTCCTCCTGCACTGCCATAGCTCTGATGGCTGCCAGGAGGTCTGGCTCTGTGTATTCCCTGAGGGGCGTGGGGCCGGTGGCGTTCATGGTGACGTCCCGGCGGAGCTTGGGGTCTAGGCATGCCAGCAGGTGGATGGTGATATGTGGGGCAGCCAGGCTGGCTGCCTGCGAGTACTCTTTCCACCGGTTCAGGAAGTACTGCCACCCCTTCGAGGTTTCTCCGGCTGATAGCCCTGGTCTGGGGATTTGGGTGGGCTTGAAGGAGGCTGCCTGACTGTGGTCCATCGAGATGTGGCCTGTCATGAGGGCTACTGCCATTCCTGGTTCTGTCCCCTCCGCTATGGTGAAGGGGCAGCCGGCTTTGGGGCAGTTCGCTGCCATAAGGTGGGCGGGCGTTAATTGGAGAAGTGAAAATCGGTCTCCAAAGCGTCCTAACCTCTAGCCAGCACTCCTGCTGGTGAGGCACACTGTCTAGCTGGATATACTAGTTAGTTAGAGCACGCATAGTTAAATGCAATGCACCTTCTCATTCATGGATCAAACTGGATAATAAATCGATACGATGTTTAGAGATGCGTGCTCTAACTAAAGTGTATGACAAGGGGCATGCACATGGTAAGGGGTCGCTAACATGGTAAGGGATCGCTGTAACAGGGAGGTACATGATACAAGGTGTGTGCATGGAATGAATAGTTTAGATGATTATTGTCTAGTCGCCTCCTTTGAAAATTAGCTTGATCTTTGCTTGGCGCCAGTTGTCTGGGGCAGTGAAGTTTTCAAGTAGGATTTTTGAATACAAAGTTGCTAGGAAGTGATGGGTTGATGGCATCTTCATATTCTGCTACTCGACTGTTGTTTTAATATAAGCTACTTAAGATCTAAAACTCTTTGTCAAGCTTGGGGTTTAGCTAAAAGAAGTTAGGGAGGCAGCGAATTACCAAGGTTGGTATCTGTTAGGTCTCTTGTGGTTGGAGACTCTAACAGAGTAGCCTTCAGTGCTGACTACATTATTGATGGTAGTAGATGATGCCATACCCAGCCTATGTATAATATACTTATTAGGTAGATGATTACTTCCCATCAGACATTATAAATACAACATTCTGGAGGGAAATCTTCACCCACACAAATGACCATATCTACACTGCATTCATAGTCACATGACGCACTCCTGACAACCATTGATGTGCATGTATGAGGCCAGCATTATAGAAATGCATTGAGGAGTTCATAATGAAACTGAAGTCTACTCTGCAGGTGCTGGGATGAGCTCATGTTTACCCACAGATAATTATCAGATTAAACTTTCCCTGGCTTCCACGCCATGTCTGCAGAGGGAAACACCCTCCAAGAATTCAATTTTAAAAGTTCTATAAACCATCAAGAGAACTAAGCCATTGTGTAGCCATGCGGCTACTCTTTAGTGGTTTCTAGAAGTGTCAATCCTCTATGCTGTTCATCCTCATGCCATCTGCAGCAGGTGGAGAACCTAACAGCTCTAGAATGGGCCATGAACATGGACAAATGCTACACCACAAGCACTCTACACCTCATCAAACTTTCTGCTTTAAGACTAATGATCTGGCTCACAAGAATTTGACTTAGCCTAATTGCATCTGCAGTAGCATAATGCCCACTACTTGTTAAGCACACTTCAATCAACGTGTATGGCAGAGGACACCATTACCTGAGTTTGTGTGCTGCTATACTTACTGATCATTCTCGAGTACTGGATAGGAAGGAAAGATCTAACAGGTAGGCTGAATGCACATGAGCATACAAATGGAAGATAGTTATCTAGAGGTTTATAGAGAGAAAACAGATTATTGCATACCAAACTGGAGCAGCTAGTGCAGCTCAAGGACCTTGGCCATGTGTACACGTGCCTCTGGCCCACCTGAAGTTGATACGCATGAAGATACTCATTTGTGATGACCTTTACAAATAGACTCATGTTTGTGGTGACCCTTTACCAAAGATGATCCAAGCAGTATTGCTTATTTGATGATCCTTTACCAATAAACACTATTTCTGACCGACACACACTACTTCTGACCTTTTACTAACACATAGTATTTAGATAGTTAGATAGTCCTTTACCCACCTGTTTCCTTTCTGTATACTTGGCACTAGCCGTCAGTGAGTTGGAGTCCACAATAACTAGAGGCTGAGAGTCTAATCGAAGGTAGAGCTACCAGAACAGTGGGAAGAAAAGGTGGCTGTGGAGAATAGGACCCACCACTAGTCCTCTATCCACAACCACAGGAGTAGTTACTGCAGAATATCCTAATCCCTTCTCACTCTGATGACTCAACCAGTGAGGGCTCAAGTAGATGGAATAACAGATCAAGCACTATGCCTGTCTGTCTGTACAGCATCTTCCACCTTGACAGTTATTCTCTGAGGAAGGACATCTGAGGAGGATGAGGGGTTTGATCAATGGATATAACACTTGAAAAAAGAGAACATGGACAAGGCTGCAATGGAAGTCTTTTACATGTTGTTTGATATTGAGCATGAAATATGAACCTGTTGATTGCTTCATAAAATCTGTATAATGATTGGTGCTAATACACACATTTTCAAAAAGGTAAATGGTCATCTAATTGTTGTGGTATAGACGGTCTAGTCTTGTTCATTGTTTTTCAACATGTAATCCTACATAAAAACTTATTTGTCCCATGTCTATTATATCAACTTTCCTCCCACTCATAACTTGCATAGTCAATAGTATAATTTTACTGCCAAACATTCTAGTCTATTAAATGCATTGCAGCAACTAATCTCTTCCTAGATTTAGTAAAACATGCTAGGTTTATAAACATGAAAATTGGTAAAGGTCTCTTTCTAGATTTAGTCATCAAACATGCTAGGTTTATAAACATGAAAATTGGTAAAGGTCTCTTTCTAGATGTAGTAAAAACATGCTAGGTTTATAAACATGAAAATTGGTAAAGGTCTCTTTGTAAAAAATGCTAGGTTTATAAACATGAAAATTGGTAAAGGTCTCTTTCTAGATTTAGTAAAACATGCTAGGTTTATAAACATGAAAATTGGTAAAGGTCTCTTTCTAGATTTAGTAAAACATGCTAGGTTTATAAACATGAAAATTGGTAAAGGTCTCTTTCTAGATTTAGTAAAACATGCTAGGTTTATAAACATGAAAATTGGTAAAGGTCTCTTTCTAGATTTAGTAAAACATGCTAGGTTTAGGTTTATAAACATGAAAATTGGTTTAAAAGATGATGATTACAATAAAGCATCTGCCAAATCTAGTTGAGGTGAGTCAGCGAGCAGTTGCACATTTTTGCTATAAAGAAGAGGTCAGTTGGTTTCCTCAGAAGCTTCCTCTTGTGACAAAGGTTAACACACAGAACAAAACCAAACTACTTTTGATGCATATGATACATAGCATCCGTGTCCATTTTAAAGACTGTAGTTGGCTTGATGCAGAATCATATTTATCTGGTTCATAAAGCAAGCACCAAGCCTTCTAATCTGGTGAGTGGCTGAGCTCTCACAGACACCATCTACACACTGTTGTATATATATAGCACACAACTACACAAGCACCAAGCCTTCTGATCTGGTGAGTGGCTGAGCTCTCACAGACACACTGTTGTATATGTATAGCACACAATTACACAAGAACCAAGCCTTCTGATCTGGTGAGTGGCTGAGCTCTCACTGGCATCATCTACACACTGTTGTATACGTATAGCACACTACATATCTGTACCTCCATCACTGCAGCCTAAATGAGTCCACACCAACAGTGACCCTTTATCTTTATGTAGCATCAGGCAACCTTTTACGGTGTTGAGACATTGGAATGCACTGGACAATGACAGTAAAAAATTAATATCAATGTACTTATTGATAATATGCAATTTATGCGTTGGGGGGGGATACGAATTTCACTGTTTTTAATGTTGCTTAGATTTTTTTTTAGGGGGGGTTAAAAATAGGCCTAAGCACCACTGTTTAGGATACTACTAGCTAAGAAGCTGCTCAAGTGATTTTTAGCTGAGATAAAAATTAAGTTCACCATAATAACACATTAAGATTCCTAGAGACACTTTCCCAGGTTCTTTGTTGTTGTTATATATTATTTTTCGTGTTGTTGGTGTTCTCGTTGCTATTCTTTATTAACATATCAATTCATACATGAAAATGGTCCTTGAAAGAGTTCTAATTTTCTTGAAGATGGCAATGACATGCCAGGTAGTCTACTTTCTACATGACTGCAAACCAGTTCCTAGGTTGACAGTGACATCAATCATGAGTTTTAAAGTGTTCTGAAAGAAACGTTCACATCAATCAATGCTAATAATGACATAAAGAGATTTGTCCTCAGAATTCGTTTCAGTCATAGATGATCACCATTTTCACTGAACTCACCTAAAAATTAATGTTATTGAATACAGTAACATTAAATAGATTGGGGCATATGCCTATGAATTGTGTCTACATGCCAACTGCAAAGCCATTGACATTCCAGTGCACTTGATAGCAGAGCCCAACAACCAATATTACTCCAATAGCATACCAGTGGAATGTGAACAAGGAATGGCACATCACAGGTGCTTATGTGGTTATGATGTTAAAGCAGAGTATAGCATTGTACACAGAGCTCTGGAGGAAAACTTCTAGTAGGCAAATTTGCACAAGCATTGGTAAGAATGGACTTGTTCTTGTCCATGTTATCCCCCCCCCTTCTGATTTACATATGTTACCACTAAGGGAGGATAGTTGCAGGTTGTATATATATAGCACTGCCTAACAACATTACAATAATGGAGGATCACTGTCTGACTGTTGCTGCTAATAGTTGAACCCGGAGACAGGAAATATAGCACATCTGTAAATGTTTTGCGACCTGTTGGCCATCAGTTTATGACACAGTGTCCATGCAAGTGCTCAAATGTAATTTATGAAAAGGAACTCTTCTAACAACTGCCCATGACTGACATTGTTGCATGCCTAACACAGCACTACCATATCCAACTCTAGACCCTCCCTCTGGTTCTAGTACTTGGAACTGTCCCAGGTGAGCACACTTCCACATCATTTGATCACAACTCTTGGATCTTGTCCTAAAGCTTAACCATGCCTTGCTCATTCCAACTAACATACTTGCTAAGTAGATAAAGAATTAGAATCATTTCTCATGCTCCAAATTTGTATTACTCTTTATGACATATTGCACACAAAGAAAAAACATTATAAGTAAAGTAATTAATGTAAAACCAGAAAACCAAAACACAGTCACCTGGTGCAGTGCATATAACATTGAAACTGTACACTGAAGCAGTAAAACAATACTACTATGCATTTCTTCACAGAATTACAAACCCAAATCATTGCTTAAATCCAAAAGTTCTCAAATGGCTCCCACGTCTCTGCCTCCAGTCAAGTTGTTTGATGACCTCCAGTGTAGAGGGCAACCTCAAAGACATTGACTACATGATCAAGGAGGAGGCAGTGTCCAGGATTATGAAAGTCAACTTTGATGCCAATTCATAAACTCCGCTCCCCATTGAGTCCTCATCAGCTTCAGAGACTTAGGCATGCCAAGATTACAAGACACTGACCCCACCCAGCCTTATCTCTTCTCTCCATTCTGCCAACCCATGAGTTGATGCAATCCTCACATCAATCTCTAGAAGGATTGACAAAGAAGTTTGTCTGAAGGTTCTCAATGCTGTACTTTAAATGATATCAGGCCTTTAGCAAGCAATTTTAAAATGGTCCGAGCAGGAAGTGGGTGTGGTTTTAAATGGTTGTGTCTGGAATATAAACGTAATATTACAAAGGCTGAATCAAGATAGCCCGTCTTCATCCTCCTTTACTATGTGACCACGAAGCAGACAAGGTAAAACACAACATCCTTCACCTCATAGTGAAGGAATGGCCACACAGGGAATAACTCGGGTGAAAACTACACAGAACTGCGTTCTTTTTGCCAAACAATCACTTGATGCCAAGGACTGATAGGCTCCTCAGGGGTATTTTCAGCTCTACCTCACCTACTGGTAAACTAGAGGCCTTGAACTTATTCAGGACTCTAACTCAAACTCAATGGACCAGCTGCCCATACAAATATGTGTGGTTAATTATTGTGGGTGTAATACATTGTTTGAACTTTGAACTCTTACAGCTGGGTTTGAAATTTGGTATGACCAAAATCGGACCAGCTGTAGTGCTTGCTATGTCCCTGGCTAACGCTACTCATTTTTCTAGATTTTTGTGCACTACCCACTAGGAAATAGTAAACTTCATTTTTCATCACCTGCCATGTATTGTCAAGAACTTGCATAGTAGCTTTGGGTCATGGTTGCCTAGATGCTGTTTTATATTGGAATGTATATCTGCTACAGGCATAAAAGTATAAGTATGTGATGACTGGAGTGATGTTAGTTAAGGATCTCCATGTCTGCTCAGGGACCTAAAGAGGGTTAATTAAGGATCTCCATATTTCACATTTTTGTAATCGAATTCATACTATCTTACTAACCCCACCCTCCCTCCCATAAAAAATCTTAAAACACATATTGTAAAAGCTTGAACTATATATACTTCATGAAAATAATAATTATCAATCAGATCCTTAATCTGATCTGTCAATTGAATCTTAACTGATCTGATCCTTAACTAACCCTATTCAGGTTAGCTGAATATCTCGATGATGTGTGCTAATGGATCTAAATGGGTTAGTTAAGGATCTCCGTGACGTCTTTAAAGATGCATCTCCATGATGTCTCTAAAGACACATAAGGATTTCCAAGATATATGCTGGGACCTAAAGAGGATCTCCATGATGTTTGCTAATGGAGAGACCTAAAGAGGCTTAGTTAAGACTCTCCATGATGTCTGCTAAGGGAAAGACTTAAAGAGGCTTAGTTAGACTCTACATGATGTCTGCTAAGGGAGGTACCTAAAGAGGCTTAGTTAAGACTCTCCCATGATGTCTGCTAAGGGATGGACTTAAAGAGGCTTAGTTAGACTCTACATAATGTCTTATAAGGGAGGGACCTAAAGAGGCTTAGTTAAGACTCTCTATGATGTCTGCTAAGGGAGGGACCTAAATAAGCTTAGTTAAGGATCACCACGATATCTGCTAAGGGAGGGACCTAAAGAGGCTTAGTTAAGAATTTCCATGATGTCTGCTAAGGGAGGGACCTAAAGAGGCTTAGTTAATTAAGGATCTCCATATGATCATGAGGTTAGAATGATAGACAACCAAAATGCAAAAATTACGTCATCCAAGACACATTATTAGAAGTTGAGTTTAGAAAGAAATGAATTTTTACATTGTATAGGAAGTTTAGTGCACAAAATATTAAAAAAAGATGGTAGAACATTTGTCATGCCAATTGCAATTTTGATAATTCACTAATCTAAAATGCTCGGACTTTTATAACTTTTTTGGTGTAGTAATTGAGCACTAACTACCTAGTAGAGGCCAAAAGAAACTTGACATTTCCATTGCATTGGGTTCCGTGCAGAATCCACAACAATTTTCTCTTGTACTGTATTCAGGTCAGCACATATTAAAGAATGCAGTAGTACTCCGTTTATTGGTGGCTCAGGTAAAACTCACTTCAGCATTTGTGAACTTTTGCCATTTAGAATCATGCTCATAAATATTATACTGATTTTAATGTGTGCTGGACCATGCATGTGTGCTGGACCGTACATCTGTGCTGGGATCATACATCTGTGTTGGACTGTACATGCATGCTGTGCATGCTGGACATACATGTGTGCTAGTCCATACATGTGTGCTTGACTGTACATGTGTGCTGGACTGTACATGTGCGCTGGACCATACATGTGTGCTGGACCGTAGATGTGTGCTGGACAGTAGATGTGTGGTGGACTTGTCAAAGGCACAAATATACAATATGTACAAAATTTTAAATGGTAAAGTGTCACCTAACTGGATGTGGTCGACATGGGCACAGTCTTTCCTTAGCAGCAATATAGTTGTGTTCTTTTGTTTGTACAGTACACATATCAACACATGCCATGTTTGTTGATATTGTTGGCTGCACCATATACAGTCAGTGTCAAGACTAACGTCTGACAAGCTTGACTTAGCTCTGTTTTCCTTATTTGGTCATGTGAGCTGTAGTTATTTCATTGGTCTGTTGTGTTTTATTCCTTATTTGGTTGTGTAAGGTGGGGAGCTGCTATAATATCTGAAGGCTGTCCATATGGAGATTTTTAGACTTGCTCGCCCTGGATATAATTCACTGTGTAGGTAGATTTTAAACTATAACTTTATCTATCAGTAAAGGGGTAGAAGTTGAGATCTCTAGTGGCAGCAGAGAGAGAAAGATTAGAGATAGAACCTAGCAGTCAGCTATAGCCAGAACTCAACAAACCAAACAGCAGAACTGAGCAAGTCATTCATACTACACGACATGGTTAGCTTGATTGTGTCGTGAATAAAATTACTCACTCAGGGGGGATTCCTACCAACCACTTTATTCTGCAAACAAGAAGCACAGTAGTAATGTTATGCATTTGGAGTCATTTGGTAATTGTATGCAAGTTATGTGATACTGATGGTGTGATGCGTGTGTGGGATGGGAGGGGGGGATAGAGATGAATTTCAAAAAAAATCCTAAGTTTTTGGGGGGTCTGCCTGTTTACTACCTTAGTGAAGGATTCAAAGTATGCTTGCAGTCTTTTGGGAGCTATATAGTAGTGGCCAAAACTACAGCTACATGTAAGAAGCTACCAATATGAGTACTGGCTGAGATGTGGATTTCGAATTTTTGGGAAGTTGCCCTACACCATTTTGAAGTCAAACCAATATAAGGAGTTCTACTGCACTCGCTGACATGGATTTGTCGAGCATAATAGTTTAGTGTTGAAGGTCTACGCTGTTAATTACTGTAACTGTCATCTCCTTTGTGGAGAAAAGCATACAGCAGCTGCTGAACCAGCTCAGCTAGACTCAATATTCCATACACATGATATGGTTGATGAGTTGACCATCTTTTACAGCTTTGTACTGACTGAATCGAGAAGCAAATTAGTGATTGGAAGATTTAGAATCTAAAAATGTTAGGAATGGACTTATGGTACTCAAATTATGGGATGGAAGAAAAGAGGGATATAGACACATTAAATAGTCCTTGTAGACAGGGTTCACAGTAATGATGTTCAGGGCTGCCAGTCAGTCATACCATAGTGAATAATCCAATGCATAATGGAAGTTCTTTTGAAGCTAAAATCACTGTTTAGGATATGCTGAGAAGCTGCTGAAGTGAGTTTTAGGTAGATATGACGTATGCTTTGTTTTGGTGTCTGCCATTTTTAAATTTGGTCAAATCAATATATTGGGAGTGCTAGTGCACCCCTCCATGTGTAGTGACTTATGTGTAGTTAAAGAAAAAGTAACTAGGCATGTTCAAACATTGGGTGTCAGGCCATACCTAGGGGCAATGCATGGGTTGCTATGCACGAATGCATGCATGCCCGAAGCCAAAAAAATCTTGGTCTAGCTCTTCTTAGTTCATCAGTTGCTACACCACACTTTTGCTCTTTCTCTCATTTCCTGCTATCTTTTTAATGGTAAACATATTATCTGTATACTGAACCTTTGCTTAGCAGTGCAATTAAGTACGTGTGCAGAATTAAGATGTTGCAGTTCATACACACATATATATATGTGGACGTCATTTATTGCTGCTTGTGATGAACAGCGGACATGCATACACCTGAGGCAAAAAGGATTTTCATGATTATACAGTTGCTTTGCTCAACAAAAAAGGAGACGACACTCATGTTATAGTCACTGAAGCTATGGCTAAGGAATGATGGAGAACTGGTACAACTCTTGCGATTGCAACTGCTGGACCGACTAGAGAAGCTCTCAACATTACCACAGCTGATAACTGCTCGACGATAAATGGAGAGGGAAAGAAACACAAAATAAAAATTAAAAACTAGAAATAAAGAACGAAAGTGTGACTGTTCTACTTGTCAAAAAGAATAGAAGCATGGATGCACCAGGTGGGCCACAACCACTTACACTTCTCTTTGACATCTATAATTAGGTGCACCAATATTATGCTTGTTTGTTTTTTAAACTGTATTATATTTGGTGTAAATGATTAAAATGGGAGAAAGTGTCATCTAACAGATTATGGCTGCAAGTGTTTGCTTTCTTTTTAGTGAAGTCAAAATTCTATTATATCTTGTTATTGTTGTTTTGTTGTTAGAGTGTCATTTACTGCCTCCTTCACTTAGCTACAGTTGCACAAGTCACTCAAGAACTAACCTAAATCAAACTAGAACCAATGGAGCTAAGATTTCCTAGTAATTTGAGCATGTTTTTATAGATCAGACTTGAGCATGGGCATGATTGTCCTCTGCTGGCAAGATGGCAAGTACATGCCTAGCAGCTATGCCAAACCAATCTAATATGCCTAACAGTTATTCACAGACATCACTAAATGGTCATTTTCTGAACAGAAGTGATCACCATGTATTAATCACCTGGGAACCTGTGTTGCCTTGGTGATGCTGATACTTCGCTTGTGAAGAGTAAAAATAATGTAGAGACTGATAATGAAGCTGTCGCTCTTGACATGGAACCTTTAGAAATATCCAAGTCTTGGATGTATGACAAAGAACCTCCCAACTGACAGCGATCATTGCACATTAAAATAATGCTTAACATAGAGGGGCAGTAAACCACTAAATTATATGCCATGCATTTACATATATATGGATTGTTTGTTGTTGATAGGATCATGATGCACATTATGATACCATTCTGTGTGTTTTTATTACAGCCGCCAATGTTTTTACATTCTTCCTGTGAAGTGTGTTCTGAGGGCACGCCCACTGCCAGCAGAGATATCCTTGCATTGGAGTGGGTATATGATGGTCAAAGACTCAACGTGTGGTAGTCTTTGTGTCCTGACCCCTTTAGGCACTGACACACATTTGGTGGCTAGAATTAATTTCACAGTGGCTCTGAAATTCCTAAACAGTTCTCTATCTACATCCAGTATTAGCTTTACTGCCACTCCAGCAGCAGATTTGTTGGGCCAGACATTCCTTCCTCAGAAACTATACATGTTCTAACTGATGGTAAGCCACTATAGAATACTGCAATTGTGCCTTTATCATTATTATTATTGGAGGGTTGCGGGATGATGGTGTATTTCTTATTGGCACTCTTTATTCTTTATTGACATATCAGTGACTGACTAGTGAATATGGCTTCTTGGTGTATCCCATATGTGCATGCATAATTAATGAACCAACCCTTCATTGGGGAGTTGAGTGGGAAAGTTTATCTCGTCATGCATACAAAGTGATGTTGTGCATATGCGTATATGTACTGTATGTTCACTTACAAAATGTATGAGTGAGTCACCTTTTTTTTTTTTAACTGCAGGTTTACCTAAATTGAAAATGGTTGTCGTCTTAGTGAGATCGAAACAACTGGATGTTGTAATATTCTCTTACTCTGCTATTGCATGCTTTATAATGAGTCAAAAGCACATCTTGAAGACACAGAAGAAGTCCTACAAACTGCATGGCACTCTATTGCATGACTAAAATCAATATTCAAGGTGGTCTGACCCAGAAACCTTTCTTATATTAAACGAAAATGAACCCCCCCCTAAAGATTACTGTAGTAATATGAGCAAACCCTTAGAAAGTTAGTAAAGTGTCTAGCTCACAATTCTATGACATTTATTGAACCATGCCCATGTATGAACACACCCACAGCATGAAATCTTGAATTGTGCTGGACTGTTTGTTAATTAGCAAATTCTCTTCCAAGCACCCTGTTTCACTACCTTAATATATAAGACAACATGCAATTTTGCACCTATTACTATGCAATAAATCACTCCACCCCATTGTCAAAATAGAGAAGAGACTGAAGATATCTTTCTTAGATCTGAGAATGTAAACAACTATAATTATGTCCAGACTTCAAATCGCCACAGCAAAATGATCTGCTGACTGTAAGTCTCAAGTGAGCACTGCAGTTGCTGCCTAAGGCAGCATTCCAAAAGTTCCATGTAGGTATGGTATATACCCGTGAATCAAAACTATTACATGTACTTCAAAATAATTTGAATTGCTAGATATTTTAAAGCCCAATTGAAAAGAGGTGTGGTTATCAAACATCCATGCATAATTAGCAAGTTAGTAATCCAATATTTTCCTACAAATTTATTAGATTATTGAAATCCACAAAAATATTGCCCCAAAGAGCTGTATGCAGCAGGCTGAGTCTCGAGAAAAACAACAATTTATCAGCAGTAATTATTCAAAGATATTGAAATTATAATGAAGAGTCCATGAAAATATTGCTTCATGGAAATTACTGTATGGTAGTTTTGATTGCAAGGACTTGTCATCCTAGGAAGGTGAAGAGTACACAGAAGGGTAGATTACAGGTACTAACGTGTAAAGAGCTTTACATCTTAACTCTGTATGGAATTGAAAGCATTTTTAAGGTCAATCTTTACTACCCTCGATTATCCGGACCCCAGTTATCCGAAAATTCGTTTATCCGACAGGCCAATTATATGCGCATGCGCATGCGCAACGAAAGAGGGCGCGATCTCTGCGTACGCGGAAGAGAGAGGAATTGAATGGCTACAGCTGGGCCCAAACGAAAGAGGACAGTGCTTTCAATTGAGAAAAAAATGGAAATATTGGAAAGGCTAAAAAGTCAGAGCGCTTCACAGCTTGCCAAGGAGTATGGAGTTGGAATTTCTACCGTCTGTGACATCAAGAAAAATGGAGACAAGATCCGTTCTTTCTTAGCCTCAATGGATGCCCCAGGTATTTCCAAGAAACGGAAGGTTATGAGGAAAGCCAACGATGAAGCTCTGGATAATTCTGGTAAGATATCAGCAGCTAGTATGCAGAGCTATAGAGTAGAATTCGATATTTTCTTTCATTTTGTGTGTGTGTGCAGTGTACTTATGGTTTACCCAGAAAAGAACAGAGGGGGTGCCTGTGTCTGGCCCTTTGTTATGTCAGAAAGCAAACCTATTCCATAGGAAACTCCATCCTGATGAAGCTTCAGATAATTTAACTTTTAAAGCTAGCTCAGGATGGTTGTGGAGATTTTGCTCTCGACATGGGATACGCCAGCTGTCCTTGCAAGGGGAAAAGTTGTCAGCAGATGGTGCTGCTCCTGAACCTTTTCGCAAGATGTTGGAGGAGTATATCGAGATTGAGGGGCTCACGTTGGACCAAATATACAACTGTGATGAAACCGGTCTCTATTTTCGTCTTCTCCCAACAAAGACCTTGGCTGGTGGATACGAAAAATCTGCTCCGGGCATGAAGAGACCTAAGGATAGGGTGACATTGATGGCATGTTCCAATGCGACAGGCATGCACAAGCTTCCACTTCTCCTCATTGGTATAACTTCCCTTGTAATATTTTATACTCTATTTGATTATGATTTCTTTTTTTCTAGGCAAGTCTGCCAAACCTTGATGTTTTAAAAATGTCAACATGGCTGCACTACCAGTGAAGTACTATTCACAAAAGAGCACATGGATGGATTCTAAAATATTCATGGACTGGTTCCATAATCAATTTGTACCTGCTGTTGAACGATATCAGCATGAAAGGGGCACATCCACAAAGAAGGCTCTACTCTTACTGGATAATGCTCCATCGCATCCCAACACAAGTGCCCTAGTCAGCAACTCAGTTAGAACGATGTTCATGCCACCAAACACCACCTCTTTGATCCAGCCGATGGACCAGGGTGTTTTGGAGTCTGTTAAGAGGAGATATAAAAGGTTCCTGCTACAAAGGCTACTGATAGATGATGAGGATGGGAAATCAATGATAGCATTTTTAAAGGCTATCAATATTAAAGATGTGGTCTACATGAGTGCTGCTGATGCATGGAATGATCTCCCACCCACTACTCTGATGAAATCATGGAATAAATTACTAGGGAGAAATGACAAAGAGAGAGATGATGAGACTGCATGTGAAAGTGTGAGCGAGACACAGCCTTCAGCAACTGAGTTTCTGCCACTATTTCAGCAGCTGAGTTATGTGGTATCTGGAGATGAGGTCTCAAATTGGTTGAGTGGGTCAGATAATCCAGGTTATCAAGAACTAACTGATCAGGAAATCGTAGAACAGGTCGGTGTCTACATGATACAGACATCACATGCAATACTAGAATATAATATATATTTTATACTGTAGGTCACTCAAGAATCCGAGATAGATGATTCTGATGAAGATGACTCGTCCTCTCCTCCACCCAATATATCCACCCATGCAGAAGCAGCGGAAATGCTGGAGAAGGTCATGAACTGGTACGAGCACCAGACAGATGCTCAAGCAGTTTCACTTCTTCACTTGAAAAGAATTAGGGACTTGGCATGCACAAAGAGAGTGTCAAAGCTCAAACAAAGGACATTACAGGAGTACACAAGCAACAAGCAATAATTTACCTGCATAGAAGAAATATATATTAATGATATTCATGATGTATTAATTACATACAGTGTAATCAATTTATGCCATATCTTATGAATATTAATGAACCTCAGTTAGCCGTAAATTCAGTTATCCGTAAGGTGCTTGGTCCCTAGCCTTGCGGATAACTGAGGTTCTACTGAGAGTCCTTGTATAATGCAAGTCCTTGTATAATGCAAGTCATTGTTATAATGCAAGTCATTGTATAATGCAAGTCTTGTATAATGAAAGTCCTTGTATAATGAGAGTCCTTGTATAATGCAAGTTCTTGTATGATGCTGTATTGCATGGTTAAGTTGCAGGTTGTTGAGAAATTGCCTGGTGGCATGGGATGCTCTCCCCCCCCCCCCCCCCTCCCTCCACCACTGATCCACAGATCCAGCTTCCTGGGTGCTAGCAGGGATGCCATATCTGCACTGACCATGTTCCCAGCTATCTTGGCTACTAGACGATGAAGGGTGCATCCTGTTGCTATGGGTCTGATACCACCCCCTTTCTTCTCTAGAGCCAATAGGGTAGCTACAAAAAAAAAGGATGGATAGAGGAAAGAATTCTTCCCTCTAGGACCATGGTAGAGAAGGCTAAGATAGAGAGAAGGGAGGAGACTTCATTGGGGTTGTTCAGAATGTCCTAAAGATGTTGTGGGCCAAGCCAGAAGGATCTGATTGCTCAACATCACCTTCTGATACAGTAAATGACAAGGGAAAAACATCAGGGGTGGGTGGTATGGATGCATCAGGATGAGGAGAGGGATGCTTCTGTCTAAGGGCAGAAAAGGTGCCATCACACCTCTCAGCTATGGAAACCTCCGAGGAAGCCATTCTTTTAAATCTCCACTCTTCCAGCTTCTCAGACATTCAGCGACCCAGTGATTCCAAGGGATCCGGAGTAGTAGCTCTACGTTTCTGGGATCAGGGGTGGGGGGGGGGGGGGGGGGGGGGGGGCCTCTCTCAAGTGCTTATTAACCCCAGCTGCTAAGAACCAATGCTGACTAACCTTCGGGACCTGTTACACATCTTGAAGTGAAGAAGTAAAGCCTCTCCCATGGGCTTGGAGAATTGCTAAAAATTACACCTTCCAATATGGTAGCTAACTTTGAAAGGGCAACAGCTCTGGGTCCACTAGGGATCCTCTTTAGAATCTTAGACCTAGGTACTTGACTAAAATCGAACCAAGAAAGCAGCGACTCCATTTGGAGAGGCTACTGGGGAAGAAACTGGTAGGGAAATGAAACAAAAGGGTTTCTTATTTTTAAATAGTCCCCCCCCCCCCCCCAAAATGTACTTAGCGCAAAGTTGCCCATTATCAAAATAGTGATCCTATTATCGCCAAACAATTCTAGCTTGTTCCTACTTTACCTCTACCCTTTTTAAGCATGCTCAGTAGACGGAGTGAAGCTTGTGCTTCAATTTAGCACCTGTTAGCAGCTTGAGCTTAGTTTATGACCATCTTTGTTGGTAGGCTTTTAGGCTGTTTTTTGTCATTTTGTGATCCAGGCGATATGAATTCACTTGGTTAGGAGGACTGTTAGTCAAGGAATGTGAGGGCTACACCTGTGCTAGCACTACTATTCTTTCGGTGACTGATGTGCTATTTTCTGGCTATAAAAAATTAGCTCATTTGTATTTTCTTTGTGCAGGATGGCTGAGAAAAAAGTGAGGCAGTGGAAAGACAAGGATATGGTAGCATCTATGAATGCTATAAAGGCCAATGAAATGACAACATCTAGTGCTGCCTCCTGCTTCCATGTCCCTCGAAAGACTCTAGCTAGACAATAGGATCAAGGGTCATGTGGAACACGGCTCTAAGTCTGGTAGAAATCCAGCAGTAAAGAGGATGCTTTGGTTACGTATCTCATATACATGGCCGATCATGGTTTTCCATTCACCAAAACAATGGTCAAAGCGCATTAGCTAAGCAGTCTAGAAATGGAGATAGTTTTAATGATGTGATCAGCTGTGGTTTAAGAGTAATCACACTGAAATAACCCTTCTGAGATGCAATATGAGCATAGTCATGCTGAAGCCCTCAATCCAGTTATAGTCAAGGAATATTTCATACTTTTCCATAAGACCTTAGAAGATAATTGGTAGACCATGGCAGTTATATAATTGTTACGAGATTCCTCCTTTTTAATTGTATCACAGGGGCACTAAAAATGCATATTGATGGGACAAGTGAACATATCACGCTGCTTTGCTGTGCATCTGTGCTGGAATACCATATCCACTGATGTTAATTTTATGCAAAATTATTTGCTGGTGGTCAACTGCTTTGAAGGCCCTGATGATGCAGTATATGCCAGAAGTGAGTCAGGCTGGATAGACTCTAACCTGTTTATGGTTTGGCTGGAAAAAATGTTTCTGAATTTCGCTGTTTCCCAGCACCCAATTCTCCTCGTCACTGATGGGCACAAATTTCATATCAATATTGAAGTCATTGATCTTTGCCATGGTAATGACATTATCCTTTTTTGTTTACGTTAACACACTCCTAATCTGCAGCATCCCTTAAAGATATTTTCTCTAAGGCCAGCAGAGCTCTATCTTTCATGAAAATGAACTTCATTGTTACAGTGAGGGAATTCTCCAGAGTTGTTAAAGATCTGTTGGAACAGGCTTTTTCAATCCCTAACATCAAGGAAGGTTTTGCAAAGTCAGGGATTCGTCTACTAGATGCTGTTCCAAAACATAAGACCTTTTCTTCTTCCTCCTTGCATGTGTCACTTTCCTCAACAAGTGATTCAGAATCATCTAGTTTGTATCCTTCTCCAGTTTCAGAGTCTCCCAATACACCATCTCAGCCATCCTCACTTACACAGTGGCCAAGTCAACCATCCCAACAAGAAAAAGAGTCTATCATTCTACTGTAGCCATCATCAGTATCTCCTCCACCCACAATTGGTAGTACTTCTGTGACCTTACACTGAAGATGCTGTGACTGCTGCCTTCTTGGGTAATGAATCTCATTGTTTTCCCAGCAGTACTGTGATGACAAACACTATAAAACTCCTGTTTTTTTCCCTTCCAATGTTGTGTGTGCATCTCAAGTGTCTCCCAGTATCTGTTATGCAATAATGAACCCATTTGTTAGGCAGGATTTGTACCTGAAGACTTGTCGGATATTCTCATCAACTCTCCAAAAGATTCTGCTGTCACAAAAGAAGCGAACAAAGCATATGACTGGAGCGAGGAACCTGACACCTGATTAGTATATTGGGATGTTTAGAGAAGATGAAAGAAAGATGAAAGAGGCAGAAAAATTAAGGAAAAGATTAAAGAGAAGAGAAAGCAGGAAGTAGAAGGGAAGAAGAAGGTAACAGAGTTGAAGAAGAGGAAAAGGAAGCAGAGAAGTAGCAACAGATGAAAGGCAAGCAAGGTGCAGGCCAATGCCCATGCAGGATTACAGATAGCAGTTCTTGAGAGTGACATTCCTTACAGACATTCTGCTAGTTCTACTTGCACTGAGAGGGATTCTGATAAAGTAGTTCCAATACCAATTGAAGAAAACAGCAGGTGAAGAACCTGGACCAAGCAGCCATGATGGTCACCAGCATCATTCCAAGCTTCATTCACAGCTTCTGGCTCAATTCCAAGAGGACATTGATGATGATGATGGTTTCTCTGTGAGATTTGCCACTGCACTGATTCGTGAACCTGATGGTTTGGCATCAGGCACCATGTTCTGGATTAACTGTGGTGTGTGGGTGCACAATTATTGTGTCTTCCATAAAAATGATGTTAATCGCAAATATGTGTGTTTAGCTAGGTAAATAGTGCTATTCGTCTTGATTGATTCACTTCAAATATCTTCAGTATATCATTTAGTTCCCATTTGTGTGTGTGGATGCAAGCCTTTCATGTGTAAGGATTTTTGTTAACTGTAAAAGTATGAATGCCCATCTTGTCCTATTAGTGCCACCCGATTTAGTATAACACGATAATTGGTAGCATATATCCCATTTTTGCCATAAGTGGTGTCAGCTGAAGGATGGGACAGTCCCTCATGCAGCTGCAATGCAGCCATTCACTGCTAGTAGTTTTATGGGTGGTGATCATAGACAAGTTTTTGCTAGATAATCCTTTAACATTTAAAATTACTAATACCATAAAAATCTGGTTGTGTAGCACCCCCTATGTATGACTAGACCTGCAAGAATCCAGTGCTAAGAGTGAATAGGCACTTGCAAAATAGTTTCTAAATAATGCACATTCATTCATTCTTCTACCTAAATTACGAGTATCTTTTACGTGTGGTGGGAAAGAAGGAGCTGTTACATAAGCCAACGAAGAAAATGAAGCCAGGAGCCATCTCGAGTTACTGTGTGCTGTACTGCTTCAGCCATGAAGTCATACTGTAATATATCTCGCACTTTCTCCAAAAGGATCAAAAGTATAAGCAGCAGTTAGTCTCACTCATGTTCGTCAAATGTTGCCTGTAATACGGATGCAATGAGCCGATACGTTTAGAGCAATCACTTCAAACATACCGTAGCACCTTAACAATGATGATTTAGAATGCAAGGAAAGTATCACTAATATCTGATCATTCAAAGCACTAAATAACCAGATTGTATGGTATTAGCTAAACTTGTTTTTAAAATCTAAATAGTGATTGCCACATACGATTATATATTGTAGAGATTTGTCTTGTTTCCTTTTTTTTTACAAACCAATTCAATATAGTTTGATTTTTTTAAATTTATATATCATTGTTATTATTTTTCAAAAGAAATATATGATATAGAATGACGATGTTCCAGTTAAAACAACTTAAAATAAAGTTAAAATGATTAACTACTAAAAATCTAACAACAAGTTCAACTCCCAACTGACCACGAAACAGACAGGGCGTTCCCCTGCTGGACTGTTTCTTTTTAAACAATAACAAAATTCTGAACATACTCTCAGTTTACAATGACTCTCAATAATCAATAACTCCCTTGATGTTTCGGCTAGATGCTCTAGCCTTCATCAGGAAAACAAGGATGATGAAGCCCAGAGCATCTGGAATTATTCCTGATGAAGGCTAGATCATCTGAATTATTCCTGATGAAAGCTAGAGCATCTGAATTATTCCTGATGAAAGCTAGAGCATCTGGATTATTCCTGACGAAAGCATTTAGCCGAAATGTCAAGAGAGTATATTTCAATTGATTATTGAGGTCATTGTAAGAACAAAATTGTTTCTATGCAAAAAAAAATGTTAAGAAACAAGGGTGTACCCTCCACTTAGACAACAACCTGTTAGATGACACTTCATCATACAAACGTAATACCATTAATAAAAATCAGTAAAATTATTAATGTGGGTCAGCGTCTAACTAGTTGTGGACTAGATAGTAGTTTCCTTTCTTTTTAACAGGTCAATCCAATTATTTTGTTGTTTTTAAATAAAATATTTCTGTTCTTGTTTTGAGTAGTTTTATTTATTTTATAGTTCCACCAAGTCAGAGTAGAAAGTCCAACTCAGAACTTCTGGGTCTCCAGAGCTTTTAAACATATTTTTCTAACTTGCTCATTGTTATTTTATATTATTATTATTATTATTATTATTATTATTATTATTATTATTATTATTATTATTATTATTATTATTATTATTATTATTATTATTATTATTATTATTATTATTATTATTATTATTATTATTATTATTATTATTATTATTATTATTATTATTATTATTATTATTATTATTATTATTATTATTATTATTATTATTATTATTATTATTATTATTATTATTATTATTATTATTATTATTATTATTATTATTATTATTATTATTATTATTATCATCATCATCATCATCATCATCATCATCATCATCATCGTCGTTGTTGTTGTTGTTGTTGTTGTTGTTGTTATTACTATTATTATTTAATTTTGTTTCTCTTTCACATTCAGTTTACATGCTTGATGTGTGTGCCAGTTCACATGCTGGACAGTGTGGTTTTATAGCACATGGTGAATAGCTAGCTACCTGTATCTCTTCCAGATGAAAGCTAGAACATCTGGTCAAAACTTCGAGAGAATACGATTTCAAGTTGATTATTGAGAAGGTTATTGTAAAGTAGATATAAGGTCGTTGAAAATGATGTTTTTGGCCAGTTTACTACTTTAGTAAAAAGGAATTCAAGGATTGCTTAGAATACTTTTGGAGTTAATAGTAGCTGAAATCCTTATTTAGGCACCGAGAAGCTGCTGATATGACATAGAGCTTGTCTTTTCTCTCTCTTTCTCTCTTTGTTTGTTTTTAAAAAAGTTTTAAAGCCAAGTGCCAAACCAACATAGGGAGTACTACATGTACTGCAATTCCCTATGTAATTTTGTCCTTGTAATTAATGATTGGAGTATGTCTTTTAAATGTGGTTGTATTGTAAAGGGTTGTTCAACTGGTTGTCTTATGGGTACTCCTTGTTTCAGCTTTTTTTATATTATTGCATGAATATATTAAAATATCAGCCATTTTTCATTACATCATCATGATAGATCGAGTAGTAAGGATTATTCAAATATATTTTGTGACTCCCTAATTATTTTAGCCTGACTTTGATTGTGACTACTCGGCCATACAAGTGCTGCCAGCCTGACCTTGATTGTGACTAGTCGGCCATACAAGTGCTGCCAGTATAACGCATTGCACAGTGCCCTCCTTTGTTTTGTTGAAAACCAGAAAGTCAGATTTTGTTTCTGAACTGCTGCTGAGTCACTGTTCCTGTGTTTATTTATAAACACCATAAAATAGGGATAAAGTTTGTCAGCTTGTTAGAGTATCCAACCACAAGAGACCTAACAGATACCAACCTTGGTAATTCGCTACCACCAGAGTCTCTCCCTAACTTCTTCTAGCTAAATCCTAAGCTTGACTAAAGAGTTTTAGATCTTAAGTAGTTTATATTAAAACAACAGTCGAGTAGCAGAATATAAAGATAGGATGAGACTGACTAGACCTGGGGGTTTAAATACTCTTGCAGCCAGGCTTTATGGTGTTGATAACAGTGTGGAGAGTAGTAAAATTATTGTATATCCCCACAGGACTTATCTAAGAGTGTGAGATGATATCATGATTGTCCTATGTGTTGATAGTCTGAGGTCATGAGTTCTAGCTCTATTTATAAATTCTATCTAGCTCTATTTATAAATTCTATTTATAAATTCTATTTATAGTTTGATCTTTGCAGGGCTGCTCTGCAGCCAGTCAGGGCTGAGGCCTGACACAGCTATCAAGTTCTTGGTTGTAATTAGTGTCTACGGATATTCTATTCTGTTCAACCTCTTCTTCATCCTCTTCCTCCAGGAATATAAACTGGATCCTCTCCATCATTGGCACTCTCTTCCAGCAGCTGGCAAGTAGCTTATTCAACATGTGGGATAGTTAAAGATACTTCCCTATCATCCATAGGACAGTAAATCTCTCAGTCTTCAGACCCATCTAGCTTCACAGATATTCTGCAAGCACAGAAGAATTTCTTTATCAAACTTAGCAGCTATTGTAGTGTGTAAGATTTACTGATTGTGCACTGGTGTATATTGATAATTACTATAATTAGCTACAATTGAAGGATTGCATTTTTGAGAGCAACTTCTGCTCAGTATGCGACTTCTATTCTAATAAATACGGTATATAACATCTTAATATAACATCTTAATTGTAGAATATAACAGCTTAATGTCTATAATAGGTCTTGAATTGATTTTAAATTTTGTGTATATATTGTCAAGTTGACAACTAAATTATAATGATTTTCTCACTAATCAACTTGTAATTTACTCTCTCAGCATTTTTGCTAGCTTTTCATCAGGAATAATGACATGCTATGACTCACTTGAGCTTGTTATATGTGATAGGGGTCTTATGTAGAGAAAAATGGTTTTGTGGTGGTATGACCAAAATAAGCTCAAAGTTATAGTTTGAATATTTTTCTTTTTTTTGTACTACAGGCATCTACTACCTTTCCTTTACATTTGTGTGAAGTCTGAAGGCTCCTGCTTGCTTCTTTGTAGGCAAGAGTGAGGTTAGAAGATTGGTGGTCAAGAAGTTTGCTACGCGTGTAACGGAACGCGTTGCCATGTAAGCGACGGGAAAAATACTGCCCGCGTATGCGGAAAGATGGGAAACCCCCAGCTAACTAAAATCTAAATGGCAGCAAGCTAGAAATAAAACAAGGATTCAACATGCTTATAATGTTGCTAGCTTTACAACAGAATTTACATGACACAACCTTAAAGATGAAGACTCTTGCACTACTTCTTCACATGACTTTATAAAAAATTCAAGCACAAGCATGTACCACATTATTTCCTTAAAGAGCTATGTTCATATTTGGTCATAGTTTTCTCAGTATGCTTGTCATAGAGGTATGAAATGTTTTATAAAAGTTTTCTTTTCTTTTCAAGGTCAGTCATACCAAGAGTTTTCGCTATTTCATTGCTTTTTGTCTAGACACTTAAATGGTGTGGCATAGTCACTAGTGTTGGAGGAGTTTGTATATAGTCATCATACAAGTTAAAAAGTTGGTTGTCATGCAAAACTTGTTTTTCATTTTGCATGCTGAAACTTTCAAACAACTACTATTCAAGCCTCTAGTGGGAATAGGGAAGAGGCAACACAGTCACACATGTATCCCTGCACAAACAGCAAAAGTAATGTAAGCATAAATGTGGATGGAAACCAAATAAGCAGGGACAAAGGCTGTAACTGACAAGAAGCAAACAACAAATATACACAAAATATGCAAGTAGAGCTAGAAATCCTTCAGCAGCATAAACAATATTGACACTGACTGAAACAAAAGAGACATTCCAGGAGGGACATAATTTTAAACTGAGAACAAAAATAGAGGCCTCTTTTTGTCGCAGTCAGAGAATGTAATGAGGAGAAGGAAAATAGAAATGGCCTGAAAAAAAACCAGATAACTATATAGGACCTTTAATCCAACTCTGCAAATTGATTTTGTTATGCTAGCTATAACATAGCAAATAACCCTCCACAGGAGCTGGGGGGAAAGGCCTCCTATGGGCTATTCCGAGTCTTTTTTCTTCACTCTGGCAGATGACTACTTGCTTTGGCTTGAATTTTGCTCCTTGCAGTAGACACCTAAGAGAAGAATGTTTATTTATAGCAACAACATTTAAACGACATTTGAGCTCCAGGGGACCACCCTCTCTAGCAAACTATGAGCTCTAACGTAAATAATAATTTGTTTTTAACATCACACTGTTGCATAATATGTATAGGCTTCACTGCCAATGCGAAAGGCACATGTGCAGTTATATCACTAAACAAAATGGTCGACAACGCCAAGTGCCATGTTCTTTCTGGTAATGGTGGCTTCTAACTGTTTTAAACCCCAAATCTGAGCCCATTACTGACTGTGTGGGGTCGAATTAACCCTGTCTCCAAGGTTAAGCTCCTGATGTTACAGCCAGCCCAAGAAAAATAAGAACAGAGACAACATTTCATATATATTTGCTGCCTTTAGTCTTGCATATATATATTGGTGGGGGCTTTTTGTTTTTGTCAACGCTGACGACGATGATGTTTTGGGTCTGTATAATTCATGCATTTTAACAGTGGAGTTTTTACACTATCAAATGGATTGTGTTAAATTCTCAAGTATGGCATCCATGTTTAATTAAGTACATCCTCAAACTCAAAAAGATATAAAGGAGAGCTATAAAGTTCATCTTAAATGATTATGTATCTAACTATAAGACATGGCTCATTCATTTACCATTAATTAATGCATGAATTCGAACTAAATGATATGTTCTGTATAATAAGCCTCAAGTCTTCAGTGGGCCACTTTGATATTCATAACTACAACAGCTTTAATGTATCACACCTACTTCAATAGGTTGCCAAGACTGTACACCTTTCCACCTATTGATGTAAATTTATCCTCCAGCTCCATCAAGCATAATATCAAGCAGGTTTTATTAAAAACAACTTTGACTCCGATTCCCCTTCACTCATTATGTGCTTGTGCAAAGTGTTCTCTCACACTCCACATTCCTTAACTTATTTTAATTTTATGCATGTTCAAGCTACTATTTAAAAATTATTTGTGTTCAAAATCAATCATAACTGTAGTTGATTTTTTTACTGCATTCATTGCTAGCACTTGGCATCATCCACCATCAAGAAACTTCCTTAGGCTCAGGTAAACTTCTACATTCCATCTGTCCATGTTTCTACAATGGAAGGAGTGCCATAGAAGTATGCCGTTAAGTAAACCTTGAAGATTGCCTTTGAGATCTAGAAGCTTCAAACCGACACTAAAGCATGACAAACATACGATGGAGCAGTTTCTTGGATGACACAGAATCAACGTAGTTGAATGTGTCCTGAAGCAGGCCAATGATTTTGTGTGCCCTTGAGGTCAAATTATTGTAGTGAACTCTCTGTTGGAAAACTTCAACTAGCTATCACTGTTTATTGACTAAGCTTAAATCATTAATTCAATAAACTGCAAAACAAGACAACACCTCAACCACTAACCAACTGAACTATAAACTACATGTAAGTTAGCTATACAATCTAAAGATAAACCAGCTCTATGAAAGAAGCGTTAACATGCTATCCAGACAGTGGTATTGCTATTTACCAATGTGAACTATAAACATGAAAATCAGTCTACACTACAAGTTCAACATATTGTACCAAGAGTCATCTTTCCATCTTTCCAACACTCCTCCTCACTTGTAGGTATAACGTTCGGGTGATTCAATAACTCAGGCCATTTTCCTTAGTTTGAAAAACTGTTCACCATTTAGGCCTTTTGTTAGCATGTCTGCTCTCATTTCTTCCGTATACCTGATCCTTTGCTCACTTGGTCATGAATAAAATGCCTGTGGGTTCTTGGTCATCGATATAGCTGACTGGTTGTCTTCATAAATAGTGGTTGCCTTTGTAGGAGTATTTCACAAATCACTTGTAAACTGCCTCATCCATATAGCCTCTTGAGCTGCACTTGCTAGGGTCATATACTACTCCACTTCTGAAGTAGACAATGCAGTTTCTTGCTTCTCAGGACTCACAATCTGAGCTTCTAGAAACAATTGTTGGGTAGTTGATAGCCTAGCTTTTAATTGGTTATCTAACATTGAACCTATGCTTCTTAGAAGAACAGGATGCAACAAGCACTGGTTACCAATCTCTTCTGAGTACTAATTACTAATTACTGACAGAAGAATGGGTGTGAACCTGATATACACTAAGTTGCTAGTATTGGGCAATAACGCAACGTAGATTTGCTGTTTGCTACCACATCAAATATAGGGCAAGTTGCTAGAAGCACCATTGATTAGTTACTACCGAGCTAGAAATTTCTTTTAAACTGTTTCTATGCCAAACTCACTTAGTGCTAAAGGCTACCGACATGCTTTGGGGTTTAGAAGCACTTATTCGCGTGCTGACCGTCAAAGATGACTTGACCACTTGGCAATGGTGTTTCTTTGGTGACTACTACTAACTAACGTACGCTTTTTCCTGACGCTCCACACGCCAATTAACATCACGCCGCTACGCCACCTGTCACGTATTCCTAGCGCGTGTGGGGCTAGCGCGACTATTGATTGGGCCCTCAACTCCTGATAGCCCAGAATTTTTCTAGGAGCTTCTCCAAAATGTACTTGTTTCTGATTCTCTGGATTTCTCTAGCAATGACGACAGGTATATATAAAGATTTTGTAATGACCATCAAGATCAACTTGAAACTACTGTATTCATAAACATGTTCCTGTTCAGTATCTGGAAAAAAGTATCACATTATCAGGAGGCTATTAATCTATATCTTACAGTTATAGAATGGTAGTGAATATCTGGCTAGTATATTGTGTATGCATGTGGCTGGTTATTTAGCATTACAGCTAAATTTAATTTGGATCGCTAGTTCATAGAAAAAATGAATCTGCAAGTTGTCTTATTACTCAGACCTTGCTAAACACGTAGCAGTTGTGGTTTCAGACATTTAAACTTTCTCCAGTAGTACTTTAGTCAAGTAGGGCCTCAACCTAAACTGTCATCTGGTGTAGCCAACCTTTGACCTTCCTTATCTTTGAGTGGGAGAAGAAAAGGTCTGGTGTCTGCAGCACATGCTAATTGTGTCATGCAACAGTAGCTACAGAAGATGTAGTTCGCATATCAATAACTTGTGCAACAGGAATGCAACACTGCTCTTCCTACAGTGGTTAATATGTACCTTTTGGCAGCAATTGATGAGCAGCTAGCTAATGGTTACTGCTTTGTATTCCTGTACATCACACTGATGCCAGTTTTCTTTACTTGTGGAGAATTGTGGAGAATTATGCTAAATATTTGTTCTTCAACATGCCTGCAAATTAAAAAAAGAAAACTGCAAATCTGCATTGAAGGAAAGCAAATTCCCTCAAGCTGTAGCCTGCCACATCTCTCATGATCTTGTTAACAAATGAAAATATTCTTCTTCCACAGTACTTGAGTAAATAGAAAGGATCACATGGGCAACTTAGGGGAGCATGGAGAATCTCCTCACATCGAACCAGGACATTTCATCCTTTCAATGTGGTCTGATAAGGTATCCATCCTCCAGGAGATTGCACTACCCTCTGCATCTAGAGATTCACATGCTTCATAATGGAATGCTCTCATAGTAGTGTAGAACTTTTGTACATTCCTATGCATTCTCCACCCTTGGAACATTCCTATATTTCTCCAGTTCAGCAAAGAGCTTGAAGTTCTCAATCCAGATAGCTCTGTCTGCACAGTTCCCATCAACCAAGTTGGGGGGGGGCATCCTCGATGACTGCTGGCAGAATGGCATTCAGGCAGGAAATATGTCATGCGAGTACAAACTGCTTCAGGATCTGATCTACTGCTATTTGAAAGGACAGCCAATGAACATCTAAGTGTTACTGTAATCTGTCTCACGGGACTCTGCATATTACTCTATCTCCCCCTCAGGCACAAAAGATTCTTTCCCTCTACCAGCAGCTCATCTACAGAAATACATAGTCTATCTAATATAAACCTGTGAGCAAATAGGGTGGACATCCATCTGAGGAACTACGAAGGAAGTGGTCAATTGTGTGACCATTTTGTGAAGGCAAATGTCTTTGTGCGAAGAGGATCACCTGCTTGTAGTCAGTTTACTCTTGCAGCTTTGAGTTCCATCTTCCTTCTGGTTAGCTACATTACTCACTCATGATGGCTCTTCTCTTGATTGTAGAGTTAACCATTTGACAAAGTAACATTTGCTGCTGTACTTACTTCAATCTGCGCAGTCTTTCAGTAGTTAATATAGTCATCTTTAGATATTAACAGCTTTATATGCATCCTTCCTTAGATAAACTTGGCTAATTAAGATTTACTTAGACTTCATAGTGTACATACATAATGACAAAGACCCTGATAGGCTGTTACATAGATATCAGCAGAACGGGACTATGTGGAAGATCAAACTTTAATGTTTTCAACTATGAACAAATGTTCATTTAATTAAGCACAGAATAGAATTGTCAACATTCTGTTTCAAAAAAATATGTCTTGCCGAACAGTAAACTGGAACATTGAAGGTCAGGCAAGGGCTATGATTTGTGATAGATTTATTACTCAAGTTCATTGTAGATGAGAAGATAATACTCGATCACAGTAAGATTATAAGTTACATAATGAATGTTTTTACATTGTTATGTACATTAGGATTATCACAGACTTTTCTGGAGTTATCTGCTAATGTTGATGGTGTTGTCTGTCCTGGTGTGGATGTTGTATATAATTGCACCAGTGATGCAGTAATTGTCGAATGGACTGCTGAACCATATTTTCTTCAGTATGTTCTAATGGGATCAAGTACAACGAAACCCACTAGTAGGGGCCCCATCACCATTGCACTGATATCTGAAAATCCTTTCACAAGTACACTCACTATAACCTACAGTGATGCTCTCAACTACACTGAAGTTATCTGTGCTGCTGGAAATTTGTTTGAGAAGAAAATTGTCTACATAAGGATATCAGGTATAAATTATGATTGTACAGGAAGTTCATTTTCTAATTTAAATGCAACATTCATTTCCTATCCCTTATTCTACTCTACTTTAATGCAACATATTCTCTTTTCCATTACCTATCCCATTGGATTCTGGCCAAGTGATGTTAAGTACCTCAACTGTATGACACCCTAACACTGATACCATGTGTGTAGTAGTGATCAAAACTGTTTCCTTTATAATGTCTGGACCCAGTAATTATAAGCAATATCATGCTCTCTGTAGTAAATAATGAGAGGCAGCAGGAATGATAAGAAAATGCAGAAGGAAAATAAGTATATAGCTAAGTGGTACTTTTTCCATGTGATAATGTGATGTTGATCATATGTGGCACTCTGTCAAACTCTCAGCCGAGCAAGGTCTAATGGTCCTATTGCTCAATTTGCATGTGTATATCCTGTTATCTCAAAAGTCTAAACTGGATACAAAAAAAGTTCAGTTGTCCTTATAGAGCAAACACTAGACAAGTGCAAACTCAACTGGAGGGCCTACACAATTGCTCTGGTGGCTGGCTTGGACAAGGCATGTGCTGTCTAGTTTATTGCTAGCTTGTGCCCAACAAACACAAGCACGAAAGATATGGAGCTAGGGCCTAAGCAAAAGTATATATAACAAATTAAGTTTGATAGTCTAACTGCCTGTGAACACATGCCACAAATGCAAATAAAGGGTAAACAAAAAAATGTTGGACTTTATCAATTGACGAACATATTTGAGAGCGAATACTAAAGGGCAATAATATGATTTAATTATTTTGTTGTTATTTGACTTGGTTTAGTTTTTCACAGATGCTCATATCTAACTCGTGTAAATTGTGTTACATCATGTTATGGGCTAGAAATGCAATGTATAGAAACCTAGAGAAGTATTGGTCCTACTCCAGTGTTTAAAACATTACATGACCAATTAGAATGCTACAAATTATGCTATAACTTTTTTGGCCAGTAGCAAACTTTTCATACTGTTCATAGTTCAATCATAATGCAAATGCAATAAGCTGTAGATAAAACTGCTCCATTGACGTAAGCTAACAAATGCTACATCACTCTATGCCAAGAAGAAAACTTACATCATCCTAAGGCAACTTATTTCTCAGGATTGAAGGGGTTCAGATGATTCCAGGTCGGCACAGATGCTTGTGCAACTTTCTCCCTAGAAGAGCTTCCAGGAACAGCAGGAAGGGACTGTTCATGACTTCATGACTAGAGTTGGGACCATCAGCCATTTAAAAAATGCAATGACTCTCTTGATAATGAACTTAAATTTATTCACGAGAAAATGAAAATGAGTGAGTAAATTTAAGTTGATTATCGAGAAAGTGTATTGTGCTATCTGACAACTCGGATGTCTTTAATCTTTCTTGTTTCCCCCTCAAGATAAGAAAGGGGTAAAGTAATTGGATTTTATTTTGCTTACCGAGATCAGTAGCCAGTTTATATCCATAGAGCAGTCTATTGGCCATGCGCAGATACAAGATTCCAGTATTTAACATGTCATTTAATCTCCAAGTTTGCAACTGTAGGCACTTATGGTGTGTCCTAAAACTAAGCACTGGTTCTTAATGCAACATGTTTGAATCCCTTGTGTGTGTTGATGTGGAATTTAAGTCAAGTTTAGTGCTATCTATTTTAGCTTGCATGAACCAACTTTTAGCACCTAAGCTAAGCCTTACATGCAATTTAATACCACTGTCCATAATCCAATAAGATAGACTACTCAGTGTTGCATCATAATGTTTCATTGGATTAGGACACTCATGATGCAATAACAGGAGTGTCTAGTATTTCACTAGTTGACAGGACTAGTAATGTGGTGGGTAAAGATGATTAACATTTGATAGCCTACCATTATTGCATTTCTTTGCACTGCATTACCTTGTGCTATAGTTTTAACATTACCTACCTAAGCAATCTTGAACTTGAACTTGACCTTGCCAATAATGGACAGCAGCAATAGCAGCTCCACCTAGAGTATGCATTGGCAGTTGTGGACGAGAAGTTGTTCTGCTGTAACTATCAAAGTAGTGTTCCACTAGCAAACTATCTTGCTATGCCACTCTACTAGCTATCAAATAGGAAACTACAAGCTAGCTATTTAGCTAATACTTTAACCTGATTGTTTTCTGGTCCACCCTAACATCCCTGTATGATATAGATGATAATAGCCACAAGCAGTGGAAGCCATACCCACTGCTTGAGAAAACGGTCTTTTTTATTACTTTCTTGGAGTGGCTGGATATATTTTAATACTAACATGTTTTTCTCTGTGTTTTGTTTTGTAGGCATGTTAATACTAATATTACAAAATATATTCACTTGTAACTTTTAGACCCTCCTCCACTGAACTTGAAGCTTTTGACATCTACCATCTTCGTAAGTACAGAACATGAAGGTGAACGTCTATTATCAGTGGAGTGGAATAGGATTCCTAATGTCATGGAGTACATGCTGTCCTGTGAAGATAACATGTGTGAGAGGGAAATGTTGAACAACAGTATCAATACTGCTATTATCACTGCATTCACTGAGATGGAAATGACTATAACATTAACAGCATTTTTTCATCAATGTTCTTCTATCATCGATAAAGTTGCTGGACTTCAAGCAGCTCCACTTACGCCTAAATCCCGAGGTATTTACAACATAAGATACTTACCAAGCAGGGAAAACTTGTGTAACATTCAAAACATGAACATGCTCTTTGAAAGGAGCTGGGCCTTGCAAAATCTATCATTTATTGGTTTTGTAAAAGTTTAGTGTTGCAGTTTTGTTAGAGGCTCCATGTGTAGAGGCTATGAAGAAAAGTGTATGCTACAAAGAAAAGGTGGACAGATTTCAGTGAAAATTAAGGAGGAAAGTGGCCTGCAGTGTATTTATCCAACATGAATGAACTGGAAGAGCATCTGGAGCACTTGATAGTCCTGCATTGGACCATGCTGTTCTCTTCATTTTGCTCCTCATAATGAATGATGCCAATTCATTAACTTCAAACTGCATATATATTGAGTCAAGTGTGGTGTTGGAAACCCACAGAGAGCTACTGCTAACTGTGATACTTCACTGAATTCAATGTTCAATATTACAATGCTTCAGTTTTAGCTAACAAACTACTTACAGTGTGCTAGCTAGGTAAATAACTAGCTGGCTAGCAGCTACTCTAACTAGCGTGTTACAGTGTAAGAATGAGGCTAGTCAAGGAGACAATAACTTTTTATGACTGTAATGACAATAAATTTTCATATCAGTGTCAACAGTGTTTGATTTATGTTCTAATAGCAACTCTGTTAGCATCACAACATTTTCTGCCCTCTGCATTTGGTTTGTTGGTCATTATTGAGATGAAAGGCCGAAACATAATAAAAATGTAACAAAAGTGGCTGGAAGTTTTTAGTGAGCATCTGGTATGCATGTAATGTTAACTATACTCCACGGAAGCTAATGTGCTCCAGTGTAAATTAATATGCCAGCATGTCCAAGTATGTGGTGTTATTGATTAGGGGGGGGAGGAGGAGGTTGTTTGTGGGGGTTTCTATTTTAGGTGCTCAATTATAACAATTATAAGATAATGAATGCGTGTCAATTCAAAAGATAGAGGAACTCAAATCAATTTAAGCTTTAGTTAAATTACTAACACAAAATATAATGGATGTTGGCAGATGCCTCCTATTCTCTATAGCATTTGTAAAGTACATTACACTTCAATTATTTCCCTTCCCCCACCCTCCCAAATAATAATAATAATAATAATAATAATAATAATAATAATAATAATAATAATAATAATAATAATAATAATAAAAACTTCAACAAAGCACACCCACAGACATAAAAACCTCGATAGATTTCTGGATCCCCCTCATTTCTTCCCCCTCCCCACCCCATTAGTTCACACGGTGTGCCTAACTCTGCCATGCAAGAAAAGCAAATGGATGATACATAACTGCAGTCAACAAAGAACTGACCCTCGCAGTGTATACTGGTACTCCACTGCTGTGACCCTCAACATGATGACTGCTGGGGCTTGACTGGAGCTTCTCTGGACAGTTAACCAAGTGATCATCTGAGAGTTGCTTTGAAGAACTCCATTTCTGACCAAAAACACCACTGGACAGCTCTTGAGCCAATGAAGAGCTTGACTAGAGTAGCTCTCAACATTGCCATAGCAGAAATAACTGTTTGACTGATAGCTACACAGTAACTTCGATACTTGCTCAGCTTGACTGGAGACAAATCTGAGTTTTTTATTGTATTATTTTTTTCCCTACTATTATTGTTGTTGTTTAATTACTAATATTTTACTATTATTGTTATTTGAACATATATATGTGGTGTGTTTTTGTAGCCTTTTGTTTGTTTGCTTGTTTTCTTGTTCACTGAGGGAAATGCCCTCCATGGAAATCTTCATGGAAGTCAATGAAACAGAAAAAGAAAATGTGTACTGTAGCTGGTGCCTATAAGTAGGTGGGTTTGTTGTTCATAATGGTAGTGGATTTAGCCACACAGAAACATGCACACATATGTAAAGGTGGCCCTTTGTAGTAGAGGCTGCACCATACCAAACAAAAATTACTGCCTAGACTATGGTTCTGCAGGTATTGTGAATAACATTACCAGTAGGCCTACCACACATAACACAAAGCAGGGCAAAGTGATCATGGTGTCTGTCAGTATACAATTTATATATCTGTGAATGCAGTAGCACCTCCAAAGTTAGTTTAATCCCTATCTCAAATTGGCAGACACCAAAAAAAAAAATAATAAGCTCTCATTTCTCAGCTTAAACTTACTGAACCCAGAATAGGTGCTTACTAAACACTATTTCTAAATAATGCACACTCAGAAAAACGGATTAAATTTTTCAGGTAGAGAACTGAGACTCTTGAGACTAGCTGAAGGAGCTAACTTCTCAAACCAGACAAAGAAAGACACATTCTCTCAAGGCAGGTAGAAGGAATAAGTCTCCATAGGTAACTAAGAAGGAACTAGCGATGACCATTCAAGCATTTGACTCTTTTCTTCAAAAAAGGTTTGCTACAACTATTTGGACTACATGGCGAAAAGCTACTTTAAGCCAGTGATGAAAGTGACAGACTCGATGTTTGGGTCCTTCACAAGCCAAAAGTACAATCACTGGGTATGCTAGAAAGTGTTTTGGAACTTTACATACCATGGAGAAGCTACCAGCACTACTACAAATAAGCAGTAAGAAGCTAATTGGATTTTACAAACAACTATGTAGAAATATGCTCATACTAATAAATATATTGACAAAATGTTTTGTTGAAATTCGCTGCCTAGGCGCGATGCAGCTAAAATGCAGCGCACAATTGGTACTTTTTCCAACAACATCCACATCAGTGCTTGCCAGCAAATACCATAAGGATGCCTAACAAAGGCTGTTTTGCAATGACCATGAAATAGGTGCTTAACAACCTTATCTGCATTAAACAACTAGATGCTTTAACAACCTGAGTTTATGATATGTATCCAAAGGAAGACTCCATGTTCAGTATGAAGATATTATGCATGGGAAACTACCTGGCACCTGTAGCTTCACTTTTCTTTGTAGTTGTGCTGATGCTGAATAGTATGTCAAAGTGATGATTAAGCAGTCAACTATTTACATCACCATTGTAATCTTGAATACACAATGTAATATTTGTTAGTAATAATACACAAATGGCTGCTTAAGACGCTTCTTTAAAATTATGAAGTCTCTTCTAACTCTGACAGGTCTACTAACTCTGACAGGTCTAGGTCAGAAGAAGTGTGGCTAAACCTTGCTTGAGCATAGTCTAGGAAATTTTGTTCAATATTATGCTAAATGTCAGAGAGTAATATTCAAGTTGATTACTGAGAAGGTCATTGAATTATAGGTGTAGGATTCTTATCTATAATTATTGATCACTCCATATTTTTGTAGATGCTACTGTTACTGGACTGAGTGTGAGCCTGTCAATAGCTTTTATCATTCTTGTGGTGATCATTGTAGTCTTCCTTACATATTTCATTTATATGGTAAGTGATATGTGTGGTGTATGCATGTGGGGTGTAGCTTTAAACTTACTCTCCAATGGCATATGATCACTTCCACACGCTACAGTAGAGGGCATTTAAATTTCCTCTTATCATTTTGTATTAGCTTTGTTCAGTGTATGAGCACAAGGTTCAACATCTTTAGAGAGGGCTTTTTTCAAGAGGCTACAGTATCATGGTCACACTCGGATCTGTAAATTAATGTGATGAGGAGCAATAGGGCATGCTGTGGCTTCCACTACACAATTCATGAATATCCCCCCTACCCCCTACCCCAGAAAATCACTCTTCTGTATGAAAGCTCCAGACAAAACGCTGTCTGGAGTGACAATCTGTCATCAGGGGCATTGCTAGTATGTGACCATTACCTGGGCTAAGTTATGCTGGGGCCAATGTAAGCTTTGCTCCTGCAATCCCGCAAATCTGAACCACTCACCACCATAAGTGCCTTCAGGCGAGAACCTTCACAAAATGATCGACCATTTTCTCAATGATTTCAATATTTTTCTGGAAAATTATATTCTAAATAATCTGGCTATATCTCTTTGTGACAAGTTCTGCCACAGAGTTGGAATCATCATCCACATAGTCCAGTTTACTTTTCTCTATCTCTAGCAGGTTCTTCTCCTCCCTTATACTCCCTGCTACCTTTCTCTCCTCCAATCTATTGAAATAACAAGTGAAAGAACATATTATTTTCAGCTGATGTGAAATATTTAATCAGCTTTTTGTTGTTGTTGTTTTGTCAATATTTTGTCAATGTTTCTACCACAATGCTCTGGTCTTCATCAGGACTGAAGTATTTTGGTTGAAAAGTTGGTACTAAAAACAAAAAGCTGATTGAAATATTATACACATATTCATGCTTTTGCTAGGCTGATCAATTCCACTACAATGTTCAATTCATGCATAATAAGTCTCCCATCTTTCAGAGGCAATTGCCTGCCACAAATGTTGCATTTGGCAAATCTGTCAATGACAGTCTTCATCAGTAGACAACAAGGAAAGGGTTTCTTTCTCAATGGTAAGAATAACCAGATGATTCAGGCAATCATGATCCAGTTTTTCTCAGCCATGTAGCACAGTTTCCTCTCACAGGAACAGCTGCTGACAGGAATGGTGAGAGCAACCTGTACCAGTTCTTTTAATGCAAGTATTAAATAGTGAATTTTGGTATTGTAGTAACTTTTGTAATTATCATCAGCAGATTACATTTTAATTAGTTTTATTTGGTAACATGTGAAGGGGAACGATACCATTTTTTACAAAGTGTTATAAAAACTTGTGATTCGGACTTTGGAGCTCCATAAATTTTGCACACTTCACTCTACGAACTTGAAATGCAGCTCAAAAGATAGCTCGCGCTTGATCATGTACTCATGTTTTAGCACCTAATGAAAACACTCATTGTATAGAGTGGAGCTTCCTCTAGCCACTGGTACTAATTTCAACTGTCTGGCACTTTCCAATTAAGAGATAGAACTGCAGAAAACTTGGGCATGCAGGTTTTGAGGACCCCAACTTTGACTGCCTGTCCTTGGGCAATTTACAATATCAAAAAAGAGCACACCAAGAGATCTATCTGTTTAGATCAGTCGTAAATAGAAGTATACAGAATCTATAGAGCTATAAAATTGAACCACAAGTTTTTATTGCACTTTTTTTTTAATGTTTCCGTCGCCACTTATTGTTATTGGTAAGATTATTGATTCATGCATTGCTATATCTTCAATACCTTCATTAGCATTAGCCATTTTCACATCATTCTTAAATATAAAAGTACACTGTATTTTGTAAAGAGCAGAGAAGATTTTTAACTGAAATTCATGCCAACTTAGTACATCAGTTATGAAATGAAAACCACTCTCTATTCGCTTTTTTACAAAATTTCTGGCCACACTTGCTTCATTCAGATTGAATGGCATCTTGTATTGCTCTGCAAACCCTCTTAGCTGAGCAAATAATTTCTTCTTCCATGGAAATTTGACCATCAACTGGCAATTCAATGTTTGCACTATCTAACTCAGTGTTCTTGGCATCCTTATAATATGAGCAACTTCTAAATAAAAACACGAAAAATGTCGTCAAATAATGTTAATTTCATGTATATTATTAAGAGATTCATCAACATCTTAGCCGGGAGTGCAAACTGTTTTCTATTTCATAATATACAGCAGTTAAATCTTTGTTTTGTAATTCGAGATAGATCAAACTCTCTAGACTACTGTGCATGCACAAACAACAGTAGAAAAGGCAATGGAGTGAGGATCAGTAGAAGAGTCGATAGGGAATAGTCGATTTCCTCCATGGAATAAAGTTGCATCGCATTCCATCAGCACCTACTTGAGTTTTAGTTCGTCATGTATAAAATTGATAATTGTTTCTAAAATTATGGCTCAGGCCTAAACTCTCCAGGCCTAAATTTTCCAGCCATATAAGGGCAAACTGGCTTGACCATCAAAACATTATCACAATGATACTCTCTCATCATAATCAATTTTCTGCAAATGAGGCTTTTTTATCTCAAAAGAGCAAATGTTTTGTTGGGGTTTATCAGACATTCTCAAAAGTGGAGGGGAGTTGGAAATTCTAATAGCATACAGCAATTGTCAGTGTTTCTCTACCCGTCAATACAACCAATTAATGGTCGCATAATTAATGGTCGCATAAAAACACTTCTCACTGAGATTTCTCGCTCAAATAAATAAAAGTTTACTTATACTTAGTCAGCCGTGCCCGAGGCACTATCTATTTTTTGTGAAAATATGGTGATACAACATTAGGGCCTGCTTAATGATGTCATAGTTATGAAAACTTTAATACGGGCTATGGCAGTTTTTACTCCAAAAGTTGCAATATTTGCAGTCCAGCATATGAGTGGGTCACATAATCACAACATTCGCTGTTTAAAGTCAAGAAAAGTGGCAAAAAGTACTGCAGCAAACATTGTTAGTGAGATCAACAGAAAAGGTGAGAGGGACTGATGGTGATGATCCCTTAGCAAATGACGAAAAAGAAGATGAAACTGGAATACAAGATGAAGGCTAGAGAACGAAGAATGCTATTATCAATAATTTTAGCCTGTTTAAAAAATCCACAATCTCGTGTAACTCTTATGTATGTCTATCAGTCATATTCAAATAATACAGCGAATAGTATGCACAACTGTGAAGCTCGTGAAATGAACAGAATGCATGCACTCTAATTGAAGAAATAGTGTATTACTTTTTTTTAATGTATTTATAAGGACTTTTTAGCTGCAATGGTGGTTTCAGCTGCTGAACACTTCCAGCATATTTTAAATCCTTCTCTAACTGGCAGACATCACCATAAAAACTGCTTAAAAAATCCTTGAAATCCTTCTTCAAGGACCATCTTATGCCAGAGTCTTCTAGCAGTCTAGATATGGTTTATGGGCATGCTGACTCTGCACAAACTGAAAAGTTAATTACAAGTTTTTATGTCTCATTACATTAACAGAATTTAAGCTACCATAAAATAGGAAACATTAAACAAAACTTGTGGTCACGACTTTAGAGTTCCAAATATTCGGCACATTTTACTCTATAAACTTCAGACATAGCTCAAAAGATAGATCGCTCTCTTTAGATACTAAAAAGAGCTATATACCAAAGTCACTGCAGCGATATCTCAAAACCTGATGGCAACAGTAGTTCTAGCTCCTGATTGGAAAGTGCTAGACAGTTGAAATTAAGAGCAGCCCTACTCTATTACTCTATACAATCAGTGTTTTCATTAAGCACTAAAACATGAGAAGTGGTCAATCACGTGGGGCAGAAAATTAATTTCCTAGCATTAATTTTCAAGCTGCACGCTTGACCACATACATTGTTAGCCATTGTCAGCCATTTTTTAACATACAAAAACCTGTTCACAATATGACAATGTCCGGTTCACATGACAATGGCCGAGCAGAACATTGGAGTGCATTCTTCCATTCTGTTCCATCATGTTGTGAACCAGACCACAAAAGAAAATGCAATGGAATACAACATTATGCTAGATTAGAAAAAGATTTTACTCCAATTTTAGCAATGCAGCGTCGGACCATCAAAATGCTAGAATCTAACAAATAATGAACTGCCAGCTAAAGAGGTGATATCGAGGATGGCAATGGATGAAGAAAAGTTGATTGAATCTATTTGGAGCTTCCCCTGTTTATGGCAAGTCACAGAAAAAGCCTACAAGGGTAATAGAGCAAACGAAGATGCCTGGAAAGTGATAGCAAGCCAGCTGAGAACAACTTCAGCGAGTGAATATTGCACATACCCACATCATCCACTTTCTTCACCTCCTCCTAGCAATAGAAAAATCAATTCTCTGCTCTGCTGTCACTGCTACCATCTGTTAATTGAACATAGTCAAAGGTCAATTTACTGAGCATAGCTGCTCTATTGTTGTGAACTGGCAAACGCAATGCTCCGCTTGACCATTGTCATGTCGTGAAATGGCTTTAATGAAAACACTCGTGTAGAGTAGGGCTTCCTCTTTCCACAGATACTAATTTCAGCTATCTAGACTTGACAATCTGGAGCTAGAACTGTTGCAAAATCAGGCACACGGGTTTTGAGGTCTCCCCATTTTAGTTCCGGTAACTTTGACATAATTATACCTATCCATTAAGTTCATACAATGAAGTATGCAGAATGAATGGTGCTCTAAATTTGTAACCGCAAGATTTTTTGTCTCTTCTATTTTATTGTAATAGTTCACCCCTTAAATGTGATCCATAAACTCTAAATACAGCACACCCCAAATATATTGTGTGCAGAATCAACAATAAACACATGTTCATTAACATCATTAATAATACATTCTCAAGATGCCTGACTTGCGTAATAATACATTCTCAAGATGAATGGCTTGCAGTCAGGCATCAGTGGATCAATCCTTGCTATATTAACCAACCCAATTGTGTGTAACAACACTACATTTAATTGACACTCCAAATGAAGTATACCTAGTACTATGTAACCTTACTTACCAGTTTCTAAGCACTTTTGTACTCTTCCCAGAACATTTAGTTACCACAAATGGTATTAGCACAGCTAAAATATTAGTGCATTCTTATTTGATGCAGAGACTGCATTGTCAAATCATACCTCATTACTGTGCCTTCAAACTACTTCCACCATTTATTTATTTAATATTTTACCAATAGGATCAATCTGAAAGAGAGAAGCTTTTTCTACTTATCTTAGTATAAAATGGGTGTGGTAGGCCTGTAGGAAAATGTTGATGTAGCAGTACTTCATAGTTTATGTGAGTGGGTGTGATAAAGGCACTTTCGCATGGACATTGAAGGAGGGGCAGGCAATTCTGGCACATAAATGGACATGATGCCTCTTGTGTTTTATATTTTACCAGTAGAGGTCCCTCCAGTTGTGTGAGTCTTATCAAGCTGGTGCAGGATAAGTGATAGTGAACAGTGTACTCTGCCAGTCTTGTCATCTGCCTGAATCACTAAACAACAATGTGGGGCCTGTTGATGTTCTCTGTGTCTTGCAGCATTTGTTATTGGTTTGTAGGCACTGAGCTGTAACATTGGCATCTCATCCACAGTGATGGTAGCAGCATCCTGTCACAGGTGTATTGATTGAATAGCTGCAGGATTAGATGTTGCAGCTGGCTGCACTGAATGACTCTGGCCAGGGTTGTTCTATGCTTGATGCTGTAGCTGGCTGTACCTGTATGACTCTGGCCAGGGTTGTTCCATGCTTGATGCTGTAGCTGGCTGTACCTGTATGACTCTGGCCAGGGTTGTTCCATGCTTGATGCTGTAGCTGGCTGTACCTGTATGACTCTGGCCAGGGTTGTTCCATGCTTGATGCTGTAGCTGGCTGTACCTGTATAACTCTGGTCAGGGTTGTTCCATGCTTGATGCTGTAGCTGGCTGTACCTGTATGACTCTGGCCAGGACTATTCCATGCTTGATGCTGTAGCTGGCTGTACCTGTATGACTGGCTAGGATTGTTCCATGCGCTTGATGCTGTAGCTGGCTGTACCTGTATGACTCTGGCCAGGGTTATTCCATGCTTGATGCTGTAGCTGGCTGTACCTGTATGACTCTGGCCAGGGTTGTTCCATGCTTGATGCTGTAGCTGGCTGTACCTGTATAACTCTGGTCAGGGTTGTTCCATGCTTGATGCTGTAGCTGGCTGTGCCTGTATGACTCTGGCCAGGGCTATTCCATGCTTGATGCTGTAGCTGGCTGTACCTGTATGACTGGCCAGGATTGTTCCATGCTTGATGCTGTAGCTGGCTGTACCTGTATGACTCTGGCCAGGGATGTTCCCATGCTTGATGCTGCAGCTAACTGTACCTGTATGACTCTGGCCAGGGTTGTTCCATGCTTGATGCTGTAGCTGGCTGTACCTGTATCTGGCCAGGACTGTTCCATGCTTGATGCTGCAGCTGGCTGTACCTGTATGACTCTGTCCAGGATTGTTCCTTGCTTGATGCTGTAGCTGGCTGTACTTGTATGACTCTGGCCAGGTTTGTTCCCTGCAGCTGGTCTGATCCATGCAGTGAGTGTCTGGGTGGCACCTTGATGGTGCTGTGTATTGTTGGGCCATCCAGGAGGAGTGTGGCTGCATGCTACTTGAAGAAAGCATGACCTTGTGTGGACTACCTTGAAGATTCAGAAACATGATGTATGCAAAGAGACACCATTTGCATTACCTTAAACATTGTCATTTCTTTGTGTAATTCCTTCCTTGATTGCCGTTGGCATCCTCTTGCAAGTGGGTGTGGACATGCTGCTGGTCCTCGGTACATTTTTCCTGGGTCTACAAGGCCATTGTTTCTTGTCGTAGTTCATCTCTTGCCAGTATCCGATGTCAGCTGTCCTAGCCAAATCTCTTCTGAGCTGGGTAACCACATGATCACTTTGTCCTCAACCTTTCTCAGGTATTGGTTGTATGGAGCTTGGACTTCCAATCGTTTTCTTGCTTCAGGTAGGTATTGGCCATACAGAACCATGTGCACAAATATGACAGGCAAGTTAACGTGCAGCAAAAGTCTATCACTTGAAGTCTCTATCAGGTAACTGCAGTTGATATGCTGGCTTGCCTAGCAACAATAAATGCACTTGAATTACTTTTGTTTTCCTAGTTTGTCATTTCCTGCCTTCAGCTCTAGTAGATGGAAGCTTACTTTCTTTTATCTCCTTTTTTTTCAAGCCAATGACAACATTTGCCACTGTAGGCTTTGCCATTTCAGTGTAGTAGAGATGCAGCTTTGGTAGCAAACAGATCTCACTATGTGAGCTATGGGTTAGTTTTTGGCAATAGTTACTAAGTTGTGCTCTTTTGGGGGATACCTCGATATTATCCAGAATATAAACATTGCATACACAAATGTGTCCATTATCTATTTTCTCTACAACACCAAGGTGTGTGTATGTTGCAAAAAAAAAAGGCGATATTGTTTTGGCCAACCCTGGAAGGTGGTGAGCAGCAATACAAAATAGTTTTCCCCCTTTCCAACAGATTATATACTTGCTATTTAATCTGAGTGAGGACATGGACGCCCTTTTCACTCTACAGGTGCTCAGTGAAATAACACTTGCCCTCGGACACTTCACACCCTTGTATAGCATGTTCTAGCCGCACATGGACTATTGAGGAAATATGGTATATACTTAATGACATTAGAAACTTAAATTTCTCAATTGCTGTGACTACCATGAGGTATGGGATTGTTTCCAGAGTGGGAATTAATAATCTCCTTTGAGTGGCTACAGATTTCTTTCTTAGTGGAACACAACTACTGCCTTCAGTTCTCAAACTCCTGTACATAAAATAGAACACATCTACTACAAAAATACACTAAATAAAAAACGTTTGGTGTTGGAGTCATATGCACTCACAATGACACCACTTTTGTAGGTCTCTGGATCAGCAGAGAGCAGTCACACACAAATAGTGTGTCAGGTGTGCATGCATACTTTTTATGAGCATTCCATGAGTTATACAGTAATAGTTGAGCAATTATATAGACATATCTATAACCATGCCACTTTTGAAGAAAACTATGCAAGCCTTATGATGTCTGTAGTGACAATTGAATACTTTGTCAATGACTGTAATACATGGGTATGGCTAGCAAGTATAGCTACAATGGTTTTGGCAGTTGTAGGTGACACAGCCACACATGCTGAGCTAGCTCTGCTGTACCATCCTAAATTTTCTTCCTCTTGCACTGACCTGCATACTCACATACATAGACATCACCACACACATGCTGAGCTAGCTCTGCTGTACCACCCTAAATTTTCTTCCTCTTGCACTGACCTGCATATATACTCACATACATAGACATCACCATAATATCTTTAAGTGGATCAAGTTATGTAGATAGACCAGACCAACAAATGCCCATGACTATGTCGATTCGAATCAAAGTGAAACACTAACATGGCACCTTAAGCACTTGTTAGCTGAGCTCCCTGCAGACCTGGGCCTACATAGTTATTAACAATCTGGCCTCCTATAACACCAGTGTAAGAGGAATGGGGTCAAGGTTCTGTTCAATTCATGTATGAATAAAAAAAATTTAAATTCCATCTATAGGCTTTGTATATAGACTTAAAGTATACTGAGACCCAAGAAGCTGGCAACAAGAAAGCAGAGTAATCTAGTACATGTAGTTCATCATTGGCATGGCTGCTCCTGCAGTTAACCTAACACTTTCCTCAACCCCATTGTAATATGTCACTACGAAATGAGGTAGCATTCTGTAATGACTAGAATGCTTGCATCCATGCAAGTTGTGTATTATTTACAAGGACAGTGAATTAGCAAACCAAAACCACTAATAATACCGTATATCATTTACACAATCTATATATACTCACATACATAGACATCACCATAATATCTTTAAGTGGATCAAGTTATGTAGATAGACCAGACCAACAATTTCTTGAACTGCCCAGCCAAATGCCCTATTTAATGGCATGCTCCATTATTTTAGCATGCTATGCAGTCACATAATACAGCTGAACTTGCTAATAGTAGTGTTGCTGCACAAGCTATTACAATAACCTTCTCGATAATCAACTTTAAATTGTATTCTCTCGATGTTTCGACTAGATGCTCTAGAATAATTCCTGATAAAGGCTAGAGCATCTAGCTGAAATATCGAGAGAATACAATTTCAAGTTGATTATCGAGAATGTTATTGTAATTATTACTATGTCAACTGAGAATTCATTGTGTATTTTAAGTATTGTAGTTGGTATGTACACCAGGATGTACAGGACTTGCTACTATATAGAACTGAAATTTTTAACTGGTGTTAATTTTCAAAGAAACATTTTTTATAAAATTTCAAAAATGTTACCTATGATTGGTATAGGGTCTGGCCTTGGGAGACTAAGCTAGAGAGATAGAGATTGAACAGAGACCACTAGTAAGTCCAGTTACTTTCAACCTGTGTAAGACCTTCCTAGCCCCAGTGGGCTGCTATATATCAATATGCTTATTCCACTCTAGAACGACTGGCAGGAATTACTCAGTAAGTATTGTTGAAAGGGAAATAAAGCAGCCATTTCTCACTCCTGAAGAAGCTAGATGTGATTAACTTTGAAAATTTTATACACTTCAAAATTTATTCTAAAGTTTATTTGGAAATAAATACCTTCAAATTTCCTGTCTATATGATATCTGGTAAAATTACATTTAAAAACTGTTAAAATAATTTTTATTTTATAGAACAAGAAGATGATCTGGGAATATCTGACAAAGCACTGCCGCTACTGCTGCAAGAACAAGGTCTGAGTTTAGCTAGAACTACTGTTCTTTTTACACTGTACAGTAGTAACCAGTGCTACAAAGTGTATACCAATGAACTAGTTTTTTTATTAAGAAACATTATGTTTTTCTCCAATACTTTAATCTTATTTATGTTTTATTGTTGCTTATTTATATAATTTTGCTTAGTTGGCATCAACACAATATTTGAGTAGAAATCTTTCTATGTATGATATTTCAATTGGTACTTTACTGTTTAGGTTTATTAAGTAGGAGTTAGATTTGTTCGTTTTTTGGGGTGTTCGATTTGACTTTTTTCTGTTCTTTATATTTTTTTTTATTGGGGGGGGGGGGGGGGGGGGGGGGGATTTTTGTTTTGTTTTCGTGATCATCATGTATCTCATGATGTTTAAGCTACCAATGACCAACTATCTACATTCTTTGTGGCATATTATTGGACAACTTCGGGGTATGAGGTCAGCTCCTACACCAGAAGTATGGTAACACTTTCTATAGCATTCATATATTCCAGAATTGCCACCCCTGTGAATCAAGAAGAATAAGAGCAGACCCTGAGCTCAGTGGGCCACTCATGTGAATCAAGGAGAATAAGAGCAGAACTGGAGCCTGTGGGCCATCCATCTGAATCAAGAAGAATAAGAGCAGACCCTGAGCTCAGTGGGCCACCCATGTGAATCAAGAAGAATAAGAGCAGACTCTGAGCTCAGTGGGTCACCCCTGTGAACCAAGAAGAATAAGAGCATACCCCTGAGGCCACCCATGTGAATCAAGAAGAATAAGAACAGACCCTGAGCTCAGTGGGTCACCCCTGTGAATCAAAAAGAATAGGAGCAGACCTTGAGCTCAGTGGGCCACCCATGTGAATCAAGAAGAATAAGAGCAGACCCTGAGCTCAGTGGGTCACCCATGTGAATCAAGAAGAATAAGAGCAGACTCTGAGCTCAGTGGGCCACCCATGTGAATCAAGAAGAATAAGAGCAGACTCTGAGCTCAGTGGGCCACCCATGTGATGAATCATGAAGAATAAGAGCAGACACTGAATTAGTGGGTTTTCTAATCCACACATCATACATCATATGATTCCTGCAATAGATTATCATGATATTAATACTGTGCAGTAAGTACATACTGGATTAGGGCTTCATTCTGCATTAGGGTCAGAGTGTAGTTAGGGTTAGGACAATAGCTATAACAGTGCAAACAATGCTCATGTCATCATAATGATGTAATGCTAGGATTTTTGTTAAGTTCATATGTATATATATGTCATGGTAAACCAGCCAAAAACGCTAACTGAAAAAAGATTGGGTGTGAAGTAATGGGAGGAATTAAAAGTGGAAAAAACAAATCAAATTTTTAAAACCTTGTGGTTATGACTTTCAAGCTAATAATTATATTCTGTACACTTACTGTATCTTGCATAGCTCAAAAGACAGATCTCTCTGTGTGTGTTTTTCAGATACTAAAACTTTAGTATAAGTATTACCATGCCTCAAACTAAATTAGGGATGTCTCAAAATCTTCAGATCCTAAACTCGCAGCAAGTGCGTTGCCTGATAGAAAAGTGCTACTTTGCCCATACTTGCACATTTTAGCATCTAATCAAACCACTTCTCCTCTAGAGCAGAGCTTCCTCTTGCACAGATACCAATTTAAACTACCTAGCACTTTCTTGTAACACCTGCTGAAAGTTTGGGCATTCAAGATTCTGAGGTACCCCCCACTTTAGCTGCAGGTAACTTTGGCATGGTTGTATACCTATGCTACATTCACAGAGATCAATTATCAAGTTCATACAGAGAAGTGTGCAGAATCTATGGAGCTCCAATTCACAACTTCTTTTACTTTTTAGATCTGTTTTAGTCTCCCCTTAAGCAAGTAGAAAATAACCTCCTAGATCAATCCACCATCTGTTCTCATTCATGTTAGTAATATCTTCACTAGCAAAACCTACAGTACTGCCTTGAGTTGTTCAGAACTGGAGGACTTATTATTCAATATTGTGCTGGGTGTTGTTCAACCTGAAATCCACGATGATATTTTGACGATTGTGGAACGATCATAGAGGGTGTCTCCTTGTTTGTTAATTACATTGCCATCATGTGGTTACAGATGTTATTGGATACAAACAGCAGGTCAGGACAAGTCCAAGTGTTGTGCCTGCTTGAGTAGATAATACGGGAATCTTTGTTGTCATACAGTAGGTAGAGATCTTGCGCTTCTGCCCATCCAGGGTGTCTATGATATCATCATAAGGTCGTATATAGTGTTTCTTATCTTTAATGGGAGAAGAAGGAAATTTTGTAACTGTCCAATATCTACCTGCATGGTTTCATATGACTAGCTTGGAGATGTTCCGGAACAAACTTATCTCTTATTTTCATTCCCTTGGTAAATCACACACATACAGTCATTGTTTTGACAGCATAAAAATGGCCATGCCTTAAGCACGACCAGTTTAGAGTTAGCTACAGCAATAGTCAAGTGTAACTTCTTGATGTAAAAAGAATTTAACATTTCAACATCTGTATCACTAAGCAGCCGCACAAATTTTGGACTGCATGCATATCTACAAAGTTTAACTCCCACTGTTGGACTACATGCATGCCTACAAAGTTCAACTCTCACTGTTGGACTACATGCATGTCTGCAAAGTTCAACTCTCACTGTTGGAATACATGCATGTCAACAGTGTTCAACTCTCACTGTTGGACTACATGCATGTCTACAAAGTTCAACTCTCACTGTTGGACTACATGCATGTCTACAGTTCAACTCTCACTGTTTGACTACATGCATGTCTACAAAGTTCAACTCTCACTGTTGGACTACATGCATGTCTGCAAAGTTCAACTCTCACTGTTGGACTAAATGCATGTTTACAAAGTTCAACTCTCACTGTTGGATTACATGCATGTCTACAAAGTTCAGCTCTCACTGTTGGACTACATGCATGTCTACAAACTCACTGTTGGACTACGTGCATGTCTACAAAGTTTGACTCTCACAAGAGGCTCTAAGTCCTTTGAAGTGGAACTGACATTTGCCACACTTTAACTGCAGCTATAACCAGTGGCATTGTATGATGTGGGTCACACTTTAACTTTAGTTAACCTTAATGCATTATTATGACAGTTATTCTCTGTAACTCTTAACAAGATAGACAAGGGACACACCCCAGGTGGCTAGACTTGTGGATGCCGGACCACACCCTGCAGCACTGGAGCTCTCCAATCAAACTCAATATGTCACCATCAGGAGGTGCTAACATGCTCTGACATTAATGACTCATGGCCCTAGGTACATTTCTGCGGGGATGTCTGACACACCCTTCACTCTAAGGGCCCATCTCAGCAGTGCCAAGTTTTATCTGTCAAATTGTCTGAGGCACTTATCTATCCAAGTGTTGTCAGGAGTGTCTGCCTGGTATCTCCTTCCCACTGCTGGGGTCTTAGCCATGCCAGTGGGAATCGTAGTCTAGACCATGTTTGTGGGACTGCTGGTTAGCATACAGTGGGCCCTGCACTCAGTACAAGTGGGGGAGTGTATGTGAGCTATAAAATGCTCCAGTGGCAACACACCACACTCCTCCAATTCCACAACTACTATACCAACATGATTATCATCACAAGTAGTTATTACATAGCAATGAATAAATACCATGGGCGACCAGATGAGGTGTCATTTGTCCCATGGGCTACAGTAAGGGGTGACCTAAATTGCAGAGACAATATGTGAGCTGTTTTCAGGGGTACTAATGTGTAGTGAGAATGCTGATGATTTCCAAAACCTCCCAGGGTCTTGATTAGGAAGTCAGTCGGCCATGCTTTAACTGCCATTGTGGTTGCACCAGTGTGACAGCTTTGACCACTGAAATGTGAATCCTCTATGCCTACCACTCTCAGCACCTGGTGCATGGACTGGATGAGTTTGGGTCTTGAAGGAGTCGCAACATCACCGAAGATAGACAGCAGCCCCGGTGCATGGAGGAGGGATGGGGTTGGGGAGGAAGGTGGGAGGACTGCTAAGTATCCTAACACTGCTGGAGCCACCATATCTTCTCTGCTGTCTGTCTCAGCTCCAATGCACATGCATTTTCAGGTCAATCTTTGCCAGCTTTGTTCCAATGCCCAGATTCAGTGTGCGTTCAACTGCGTACACACTAACATAAGATATCAGGATGCCATCATTCATATTGAGTCCCTGTAGGAAAGCAAAGCAAACTTTCATGTGCCATCTAGCTATTAGTTTAGTGGGATTTTGGATTAAGCCAAGGACCAATTGACGGCCAAAATAATCTCCCTGCCTCTATCTCTGCCAAAATGTACTCTCACATAGGTGATTCTTGGTGCTGGCTCTAATCCAAACCATGCCAATTAAATCCAATGTTGAGCAGCACATGACCACATATAATGTCCTGAAGGATGAATGGCCAGCACAACTCCGGGCCCTACTCGAAGACAATGCCCTGGCAGCTTTCTTAGATCTCACAGCTGTGGAAGCCAAATCCCATGATACTATCAAGGCAGCCCTACTTCAAAGAATGGGAATAACAGCAGAGATCCAGCAAAAGTATTGGTGGGAGGCTACCATTAAACCTAATGAGACAGCTACCCAGTGGATGGAATGCTTAAATTACTGCGTGACAGACTGTACCATGCCCATCGAATAAATGGTTCAAAGTTGTTCTGTAAGGTTCCAAGTTCTGAGCTCTTCTATTGTCATTCAATACTCTATAATCTGTAATTCATTATTGTTGTACAGCCATACACAAGCCTGAGGTAAAAGAACCCTCTAACAACTGGTGGCAGCGGTTTTGGGGAGAAAAGAAATCGTGAGATTGTCTACTGTGGTGAAGCAGCAGAAAGACTGACTGAAGATTGACTCGTGAAGAGAAAGAGTTTCAGAATGGCTCAGAGACATGGAAGGCAAAACCCAGAAGACTATGAACACTAGGATCGAATCACTAGGCCGAAGAGATAAAGACCCCAACGGGGGATGTGGGAATTCTTTCTCGTGAGAGACCAGGAGGGAAAAGATGAAAGGAGAGAAAAGTGCAGGTTAATGGAAGAAAAAAGGAAGGAGGAACTCGAAGAAAGACATCAGGAGAGAGAGATGGAGAAAGAGAGACTTTCTCTAGAGAGGGAAAATCTCAGACAACAAGGTGAAGCAGCAAGGCAGAGAGAGGAGCAAAAGAAGATAGAATGCATTCAGGAGCAGCCAGGAAAGAAGAAGCCATAGCTGGCCGGATAAAGGTGCAAATGAGAGAGCATACCAAACTCAGAATGCCAGCCTGGAGAGTACCAACGGTTGAAGTTTGCAGATGACAGCCAAGCTGACTTCCCTATGGCCAGGATCCGGCTAGATGTAGGAGAAAATTCACAAACTCTGCTGTTAGTAAAACTGGAACAGACATGCTACTAGGCATCGACATCGACCAGCTCAATGAACTGTGCCAGAGAAGGAAGGCACCCACCACTAACCACAGGAAGAAGACAGATCACCTTCGACCGAAGCAGATCCAACTATAGAGTCTGCAGCAGTGCTGACCAGAGCAACAAGCAAGAGAATGGAGAAGGAGAGGGAGGAAGACAATGAAAGAGCCTCAGGAGCTCAGATCACCCCATTACAAGCTGAGTTTAATTTCTCTGATGACATATTCCTATCCACTCAGGTCCAGAAGAAGACTAACCAAAGAAGTGCCAAGAGAGCAGCAGCCAAAACATGGGAAGAAGATGAGAAGGCACAGGAGACCACCATCTCGTCCACAGAGACCCTAAGACAAGAGCAGCTGGATGATGACTCACTTTGCAAGGCATGGGAGACAGCTAAAGCAGGAGACAGGGACTACGTGGTGGAGAGGGATATGTTGTCAACTACACCAGCAGGAGAAGATCTAAAGCAGTTGGTCCTCTCTTGTGGACAATGTAAGCATGCTCTAGTTCTCTCCCACAGCACCCCTTGGGCTGGACGCTTAGGTAGACAAAAGGAGGAGATTCTTCTGGCCGGGCATCTCCCAGGACATGCAGAGACTGTGTACTCAATGTCCAGAATGCCAGAGAAACAGCAGGATTCCTAAGCACAAGTTACCACTCACCCTTTACAATTATGACTACCGTTTACTAGAATGACAATGGATATCGTAGGGCTATTGCAGATGACCAGAAGGGGACACAAATACATCTTGGTCCTCATGTATGCAACCAAATATGCTGAGGCCATAACACTTCGAAGGACAGACCAGGGGTCAAATTTCTGCTCCACCCTAGTATCTGAATGAAATGTATTGCCTGATGGGAGTGAACCGCTTATAGACCTCACCACCATCCACAGATGGGTGTTATGGTCGAGTGCTTCAATGGGATGCTGAAGGCTATGTTAAGAAAAACTGGTAAAAATCCGAAGGATTAGGACTTATGGATTCCCTATATGTTGTTTGCATATAGGGAGGTTCCACAAGCAGCCACGGGCTTCTCACCATTTGAACTACTCTTTGGCAGGGATGTAGGAACCACTAGATGTCCTCAAGGAGCAGTGGATAGCAGAAAAGGATGTTCAACACCTACATCATAAAGATGCGTCAACGACTGGAGGAGACACAGGAAATCGCAACCAGGAATGAAGAAGAAGCAAGACGAAAGGTGAATGACCAACATGCGAAGGACAGGAGGTTCAAGGAGGAGGACCAAGTTTTGGTACTTCTACCTGCTGGAGTGGAACAAGATGTCCACTAAATGGCAGGGCCCCTACCACCATCAAGAAGAAGATATCCAACACATCTTATGAAGTGGATATGCATGACAAAAGGAAGAGCAGAGATAATTTCACATAAACATGCTCAAGGAGTGTCTGAACGTCGACTGCAGAAGTCTCTGCCACTACCATTGTTCAGGAGGAACTGGGAGGGGAAGCTGACATTGTCGCAGCTGCTCAAACAGAACAGGGCACTCCCACCATCTGCAAAACTCTCACTTCTTCTCAACTTGAACTGACCAAGTTGCTGTGAGAGAAGGCCCAGGCCTTCAGTGATGTGCTATGCAGAACATCGGCAGCAGAGCACACCGTTAACACTGGTTAGACTGGCACCCTACCGAATCCAAAAGCATGGGGAAGAACAAGCCAGGATGGAGATCAAGACAATGCTGGACTTAGGAATCATCATCCCATCAACCAGCCCGTGGGCATCATCACCCATAGTTTCTGTAGGGAAAAAAGGAGGCAGCCTTCGGATCTGTATAGATTACCACTGCCTCATCACCATAACTGCAGAAGATCCTTACCAAATGCCGAGAGTTGATATATACACTCATTACCACCCTCGACCTAATAAAGGGGTAACCAGGTGCCAGTCAAGGTTGAACATCAGGAAAAGACAGCATTCGTTACTCAGTTTGGGAAATTCCATTTACTAACCATGCCCTTCGGCCTGAAGGGAGTGCCAGCGACATTCCAGAGGCTCATGGACATCACCAAGGCTTACAGAAGTTCGCTGGAGTCTGCCTTGATGACATCATCATACACAGTGACACATGGGAAGAGTACTGCAACACCTCTCACAAGTAATGGACAGATTGACCAACCAAGGTCTAAAACTCAAGGCTGGAAAATGCCAGCTGGTCATGAGACAATGTTCTTTTCTTGGCCATATTGTAGTAGGCAACGGCAAAGTCGCACCTGAACTAGGGAAGATAAAGGCAGTACAACAATTTCTCATCCCCAAGACAAAGAAGGATGTGCATGCATTTCTGGGCCTCGTCAGCTATTACAGACACTTCATCCCGGCCTGCAGTGATCGAGCAGCCTGTTTTGACCTGACAAAGGGAACTGCACCCAACATGATCACAAGTGGACCACCGAATGTCAGTCTGCCTTCGACTACCTCAAGCAACAATTAACCAAGCAGCCTGTGCTCTGCAACCCAAACTTTGAACGACCCTTCTGTTTACAAACAGATGCATCCAACCGTGGCATAGGGGCTGTGCTCAGCCAGATGGATGAATACTATTCACGCAAGCTTCTGCCTCAGGAAACCAGGTACTCAACGACGGAAAAAGAGTGCCTAGCTGTTGTGAACTCATTTCAGCACTTCTCTCTGTGTACCTATTGGAAAGAAGGTTTACGGTAATGACAGACCACCATGCACTGAAGTATCTGAACTCCATGTGAAACTCCAATGGCACATTGGTATCTCATCACCCAACCCTATGACTTCCAAGTGGTGTATCGAAGTGGACCAGCCAATGGAAACGCCATTGAACTCTCATGGCAGAGTTGGAAAGACATTCCTTCGCCCCAAAAAGAAGGAGGGGGAGATGTCAGGGATAACACCTCATGACCACCAAACCATGTGCCCTTATACAGGCAGTAACTTGTTACAAATATCTCATGGAGGATTCTTATTGGTTAATACTGTGCTGAACATTTGACCATGTATGGAATTGTTACCAGTGTCTTGTGACTGAGGGTCGAGGTCCTATAAAAGAATCTCGACTTCCCCGATAGGTGGTTCGAAGTTGTTCTGTAAGGTTCCAAGTTCCGAGCTCTTCTAAATTATATCAATACTCGATACTCTGTATATTTCATTATTGTTCTACAGCCCTGCACAAGGCTGAGGTAAAAGAACCCTCTAACAGCAACTAGTTATTACATTGAAATTGTACACACATGGTAACTATGTCCAAATTATTACATGCTAACTTAATATTTCCTAAATCTATACATATATAATAAAAAGGCAAATTGTGCTAATTTGAGTGTCGTTAGATTAAAGTGATCTACAGTGCTCAAGAATCTGCTCATCTCTAACCCCACATAGATACAGTGGATCTACACAGCATAGGATACAAGTGTGGACCTAGAGCTACCAGGTTGTTGTATCTCCACTCTCAATGAATACCACGTACAAGAAACTCCACATCCTTTTTTCTGATCTTATGTGGTGTTTCTACAGTGCATCAACCAGACACATCATGTTCATGTGCGCCTCATGCGACTTATTCTAGACAAGTGCTGCTAGAGTATTTAAGCACTTAACCTCATGTTGCCCTTTCATTCTCACGCTAAAGCATAAAGCATGTTATTTGAATGTCAGTTAAGTAATGATTTCTAAGCTGATAATCATCAATCCAGTTTCCAATTTCACAGTCTGGTTAGCCATGTTCATTTCTTGATGTGTGACATGATGTCAGCAGCACTAGTTTCCAACAGGCACAAGGGGTTCTTACACTCTACCAGCAGCTTGTCTACATCTTGTCTACAGTAATGCATAGTTTAGGTATAGTAAATTTGTGAGCAGAATGGGTGATGGAATCATCTGAAGAGCTATCAAGGAAGTGATTGATATTGTGGCCCTTCTGTGGAGGCAGATCACTCTGTAGCTTTATAGCGGATAACCTGTTCTCAGTCAGCTCATGTTATGCAGATGTGAGTTCCATAATTCTTCCAGTCAGCTTCATTGCTCATGATGGAATAATCGGTCTTCTCATCATTCTGAGGTATCCATCTCATAAAGTAATATTTGTTGCTGCACTTGCTGCAACCTGTCCAGTCTTTCAGTAGTGGATATGGTCATCTTGCTATTATCATAGCACACACAGGTATTGACATCTTCACGTGCATCCTTCAGCTCTAGCAGACTAAAAGTTCACTTAGACTTGGTACAGTACATACATGATGGTAAAGACCCTGAGATGCTGTTACATAGAATGGGCCTATGGAATATCAAACTTTAAACTTTGAACAGGCAATTTAAATATTCATCTAATTTGTCACAGGATGAAATTGTCTAAGTTTTATACCAGTTTTACTAAAAGGAATAGCTATACAACTCTTTTTCAATGTCTTGTGGCTTCAGTTAAGTGCCGGAACAATCAGGTATAATTAGGCAAGGGTTGTGATCTATGATTATCCATAGTTCATTGTAGATCAAGAAATAGTATTCCATGGCAGTTACAATTTTTGTATTGAATATTTTTACAGTTTTTTTTTAAATGAACACTAGGCTTGTCACAGACTCTTCTGAATTTAACATCTGATGTGGATGTTGATGTCTGTCCTGGCATGGAAGTCGTTTATAATTGCACCACTGATACAGAAATAACAACATGGATTGCTGAATCTTATTTCTAGGACGACCAGTATACTCTACTAAAATCCAGTCCATTGAGTATAGATAAATACCACATCACCATTGTACCAATACCTTCACAAGTACACTCATTGTAAGCTACAGTGATGTTGTCAGTTCCATTGATGTGATCTGTATGGCTGGAAACAAATCAAGGAATATTCCATACAAAAGGTTTCAAATAGGTAAGGAACAATCAGTGCATTGAAAACTTCTAGCTGTGTACTTACATAAATGCATGTTTACAATCTTCCTTAGTCCCACATTGCCATGCCAACATTGCCATGCCCACATTGCCATGCCCACATTGAATAAAGTGTGGTCAACTTTTTTCTTACATCTTTGACTGTAAAATACTGTAATGCCTCTGATGTTATGTGCAACTGGTGGTCAAAATGTAATACACTCTACTGTGCTAAGATGTACCATGGAGAAAGGAGATAAGAAGATTCTGTGGAAGAAAGGTAGAGGTGAGGTGGTCATAAAAAATGTTGACTGAGCATGAGGTGGGCTAGAGTGGTTTACATATGACATGATGTAAGTCTTGTATTGTGTTTGATGTGAAAATATAACTCTTTATATTGTGAACTGACTTTTATCTCCTAAGCTAAGCAAGCCTAAAGGCGTGTCCACACAGTAAACTCAATGCACATCTGATATGCATTAAGCCTGCATTAGTCGCATCCGAACTGAATTTATATCTCCCAATCATCAGAGCCAATCGCCTCAAGAAATGTTTTAAATTACAGCTATTAAAATATCTATTGAGTCTGCATTAAATAGAATCTCACTGTATGCAGGTTGAAGCTAGGAGGAGTCTAGAACTATCAGGTAATAGTTGCTAGACACTGTTAGTAGGGCATAAACTAGCTAGATGTGTGACTTATTCCAATACACTTCCATGTTGGCATAGTGTGCACATGCTAGATGTCCATTCAATGCAATAAGATGTAGTTGTTGTTTTTTGGACAGGACAACTTATAGCAGTATTATGTTTGTTACCTTGATTGATTTGTGATGTACCAAAGCTACCTCAGAGGTTAGCTAGGCTTGTGCTCCTGTATCTGCATCAAACATTTGCTCTAAGTTCTATCAAGCCTTACCCCCCCCCCCCCCCCTGTGCTCTAGTATCAGGCCTTAGCTTCCTGTGCTCTGTGTGCAAGTGAGGTGCATCATATGTAGTGTAGTGTAGCAGTACAGCTACATGTGTGCAAGTGAGGTGCATCATATGTAGTGTAGTCTATCAGTAGAGCTACATGTGTGCAAGTGAGGTGCATCACATGTAGTTTAGTGTAGCAGTAGAGCTACATGTGTGCAAGTGAGGTGCATCATATGTAGTGTAGTGTAGTAGTAGAGCTACATGTGTGCAAGTGAGGTGCATCATGTGTAGTGTAGTGTAGCAGTAGAGCCCAGAGAAGACCAGCTAAGTTGTATATTAAGTGAAGCACTTTCGATAATCTTCTTACCCATCATTGTCCATTAATTCTGCAGCCTCCCCTAATTCCCTAACACAGATCCTCCCAATAACTGCCACCACTTCAGCAGCAGCCATTGACTCATCACCAAGTATCCTCAGGAGGAAGCCAGATCAGGGCATCACCTCCCTGTCCTCAATGGGGCACATTGGCAACAGCAGATGGCTAATGCCAGATCACATATTTTCCCAATTACTATTAAAAGGCTTGGAACAAGGATAAAAACTAAACTCCAGAGTGGCATAAAATTATCAAGTGCAAAGGAAACAATATGTTGTCTACTGGGAGCTACAGACAGGTACATGCATCATAAGTATACTTCTCTGGAAAATCTGAAAATATTCCTTGTTGATAACTTTTCATAATCCTACTAACCTACGAAAATTAAAAATAGGAAAAATTTTAAACCTAATTATAAAAGGGTAAGATTAGCTATAGCTTGTGCAGACACACCGGGTGGGGCAGAAGAGAGCGTGCTTCTAGAAGTGTTGGATATATATCTCTCTCCTAAGATATTTGAAGTGAACACAACTTTGGCAATTTTGCAGGTACAAGTCAAATAGTTCTTTTTCACTGCTATATAGCTACTGAGACCTGGGTCTCTTTCACAACCCCTCAACTGATAGCGTCTTTCAAAATTGGCCTATTAATCTCATAAATACCTGTTTGTTTCCAGAAATCAATTCTCTCATGGTGGTCCATCGTGTCTGTAAAAAATCATTCGTAGACCTTGGATTCTAAGAAAACATCTTGACATGAAAGATTTTCATATGAATTATTTTAAGCACGGAGTATTCCAGATTAATTGGGTTTTTTAAGGTTGTCTGCTAACTATTACCACAAGGTGAAGAAACAAAGTGATCACTTCATGGTGGGAAAACATACAGCTGTTTGCTGACTTAACTCTGCTAGACTCAATATTGCACGTGCACTGGCATGTTTATGACATGAACTCTTTACCGATTTTCAGCTGTTGGGCCAAGAAGATAGCGGATTAGTGCTGAATCTAGAAATGGTTTAGTTTTTACAAAACACTGAAGAGTTTGGAGTCTTCTGATAGTAAACTTATGACAAATGACATAAATATAAGGATACAGATAGATTTTTGCTAAATTAAGAAATGGATTAGTCATTGCAATGCATTGGACAGTTTGGAGTCTTCCAGTAGTAAAATTATGACTTAGTGTACGCAAGTTATGTGTGGGGAGAAAAGAAGGTAGATACAAAAAAATTATGTTAAAAAATCATGTTTGTGGCATTTGGGGGGGGGGGGGGGACTGGGGGGCTGCCGGTTCACTACTTTCTCAATGGATTCAAGGCATGCTCAAAGTAGTTGGGGGTCAAAAATAGTTGGGGGTCAAAATCAACGGAAGACACTGTTATGGCCCCAAGAAGCTGTCAGAGTGAGTTTTATTTGGGAATATAGCCATTTTAAAATAGGGATTCAACCAATATAAGGAGGTTACACTTCCCAATATATCATTTTATCTAGTTTATATTTGTTGCTGTTTGCTCTCTATAGTAAAGTAGCCTCCTTCAAAAAGTTACTCATGATAGCTTCAAAACGAAATAATCATAGCAGATGTTATCCTTTACCAGGTTTATTTAAAGTATGCACACATATAGCTATATATATATACACATACGCCGATCTGGGTTTCTTTCAGGGTGGGGGGGTGGGGGAAGGGAATTTGCCCCTCCTTCACAATTTCCCCCCCCCCCCCCCCTTTAAAGACAACCCCATAAGGGAATAAAGATGTCCAGCAGCCAAAAGAAGACCTACACTCTAGAGAAACAGCTAGCATAACTGGTTTCCAAATAGAGTGCTAGTAACAAGGTTTTTTTTATACAATAGGTTTTCGATTTCATACATCAGTAATAGCTTCTAAATCATCAGATGATTTTTCTGGGGATACAATCATTACGGGTGAGAGGCTCTACTCCCAGTTGATTTCCTTTGATTAGTTTCATTTCTGAGAAACTTCATTTGACTGATCCCAACAGGAATTAATAGGCAGATATCTGACAAAGTGCTCAGATTAGGATACATTGTTTACATACTAGCATTTCATTATAAATAAGTTGTTAGCTGCTTCTGTATATCTCCTTTTGGCTGCTTGGTGTAGTTCGGTAAGTTTTCCTTTCTGTGTGGATTTCAACCAATGAAATCAAAGCACTTTTTGTGAACTCATCACCTTGAACAGATTTAGCAACCATTTTTTTCCATAGTGGCCAACCAGTATAAGGATAGAATCTTCTCCATATGATGCATAATCTGGAGAGTCAAATTTTGGAAGCTTCCAGGAATCAAAAATGCTAAAGGATGGATACTACATCTTGAGAGCCAAAACAATGTTGCGTCAGGTCATTAAGAAATGGTTTAGCTACTGTTTATTTAATGCTCTCCATTGTAACTTTGATTTCAGTAGCTATCTCTAAATGCTCATGTTCATCAAAACAACTGAAGACCCAATTTGCTGCAGGAGTTGCAGCATCGTTCAGTGTGTGTACAGTAGACATGACCAGGCTTGATATTGCTGTGAAATCAAGCCTTTGAACTCGAAAAGTTTTGCTCACTCAACTTAGTGAGTGAACTGCTCACTTTTCTGAGACAAGTTATGATTTAATACAATTTTAAAAGAAGGACTCACACTTTTTAAGTCAGTGGGTGTTTAATAACTGGATAATTTTTGCTGCTATTTATCTCTGAAATTGCATCTGAATCAACATAAAAAGACCTTAAAAACCCATAATTTCCTTGGTAGGCGTGCCCCTAACCCCCACTGTGCAGGTACTTTGAATTCTGCCCCTCCCACCACACCAAAAATGATTCAAATAATCCCTTTAGCCCCCCTTTTGAAAAAACCTGAAAGAAACCATTCCCATTGATCAGAAGTAGTAACTAGGTTTTGTTGTAGGTCTCTGCCATAACTATTGTAAGTCACAAGAGCAAAATTCTCGCTGATTGTTAATCTCTTCACAGCTAAACTGTGAAGCAGCTGCTGAATCTGCTCAGCTATGTTCAAAATTACACACATGTTTATTGTTATGACTAATCTCAGGTGTTTTTCTATTCCACTGCAATGCTTTGAACAATTTGGAGTCTTCTGGTAGTCAACATTGCAAGATTGTATGCAAGTGATTTACATATTTATATTAATGCTAACAGTACATTAATTACTTGAGTAACAAACTCAGCTAAAAGATGGGCACTTACTCTTCGCATTCCTTCATCATCTGTAAGCAGCAGCTTAACCGAACTAGTAGATCCAGCTCCTTATTGTCTACTTTCAAGTATAACAGAGATGCCATGATGGGTAATCCTTTACCACCTGTCCTGCATTTGATTCGGTAAAGAATGCAGAACCATTTGGTGGAATAGCTTTGGTTCAAACCAGCAGCCAACAGCATGGAGAGGTTGTCTCAACAAACTCTCAGTTGACATTATGACTTTCTCAATAATCAACTTGAAATTTTCTCACTTGACGTTTCATCTATAGATGTTCTAGCCTTCTCCTGATGAAGTGGAAATGTTGAATGAGAAAATTTAAAGTTGATAATTGAGAAAGTCATGGTATATACCTGGATATTATGCATATAAACACATCATGTAGAATACAATCAACAGCATAGCCTACAACTATGCTAATATGCATATAACCATGTATGCAGTGCTGTACAAAATGCCAGCTATGCTGATTAATAATGTAAGTGCATGTATAGCGATGGAAAAATAATTATAATGAGGTACCCACACCAAAGGGACAGGAATGAAATTGGAGACAGAATATCAACCACTGCGGTGTTTCTTGAATAGGAGGCTAGAAGAAGCCTCATTTATCACAGCCATAAACAATGACGCTTCCCTCTGTAAATTTCATTATTTCAGTAACCAAGATTTTTCCCCCTAATAGGGTAGTGCTAGGGCAGTTTTTCTAGCTAAATACATGTACATGTACTATTACATGTCTGCTCTAATGTAGTTAGTGGAGTCCATTGGTGATGCCACCATGTTATGAGCCAACCATCGGGAACATGATAGAGAGCATGGACAGTTATATCCCTAAACAAAATGGCCACAATGGTGATGGTATCTTCCAAGAGCTTGGAATTAAATATATATTTTTGGAAAATGAAAAAAAGATCACCTAAAACCATCTCCAAGTCATGCTGATTCAAATAATTATATATATATATATAATCTCAATGAACTCTCAGTTGACATAATAAAATTACAATGACCTTCTCAATAATTGGTTGAAACATCAAGAAAGTAAATTTCAAGTTGATTATTGAGGTTATTGTAATGTTATTATGTCAACTGAGAGTTCATTGAGAGTGTACAGAGAATACTTGGACAGACAGACACACAAACTTCATATATGCAGGCCCGTACACAGACTTTTGAAAAGGGGGGTGCACAATTTGGTATGTGATTCAAGAAATCGTGTTGAAAGGGGTCTAGGGATATGTTTTCCAGGCCTGTATTTTAGGTGCTCTGAGAGTCAATTTGGTCCTCAAATAATTAATCATTACCACAAAAAAACAATATCTCAAATGGTAAATAATATCATCATGTCATTCAAATAGCTTAGCCTTCTGTAATTTTCGAGGGTGCTTCTGCAGAAAAAACTTGCAAATGTTATCTATACTTATCGTGGTTTCATAGTTCATATGTATTAATGCTAAGGCAGTTAAACGTTCTTCTGTCTGTGTACACCTTAAATAATTGTGTAGTTGTCGGAGAGCTGATGCCGATCTTTCGCATGAACAAGAGCTCAAAGGGATGGTAGCAAAGATCTTCAATAATATACAGATATTTGGAAGAGATTGAGGACACTGCTTTAGAGAGTCACTTAAAGTTTCAGGACGATCTTTTTCTGCAACAAGCAACCACTTTGACTTCCACCGACAGAGTTCTTCATCGATTATATTTGGATTGGGAAGTTCATCAGAGTAGAAATCTAATGCCTCTTTAATATCACTGAAAGAAGAATTAGCATTGATGTTTGCAGGTAAAAGCCCTTGAAGGGAAGCTGCTCGCTTACTGTGAGCTGTAAATCTCGAACAAATCTCAGTTATTAGATGGTCAAGGAATGGAATTGCAATAGCTATCTTGAAATACTCTTCAACTGATGTAAATTGTGGGTTTGAACGATGTTGCTGCCGTTGATTTATACAAGGCATTGATACAGATATGCCAGATTGTTCTGCAATTCTACTGCTGTGATCAAAAATATGCTTGGAATAGCTGTCAATATCTTCCCTCACTATCTTCAACTCCTCACAGCATTGCATGACTGTGGATACACCAGAAACTATATCTTTTTTTTCCCCCTGAATTTTAACAACTTCTTCTTTCAGGTAAATTAAGGAACGATAGATCGTTACCATTGAGTAAAGAAACTCAAAAGATTCCAAGGTTTTCATATGGGCAAGTGCATTCTTTTTATCTTCTGGTTACCACCGATCATTAAACAGAGGAAAATCAATGTCCCCATAAAGCATCACTTCACATACATGGATTAAGAATGGATGAGCTAAGGAGAAGCGCTCCCAACCATCTATGTTCTCAACCCATCAGGTTATGCAGACATTAAGAAGAGGGGCTCGACTTGACCTGTGTGTGTTTCGTGCTACAATTGCCCTTCTCTTTTGGGAGAATGCTTTATCCAAAGGACGAGACTCTTAATTTGATCTATACAATTTCTGATGGGTGGAACAGAGCAAGAACTCACAGTAGCCAGATTGAGTGAATGACTGGCACAGTGAGTGTAAAGTACTTTGGGTTGCTTTTCAAGTATTCTAGCTTGAACACCAGCTTTTGTTCCACTCATTGTAGATGCACCTCATAACCCTGGCCACCCAAACTACTCAAAGACAACCCAAGATTGTCCAAGGATGTTATGATTGCATCAGCAATGTCAACTGACCTAACCCTCTCTAATTTTACAAATGCAATAAATTCTTCACGAATATTACATTCACTATCAACGAACCGCAAACAAATGGGCAAATGCTCAATATTGTGACAACTCACTTCATCTGCTAGCACAGAGAAAAATTGGGCCGTCTTCATCTCAGCAACAATACCAGATAGAATCATATCAAAGCCAATAACATTAATAATGTCGTTCTGCGATCTTGGAGATATGTAAGTTGCATTTCTAGCTATTGGATTGGTGAGATGCTTATATAAAATTTTAGCAGTCTCAGCACAATCTTTAAGCAAAGCTAGAAAATTTCCTGGATTCGTACTTAGGCAAACATCTTCTCTATCACCTCGAAAAGGAAGCCCCTGCTTAGCCAGAAACAGTATGGCACGAACAATTTGACGTATAATATGTTTGTTCTCATTCATTCATATCTGAAGAGCACTATTTGCCATCACATCAATATGGGAAGAAGGATTATCAATTGTGCCTTTCAAAACATCAGCATCTTGAAGACACTCACAATGATATTGAAGTGAAGAGTGGTTACTTAAGTCATTACTTATTTTGCCCAATTAGAGTAAGGTTTATTCACAAGATAACCTTTATCCCTTCTATTAATACTAGAAAGAAGAAGTGAACATGGTCCACAAAATACAGCATCCAACTTTGGGCTATACAACAGCCAGGGATATTTTTCGAGCCAAGAAATTTTAAACTTTCGGTTTTTACCACGAAATTGTGTACATGGCAAAACACTAGGTGGGTTTATATGATGATAAAGTAAAAAATACTTTTCATCAATAGAAAGACTACTAACTGTGCAAATAATGCTTTCTATAGACTTCTTTGGATCCAAGAAGGTCCCAATATCATCAAAAGGGGGTGGTTCAAGACCTGATGAAGACTGCTGACTTGAAATTTGGACGGCAGGTTGACATTCACGTCCACATTCAACATTATCACTATCACTTGATGATGGAAGAATCGTTGGTAGAGAAGGGCTTCTTGGAGCTTCATTCTGGGTGCTTGAACTGGGGAGTCCTAAAGTTACAGTAAAATATCAAATCACAATTGTAGCTAGAGCCTAACCATTGTTTTACTTACCTCCTTCATCACAGGCAATTCTTTTGTTAAAAAAGGACCGGATGTCTTGAAATTGATGCTGTCTTTTCATAACTTTATTCCAAGGGAAACTTACACTCATAAATTATGCACACTGGGTGAGTGCAGTCCAAAGTACAACATAACAGGAAATAATTAAAGTTTTCTGGTGAAGGTGTTGATTAATCTGAATAGCCATTTGGTTAAGAGTTGATGATTGGAATGAAGCAGGGTTTATGGTTTATGTATAAGGAAGTTGAACTGATGATTAACAATAACTAGCTATTTCATGCATACATGCATACATACATATATACATGTACACCAAGTACTGTCATGAATATAATTATTTTGAAAGGGGGGTGCCTGTGCACCCCCGGGCACCCCCCCTGTGTACGGCATGATATGTAGATCTGTCAAAACATTGTAATGACTTGCTCAACAATCAACTTAATTTTTTTCACAATGCTTTGGCTATCTTTTATGAGCGATAAGTTTCAGCTAGATGCTCTAGCCTTAATCAGGAACAGTTATTCCAGATCAAGGATAGAACCTCTATGAAATGTCGAGAAAATAATTCAAGTTTATTGTTGAAAAAGTTGTTACAATGTTTTCTCAGTGTTTGACACAGTGTTATTCCTGGTGATGTCTAGAGCATCTAGCCGAAACGTTGAGAAGAACATTCAAGTTGATTGTTAAGAAAGTTGTTACAACATGAGAGTTTGTTGAGATTATGGATTTGAAATTGACAATGCAGTCTAGCACTTGAGGGGTTCCCAACATCTAAAGGAAACTACTGAATCAAAAAAACCTTGTCATCACAAAAAGGCACTTCCCCTATGTTATAACCCTTGCAGTAGTACCTTTAAATACAAGGTTTCTGGATATCTTTGCTAATGTATTAGTTTAGATGCTCATGAAAACACCCTGACCACTTTCCAATGAGTTCTGACATAATCCGGCAATTATAAAAATATTGAAGATATATTTTCAGCCATGCTATTTGTTATATCTTGTACTCAAACTACACACACCTAATTCTGTATTAATCACAATGGCAAGCTTCAAATAAGCTTGTAATTAGTTTGGCTGCAAGTAAATGGTGTTGGCATCTTTGAACAAGTTTGTAGCACAAGAAAATGAGCACTTCATTTCTATGACTTCAAAACCACAGCATTAATACAAGCTGCAAGAGTGTGAACCTCATGTATGTGTTACAGCTTGAAAATAGAAGAGCTAAATTTTTAACCTGCCCTCCAAACCCAGCCATTACATTTGCGATCTACACCTAAGATAGTGCCACAATTCTCTGTAGCACACTGTCCAGCAACAATGAGTATTATGGGATATCAGAATATCTCTCCCAATTTTTCCTCGTAGCTAAAAATATCCTGTTAACTGTAGAGCTAGCTAGCCAACAAGATACAGGAAATAACTGAGATCAAACACTCTCATTGTAACCTACCAAAAATAGAGTTGAGGAAGGCATATAGATGAAGGAAGTAAATTGCTAAGCTTATGGACAACAGCGATTTCTTGATGGTCTAACCATCTGCTAGTATTGTGCCCTAGTTCATACCATTTGACTCATATTTGTAGATTACAATGACAGTAAGTTAGGTTTTACTTGATTCCTCTATCTTGTTGGCTACCTAATTCTACAGTGAACAGAATATTTTCTGGATATATAGCAGCTATGAGGAAAACTTGGGAGAGAAATAGTGTATACTACCGAGTTTTGGCAGCAGCTTAGGGAGGCTTGATTTCAAGATTGAATTGGCTAGCAAATCCAATTCCTCAGCATCCATTTTCAAATATTCACACCAGGCATAGACACTTTATCTTTATTCTTCAGTTATGGTGAAAAGGTCTAAAAGTCTTCCAAAAGTAGAGCAAAATTTCGGACTTGCTGTCTTCGGCCAGGAGCTATACACAAGTCAGTTGGCCATTCATCTCTCATTGTGGAAACTTTTTGGGGATGGAAGTGATGAAGCCATCCTTACCATTTCTGGAATCAACCGCCAACTGGGTTCACCTTCCGACAGAACAACCATCACTTCTTAGAAGCTGGGAGCGCCAACATGAAAGAGAAATGTCACCATAATGTGCTACCTAAACTGTGCCCGAGTCAGTGGCAATATTTAATTCCCACCTCAATCATTTCCCCCTCTTTTTTCTAATGCATCCCAAGTTGATGGAAACAAAAAAGAGACTAAACAAGAACAATAGAGCAATAGGAGAGCCAGCAAACATACAACACTAAAAAGTAAGCTTTCTATACTACTAAGTATTATTTTTGTAGTTTTTTCATCCCATGTATGTATACTTGTAATAAGTGAATAAATTGACTAATGCTAGGGCAAAGGCTAGGAGTAGGTTAGGGAAGGATTTGGGAGTAGGGATGGCCAGAACTCAGACTATGGCTATGGCAGCAAGAGCTAGGGATGAGGGAGATAGGACTAAGGTGTAGTGGAACTAGCCGATGGTGCTAAAATTACTGCCGGGTAGCTGTTATTTCATAGAAGTCACGTTATTAAGTTGTCTCCCGAATCCCGCTTGAGATGCCTCACTAGGCCAGCCCCAAATCAAGGTCATCTGCAGTGAAACAATAGACTTGCTACCGGGTTTGGCACCACAGGCGTCACTATACCCTAGTTCTAACCCTGGGTATACCTAGTAAATGCCCTAACCCTGAGAACGAGCCTGGAGACAGACTTGCGTTGTGCATGCGCAACTGGCTGAAGTCCAATCAGCATCTGCGAAAGGTTATAGCTCATCTGTGAACTAGGTTGGTGAGCTGATGTTGTCAATGCTCTGTTCGTAAAACTGATATTGAAAAGAAGATGAGGCACAATATTGTCTTGGAAACACTGGTATGATAATAACTTAGATAATGGCGAAAAATGTTGGTCACTTATAGGTACACCTATGTCATGCTTGTGTAAATAATTAACGTGTACTTTTAATTAAAACCTGTTATTTTACTGAGAGCATGTGATTTTCTATTAATTGGTTGTATAGTTACAGTTTCACTTAAACACCATTTGTGCAGTTGATTTGACTTTGGGTGAAACAAGTAGCCGCCTTGACCATTTAGTTACAGCCTCTATAGAAAACCTTCAGAGCATCTTGTTCGCTCAGATCGCACCAACACAGCTTTCTGATTTCATGATTACCTGGGAAATTTTGGTATGTTTGTCTAAATATTAAACATGGGTATAATGTGGACAAAACATTACTGTAGAAGTGAAGCACAGCTCAAGAATAACACAATAATCTTATACTTTCCTTCAAGTATAAGTATATAGCTCAATCTAAAAGTATTAGCATGTCCTTTTTCGTTCTCCAACCCAAACTGGTAAAGTTCTGAAAATATTTTTATCATGTATTATAGTTTTCTCAATGAACTCTCAGCTGACATAATAACTTGAAATTATATTCTCTCAATGTTTCAACTAGATGCTCTAGCCTTCATCAGGAATAATGAGATGCTGTTTAATGTAAATTAGAAAATAAGGTCTGTCCTATATTTCTAAGTTACCGATTTATTTATAGACAGCACTATCAATGTCCTCTCTTTGGCACTATTGATGTAACTATATATATTAAAATCACATGCATCAGTAGTTGTCACAAAATGTCAAAACTTCGTTGGCAGGGTCCTATAGGTCGAAATATGAATTGAATAAAGGATGTGTCCCTTCCACATGCATCTTGTTAACAATTTATGATTCTTAACCAACCTCGCATGCATGAAGCAGAGTTTATATGGGTATGCATTACGAGTTTGCTACTGATTATTCCACCTCACCATAGGTATCCAAATGATCATATAACTTAGGGTGGGTTGGAGTGGGGGAGGGCAGTGGCATAGGGGGAAACTAAGAATAATTCCCCCTTGTATCTGACCAGTGATGACCAGGAACTGAAAGTTGAGGGTGGTGTCAGATATAATTATTACCTTTTAAATGTTTAGTTGACATTCTGTTATTATAGTTAAAAATTTAATAATAAAACTTGCTAATAAATGGTCATTTTGATAAAAGTTAGTACATAGTTATAACTACAAATAATTTTTACACAGCATTGACACACTTGCAAAAAATGTCAAGTAGGAGTGAAAATTCATTTTCCGCTTGAAGTCCTAAAATAGCATGTTATTATAATTATTAGTACCACCATTAAACACTAATAACCGCTTGTCAACATGGTATTTAGCGTGTCACAATGATGTGTCACTTTCATCGATGAGATTGGGTGCATTAGCAACACAGAGATAGTCATTCTTCCACAGTTGTCCAGCTTATAAACTCGTGTCATGCTAAGTACATCTAAATACTCACTTATTTCTGCAACCTGCTATAACAGACTCTCCCAGTGGACATAGCATGTCAATACTTTACAGATAATCAAAATTCTAGTTGGTTGTTTATCTATTTCCTCTCATGACTCTAGATTCTGAACTTCACACTTTTTTTAACGATCGAATCTTGAAATCAAGGCTCAAATCTTCACATATTTATGGCATTTCCTAAACTTAGAATCCCACTCATAGCAATGCTAAGCCACACCACAAGTTCTAACTTCATGTCAACCTTATATGGAATACATAGCAATGTTTGGCCTGGAAATTTGATAACTTGGATCCCAACTTTTGGAGCATATCACCTTGATGCAAATTATACCAGAGATTACATGCTCCCAAAATCTTGACCAAAGTCATCATATTTCCACAGTATATATAATGTTATATATACACACACTAAATATTTTGTGGGTAGAGTTAACCATCAAAATATCTCACAAAATATGAAAATAGTATATATGAGTAATTAAAACAGCACTACTTCGCTTAAAATCAAATTATTCCTGATGAAGACTAGGGCATCTAGTCGAAATGTCGATTGAATAAAATTTGAAGTTGATTATTGAGAAGGTGATTTTAATGTTATTATGTCAACTGAGAGTTGATTGAGAACTACTTAGCTATTGTAACTATAGAAAATAAGAGGACAACAATAGGTGCCTTTTGCTCTGCTTAATAGATTCTCTCGAGTCAGATCCAGAGTTACCATCATGAAGTACATCAAAATTTTTTTTAATTGACGTCCTGCTCCCAAAGGTCACTATCACCATCCTGATATGAGGTTAAAGAATAAAGATTAGTAGGTGTTTGCCACAGAGCAGGTTAGTGCACCATTCAATACCATGCTGTGTCTAAGCTTAGATAAGTTGGTTAATCAGCAATGTACCTTTCAAACTCTTCCATCCTTCAGCTTCAGCATAATTGTTATATAGAAGGTGTTATAATTGTTCATGGCTAAATGAAAATTGTCACCTTGAAATTTAGTCCACAAACAATATACTGTTTTAATTTCCAAAACTATAGACAGAACTATAGACAGTTTTAATACTAAAAAGAAGCACAAATTAATTTCAATCACATACTATATGTGGATGATAAAAGTCAGGACACACCCACCCGTGGTGATATAGATATATATAATTATATATATATATATATATTTTTGCCTAGTCAAAGTGGAGTGTTAGTGTTATTGCTAAATGGAACCAGCTATATAAACTATACCATAGGTCCAGGGTGTGGATAACTTAGTTTAAGCTTGTGTGTATGTGTGTGTGTGGTGTGGGTGTGTGTGTGGTGTGTGTGTGTGTGGTGTGTGTGTGTGGGTGTAAAAAATAAAAATGCTTTAGTCTAAATTTGCACAAAATGGGAGTTAAAACATCAAACTTGTTCTTCAGTATGCCAACAGCATGTGAGTTGCAAGGATTGTTCTTATATTTGTTAAAATGGAGCCATTTGCCATGATTGATATAATTGTGACATAATTATGCTTAAGGACCATCACCAGCTTTTTTCAAGCTCAAGAAACTAGTTCTTAGTCTTGCTACGAGATAAAACTCCTTCACCTGTATAGCAAAGCTAGATCTTTCTTCGGGTTTGGCAAAAAGCAGAGCACTCAAAATTGATGGTATTTGTCCAGATATCAAAGATATGTCATGGCTGTCTTTTGGGGTCAGCAACAAGCAGTATGCTACAGTATTGAGTAGTTCTGTTTGTTTGTTTGTTTGTTTTGTAGATTCTACTGTTGGCATCACGAGGTATGTTATTAGACCAAAACTTATGCTGAAAGCACTCTATGATGTTAATTGAGCAATACATACCTGGTTGTGTGGATTCTGGTGCTCCATTGAGACATAATATCTTGATTCTGGAGAAATTGGTATCCTACCCAATTATACTTGATCCTTTGGAAGACAACCTCACGAATCTAACAACCTCACGAATCTATGACAAAGTACATAGATGGACACAACTATGCAGCAACATTTGATTTACAACTAGCACAAATGATTTCTCTTTCATGTACATAATCAAAATGATCATTGTCATTCATTGTTGGAGCTTTGGAGTACAAACAAGTTTGACTACCAATTATAGCAAGCATCCTTTGCTGAACTATTACAGGAAAGTGTGGAGTAAGTAAAGAGAGATAGAGTGCAAATGAAGTATTGAAAATATAGGACATATATTGTAGTGATGTGGAGACACAATAGTACATGTAATGTGTGTGTGGAGTGAAGTATGCAGAGAATATGGGACAATTGGCAGTTCTATTTGCTAGAGGAGAGAGAACACTAAGCAGATACTCAGATAGTTTTTTGTCGATTTTTTTCTCTGCGCTATTCTTCAAACTGTTTTATACATCTGGTTGTTTGGTGCGGAAGGAACCAAGCTTGCAAAACAGTTTCTAAATAACTGACAACCATTTATAAATTCCGAGAATACTGTGCATAGCAGGAAAAGGTAGAACTAATGCATGTGCAGGAAAATAATTGTCATTTATTTTTTATAATTTCTTGTGACAAATGTCTGAGTTTGACTGGTGGTAAATTCATTTACACTTGTAGAGTTTTTATTGGGTTTTTTGCCCATTATCTAATGTATATAATTGGCCTTTGGCGGATTGAGAATTTGTCAAGTGGGAATATGGATAGTGCTCTCACTCGTGTACTCTTAATGGCAAGGCAATGTGATGCTGGCACGCTAATTTATTTATGTAATATGAATACTTCACAAGTTAACTCTTCTTCCAGCAGGTACATCTCCTACTAATGCACAAGATAGTCCAGGAACACCTCCTGCACCTGCACCATATGCCCCAGGAACTCCTCCTATCTCTACACCAGGTTTCCCCTGGACACACCCTAATCTTCCAAGGACACCTCCAATACATACAGCAGGTTCCCCTCAGACACCTCATACACCTGTGCCAGGTTTCCCTTGGAGACACCCTATCATTCCTAAGACACCTCCAACACCTACTCCAGGTTTCCCTCGGACATCTCCTATACCTATACCAAATTCACCCACAAGACCACTTGTACCAACTCCAGCTTTCCCACAGACACCTCGTACACCTCCACCAGGTTTTCCTCGGACTACGCCCACACCTCCACCAGATTGTCCAGACACGCACTCTACATGTGACTTCACAGGTATTTATAATACAGTACCAGTAAATAGTAAGGTAGGTGGGAGGTGGCGCAATTAAAACAGCTACACTTGTATTTATTGGTTAAATACATGTCAACTACTGCAGACAATGTGAACTATAATTGATGGTTGAGTTAAATTTAATAATTGTGTGTGTAATGATTGGTTCATGGTGCACAATGGTAAAATGTCACTGAGATAGTTTGGATGATTTTATATGGTAAAGATCATTTAAAAAACTGGTGTAGTCTACATGGGTACAGACGTGCTTTCATTGCTGTTTTCTTGACAAGTTATTCTGATTTATTTGTGTACTTTTAAAATGTAAAACCTGATTGAGACTAAGTATATGGTTACAACCAGAGGACCTGTCTCTATCAGGGGTTGTCAAGTTTTGAATATGTGAATGAGTGAGATCTATGAATCATGTGCCACCGAAAAGGACTGGCTCGCAAAACTAGTGGTGTACTTGAAGCTGACACTGAACATTTCTGAAGGGACAATCAGAATGCAGAATTTCATGAAGATATTGTAACACATCCTCACAATTTTAATTCGTCTATCTTTGTCCAGTTTTTGGAACCTGACCTCAGGTGAGTTTATAACATGGTGCCTCACTCTATTTTAACTGTCAGTCAGAACACTATCCATTGTACTCTACTGACAAAGAACTTCTCAAGTCAGTCTTGTTTTACCTGGTTTTGCTTCTGATGTGTCGAGAGAAAAATCCTTAGCCCTAGCCCTATGCCTCTAACTCTCTAGCCCCAGCCCTATGCCTCTAACTCTCTAGCCCTAGCCCTATGCCTCTAACTCTCTAGCCCTAGCCCTATGCCTCTAACTCTCTAGCCCTAGCCCTATGCCTCTAAATCCCTAGCCTATGCCTGTAACTCTCTAGCTCTAGCCCTAGTATGCCTCTAGCTCCCTAACTCTAGCCCTTGATCCACCAGGTATTTTTAATCACATGAAGTACTGTATGTGTTAGGTCTAAAGTTGATTGCTTGATCCTTTGGTAATTCATTAGTCCACTCTGGCCGAAAACATGTAAAGTACTATATATGCAGCAATGGACTTTTCATGAACAGGATTTACCAGTCGCTTCACACCTGGATTATCTTCCCCTTCATCTGGATCTGAAAGTAAACTACTACAGCTGGTAATGGAGGTGTACTTCACCCACTGCATTATGGTACGACTCAAAGTGCTAGGTTTGTCTTGCATGTTTTAATCTCACCATCGCAAGTGCATATGGTGCTCTGGGTTTCATCAATCATGTGCGCGATCATTTATGAGCCATAATTTGAATAGCTCACTTCATGCTATATGTATCCAACTAATATTAAGTGTGTAACTATCTGGTAACCAAGGTAAACTTGAAACACAAACCATTCAAGATTTTTTAAAAAATGATTAGGCAACTAAGTCTAGCAGAAATTATTTCTCTAGTGACATGGACCATCTGAAGATGATTCGAGTGAGGAAGAAGATTTTAGTATCCGTGGTTACCTGGGTGAGCTGTCTTGAAAGTGATGTCTTGGTCTCTGACGATGGCATGAATGAAAAAGGCTTCTTATGATTGTAGTACTAGCCTGTTAGTCTAAAGGAAAGTAGCTATTTTTCCCCAGGTAAAGTGCAAGTTATACCCTATAGCTAGTGTCCGAGGTACAACCTGGATTTTTTTTGCACACTGAATAAATTTTATGTTTATAGACTTGATAATGGCTGCTGCTGCTGGAGAACTAGCCTCTCTTTTGCCTCACAACTCTCCATATCCTCTCACAACTGAATTAGAATATATGTAAAAATATTATAAACAATATCATAGAGATAAATTATTGTACTCATACACATTATGTGTGGTACATAGTGGCAAAGAGTAAGGCTTGGACTCTGTTTGGTTGAAAAAGGACAGAATGCATGTAAACAATATTAATGTTGTGTTGTGGACATACAAAATACATAATGTGTGGATCGACTAGTTATATTTTTCTTTTGTCAAACTGAGCAATGAGAAATGATTGCTGAATGCAAAATAAAAACTAACTGTTCTAATATTATATTTATATTTTGTGGTTACAAAAACCTGACCGCAATGTGTTTATCAACAATAACACTATCCCATAATATATTAACTCTCCTAGCAATCCAACGGTGAGAGGGTTTTAGCGTAGCTTCCTCTGCTGAATACCATGAGATAATTGCCATCTTTGCAATTTCTGCATGGGAGCATGTGAAGTGGGCCAAATCCATGTGTCATATGAAAAATACGTGTGACTTGACAGACTGCTATATGCACCGAGTAGATATTCTAGGAGCTATGCACACCTTAGCACACCGTCCATATTATACTTGATGCAAATTTTGAAAAATAGTCACTAAAAATCAAGTGACCTATGTCTCGATTGTCAATTGTACCACTCCAACTTGGCAATCACGAGGACTTCCTGCTTGCCTCTTCCTTAGACTTGCAACAGAATTGCTTACTTGCAGCTGCTAATCGAGCACAAACTTTCTTCTCGGCTACTGCACTGCATTCACAACAGCACACTCGATGGTGGACATTCCCAAAGACCAGTTGGGTGCATTATCCATTGAAGAATTTATGGGATATATTACTTTATGTATGACTTCCTGTAGTAGATGTGCAATAACTCCTGTAATTAGAGTAGCCCCATGTAGTATAACTTGGGTGGTGGTTTGGAGCCTCCTCCCTTTGCCCCCTCTATGTTTTCTAATCATCCCCCCCCACCCCCCATGATTCACAAAATTGCATGAAACTGCAACCAGAATGGCTTGCACTGTGCATTGCAACAATACTTACGGTTGCAATTGAAGAGAACAGGTTTCTTTATGTAGTTTCTTGAGGCAGTTTCTTGCTATTTTCTACTGACCAATGATGTCTTCATTGATGAACTACTAAGCGATAAAGGTAGCTCAAGACATGTTTTACATATGATGTGGCTGGGGGAAGGGAGAGGGAGGCTTGGGGGAAGAAACTAATAGCCCTGTATAGTTTGCTTATAAGGTATAACATCAAATCTACGTGGCATAAAGATGATTTAAGATTACATGAACTTGGGTTGAAGTAGCTATACTCGTATAGTATGCCATTATACTAGCTATGTATTTGATTGCTGGTATATTATTCTATTAAACTAGCTATATATTTGAATGCTGGTATATTATTCTATTAAACTAGCTATATATTTGAATGCTGGTATATTATTCTATTAAACTAGCTATATATTTGAATGCTGGTATATTATTCTATTAAACTAGCTATATATTTGAATGCTGGTATATTATTCTATTAAACTAGCTATATATTTGATTGCTGGTATATTATTCTATTAAACTAGCTATATATTTGAATGCTGGTATTATTGGTGGGGACTATTCTAAGACTTGATGGGACTAAACCAGAAAAATTACTTATGTAATTCACAAGTCTACTGGCTGGTGAGCAGGAAGTATAAAGTAGTCCTTCAATACTCAATTTTTTTGGTAAATTAACACCTTCTATAACACTAGCCTTAAGGTGGTCTAATTTTTTCTCTCAATTTTTGGGGCATGATTGTGGTATTACAAACCTTTTTCAGGTGGAAAATTGGCTTCCCCCCATTTCCTCGTATAATCTGGTGTTGCCATCAAATGTGATAATGATAAGGATACAGTTGTCACCACCATTGAGAAACGGCAGCAGATTTGAAGCTAGAGGAAAGAAAAATGGATGCACAGGCATATTAGAACATGCTGCATGGTTAATAGCTGACAGAAAAGGATGCTGCAGTATCACTTTGACATTGCCACTCAATTCATCAACATGCTATAGCCATGGAAGTGGGATACACCATTTTTGTCATGATGAGTGCACAAACTATTTAGTAAGGTGAACTAAAAGGCAGTGGAAGCTCTTTTACATTGCGGTCAGACCAATTAACCTCAAACTCCCCCCCCCCCTCCCCCCAAAAAGTAAACTTCAAGTTGATCACTGAGGAAAGTATTGTAATTGATAATGAAGGTTTCATATGACATTATCCCAAGTTTCTGTGCCTATTTTCACATATTCATTAGCTACTAAAGTCAGTTAACTTCTTACAAAAGTCATCAAATGCTCTCTTGTGACCTCAAGTATAACTTCACTCAGCACATAGCAGTGAAGGATTCTGAATACTGCTATACCTGGAACCAGCACTAACACATTCTTAATATATATATCTGCACAAATTTCTCTTCAGGTAGAATATTTTATTAATTTGACTTCATTACCTTGATCTTCTGCGGCGTATCAATTGCAGCCAGATCCAAAGGAATTCTGTAGAAGTGTGTATATAATGTTCTGCATTCTTCAGGGAGTGTTGAGGTCAATACTTCATCGTAGCATTGACCTTAGATCTTTGAAAAAGACAGATCACCAATAACAGAAGTAAGCTTTGATGGTGTGATAGCAGGTAGAGTAAGAGACCAATTAATTTCTCATGCGTGCTTAGCTTGTCATCCACCCATTGCATCACCATAAATATCCACAAATAATGATGTGTAATTACAATATATGATTTAATTTGAGTTTAGACCCCATCTTTATCAAGCGTTCTAATAAAATATTATACTATACAAGTCCGTAGGTGGATTCGTGACACAATGCATGATACAGAAACGAATAGCTACTTAGACTTTATTTGTCATGTTTATTATATTGCAAGGTGAAGAAGAAGGCAGGCCATGGCATGCACAATGCAAGTAATGGGATGAACTATTGTGCATGAGACTACCAGGCTTCAAGCAACTGAGTTTATATGGTTTGATGAATATGCTAATCAGAAATATGTATGATAATGACAATACAAAATACATGGACTTATCATAAGCAATGGTTCCTTTGGGTTGTCTTCATTACCCAAAGCTTCAAAAGCTGATGCAAGTTGCCATGACTTCCATCTTCATGACCACGGATGGCACATTTTTGCCAACCTAGAAACCACAAGTTTGACAAGATCTTCAGTAAGCAAGCATTATTATTGGCCTTCTGATAAGCTTGATCAGATGAAAGTAATTTCCCAACATCCCCAGTGGAATAGGTGTGGTCTCAATGAAATCAACTGCCTCACTGCGAGATGCACATGCATCACGTTTCCTGGCAGTTTTTGTCCCAACTTTCCGTTACTTCCCCCCCCCCCCCCCCCCAAAAAAAAACAAGTAAGATAGTTAACTACGGTTAGATAGCAACTATCAATAGAGATAGCTAGTCTGGCTTTCTGTCACTTACAAAAGCTGGAGCCTCTCTGCCTCTCAATTCTCCCTTCTTGGATGGTCTTCTGGTAAATATCTCAAAAACATAGTGTCATGCTTGAAACCAATCAGCTTGGCTAGACAGGTATTTAATCCTCTTCCTCCCATAAGAAGACTTGGAATGGCAAATGTAGTTGGAGGATACTGCTGAAGGACACCTTATAGGGTAACTGATGTACAGTAGAGCTAATGATGGAGACCACCTGAGCAAACTAAACAGTGTCACCAGTGCAAATTATAAGTTCTTGTCTTCTGGTGGTCTTCCCTTTAGTACGCTGGTAATTTCTACAGAAAGCACTGCCTGATGACCTCACTCTTAGTGTAGTGTGCTTTCCATCTTCAAGGGAAGCTGCTTCCATGCTCTCAACAAACTTCCTCTCTCAACCATACTGCTACATGCACATGTTTCTGAATCTGCCATCCCAATATGTTGCAGGGCATCAGGCGGTTCAACCTTACCCAGTTTGGAATCTGTAAGGAATATATAAATACATACAATTCTTGGCATGCCACAGTCCAAGATTACATCATGATGACATCAACAGATCAGTACTGTATTAGACCATCTATGCTATGGCTAGGACAATGACTAGAGCAGTGCAATCTAACAGCACTAGAATTTCAAGTTTTGTCCTATGGGGGACGAAGCTGTTTTGGGCAAATTTCTTTCTATTGATACCTTTTCTCACCACTGAAATCCTTTCACTGTTTACGAGTTCTTTTTGTCTGTGTGTCTTAAATGTGTCTTAAAAATGTATTTTAGATTTTCCAATTACTTGGCCTTTGAAGGATTTTGAATTTGTCAACTCTTCTACCTTCCCAAGTAAAGGACGTATTATAGAATTGTTGTGGACTAGTAGTGCTAATGTCATGTGGTATGTGCTCTCCTGCCTAAATGAAGAGTGCCAAAATGGAACGTTCAGTGGGAGCGTGGATAGTGCCGTCATTCCTGTTTTCACAATGGACCAAGTGACCGTGACGCTGACAGCAATGTATCTATGTAATACAAGTACCACACAAGTTACTGTACCTCCAGCAGATATACCAACACCTACACCAGGTTCCCCAGCCACATGCCTGGCATGTGATTGCAAAGGTATTTGTAATATACCATTCAACTTATCTCTCTCACCATGTAGTAGGGGAGGGGTTGAGGATGAGCAGACCTCCAAGAGGTCTTCCACTTTAAGAAGTTCATGAGGTGGAGGACCTCATGGTGGTTACCAAGCCAACCAGACACCTCCCCTGCTCCAGTCAGGAAATAATAACCATTATGTTGTCACTGTTGGTCTCTGTGTTTATTACTTAGCTCGGCCACAACATCATTTGGGGGTTCCTGTGAAGATAGGTCTAGAAGTACCTCTTTTGCTGTTCATGCTACTCAGTATAGCTCTCGGTGGGTATTTGATTTATGATGTAAGTGATGTGCGTGTGTATGTGAGTGTGTGTATGAGTGTGTGTGTATGAGTGTGTGTGTGTATTAGAGTGTGTGTGTGTGTGCATGAGTGTGTGTTGGTGTGTGAAATGTTAATGTGCTCACACTGGTTATAGTCACTTCCTTGTGCTACGTACACTGTAGAGGGCATTCATTATTTTCAGGAGCACACCATATTTCTATATATGTACAGACCATTGCCATTGTGATTTTCTACCTTTTCCCCTCCTCCTTTCTTCCATTTTGGAATTTGTGTAGCCAGACTGTGCTTATAGAACAGCCCTGCTACTGTAACTGCATACCTAGTTCACTGTGCTTATAGAACAGCCCCGCTACTGTAACTGGTTCACTGTGCTTACAGAACAGCCCTGCTACTGTAACTGCATACCTAGTTCACTGCTTACAGAACAGCCCTGCTACTGTAACTGCATACCTAGTTCACTGTGCTTACAGAACAGCCCTGCTTAACTGCATACCTAGTTCACCTCAACTTTGATTTTATTGTGATTTGTCCTAAACATTTAAACCACGCCCCTTATATACCACTTTAACATTACAGTACAACTATGTTATAATATTTATGTACATGGTAAAGGGTTATCTTTTCTCTCTTTTTTTGACAAGTCAATGAATAATTTTTGGGAGTTTTGTGTTCATAACTACAGTCTCGACAGATTGTGGACCTTCTAGTTTCCTTCAGAGTTCAATCTCCTCCTGTCTTCCAGTTCAGATACCAAGTCAAACATTGGTCCATACCCATCCTCTGATGAGTTTTGTTAAGCAGTCGGTCAACTGTCACGATGTTGAGGGCTACTCAAGCTCAAAGTTAGAGCATCAACTTTCTAAAACTTAAGTTGAGAGTCTGTATCCAAGTCCTAGCTACAGCAGTCGAGTATTGTCTTCCGACCTTCAGCCTTCTAGTTATGTAGTTTTCAGCATTTACAAGAATCTTATTCATATTCTGATCTAGAGGTATATATATAGATGGTGTAGCAAAATCCTGGGCTCCTGTTTTTATTTCTGTATATACTGATGGTGTGTATACTGATGGTGTAACATAATTAAAGGAAATGGAAAATATATTTTATATTTCGATGATGACATATTATTAGCTATAAAATGTTGAAAAATTATCAGAAAAAATGTAGGACCAGAACAAGAACATCGACAAGTCTTCTTCCTCTGAATGAAGGGCTAGCAACTGAAACTACAGCCGTATAATAATTGACTTCATCTACGTCGCTGCATGTATTATATATACAGTATATATATACATATAATTATATGCATGAATGTATAATTATAGTCTAGTAAATAGTTTCATGTACACTGTTAATAGATTTTGTATATTTGTGTACACTTTGTAAAAATTATTCATTTATTATTGTTAAATGGATGTGATATTTGTATTATTTGCTATGGATGTGATATTTGTATTATTTGCTATGGATGTCTTGCAAATGTTAATTTCATAACATTTCCAACTCATGGGTGTGTGAAAGTATGTCTAGTGGCTACAAGTACCAGAACATCACTATTGCTTACGTGCCTGTGTTAGTGCCAGGTGGTGGTGTCAGATATTTATTATCAGCAAGGAATTAATTATAACATGCTGATTAGAAGTGTCTCGGGGGCTGCCCACCATCGAGGGAAGTTACGTTTATTTAAATGTATCACTGGTTTGTGAGAAGGATGCGCTTCTAGAGTGATTGGAGATATGGGAGGGTTCTTCGCCTGTGGTATATATGCAAAAGTGTTAATTGTCAGCTAGCAAAAAAGCTTAGCTCCAAGCTAGGCAAGAACTACATATTCTGCCACTTACAACAAACTAACTGGAATTAGAAACAGGTGCTGGTTGATGTATTGGCATAAAGTTTTATAGAACAAAGATAGATAACTTTGTCAATGGCTATGGCCTTGGTCAGGCAGGACAGGTACATAGGTAGGGTATGATGCACACATCACTAGACACTTCCTTGCATGCTCAGTGATATCTCTGCATGATAAGCTTGAGCACAGATTAGAAAATGAAGTAAACATTTCCAGCAATGCCAGGTGTGCTATATATATCACCAAGAAAGTTCTTGGTGTTAGGCCAGTGCAGTAGCCAAGGTTAGGCCAGTACAGTAACTAATGTTAGGCCAGTGCAGTAGCTAGGGTTAGGCCAGTGTAGTAGCTCGAGTTAGATCCAGGCAGTAGCTAAGGTTAGGCCAGTGCAGTAGCTAGGGTTAGGTTAGTGCAGTAGCTAGGGTTAGGCCAGTGTAGTAGCTCGAGTTAGATCCATGCAGTAGCTAGGGTTAAGGCGCACGGAAATGGCTAGAGAATGCAATCTAACAATGCTATGAAGTCATCGCCATTATGCTATGGGGGAACCATTTTTGAAATACTGCATCCAACTCTTCACGTAGGACATCATCATGAGCACAGACGTAGGACATCATCATGAGCACAGCCTGTTATACCATATAATATCCACAATGCACATGCAGATAAGATACATAGACACCTGTACATGTAGCTAAGGCATACGTAAAAATACGTAGATGCATGTACATGTTGCATAGACACATGTACGTGTAGAGATGAGAGATACATATATTTTCAAGGTGTTTACAGTTTGTATTTTTGAGGGCCAGAATGAATGTTAACTACCTTAAAGGTACCCTGAGGTAGCTGTGCTTGGGCACAGCTACCTCCATGCTGAAGGCTTGGGCACAGCTACCTCCATGCTGAAGCTGAGCACAGCTTCCTCCATGCTGAAAGCCTGACCACAGCTACCTCCATGCTGAAGGCCTGAGCACAGCTACCTCCATACTGAAGCTGAGCACAGCTTCCTCCATGCTGAAGGCCTGGGCACAGTTAACTCCATGCTGAAGGCCTGGGCACAGCTTCCTCCATGCTGAAGGCCTGGGCACAGCTTCCTCCATGCTGAAGGCCTGGGCACAGCTTCCTCCATGCTGAAGGCCTGGGCACAGCTTCCCCATGCTGAAGGACTGGACACAGCTACCTCCATGCTGAAGGCCTGGGCACAGCTTCCTCCATGCTGAAGGACTGGACACAGCTACCTCCATGCTGAAGGCCTGAGCACAGCTTCCTCCATGCTGGATTACGAGGATTATCAGATGCGACTCGAGGACCAGACACCTGTTAGCTACCAACAAGACAATTAGTTCACAATCCACAAATACTTCATATGTAAATGCTACCATCCCTCAAAACTATCCCTCTCTATATACAAGATATGCACGCACACACACATGATGTACTTACATGTAGCAACAAACAGATTATTGGCTGCAGTAGCCATTGCAACATAACAAATAGTGGGCATGGTTACACCTTCATAATGATTTGTTAAAAGGGGGCAGTTCACCCCAAACTGGTAAAAAAAACTTCTGTTGACTTTGACTGCCCATAACTTTTTTTATAATTGGTTTTTGTAGATAATTTTATGCTCAAATTGTTGCTTGTTCTATGTGCTTTCCAATGATATATAAAATATCTCTAGAGGCATGTTTTGTCAGAAGATGCATGCAGAAACATCCTAGGCAGGACCCTCCTCCTCTTGGCAGACCCCCACTATTATTATATATACTCATTAAAAAAAATCAAAAGCTGTAAATTGGTTTGTAGCTTGTCAAAGCTAACAGCTGTGATATGAGTGAAATCATATTGCAATAACTAAAGTTTTTTCCTTCTTTTTTCCCCCCTTCATCGAACTCCAATTGATTACGCGCTAAAAATCACAATTTTTAGCGCGTAATCACGTTGCCATTCAACAACCACTTTAGTTTAGAAAACACATCCCTGACCTGTCCAATTGGGTGGAGAGTAGTTATGGCTCACAACCTTTGCTCCACTTCGGTGAGCACACTATGCTCAGTTGTTGTGGTGTTCAGCAAGGCGATCCACTGGGCCCTCTGTGCTTCTCTCTCACTCTTCACCCGATTGTTGAAAGAATCAAGAGGGAGGTACCTGGCCTGCTCATCAATGCCTAGTACCTGGATGATGGGACTTTGTGTGGTTCTCCTGAGGATCTGGCCTTGGCCTTGAAGATTGTAGAGGAAGATGGCCCTCCCCGAGGTCTCAATCTCAATCGTTCAAAGTCCCTACTTTTCATCCCAGAAAATGGTGACTCATCCCTTAACCAACTACCACAGGAAATTCCGGCTTCAAGGAGCGGCTTTTGCCTGCTTGGATGCTCCATTGGTTCTGCGACTTTCTGTGAATCCGCTATGCTTAAGAGAGTGGGAAAAATACGGGCCTCTGTGGCCCGTTTGCAAGACTTGGAAGACTCACAGTTTGAAATAACCCTCCTTCGTTCTTGCCTGGCTCTCCCTAAGTTTATTTCCCCCCTGAGATGCTGTCCTCCTGCTCTCACTCTTCAGGCCACCAAGGCTTTCGATCTTCTAATGAGGGATACGCTATCAGACATTGCAGGAGGGTCTCTATCTGACTGGTCCTGGCAAAAGGCATCCCTTCCAAGCTGCTTAGGTGGTCTCAACCTCCGGTTGGCAAGTCTCCATGCACCAGCTGCCTACCTCAGCTCTCTTGACACGTCTCGCCACCTGGTTGCTAGGATCTTGGGTTACCAACCAGCTTTTTCCGTCCATCTGCCTGGAGCTGTGGATGCCTTAGCAACTGCGGCTAAGATGCCTCAGTGGCGCTCTTTGGAGGACATCGACATCCCCCTCCGACAGCGTCCCCTTTCCAGGAGAATAGATGAAATATCATATAACTTGCTCCTAGATTCGGCTCCAGACAACAGATCACGTGCCCTCGCTCTCTCCTCCTCACTTCCACATGCAGGGGACTGGCTAAATGTCGTCCCTTCCCCAGCCCTAGGTCTCCACCTTCATGACCTGGAGTTTCGTCTTTGCCTCAACTACTGGCTGGGCCTCAGGATGTTTTCTGGTGATGCTACCTGCCAGATTTGTGACCGCTCCATTGATGCAGATGCTTTTGGTGATCATCAGGTAGGATGCGGTGGGAATGGTGACCGGATACATAGGCATGATGCCCTCAGAGATGCCCTCTTCAATGCTGCCCAGTCTGCAGCTCTGGCACCTAGGAGGGAGGTTCCATCTCTCATTCCTGGTTTGCGCAGCCGCCCAGCCGACATCTATCTCCCAAATTGGGCTAGGGGGCGTCCTGCAGCTTTGGATGTGACGGTGATATCAACTCTCACACTTGCCGGAGCCGCCACCACCAAGGGCCATGCACTGCGAGTAGGTGAGGAGAGGAAGCTGGCCGCCCACAGTGATGCTTGTCATTCCGTGGGAGTCGAGTTTATCCCCCTCGTGGTGGAATCGCTAGGTGGCTGTAGCGAAGAAGCCACCATTACCATCTCCAGAATCGGCCATCAGTTGGGACAGTGCATCAGCTCCGGCAGAAACAACCCGCCACCTCTACCAGCGCCTGGCTCTATGTTTGTGGAAGGGAAACGCTGCCATGCGGTCACGCAGGCTACCACCATGTTCTGCGTGGGTTGATAGCAGTATTTAACTTCCCCCCAACTATTAACTTTACAATCTCACTTTGAATGTGATGTAGTATATACTAGTATATATAATAAATGCATTAATATTTCATATTTTGAAGGAAGAAGAAAAAAGAAGGGGAAAAAAGGGGGGGGAAAACTTCAATATGACACAATTTTTAGCGCGTAATCAAATACGGCACATTGCCATTCAACAACCACTTTAGTTATTGCAATATGATTTCAGCCCAATCACAGCTGTTAGCTTTGACAAGCTACAAACCAATTTACAGCTTTTGATTTTTTTTAATGAGTAGTGGGGGTCTGCCAAGAGGAGGAGGGTCCTGCCTTGGATGTTTCTGCATGCATCTTCTGACAAAACATGCCTCTAGAGATATTTTATATATCATTGGAAAGCACATAGAACAAGCAACAATTTGAGCACAAACCAATTATTAAAAAAGTTATGGGCAGTCAAAGTCAACAGACGTTTTTTAGCTGAACCGCCCCCCTTAAGGCAGTTCTTCAATGGTATGCAAGGTGACAATAAGTGCTAGCTACACTACAAAAGTAAGCACTTCCGAGTTGGTTCTTCAGGCTCATGTGGTTAAGGTAGGTGGGCGGTCTTCACCCTAAGGTGTGCACTGTGCATAGCTAACCACTGAGGCAAAAACTATTAGTACACATATGTAGTACAATCTCAAGCTGACACTGATGAAATGGCACATGCTACTGTAGGCCTATACTTTACATACACATGGAAAATTGAGCTCTACAGATGATGACAACTGACCAATCCCTTGGTGAAAATCTGGAGTGCCAGAACAAGCAGCTTTATGGAAGGGTACCAGAGCTTTTCGCAGCATAGAGATGTGAAAAGGAGTTGCCGGCAATTAATAGTGTAATTATATGGGGTGTAATAAACTATAATATAATGAACAAACACAGTGAAGAGTTCTCAAAATGGGTAATAGTCTGTTTACATTGACTGCAATAACTCCAGGTTCATGGTTGACTGGGAGTCCCACGGCTGGCCCTGTGCTCCTCCTCACAAGTTCCTTCCTCTTCATCTCCGTTCACTTTGTCCTGATTCAAACAATGATCGTGTTTTTCATGTTTTGACCCTTCATCTGCTGCATGTTCTCTCCCCTCGTCAACTGCACTCTGCTCTTTGGTAGCTAGTGGGTAGCAATAAGAATCTTACAGCAAGTTTCTTGCATTGGAAATATAAATCATAAGTATAGTATATAATATAGTATAGTATAGTATAGTATTATAGTATAGTATTATAGTAGAGTATAGTATAGTATAGTACTAGTCAGCACCAGCACCCCACATAACAAGTCATAGTATAGTATAGTATAGTACTAGTCAGCACCAGCACCCCCACATAGCAAGTCATAGTATAGTATAGTACAGTACTAGTCAGCACCAGCACCCCCACATAACAAGTCATAGTATAGTATAGTACTAGTCAGCACCAGCACCCCCACATAACAAGTCATAGTATAGTATAGTATAGTACTAGTCAGCACCAGCACCCCCACATAACAAGTCATAGTATAGTATAGTACTAGTCAGCACCAGCACACCCACATAACAAGTCATAGTATAGTATAGTATAGTACTAGTCAGCACCAGCACCCCACATAACAAGTCATAGTATAGTATAGTACTAGTCAGCACCAGCACCCCCACATAACAAGTCATAGTATAGTATAGTATAGTACTAGTCAGCACCAGCACCCCACATAACAAGTCATAGTATAGTATAGTATAGTACTAGTCAGCACCAGCACCCCCACATAACAAGTCATAGTATAGTATAGTACTAGTCAGCACCAGCACCCCCACATAACAAGTCATAGTATAGTATAGTATAGTACTAGTCAGCACCAGCACCCCACATAACAAGTCATAGTATAGTATAGTACTAGTCAGCACCAGCGCCCCCACATAACAAGTCATAGTATAGTATAGTATAGTACTAGTCAGCACCAGCACCCCCACATAACAAGTCATAGTATAGTATAGTACTAGTCAGCACCAGCACCCCACATAACAAGTCATAGTATAGTATAGTATAGTACTAGTCAGCACCAGCACCCCCACATAACAAGTCATAGTATAGTATAGTATAGTACTAGTCAGCACCAGCACCCCACATAACAAGTCATAGTATAGTATAGTATAGTACTAGTCAGCACCAGCACCCCCACATAACAAGTCATAGTATAGTATAGTATAGTACTAGTCAGCACCAGCACCCCCACATAACAAGTCATAGTATAGTATAGTATAGTACTAGTCAGCACCAGCGCCCCCACATAACAAGTCATAGTATAGTATAGTATAGTACTAGTCAGCACCAGCACCCCCACATAACAAGTCATAGTATAGTATAGTATAGTACTAGTCAGCACCAGCACCCCACATAACAAGTCATAGTATAGTATAGTATAGTACTAGTCAGCACCAGCACCCCACATAACAAGTCATAGTATAGTATAGTACTAGTCAGCACCAGCACCCCACATAACAAGTCATAGTATAGTATAGTATAGTACTAGTCAGCACCAGCACCCCCACATAACAAGTCATAGTATAGTATAGTATAGTACTAGTCAGCACCAGCACCCCCACATAACAAGTCATAGTATAGTATAGTATAGTACTAGTCAGCACCAGCACCCCCACATAACAAGTCATAGTATAGTATAGTATAGTACTAGTCAGCACCAGCGCCCCCACATAACAAGTCATAGTATAGTATAGTATAGTACTAGTCAGCACCAGCACCCCCACATAACAAGTCATAGTATAGTATAGTATAGTACTAGTCAGCACCAGCACCCCCACATAACAAGTCATAGTATAGTATAGTACTAGTCAGCACCAGCACCCCCCACATAACAAGTCATAGTATAGTATAGTATAGTACTAGTCAGCACCAGCACCCCCACATAACAAGTCATAGTATAGTATAGTATAGTACTAGTCAGCACCAGCACCCCACATAACAAGCACCCACTAGGCAGTCTTTCAGCATCTAGCATCAGGTTGGGTACACACAGCAAGCACAGTTCAAACACTCACACACACACACACATTATGTATATAGTTGCATATAGGGGCAATTCCAAGAAAATGTCAACCAAAAGGTTAAAAATTTAAAAAGTGATCATATTATACAGAGCTAGAAACCTGTATTTTCAAAATATCCCCCCCTTCCACCCCCCAAAGTCCCATTACCTAAGGAGAGACAGTCAGTCTTATAACATTACCATGGTAACCTATTTTGTTGTTGCCATGGCCAATTTTATGTCATACACGGTTCACCAAATCTGTTTTTCTGGACCACTTTTGATGTGTTTCCAAACAATATAAATTATCGACAGCTGCTTCTCTAATGTTTACAGCTTGTGGTTTCTAGATTTATGCATCTTTGTATGTCCGGCACAGAAATCAACACAGGCTTTAGTTATTGGGCCAAAAATTGAGAAATCATTTCATGTCCTCTTTTAGCTAAGACTAGCAACAAGCCACCATTAAGGGGTTGCAGTTAGCAGCTCACCAGCAACAAGCCATCATGGCTCTAGCATTAATGTAGGGGTTGCAGCTCACCAGCAACAAGCCACCATGGCTCTAGCATTAGTGTAGGGATTGCAATTAGCAGCTCACCAGCAACAAGCCACCATGGCTCTAGCATTAGTGTAGGGGTTGTAGTTAGCAGCTCACCAGCAACAAGCCACCATGGCTCTAGCATTAGTGTAGGGGTTGCAGTTAGCAGCTCACCAGCACAAGCCACCATGGCTCTAGCATTAGTGTAGGGGCAGCTCACCAGCAACAAGCCACCATGGCTCTAGCATTAGTGTAGGGGTTGCAGTTAGCAGCTCACCAGCACAAGCCACCATGGCTCTAGCATTAGTGTACGGGTTGCAGTTAGCAGCTCACCAGCAACAAGCCACCATGGCTCTAGTATTAGTGTAGGGGTTGGCTCACCAGCAACAAGCCACCATGGCTCTAGCATTAGTGTAGGGGTTGTAGTTAGCAGCTCACCAGCAACAAGCCACCATGGCTCTAGCATTAGTGTAGGGGTTGGCTCACCAGCAACAAGCCACCATGGCTCTAGCATTAGTGTAGGGGTTGTAGTTAGCAGCTCACCAGCACAAGCCTCCATGGCTCTAGTATTAGTGCAGGGATTATAGTTAGCAGCTCACCAGCAACAAGTCACCATGGCTCTAGCATTAGTGTAGGGGTTGCAGTTAGCAGCTCACCAGCAACAAGCCACCATGGCTCTAGCATTAGTGTAGGGGTTGCAGTTAGCAGCTCACCAGCACAAGCCACCATGGCTCTAGTATTAGTGCAGGGATTATAGTTAGCAGCTCACCAGCAACAAGTCACCATGGCTCTAGCATTAGTGTAGGGGTTGCAGTTAGCAGCTCACCAGCAACAAGCCACCATGGCTCTAGCATTAGTGTAGGGGCAGCTCACCAGCAACAAGCCACCATGGCTCTAGCATTAGTGTAGGGGTTGCAGTTAGCAGCTCACCAGCACAAGCCACCATGGCTCTAGCGTTAGTGTAGGGGTTGGCTCACCAGCAACAAGCCACCATGGCTCTAGCATTAGTGTAGGGGTAGCAGTTAGCAGCTCACCAGCAACAAGCCAACATGGCTCTAGTATTAGTGTAGGGGTTGCAGTTAGCAGCTCACCAGCAACAAGCCACCATGGCTCTAGCATCAGTGTAGGGGTTGCAGTTAGCAGCTTACCAGCAACAAGCCATGGCTCTAGCATCAGTGTAGGGGTTGCAGTTAGCAGCTCACCAGCAACATGCCACCATGGCTCTAGCATCAGTGTAGGGATTGCAGTTAGCAGCTCACCAGCAACAAGCCACCATGGCTCTAGCATTAGTGTAGGGGTTGCAGTTAGCAGCTCACCGGCACAAGCCATCATGGCTCTAGCATTAGTGTAGGGATTGCAGTTAGTAGCTCAACAGCAACAAGCCACCATGGCTCTAGCATTAGTGTAGGGGTTGCAGTACTCACCAGCAACAAGCCACCATGGCTCTAGCATTAGTGTAGGGGTTGCAGTTAGCAGCTCACCAACACAAGCCACCATGGCTCTAGCATTAGTGTAAGGATTGCAGTTAGCAGCTCACCAGCAACAAGCCACCATGGCTCTAGCATTAGTGTAGGGGTTGCAGTTAGCAGCTCACCAGCAACAAGTCACCATGGCTCTAGCATTAGTGTAGGGGTTGCAGTTAGCAGCTCACCAGCAACAAGTCACCATGGCTCTAGCATTAGGGAAGACACATTCAAGCTTGTGAAGACATTTTACAACAACCACGACATCTCACAGCAAGCTTCTGGAAGAAAATATCGTTTGTTATCATTCAAGAGACGAAGCGCTCATAATGGGCAAGGTATATGATGATGATGTCCCTGCAAGAAGCTCCAAGTTCAGTGAAGAACACCTGACAACCAAAACTTGTCTCTCCAAGTTTTGTGAATTACGTCCAGTGTGAGAAGCTACATGTATGAGAAGATTTTAAATCAGAGGGCTCGATGGAAGAATCACCATGCGTTCAGCATGAGATGCAGAGGTGAGGTAATCCTAGCAGCAAGTTCAAACGATGAAGCCTCCCATTAAGACCAGGGAAACATGCATGCGACAATGGACATCCTATTTTATCGGAGGAAGCTACCATCTTAGACCAGGCAGAAGACGGAATGAACTGCTAGTGTAGGAGGCACCAAAGTGTGCACGGTACAATCGAGATTATGGAATGGACTTACTTGGCTACTGGGGGGGGGCAACTTGAAACCATGACCACCATAATATTTTTAACTATTAGTCCTTCTTTGTTATGTGTTGTTCGTAGCATTAGCTATTAATAGCATGTTTTTTTAAATTTCATTTTTATTTGTTATTGTTATTATTTTGGTGTTATGCTTAGTTATGCTTATATTTATTGTGTAATTTATTTATTTATTATTATAATTATTGTTATTAATGCGTGTGCCAGGGTGTCATTTGTATCACGTGTTGAATAGCTAGCTACCGGTATATATCAAGCTCACGCGAGCTTAGCATCTGATGAAGGCTAACGTAACTAGTCGAAACATTGAGTGAGTAAACTTCAAGTTGAGTATTGAGAGAGTCTTGGCATCTACAATGTTGTGCCAACTGAGAGTTCATTGAGAAAGCATAACCTGTTGGACCACCGGCAGCACCCACCAAGTATGCACTGTAGTTCTCACGAAGATGCCCTGCTTTTATTTTTCTCTCGAACTTTCAGTTGACATCATAAAATCACAACGCATTCTCAACAATCAACTTGAAATGTACTCGCTTGACGTTTCGACTAGATACTCTAGCCTTCATCACGAACGCTTTGAGGCACCACTCAATGTGGAGTTCCCAGCATTTACTGATCAAGTCGCTTGTGATGCAGATCCCAAAAAGGTGCATGACAAGAGAATGCTCAACTGCATTGATCTACAGTGTAATTGCAAGTTTTGCCTCAACAACAAATCTACTTGAGTACTACTCAACCAGTGGCAGACTGCTGCTGCTGGTCGTGTGGAGACAACACATTTGCTTGGGTACTGTACCACCAGTGGCAGACTGCTGCTGCTGGTCATGTGGAGACACAACACATCTGCTTGGGTACTGTACCACCAGTGGCAGACTGCTGCTGCTGGTCATGTGGAGACACAACACATCTGCTTGGGTACTGTACCACCAGTGGCAGACTGCTGCTGCTGGTCGTGTGGAGACACAACACATCTGCTTGGGTACTGTACCACCAGTGGCAGACTGCTGCTGCTGGTCATGTGGAGACACAACACATCTGCTTGGGTACTGCACCACCAGTGGCAGACTGCTGCTGCTGGTCGTGTGGAGACAACACATCTGCTTGGGTACTGTACCACCAGTGCAGACTGCTGCTGCTGGTCGTGTGGAGACACAACACATCTGCTTGGGTACTGTACCACCAGTGGCAGACTGCTGCTGCTGGTCATGTGGAGACACAACACATCTGCTTGGGTACTGCACCACCAGTGGCAGACTGCTGCTGCTGGTCGTGTGGAGACACAACACATCTGCTTGGGTACTGCACCACCAGTGGCAGACTGCTGCTGCTGGTCGTGTGGAGACAACACATCTGCTTGGGTACTGTACCACCAGTGGCAGACTGCTGCTGCTGGTCGTGTGGAGACACAACACATCTGCTTGGGTACTGTACCACCAGTGGCAGACTGCTGCTGCTGGTCATGTGGAGACACAACACATCTGCTTGGGTACTGTACCACCAGTGCAGACTGCTGCTGTTGGTCATGTGGAGACACAACACATCTGCTTGGGTACTGTACCACCAGTGCAGACTGCTGCTGCTGGTCGTGTGGTGACAGGAACAATCACTAGCACATCCCAATCACTAGCACATCCAAGGATGTATTTGAAGCACCAGCTCAAGTTTTCCTTGCTGCACACCTACAGTATGTACACATCAAGAGAAAACAGGCAACTGCTTTCAAGAGTTTGGTGAGTGCATGCAATCGCCAATGTGTTGTCTTACAGGTGGATCTCCTTGACTATGCTACCATTGCTGCACAGCGAGAGATTTAGGTAGCACAGTGGGGTCACAGTCAAGCCACAGTCTTCACTGCTCATGCTTGCATTGACAACGAAACCAATGAGAGCATCGTGATGCCATTACAGATGACCTCAAGCACCCTAATGAGAGCATCGTGATGCCATTACAGATGACCTCGAGCACACTAATGAGAGTATTGTGATGCCATTACAGATGACCTCAAGCACACTAATGAGAGCATTGTGATGCCATTACAGATGACCTCAAGCACACTAATGAGAGTATTGTGATGCCATTACAGATGACCTCGAGCACACTAATGAGAGCATTGTGATGCCATTACAGATGACCTCAAGCACACTAATGAGAGCATTGTGATGCCGTTACAGATGACCTCAAGCACACTAATGAGAGCATTGTGATGCCATTACAGATGACCTCAAGCACACTAATGAGAGCATTGTGATGCCATTACAGATGACCTCAAGCACACTAATGAGAGCATTGTGATGCCATTACAGATGACCTCAAGCACACTAATGAGAGTATTGGCAATTAAAGACAACCTCAAGCTCATTAATTATAGCGTGTATATATTATAGATATCTTAAAGGCCAAATTTGCTACCTTACAAACTATCGACATTGGGGCCACATCACAAGACATTCCTCTTCTCAAATCTTCATTCATAGCAAATGGAACATTATTGCCAACTAACACGGAACTTCTTTGCGACTTCACATGGCAGCGGTGTTGTTGATGGGATGGGAGGAATGGCGAAGAGAACAGCATGGAGGCATATTACAGTGGAGAAGATCGCCATGTCACCAACCTCGAGAATACGCTGGCCTGGCGAAGGAGTTGTGTCCCAACATTGTTGTAAAATAAATATCATAAATATCAGAGTGAAACTGATGTGGAGGCAGTACGAAATGGGAAGAGGTTCTTTCAGTTTCAAGAACACAGCAGCTTCATTGTATCAAACCTAATGCCAGGGGCAAGGGCAAGTTTACGGAGATCCCCAGATGAGACAGCAGCAAGGTCAAGGTTGCTGAGGCCTCAGGTGGAAGGTCAGGGTTGCTGAGGCCTCAGGTCGGACAGTGGCAAGGTCAGGGTTGCTGAGACCTCAGATGAGACAGCAGCAAGGTCAAGGTTGCTGAGACCTCAGGTGAGACAGTGGCAAGGTCAGGGTTGCTGAGACCTCAGGTGAGACAGTGGCAAGGTCAAGGTTGCTGAGACCCCATATGAGACAGTGGCAGGGTCAGGGTTGCTGAGACCTCAGGTGAGACTGTGATAAAGTCAGGGTTGCTGAGACTTCAGTTGAGATGGAGTTCGAAAATCATCTCCAGTAACACTACCTGAACCACAATTAGAGCAACAACCGAAGGCTAAACCTGTCTTTATGGCAATAGGTGATAACTTCTTATAGTCACCTGGTGAGGTGACCTATGTTGACAAGCCTGGTGAGGTGACCTATGTTGACAAGGCTGGCGAGGTGACCTATGTTGACAAGGCTGGTGAGGTACCCTATGTTGACAAGGCTGGTGAGGTGACCTATGTTGACAAGGCTGGTGAGGTGACCTATGTTGACAAGGCTGGTGAGGTGACCTATGTTGACAAGGCTGGTGAGGTGACCTATGTTGACAAGGCTGGTGAGGTGACCTACAATGTTGACAAGGCTGGTGAGGTGACCTATGTTGACAAGGCTGGTGAGGTGACCTATGTTGACAAGGCTGGTGAGGTGACCTATGTTGACAAGGCTGGTGAGGTGACCTATGTTGACAAGGCTGGTGAGGTGACCTATGTTGACAAGGCTGGTGAGGTGACCTATGTTGACAAGGCTGGTGAGGTGACCTATGTTGACAAGGCTGGTGAGGTGACCTATGTTGACAAGGCTGGTGAGGTGACCTATGTTGACAAGGCTGGTGAGGTGACCTATGTTGACAAGGCTGGTGAGGTGACCTATGTTGACAAGGCTGGTGAGGTGACCTATGTTGACAAGGCTGGTGAGGTGACCTATGTTGACAAGGCTGGTGAGGTGACCTATGTTGACAAGGCTGGTGAGGTGACCTACAATGTTGACAAGCCTGGTGAGGTGACCTATGTTGACAAGGCTGGTGAGGTGACCTATGTTGACAAGGCTGGTGAGGTGACCTATGTTGACAAGGCTGGTGAGGTGACCTATGTTGACAAGGCTGGTGAGGTGACCTATGTTGACAAGCCTGGTGAGGTGACCTATGTTGACAAGGCTGGTGAGGTGACCTATGTTGACAAGGCTGGTGAGGTGACCTATGTTGACAAGGCTGGTGAGGTGACCTATGTTGACAAGGCTGGTGAGGTGACCTATGTTGACAAGGCTGGTGAGGTGACCTATGTTGACAAGGCTGGTGAGGTGACCTATGTTGACAAGGCTGGTGAGGTGACCTATGTTGACAAGGCTGGTGAGGTGACCTATGTTGACAAGGCTGGTGAGGTGACCTATGTTGACAAGGCTGGTGAGGTGACCTATGTTGACAAGGCTGGTGAGGTGACCTATGTTGACAAGGCTGGTGAGGTGACCTATGTTGACAAGGCTGGTGAGGTGACCTATGTTGACAAGGCTGGTGAGGTGACCTATGTTGACAAGGCTGGTGAGGTGACCTATGTTGACAAGGCTGGTGAGGTGACCTACAATGTTGACAAGCCTGGTGAGGTGACCTATGTTGACAAGGCTGGTGAGGTGACCTATGTTGACAAGGCTGGTGAGGTGACCTATGTTGACAAGGCTGGTGAGGTGACCTATGTTGACAAGGCTGGTGAGGTGACCTATGTTGACAAGGCTGGTGAGGTGACCTATGTTGACAAGGCTGGTGAGGTGACCTATGTTGACAAGGCTGGTGAGGTGACCTATGTTGACAAGGCTGGTGAGGTGACCTATGTTGACAAGGCTGGTGAGATGCCCTATGTTGACAAGGCGGTTGAGGTGACCTATGTTGACAAGCCTGGTGAGGTGCCCTATGTAACAAGGCTGGTAAGGTGACCTATGTTGACAAGCCTGGTGACGTGCCCTGACAAGGCTGGTAAGGTGACCTATGTTGACAAGGCTGGTAAGGTGACATGTTGACAAGGCTGGTGAGGTGACCTATGTTGACAAGGCTGGTGAGGTGACCTATGTGACAAGGATGTTGAAGTCAGTTATGCAGAGATGTGGTAGTGCTTGGAAGTGGCCAATACATGAAGACAAGATTTGATATAAAATGGTGTTGTCTTAAAACCACCAGCCGCTGATTGACACCGAGGACAGTTTGAGTTTGAAGATTTATTTTCGTGTCCACAGTATTGTTGCATCGAACTGTGTACAATTTGTCATTGCATCACTGAAACTTAATATCCTAAATACGTCTCTAGCAGTCTCTAAAACCTTTCATAAATCCAAATTCGTGGGTTTGCAGTAGATAAATAGACCAAAATTCACATGTGCAGTTACGTCTGTCACAGATTTTCTGTACATCTGTCACACATACATTTAAATGTTCTAGGGGCCACACCATTAGCACAGGCTGCCAACATTCCTTCTATACATTACATCAGTAATAACATGGGTAAAGGGCAACACTTGGCGGCCAACATTCCTTCTATACATTACATCAGTAATAACATGGGTAAAGGACAACACTTGGCGGCCAATATTCCTTCTATACATTACATCAGTAATAACATGGGTAAAGGACAACACTTGGCGGCCAATATTCCTTCTATACATTACATCAGTAATAACATGGGTAAAGGGCAACACTTGGCGGCCAACATTCCTTCTATACATTACATCAGTAATAACATGGGTAAAGGGCAACACTTGGCGGCGAACATTCCTTCTATACATTACATCAGTAATAACATGGGTAAAGGGCAACACTTGGCGGCCAATATTCCTTCTATACATTACATCAGTAATAACATGGGTAAAGGGCAACACTTGGCGGCCAACATTCCTTCTATACATTACATCAGTAATAACATGGGTAAAGGGCAACACTTGGCGGCCAACATTCCTTCTATACAGTACATCAGTAATAACATGGGTAAAGGGCAACACTTGGCGGCCAACATTCCTTCTATACATTACATCAGTAATAACATGGGTAAAGGGCAACACTTGGCGGCCAACATTCCTTCTATACAGTACATCAGTAATAACATGGGTAAAGGGCAACACTTGGCGGCCAACATTCCTTCTATACATTACATCAGTAATAACATGGGTAAAGGGCAACACTTGGCGGCCAACATTCCTTCTATACATTACATCAGTAATAACATGGGTAAAGGGCAACACTTGGCGGCCAACATTCCTTCTATACATTACATCAGTAATAACATGGGTAAAGGGCAACACTTGGCGGCCAACATTCCTTCTATACATTACATCAGTAATAACATGGGTAAAGGGCAACACTTGGCGGCCAACATTCCTTCTATACAGTAATACCAGGAGTAAAACCCTGGCTGTAACTTCAGACTTTTGACAATAAACATTTCTACCCCCCACTTGCTCTGATTTCTCTGCGTATGTCTGTCACAGTCCCTTAATCAGATCCCCTGCCTTCCCAGTATATAGAAAATGAAAGTAATTACTATATCTTCCCTTTTAGCTTCAACCACCTAGAGATTACCAATTAAGCTGGCTTGTGTTCAATATAGTAAATAGTTCTCTGCAATGTACACATATATACATCCCTCAATATACAGTATATATATATACATATATATATATATATATATACAGTGTACATATATGTATGCAAGGCCAGGCAGAGATGAGCGAAGAGATAGCAGTGATGATCCACTGCAGATCTGACAAAGCTGAAGCCGACATCTTGTAAGTTTTGTTGGATCAAGCAAGCACACTGTCAACACACACTGTAGCAAGCTCTCGTGCGTGTCCCGATGTTAAGGGTGTGGTTAACTGGCCATGGGTGCTGACCACATACTTGACCGGAACTAGATGATGTCTTGCAGTGCACACCTGTGTGTTCATTATTGATGGTAGTAGATGATCTCATGCAGCGCATACCTGTGTGTTCACCTTCACTGTCATCCTGGTCATCTGAATCACTTTGGTCCTCATCAATACCCAGCCTGTGTGTGTGTATATATAACATGTATTAGGTGGAGATCACTTCCCATCAGCCAGTAAGGTGGAGATCACTTCCCATCAGCCAGTACAAATACAAGCATCACACATTCAGGAGGGAAAACTCCACCCACACATGCTACAGCTACAAGAAAATCAAGTGTATTCATAGTCACTTGACACAATCACTGATTAGAAACCATCGACATGCATGCCCCAGGCCAACACTGAGAGGTTCATGCAGATGCTGGCACGAGCTTCATGTTAACAGTAGAGCTATAGGTATTGTATAGTAGTGGTAGCTACTGTAGCATGGGAGTAATGATGGAGGAACATGTGAGGCTTTACCACGAGAATGAGGAGGGGCACAAGAACATCCTGTCAAACTCCCGGTGCTGAGGAGAAAAGGAGATAGAGGAGGCAGGAAAGCTACGACAAACCACGGAGTGCCGGGTGTGCATGTGTACTACAGTCATCAGCCTCCAACTATTGTATATCTCTAGTGTATTCTCTACCTCTACAGTCATCAGCCTCCAACTATTGTATATCTCTAGTGTATTCTCCACCTCTACAGTCATCAGCCTCCAACTATTGTATATCTCTAGTGTATTCTCTACCTCTACAGTCATCAGCCTCCAACTATTGTATATCTCTAGTGTATTCTCCACCTCTACAGTCATCAGCCTCCAACTACTGTACATATATCTCTATTGTGTTCTCTACCTACACATATATAATACATTGTACGTGTACATATATACTGTATACATCACATGCATGTCATCCTACCAGAGTTTAGGCTTCTTTGCAGAGGGGCGTGAGGAGGATCCAGGCAGGTTTCTCTTCCTAACGTCTGTGTTGGAGGTTGTGGCTGCCTTCAGGCCTTGCTGCAAGGCTGAGTCCATGCCCTCCTCCGTCGCCTTTATCTGCTGGACGTATGATGAGTCAGTGAAGTGATGCTTTGGTTCTCTCCTTCTTTGCTCAGCTTTTCTCTTCCTCTCCCTCACTAGTTCTCTGTTGCGCTCAGGACCCTCTTCCGCCCACTTGGCCATTCTAACCAATCATAAATTAAGCATAATAAATATTAGCACTCTACCTCTATGTGATAATATGCTTGTGTGTGTGTGTGTGTGTGCGTGTCATGCTATTGAACGTGAGCAGTCCAACAAATAGCATGTCATTAACCTGTGAGATGAGTGCGAGACCATAGAGATAATGGCAGAGAAGGGCTATCCAATGAAAATGTAAGAGCATGCAGAAAGAAACATCCAGAGACATCTAAACAGAGACTAGCGAGAGCAGGTGAAGAAAGAAATGTCCAGAGAGAGCTGAACAGAGGAAAGGCAGAGGAGACTAGTGAGAGAAAGAAGTACCAGTGGAAGTCTTAGCAATGAGAGTTATGAAACATCACAGTACAGCAAATCTAGGTATATACATTATTTGATTATTGCTGGTACATGTGCATAGTCAATTATTAATAGTGGCTTCTGGCAGAAAGAATAACCGCAGAGTCTCTGCGGGTGTCGGCTAGTTTGTATGATTTACACAGCAGAGGATCAATGACAACTAACAACCAAATCCTAGCTTGCATTGATTTACACAGCACTGGTTACTATGAAGTGAAGCAGAGGATCAATGACAACAACTAAATTCTAGTTAGTATCGGCACTGATTACTATGAAGTGAAGTAGGGGATCAATGAAATTCTAGTTTGTATTGATTTACACAGCACTGATTACTACGAAGTGAAGCAGAGGATCAATACACCTTCAAATTCTCTCCCTAGAGCTAGTGAACTTGCCAACTTCATTGAAATCACATGCAGATCATGTGACAGCTGAGTAACACTTGATACAGAATCATGGTTATCTGGTTCATCAAGCAAGCACCAAGTCTTCTGATCTGGTGAGTGGCTGGGCTCTCATCTACACACTGTTGTATATGTATAGCACACAATTACACAAGCACCAAGCCTTCTGATCTGGTGAGTGGCTGAGCTCTCACAGGCACCATCTACACACTGTTGTATATGTATAGCACACAACTACACAAGCACCAAGCCTTCTGATCTGGTGAGTGGCTGAGCTCTCACAGGCACCATCTACACATTGTTGTATATATATAGCACACAATTACACAAGCACCAAGCCTTCTGATCTGGTGAGTGGCTGAGCTCTCACAGACACCATCTACACACTGTTGTATATTTATAGCACACGATTACACAAGCACCAAGCCTTCTGATCTGGTGAGTGGCTGAGCTCTCACAGACACCATCTACACACTGTTATATATGTATAACACACAACTACACAAGCACCAAACCTTCTGATCTGGTGAGTGGCTGAGCTCTCACAGACACCATCTACACACTGTTATATATGTATGACACACAACTACACAAGCACCAAGCCTTCTGATCTGGTGAGTGGCTGAGCTCTCACAGACACCATCTACACACTGTTATATATGTATAACACACAACTACACAAGCACCAAACTTTCTGATCTGGTGAGTGGCTGAGCTCTCACAGACACCATCTACACACTGTTGTATATGTATAGCACACAATTACACAAGCACCAAGCCTTCTGATCTGGTGAGTGGCTGAGCTCTCACAGACATCATCTACACACTGTTGTATATGTATAGCACACAATTACACAAGCACCAAGCCTTCTGATCTGGTGAGTGGCTGGGCTCTCACAGACATCATCTACACACTGTTGTATATATATAGCACACAATTACACAAGCGCCAAGCCTTCTGATCTGGTGTGGCTGGGCTCTCATCTACACACTGTTGTATATGTATAGCACACTATATATCTGTACCACAGAGACCATCACTGCAGCAGCACTAAATGAGTCTACACTATACAGTGACCCTTTACCTTTTTTCAGCATTGACATCCCTCATTCTCCTCCCGGTCAAATCCCGGCAAGCCCCCTTACTGGCTCCTTTATTGATCTGTGTCCCCATGGCTCGTATCAGAGTCCCAAACCCTGCACAAAGAACAACCACACACACACAAAATAATGGCCAACTATTCTTTGCCCTTGGTAAAAGAGACAATCTGTAAGCTAAATTGAATCTAGAATTCCTCCTATAAATTTCAATTTGGAGGTCAATTTGGGCACATTAACACGAGAAAAAAGAAAGAAAAAATCCAAGGTGCTGAATGCTGAACACCAGATTATTACCTGCACATGCCCAGTAGACTGCACCTGAAAATTAAAGACATACGATGAGGTAACAGCAAGGGTCAAGGATGCCTTCTTCATCGCTTGAGGGCTCTACCAAATAAGTGATATTGATATGCTAGCCAACCTAGTCACAATCAAAGTCAATCAAGCACTAAGAATACTCTTGTGTTTCTCTGACTCACTAGCATTTAGGCCAAAGACAATAGCAGTCATTTAGCATTTACCTCCTTTCCATCTTCTATGCACTAGCTGCAGAAAATTCACCCTCCTTCTTGTTGACCTCAATAATCAACTTGAATTTGTAAGGAGAAAATTTAAGTCGATTATTTGAAAATGTCATTATATTCTGCTATCGTAAACTCTGGTTGTTTAGCGCACCACTTATAAACTCAACCTGCAAGAAAACAGATGCTTAACCCTCTCACTGGCACAAGCATCATATGAATGGCCGCTACAAATAAATTCATAGAAATTCAACAGTTCTCATAAAATATATGAAATATTACCTGAGCATGCCCAGAGCATTATTCTATCATTGTGTGAAGTATGATGAATATATGACTTGGGTAACTATGGTAAACATGACATCAAACGTCACTTCCGGTTTCTGAAAAATAAATGGTGATTCGCTATAACCGAGATGAAGTAACCAGTCAACTATTTCAAGACGATTTCGGCCATTCCGAGAGCGATAGCAGTGGAGATGAGGGAGAAAGCACCTGCATGTTTACTGTGGCAGCTCTGAAGTGGATTGTAATGCTGTAGCAGCCTTAAGTTGCACGATGGCATAGGTGGCCTTATCTCAGTGACGAGTTTAATAGCCATGACTTGCTCCAAGGTAAGTAATGATGAATAGATCTATGCACTGTAAAGCATGCTAGCTATATATATCATAGCCAGCATGAATACTCGGGTAGTATAAAACCCTTTCCCCCTGGTATTTCCCGGAATTTCCTGCAAATTTTACTATGAGCAAGTCTTTATTATCTGACACTTGATTCTGCATTTTTCCATTCTGATTCATCTGACCACAATGATTCAGAGGCACAGGAAATCATTCCCACCCTTCATAGGCATGATCGGAGTCGAGCCATACAGTAGCTCCTGGCCCATCTATTGATGGCTCTGTTGGCGTGCCTGTAACGCATTCTAAAATTGCACTGGCATGATGTTTTATTCCCAATAGGCTCATCCTCTCTCAACCTTCCTCATTTCTCTGACTCTTCAGCATACGGAATGGCTCTTGCTCGACAGGGACGTGGTCTCAAGTCGAGCCACTTCACCCGGCCCATCTGCTGGTGGCTCAATTATGGTTTTAGATCCAGTTAGAGGTTCCTGGACTAATAGTGAGCCTACCAATAATCCATTTACTTATAAGTTGACAAGTGGGCCCACTCACGTACCATATATGGCAGTGCAAACTTATCTGCTATTGACACTTTTTTATTTATACAGAAGATGTTTGGTACTTACTGGTGGAGGGAACAAGCAGATATGCTACTGATACTACCAGTAGCAATCCCTGAGCTCGTCCCTGGCATACTGTGGAGTAAATGAAGGCATTTGTGAGTGTACTGTGTGTCATGGTCTCCCCCTCTTCCATGTCTGGAGCTCCACTGGAGCACACAGCAGCCCATCCTCAGTGTAGCTGCTATTTCCAATGGCATGCTTCTTAGGAAGTTTAAGCAGCTGTTTCATTTCCCCCACTTGGCCGATAGCACTCAGCAGCACCCTGTTCGTCACCCCCTGTACAGCCACATATTCAAGGTGAAGAAACTCCTCGACTTAGTTTAGTGAAGTTTGAATCCAAGCATGATATGAAGCAACACTGAGAGGCAACACAATTCAAGGGCAGACTTGGATTCAAGCAGTCCATGAAGCTGAAAGTGGGAGGAGGGGGGGGGGGGCAAAGTGTGGGTGCTGGCTGATGCTAGTGAATAAGTGGTTGCAGCTTTATGCTGGCAGGAGTGTGGGTAGTGGCAGTGACAGGTCTGTGTTCCAAGGAGGTCTGTGTTCTGGTGGCAGGTTTTGAGATTAGCACCGTCCACCTCTACACAGATCACTTTTACAGCAGTGAAACACCTCTACAACAGAGGAATAAATGCACGTGGGACTGCCAGGTCCAATCGTCGACACTTCCCCAAGGACCTTATCACCAAGACCACACACAGCAACTGCAATTTTTAAAGATTACAAGATCAAATGGTCCGTTGTTGTGTGCAGTTTGTGTCGACAAACAGACAACCTATTTTGTGTCGCCCATTCACATGCTGAGTCTCCATTGCAGCCACTCACTGTGAAATGGCAGAAGCAGGACAATATATACTCAAGAGGTTGTTCCATGTCCTCCTCTCCTGCCAGACGACCAGTCGTAAATGAGAGGAATGGACAGAGGGGATCAGCTGCAGTTTCATTACAATGCTGGGCATCGGTCAAAGAAGTGGTGGAACAGGTTTTTTCATGTGTGATTGAATGTTGTGTTATGAACAGCTGTACGTTCTGGACACCTTTTATGAGGCCATCAGAACATAAGGAAGGCAAAAGAGAGATATTGTGGCCCTCAGGATCAACTTGTTGAGGGTCTGGTATCCTCTTTCTCTTCCCGCCAGCACATAGGACACCTCCTCAGCACCGCCAATGCCAAGTTGGTCCGGCTTAACCCCTCACTTAGGCACTGGCCGGAATATGAAGGTGGCAAGGCTAAGAGATGTGTGGTATGCCTGGCCTGGCACCAAAGGCAAGAAACACGCATCGTGTGTTCTCACTGTAAGGTACAGTTGCCACACTCTACCCTGTTGAACTCAGTTGATTATTTCTGCATTGATGTATAAGTTAGCACTCTGTAAGTTTGTGTTATGCTTTAGCATGTTGACCATCACAGTACTTATATATGTAGCACTGCCACTTTAGTACTCTGTGCATGTTTGCGTTATGCTTAGCATGTAGACATGTTTGGTACATCTCATCTTGTCTGGGCAGTGCTTTTGTGTGTATATGTCTGTGTATGTTGCACGTGTGGTTTGTTTGTTTTATCTAGCTGGACCTCCTCGTGTTCGATGGGCAACGGTCAACTGTTGTTGGCCAAAAGTTGACCGGCTAACATCGCTGGCTTTTCATGTAGAGTAAAAAATATATAAAAATGAAAGCGCGCATGAGCTATTATTATTTTTTTAATTGATCTGCAGACATTTATAATGATATTCATGTATATGTGGTTAGTTGCTAAGCAACTACAATTTATCTTAAGGTCTTCCTCCAACTCGACCACAGGTCATAGTCTGCTGTTAGCCAATAGTTATAGGCCAAAATGGCTAGACACTAGGTTATATTAGTGCCCTTAGCTAATTGTAGCTTTCAGGTGCTTATAATAATAATCATCACCGCTGTGTGGTTTGTTACTAAGCAATCAAAATTCGTCATTTTGTTCTTAAATGTAGCAATCACAATGATACTTAATGGGTGTTGGTAGCCTAATTTGACCTGTTAAAATTAGACAAAAAAACATTGTCACTTCTCGTTTCTGATTACAATATTCACAGCAATGTGGTTTGTTGCTAAGCAACCAAAATTTGTTCATTAACTCATCAGCTATAACCTGATGTATGGTGTGAAAATCATTCACACATTAAGTAACCGGTGAGAGGGTTAATTAAAAGAATAGGTGCTTCTTAAATACTATCACATACTCATAGAAAAATTACTTTTCCATTTATTTTTTAAGGCGGACGAGTAAGGACATAATCTCGCGAGCTACCAGCATTCTCATGGCAGAGCTTTATAAACCAGAGGTGGTGATGTCTGGACCCGATCTGTGTCTACGTGCACTTACTACAGACACACAGCTAATTAAAGGGTTTGACTCACCTCCCTTGCCGCCATATAATAGAGGGTAGGCTCTCAGAACTGTGAGAGAACTGCCGCAACATGACATCATCACAGTGTCCTCGTCAGCAAGGCGTGTCCCTTGGGCAGTCAGGTAGTAGGTGTCACGTGGAATGCTCTAATACAACATGCACGAGCATAATTAATGGTATATTTAAAGGCAATGTTAATAAAAGCCCAGGATACTGTACATGACTACATTCCATATATATATATATATATTAAAGAATTTACCAACTTAGACAACAAGCCAGAAGGTCCTTTACCTTATAAAATCCAATATAACTGCCTACAGGATGACATTAGCCTACAGGACGACATTAGTCTACAGGACGACATTAGTCTACTGGATGACATTAGTCTACAGGACGACACTAGTCTACAGGACGACATTAGTCTACTGGACGACATTAGTCAATAGGTCTACAGGATGACATTAGTCTACAAGACATTAGTCTACCGGACGACATTAGTCTATAGGACGACATTAGTCTACAGGACGACATTAGTCTACAGGACGGCATTAGTCTACAGGACGACATTAGTCTACAGGACGACATTAGTCTACAGGACGACATTAGTCTACAGGATGACATTAGTCTACAGGATGACATTAGTCTACAGGACGATATTAGTCTACAGGACGACATTAGTCTACCGGACGACATTAGTCTACAGGACGATATTAGTCTACAGGACGACATTAGTCTACAAGACGACATTAGTCTACAGGACGACATTAGTCTACAGGACGACATTAGTCTACAGGACGACATTAGTCAATAGGTCTACAGGATGACATTAGTCTACTCCAGGATGACATTAATCTACAGGATGACATTAGTCTACCCCAGGATGACATTAGTCTACAGGATGACATTAGTCTATAGGTTGACATTAGTCTACAAGATGACATTAGTCTACCCCAGGATGACATTAGAGGATGACATGATGACATGACATTAGTCTACAGAGTGACTTTAGACAACAGAATTAGTCTACAGGATGACATTAGTTTATAGGATGATAACAGGATGACATTAGTCAACAGGATGACGTTAACTCTTTGGCCAAATGGTGCAACAAATGGAAACCATCCCATAATCTGTCCAGGCGCTCTGTAGTAGTAAGGTTCAATTCGAGCTATATCTTACACCGTGCAATGTGACCTTGGGGTGAAGGTAAGCAGTAATGTGATCACTTTACTCATATGTGCAGCCAAGCATAGAACTCCTTTATTTTATCTTTCCTGCCAACTCGCCAATCAGTGTCAAAATATCTCTCTTCATCACACTAGCTAGATCAAAATTCCGGTATTGCTCTCAAGTCTGGAGAGCTCGCTTACACAAGGACATGTTCCAGAGAGAAAGTACAAAGGAGAGCCACAAAATACATGCTAGTGATTATACAAAGCTCTCTAAACATACCTCCCCTCATGCAAGCACTCTAAACATACCTCCCCTCATGCAAGCACTCTAAACATACCTCCCCTCATGCAAGCACTCTAAACCTACCTCCACTCATGCAAGCACTCTAAACATACCTCCCCTCATGCAAACACTCTAAACATACCTCACCTCATGCAAGCACTCTAAACATACCTCCCCTCATGCAAGCTCTCTAAACATACATGTACCTCCCCTCATGCAAGCTCTCTAAACATACCTCCCCTCATGCAAGCTCTCTAAACATACCTCCCCTCATGCAAGCTCTCTAAACATACCTCCCCTCATGCAAGCACTCTAAACATACCTCCCTCATGCAAGCGCTCTAAACATACCTCCCTCATGCAAGCGCTCTAAACATACCTCCCCTCATGCAAGCACTCTAAACATACCTTCCCTCATGCAAGCGCTCTAAACATACCTCCCCTCATGCAAGCGCTCTAAACATACCTCCCCTCATGCAAGTGCTCTAAACATACCTCCCCTCATGCAAGCGCTCTAAACATACCTCCCCTCATGCAAGCTCTCTAAACATACCTCCCCTCATGCAAGCGCTCTAAACATACCTCCCCTCATGCAAGCTCTCTAAACATACCTCCCCTCATGCAAGCGCTCTAAACATACCTCCCCTCATGCAAGCACTCTAAACATACCTCCCCTCATGCAAGCACTCTAAACATACCTCCCCTCATGCAAGCACTCTAAACATACCTCCCCTCATGCAAGCACTCTAAACATACCTCACCTCATGCAAGCACTCTAAACATACCTCCCCTCATGCAAGCACTCTAAACATACCTCCCCTCATGCAAGCGCTCTAAACATACCTCCCCCATGCAAGCGCTCTAAACATACTTCCCCTCATGCACTATCTAGAACATCCTGTTTTTTGTCAGAAATTTACTGCACCACCTGAAACTATAATATCTTGGAGTGTGTATCCTTTTCACAGTCACACACCAGATCTTCTTCGCTAAATAAGTTTGTGACTATAGATGAACATCTGCAAGCAAACTCTTTGGCCCATCCTGGAGATCGCTCTCGCATTTTTTTCACTCGAGACAAATATCATCACTTCCTTGGTCCAGTTTCGTGCCTAGATTTGACCCTAATGTCCCATGCTCATTTCATCATGTCTGCATGTCTAAGTGCTTTAGAATGCTCTCGCCTTCAGGCTTGCATTGGAATGGGTTCCAGAGCTTATTCAAGTTCCATTCCAATTGTTCCCACTGTACCCCCGTGACTGTCACTCAACTACACACTTATTCATCCTTTACATTGCACCATCACCAAACTCCAGTTGTCAAGTCAACAATAAAGAGATATATGATGATGCTTGTTAACTTGTAACATTCTTATAGGCACTGCCCGCATCTGAACAAAGTTGGTTTCTATCTATAGACATATTATTTAGCTGCACTGGCCATGGACAGAGAACTCAATGAGTCTGATCAAGCTAAGAAAGATTAAAGCCAAATCTGATTGTGTAGTCAGAGGCACTCTCTAGTATCACACACTTCCTCAATATTGTCACAGTTAGCCACTGTCTATCCAACAATTGCTATACCTTATGTGTGTAAATGACATCTTTGAGATCATCCACCACGGCTGAATTATTCAACACCACATTGAAACATTTGCCTTCAGGAAGTAAGCCTTCCACAAGAACGTTTGCGGTCGAACCAGAATACATTTCCTTGCGTAGCATTTATCCTCACTACCTTAGTAGACCAGATACACAGTATATTATAGATAGTTGTGGATGATAGAAGATAGCCCAACAGCACAAACCAGAACCAAAGACTCAAAACATCACTAGCACTTTGACCTTTCCAAGGAGGGAAGTGGGTAAAGGTTATCACCTCCGGACACTAAAGTGACGATTGGTTCCGGATCCGAGAACTTGGGTGTGGTACTGTAGGGAAGCTGGCTAAGCCAAGAAATTCCTTTGTCAGGGAAGAACGGGAACCGCTCCTCTACAATTACACCGACGGAGAAGACATGGCTCAAGAGGATGAGCGCTATGGTTTGGAGCAAAGAATCGACCACGTTACTAACGAGAGTGTAGAAGCCACTAGGCGGATAAGGGGCATTGCTGAGGAAACCAATCAGATTGGAGTAGATACGCTGGTTACCCTGAACGAGCAAGGAGAGCAACTCGATAACGTTGAGAGGCGTCTTGACGAAATCAATGTAGACTTGAAATCGACTGACAAGAACCTGTCGGAGCTGGAAAAGTGCTGTGGTTGTTGCACGTGCTTCTGCTGTGCTCCTAGCGATATTCAGAAGAACAGGCATTACAGGAAAATCTATGGGAAGAAAGCTCAACATATGGATAATGTTGTGGCTGACCAACCAACAGGCTCAGCGGATGGACGGAAAGCCCAGGGGCCATATATAAAGAGAGTGACTGATGATAACAGAGAAGACGAAATGGAAGATAACTTGCAGTAAGTGTTCTTATTGTAAAGCAAGCCAACACATTGTCTGCATAATATCTGCATATTAGCAGTTGTGATCATAGCAAGGCTATTGTAGTGATGCCATAATGATACAAGTTGTGATCACAAGCTAGGCTACTATAATGCTGTCATAATAATATTTATTTTATACATCCAGTGCACGTGCTAGGAGCGTGTACTGGCACATGGTGGATAGCTAGCTACCGGTATATAACAGGCTGACGTGAGCCTTAGCATCTCACCTGATGAAGACTAGAGCATCTAGTCGAAACGTCGAGTGAATAAAAATTGAAGTTGATGATTATTGAGAAGGTGGAGAAGGTGATTTTAATAATACTAGTTGTGATCACAAGCTAGGCTTCTCTAGTGCTGTCATAATAAAGTTGTGATCACAAGCTAGGCTGCTCTAGTGCTGTCATAGTAACACAGGTTGTGATCACAAGCTAGGCTGCTCTAGTGCTGTCATAGTAACACAGGTTGTGATCACAAGCTAGGCTGCTCTAGTGCTGTCATAGTAACACAAGTTGTGATCACAAGCTAGGCTGCTCTAGTGCATAGTAACACAGGTTGTGATCACAAGCTGAGCATGTATTGTAAACACACCACCCAATTGAGTTGTAAGGAGTTCAAATTGTTTTGCAATGTGAGAGAGAACGAGCCATAATGTTAGATGTCTCTCTGTGGAGGGGAATTAGTTGCACTTGACAGAGCAATCACAACGCTGTAATGAGGTCTGGTAAGGCTGGCCAAGGTTTGCATTGTATCTCCCAGGTTTCCCTGGGAGAGTGGCCAGATAGGGCACTTTAAAAACCTTGAGAGCAAGTCACATGACTGTTCATGTGCTTATATCTCCAAGATATATTATTTTGGAACGAAAACCGGGCACAGCTGACCAGACCCATTAGACTGCATTGAGGCTGAGTACAGAGAGACTAGACAAAATAATGCGGAAGCGCTTATCATCTCAAGAGTGATTACATTCTCTGTAGTTTATGAATCAAGGTGCATTATTAGATGGGTTAATGATTATTCTGAGACATATGAAAGATATCTGCAAGTAGTGCTCATAAAATGTTCTGTGGAGTTGTGTAGTACAATCAAGCACTCAATATGCACTGCATGGGAGACGCCTCACATCCACCATCCCTCCTATCCAAGCACTCAATATGCACTGCATGGGAGACGCCTCACATCCACCATCCCTCCTATCCAAGCACTCAATATGCACTGCACGGGAGACGCCTCACATCCACCATCCCTCCTATCCAAGCACTCAATATTGCACTGCATGGGAGACGCCTCACATCTACCATCACTCCTATCCAAGCACTCAATATTGCACTGCACGGGAGACGCCTCACATCCACCATCCCTCCTATCCAAGCACTCAATATTCACTGCACGGGAGACGCCTCACATCCACCATCCCTCCTATCCAAGCACTCAATATTGCACTGCACGGGAGACGCCTCACATCCACCATCCCTCCTATCCAAGCACTCAATATTGCACTGCACGGGAGACGCCTCACATCCACCATCCCTCCTATCCAAGCACTCATATTGCACTGCACGGGAGACACCTCACATCCACCATCACTCCTATCCAAGCACTCAATATTCACTGCACGGGAGACGCCTCACATCCACCATCCCTCCTATCCAAGCACTCAATATTGCACTGCATGGGAGACGCCTCACATCCACCATCCCTCCTATCCAAGCACTCAATATGCACTGCATGGGAGACGCCTCACATCCACCATCCCTCCTATCCAAGCACTCAATATTGCACTGCATGGGAGACGCCTCACATCCACCATCCCTCCTATCCAAGCACTCAATATGCACTGCATGGGAGACGCCTCACATCCACCATCCCTCCTATCCAAGCACTCAATATTGCACTGCATGGGAGACGCCTCACATCCACCATCCCTCCTATCCAAGCACTCAATATTGCACTGCATGGGAGACGCCTCACATCCACCCATCCCTCCTATCCAAGCACTCAATATTGCACTGCATGGGAGACGCCTCACATCCACCATCCCTCCTATCCAAGCACTCAATATTGCACTGCACGGGAGACACCTCACATCCACCATCCCTCCTATCCAAGCACCTCCTATCCAAGCACTCAATATTGCACTGCATGGGAGACGCCTCACATCCACCATCCCTCCTATCCAAGCACTCAATATTGCACTGCATGGGAGACGCCTCACATCCACCATCCCTCCTATCCAAGCACTCAATATGCACTGCATGGGAGACGCCTCACATCCACCATCCCTCCTATCCAAGCACTCAATATTGCACTGCATGGGAGACGCCTCACATCCACCATCCCTCCTATCCAAGCACTCAATATTGCACTGCATGGGAGACGCCTCACATCCACCCATCCCTCCTATCCAAGCACTCAATATTGCACTGCATGGGAGACGCCTCACATCCACCATCCCTCCTATCCAAGCACTCAATATTGCACTGCACGGGAGACACCTCACATCCACCATCCCTCCTATCCAAGCACCTCCTATCCAAGCACTCAATATTGCACTGCATGGGAGACGCCTCACATCCACCATCCCTCCTATCCAAGCACTCAATATTGCACTGCACGGGAGACACCTCACATCCACCATCCCTCCTATCCAAGCACTCAATATTGCACTGCACGGGGGACGCCTCACATCCACCATCCCTCCTATCCAAGCACTCAATATTGCACTGCATGGGAGACACCTCACATCCACCATCCCTCCTATCCAAGCACTCAATATTGCACTGCATGGGAGACGCCTCACATCCACCATCCCTCCTATCCAAGCACTCAATATTGCACTGCATGGGAGACGCCTCACATCCACCATCCCTCCTATCCAAGCACTCAATATTGCACTGCACGGGAGACGCCTCACATCCACCATCCCTCCTATCCATGCACTCAATATTGCACTGCACGGGAGATGCCTCACATCCACCATCCCTCCTATCCAAGCACTCATATTGCACTGCACGGGAGACACCTCACATCCACCATCACTCCTATCCAAGCACTCAATATTGCACTGCACGGGAGACACCTCACATCCACCATCCCTCCTATCCAAGCACTCAATATATTGCACTGCATGGGAGACACCTCACATCCACCATCCCTCCTATCCAAGCACTCACTATTGCACTGCACGGGAGACGCCTCACATCCACCATCCCTCCTATCCAAGCACTCAATATTCACTGCACGGGAGACGCCTCACATCCACCATCCCTCCTATCCAAGCACTCAATATTGCACTGCATGGGAGACGCCTCACATCCACCATCCCTCCTATCCAAGCACTCAATATTGCACTGCATGGGAGACGCCTCACATCCACCATCCCTCCTATCCAAGCACTCAATATTGCACTGCATGGGAGACGCCTCACATCCACCATCCCTCCTATCCAAGCACTCAATATGCACTGCATGGGAGACGCCTCACATCCACCATCCCTCCTATCCAAGCACTCAATATTGCACTGCACGGGAGACACCTCACATCCACCATCCCTCCTATCCAAGCACTCATATTGCACTGCACGGGAGACACCTCACATCCACCATCCCTCCTATCCAAGCACTCAATATTGCACTGCACGGGGGACGCCTCACATCCACCATCCCTCCTATCCAAGCACTCAATATTGCACTGTACGGGAGACACCTCACATCCACCATCCCTCCTATCCAAGCACTCAATATTGCACTGCACGGGGGACACCTCACGTCCACCCATCCCTCCTCCTTCAAATTGGCTCGTGCTGAGATCACCGTCTTTAGCCAGGGTATGTGCATATAAACTATGACCCCTTGGACCAATGACGGACTTCACCCAGTTTTTTACCTTTCCTTTTCATTTCCCCCATCATGTGCATGATCGAGCGTCTATAATGGGAAGCAGTGTGGCCCTCCCCTGCACTGTGGTAGTCTCTAGTACCATGGAAATGATGGATGCCTCATCGGCACCTGGCTAGCAACCCTTTACATTCAGCCTCCACAACCACAAAGATGACGGTTGCTTCCTTCTCCTTTCCTTTAGTTATTAGAGCCTACTAATTTCCCACACACACTTCCACACACACACACACACTTCCACACACACACACACACACACTTCCACACACACTTCCACACACACATACACACTTCCACACACACTTCCACACACACTTCCACACACACACTTCCACACACTTCCACACACACACACACTTCCACACACACTTCCACACACACACATCCACCCCCACCCCACGCGCTTGACCACATACTCAAGTTTTGGCGCCTAACTTGTTGTATGCAGCAGGCTTCCTCTAGCCACTGGAGCTAATTTCAGCTCTCTAGCACTTGACAAACTATGTTAATAAATCAGGCACTCAGGTTTTGAGGTGGGGTCCCCCACTTGTAGCTCCAGTAACTTGAGGATAGTTATAGCTTCGAAAAATGTTTTAGTATCAAAAGAGAGCACACAGAGAGACCTATCCTTTGAGCTATACATCAAGTCCATACCATGAAGTATGCAGAATCTGTGGAGCTGTAAAGTGGAAACCACAAGTGCCTACTAGTTCATCATCAGAGAAGCCATCACAAACCAATTTAACAGACCAGTAAGCAGGAAGAGGAGGGTTAGGTAGCAGCCCACACAAACCCATCAGTAAGCCAATCAGTAAATTAAACAGGCCATAGGGATGAGAGGAGTTAAGTGGCAACCCACACAAATTCATCAGGAAGTTATCAGTAAGCTGATCAGGAAGTCAAGCCAGGACTAGTCACAACCTTGCTGGCAGTGTTCTTACAGTGAATAAGGGGAGGAGCTAGCACAGAAGTAAGGGGAGGGGCTAGCAGAAGTAGTGGGGTATGACATGATCCGGGTAGGACCTTCTAGATGAATCACTGGAGAAGATTGGAGATAATCTGCATGAAGCTCTTCCCAGAGTTACTAGTGCTGATAGTTAGTTGGCTGCCTGCTTCTAATTAGTTGGCCAACTCTCTCCTCCCACTTGCTGAAGATGAGCTTCTTCTTGGTCTCCACCCTGACACTAGGTAATAGTAGCTCTCTCCTACCACTTGCTGAAGTGAGCTTCTTCTTGGTCTCCACCCTGACACTAGGTAATAGTAACTCTCTCCTTCCACTTGCTGAAGATGAGCTTCTTCTTGGTCTCCACCCTGACACTAGGTAATAGTAGCTCTCTCATACCACTTGCTGAAGTGAGCTTCTTCTTGGTCTCCACCCTGAGACTAGGTAATAGTAGCTCTCTCCTCCCACTTGCTGAAGATGAGCTTCTTCTTGGTCTCCACCATGACACTAGGTAATAGTAGCTCTCTCCTCCCACTTGCTGAAGTGAGCTTCTTCTTGGTCTCCACCCTGACACTAGGTAATAGTAGCTCTCTCCTACCACTTGCTGAAGTGAGCTTCTTCTTGGTCTCCACCCTGAGACTAGGTAATAGTAGCCACTTGCTGAAGTGAGCTTCTTCTTGGTCTCCACCCTGAGACTAGGTAATAGTAGCTCTCTCCTCCCACTTGCTGAAGATGTCTTCTTGGTGTCTAACCACACTAGGTAGTTTAGGCTGAAAACTGTCCAGCAACTGCACATTGCCAAAGCTATGCACTCTCTACACTACATGCATGTGAAGTATACTAATTAAAAAAACAACTATGTCCTAGCTGTGGGAATTCATTCATCTCTGGCTCAGTCTGGAGAATGCCTTGTGGGAGCATAGAGATTACTAACTGGCCGGACCAAGTAGCTGGAGCTGGTGTGAATCCCTGCTAACTATGTTGCACTATATAATAAACTTTCAAGCTTGCTGGCTGTTCCAATAAGGTTCCAATAAGGGTGCTGTTAAGGTGCTCCATCATAGAGGAGCACCCTCCCTTAGGTGATCTTGGATGAATGGAGCCCCACAGAGAGCTGGTGGTGTTCTTACTCGGTGGCTCTTGAGTGGTGCACCAGATGTCATCTGCTACTGCAGCTGCTTGGGTATTAGGAAGAAGGTAGTTAGCACCTCGTGCTAGTGTTTGGGTATGATGCCTTGCACTGCGACTGTAGCTGCTGGCTGTGGTGATCACCTTGCACTGCCACTGTAGCTGCTGGCTGTGGTGAGGAGCACCTTGCCTGTCACTATAGCTGCTGGCTGTGGTGATGAGCACCTTGCCTGTCACTATAGCTGCTGGCTGTGGTGATGAGCACCTTGCCTGCCACTATAGCTGCTGGCTGTGGCGATGAGCACCTTGCCTGCCACTGTAGCTGCTGGCTGTGGTGATGGGCACCTTGCACTGCCACTGTAGCTGCTGGCTGTGGTGATGGGCACCTTGCACTGCCACTGTAGCTGCTGGCTGTGGTGAGGAGCACCTTGCCTGCTGCTGGCTGTGGTGATGAGCACCTTGCCTGCCACTGTAGCTGCTGGCTGTGGCGATGAGCACCTTGCCTGCCACTGTAGCTGCTGGCTGTAGTGATGAACACCTTGCACTGCCACTGTAGCTGCTGGCTGTGGTGATGAACACCTTGCCTGCCACTATAGCTGCTGGCTGTGGTGATGAACACCTTGCACTGCCACTGTAGCTGCTGGCTGTGGTGATGAACACCTTGCCTGCCACTATAGCTGCTGGCTGTGGTGATGAGCACCTTGCACTGCCACTGTAGCTGCTGGCTGTGGTGATGAGCACCTTGCCTGCCACTAGAGCTGCTGGCTGTGGTGATGAGCGCCTTGCCTGCCACTATAACTGCTGGCTGTGGTGATGAGCACCTTGCCTGCCACTGTAGCTGCTTGCTGTGGTGAGCACCTTGCACTGCCACTATAGCTGCTGGCTGTGATGAGTTGCCACTATAACTGCTGGCTGTGGTGATGAACACCTTGCACTGCCACTGTAGCTGCTTGCGGCACCTTGCCTGCCACTATAGCTGCTGGCTGTGATGAGCACCTTGCCTGCCACTATAGCTGCTGGCTGTGATGAGCACCTTGCACTGCCACTATAGCTGCTGGCTGTGATGAGCACCTTGCACTGCCACTATAGCTGCTGGCTGTGATGAGCTGCCACTATAACTGCTGGCTGTGGTGATGAACACCTTGTACTGCCACTAGAGCTGCTGGCTGTGATGAGCACCTTGCCTGCCACTATAGCTGCTGGCTGTGGTGATGAGCACCTTGCCTGCCACTATAGCTGCTGGCTGTGGTGATGAACACCTTGCCTGCCACTATAGCTGCTGGCTGTGATGAGCACCTTGCACTGCCACTATAGCTGCTGGCTGTGATGAGCACCTTGCACTGCCACTATAGCTGCTGGCTGTGATGAGTTGCCACTATAACTGCTGGCTGTGGTGATGAACACCTTGTACTGCCACTAGAGCTGCTGGCTGTGATGAGCACCTTGCCTGCCACTATAGCTGCTGGCTGTGGTGATGAGCACCTTGCCTGCCACTATAGCTGCTGGCTGTGGTGATGAGCACCTTGCCTGCCACTATAGCTACTGGCTGTGGTGATGAGCACCTTGCCTGCCACTATAGCTGCTGGCTGTGGTGATGAACACCTTGCCTGCCACTATAGCTGCTACTATAGCTGCTGGCTGTGGTGATGAACACCTTGCCTGCCACTATAGCTGCTGGCTGTGGTGATGAACACCTTGCCTGCCACTATAGCTGCTGGCTGTGGTGATGAACACCTTGCCTGCCACTATAGCTGCTGGCTGTGGTGATGAACACCTTGCCTGTCACTAGAGCTGCTGGCTGTGATGAGCACCTGAGCTCTTCAACTCTCATCTAATCTCACTATGTCTGTGACTGCATCAGTATGAAGATGTGGTCTCAGTAAGTACTGCATATTTGCGATTGGCTATTGATTTTGTTGTTTTCGTAGCACTTGTGTTTATGGCTGTCCTATCTTGAGGATGCAAATCAGTAAGCTTCAATTTGGTATAAGAATCTGCTGCTCCATTGAAGGTCCTGCTGCCGCTCGTCTACAAAAGAACTTACAGCAAAGAAGGAAGAGATCAAAGGGGTTCCTAATAATTCCAAGTAGGAAAAGGTGTCTGTGCAGCTTACCTCTGAAGAATGGCTTCCAGAAACAGCAGTCAAGACCAGCAAGCGTCCATGACGGCAGTTGTGATCACCAGCCCTTAAAAATTAAAACTAAAATAATTTTTGTTTTTAAATCATTTGGTTGCTTCCTGTCAAACAGGAAGTCCTTGTTTTTACTATTTTAACTGGGCATGTGCAGGTTGAAGTAGCAGGTGTTTGGCGTTACTTATACATGCTGTGAGTGATGTCCTGCGGGAGCTCATGGCAGCCAATAGGTTAACAGAATGCGTATTGCCGGAGCTATGGTGTGTGTTTAGTAATATTACAGCAAGTGCAGCAGCAAGAGTCATATTGTAATAGCCCAAACTCTGGACCCAAAATAAAGTATCGTGCTGCAGTCACAAGGTTTGGAGTTTGCCTATTGCTCTAGAGACGGGCCACCACAGAGCATGCTGATGAGAGTGGAGTGCAGCTTTCTGTTGGTGCAGAGATGGAAGCTTATGGTGGTCAAGTAGCAGCTGCAACAAATTATGCTATTGGTTATGGAGGAGCTAAGCAGGAATCCTTGTGATCACCAACAAGAACTACAGCACACCTGATGTGCCAATTAACAAGATCAGACAGAGATCATTTGATCTTCAGCTCTCCTCTTCAATATACCACCTTATACGGCATGCGAGAGCTCCTCGAGTCATTTGGTTCACCAGGAAGAATCTGTAACAAGATCTATATCTTACTCCATCAAGTTCTTGAACCTTGGTATGCGTGTCTTCATAGTCTTCCAGGAATGTCACCAATCCTTTTGAATGTCGGTAGTGGCAGGTAGTAGCAATTAGCTAATATGATGATGTGGTCAGGAATATGAGGGGGGGGAGGGGGATGGGGATGTTGAGGGGGGGGGGAGTTTTTAGAGCAACTCAAGTGGGAAAATTATCACAGTAAGAGCCACAAATATGAATGCACTAAGTTGTGAAGACTGACCTGGGCCTGGTATGAACCCTGGTGTATGCTATCACATCAGTGCCTTGGCAACTGACCTGGGCCTGGTATGAACCCTGGTGTATGCTATCACATCAGTGCCTTGGCAACTGACCTGGGCCTGGTATGAACCCTGGTGTATGCTATCACATCAGTGCCTTGGCAACCACAGAGGCATTTAATTGGGGCATGTGCAATGCAAGGTTGACCAGCCAACTTGTAGCCTCTGGATTTTATCCTGTGTATTTGTGTATTGTTTATCCGGGGTGCCTCCATGCCACGCCTCCTATCCCTTCTGCTGTGTTGGCTCACCCCTCCTCGTTGAGTTGGCATATCCACTGTTGGCTACCTGAAGCCATCCTAAATGCTGTCTCAGCGTGTGGCCGGTACAGAGGCAGCGTTAAAGAGCACTAAGAGTAACTTGCAATAGAGCAGCTGGCAGCAGTGGGTTGCTTACAGGCACTAAGGAGATGCGTGCTGCGGAGGGGGAGAGGGTTGTGCTAAAGAGAAAAGCGGCGGCAGCATCGAAGGGGGAGGATGTAATAACAAAGTGTGCCTTTTCCAACTCATTGAAAATGCTCCCCGAACAGTGCCACCCCCCCCCCCCCCCCAGCTTACAGTTGCACATGTGTGATTAATAGGGATCACCCTGGTTAAACTATGATTAATAAAAGTCGCCGTCATTTGCACTGTGGTTAATAGGGGTCACCCTGGTTTACACTGATTAATAGGAGTCACCCTCATTTACGCAGAAGTTAATAGGAGTCACCCTGGTTTACACTGTGGTTAATAGGGTCACCCTTTTAACAGTTGCACGTGTGATTAATAGGTACTAAACACATCAGAGGAAATTAAATTTTTATCTACCTTGGTTATTATACGACCTTGTTATTGCTCAACTCTGTGGTAGAGATGGTGCTGTGTGATGTGGCCTTCTCCTTGGATGCCAATTCTGCTGTTTCTTGAAGTGCTTCTCTTCCATAGTTACCCTGCCAGAATCCACTTTGAATATCTGTACCCTTGAGGAAGGAGGCATTCCTGCATGGCTCTTGTACTGAAGTTTTGTTGCAGACATGCTGTATGTGTATTTGCCTATTTCAATGGAGCCACTCGTTATGATAACTTTAGTCATTGACTAATGAGTTTGATACAATTATTCTTGCAACGAGAGCAGCCTTTACAATGACTGAGGTCTAGGCAGTAGCCTTTACAACAATGTCTGGGGTCTAGGCAAACCTTTACAATGACTGAGGTCTAGGCAGTAGCCTTTACAATGACTTGGGTCTAGGCAGAGTAGCCTTTACAATGACTGAGGTCTAGGCAGTAGCCTTTACAATGACTGAGGTCTAGGCAGTAGCCTTTACAATGACTGAGGTCTAGGCAGTAGTCTTTACAATGACTGAGGTCTAGGCAACATTACAATGACAGGGGTCTAGGCAGTATAAATGTTCAGCACTTTCTCTAGATGAATGCATTCAAGTAGAATGGAGGATTCATAGAATGCATGGCAGGACTAAAAGTAGCAGTGGCACTGTTCCTTTTATAGTGTGGCCTACAGGTCTTGTTACTGTCATCTGTCATGGCAGCTTCCAGCTATTTCTAGGGCTAGTGCTAGGCACTGAGATGCAGTGAAAGTTGCAGGACAAAAAGCTTTAGGGCTAAGGCTTGTGGTCTTCCTACATTCACCCTCAGTCCACAAGACCCGTAGGCAATCCTATAGAATGGGGAGTGTAAACTCCTGGCAGACCTCTATAGAGCAAGTGCCAATCTATAGAATGGCAAAGTGTGGAACATTACAGAGCTGTTTCCTGACATCTCACTTTGTCTCATCAGCATATCTAGATATTGCTACTCCCTCAGCTTTCCTGCTTCACTGTTTAGACAGTTATTGTTGCTTCTCAGGGCTGCCATCTTTGACTGGTGTTTTCTGTATCAATGCTAAATCTCAATGGTTTTCGTTCATTTCTCTCGTTTCTCTGGTATTTTATCTGTTTTGTGCAAGTAGGCTCCTTCAGCTTCAAGGTTCGTAGTAAGTAGCCATCGATGGTGTGTGTCTGTGTATGCAGTGATTCTATGTGCTCCATTGTGGGGGAGTGACGTGATATTTCCGTTGCTTGGCACTTGGGCTCTCAGATGACATACAATGTGGAGACTAATGATTATTTCCCAACACGAGAGTAATCTTGGCAGTGTTATATAATATAGCCATAGCATGTGGTGATGAACTGGTTATCCTATAGCCATAGCATGTGATGATGAACTGCTTATCCTATAGCCATAGCATGTGATGATGAACTGGTTATCCTATAGCCATAGTATGTGATGATGAACTGGTTATCCTATAGCCACATAGCATGTGATGATGAACTGGTTATCCTATAGCCATAGCATGTGATGATGAACTGGTTATCCTATAGCCATAGCATGTGATGATGAACTGGTTATCCTATAGCCATAGCATGTGGTGATGAACTGGTTATCCTATAGCCATAGCATGTGATGATGAACTGGTTATCCTATAGCCATAGTATGTGATGATGAACTGGTTATCCTATAGCCACATAGCATGTGATGATGAACTGGTTATCCTATAGCCATAGCATGTGATGATGAACTGGTTATCCTATAGCCATAGCATGTGATGATGAACTGGTTATCCTATAGCCATAGCATGTGATGATGAACTGGTTATCCTATAGCCATAGCATGTGATGATGAACTGGTTATCCTATAGCCACAGCATGTGATGATGAACTGGTTTATCCTATAGCCATAGCATGTGGTGATGAACTGCTTATCCTATAGCCATAGCATGTGGTGATGAACTGGTTATCCTATAGCCATAGCATGTGGTGATGAACTGGTTATCCTATAGCCATAGCATGTGGTGATGAACTGGTTATCCTATAGCCATAGCATGTGGTGATGAACTGCTTATCCTATAGCCACAGCATGTGATGATGAACTGGTTATCCTATAGCCATAGCATGTGATGATGAACTGGTTATCCTATAGCCACAGCATGTGATGATGAACTGGTTATCCTATAGCCATTAGCATGTGATGATGAACTGGTTATCCTATAGCCATAGCATGCGATGATGAACTGGTTATCCTATAGCCATAGCATGTGGTGATGAACTGGTTATCCTATAGCCATAGCATGTGGTGATGAACTGGTTATCCTATAGCCCTAGCATGTGATGATGAACTGGTTATCCTATAGCCATAGCATGTGATGATGAACTGGTTATCCTATAGCCATAGCATGTGATGATGAACTGGTTATCCTATAGCCCTAGCATGTGGTGATGAACTGGTTATCCTATAGCCATAGCATGTGGTGATGAACTGGTTATCCTATAGCCATAGCATGTGATGATGAACTGGTTATCCTATAGCCATAGCATGTGATGATGAACTGGTTATCCTATAGCCATTAGCATGTGATGATGAACTGGTTATCCTATAGCCATAGCATGTGGTGATGAACTGGTCATCCTATAGCCATAGCATGTGGTGATGAACTGGTTATCCTATAGCCATAGCATGTGGTGATGAACTGGTTATCCTATAGCCATAGCATGTGGTGATGAACTGGTTATCCATGCATTTTCATCTTCCATTTACAGGATGGGAGGTGTGAGGGAGGGGGGGGATTAAAGGACACCGTATTTCACCAAGTAGCGATGATGACCAGACACTTGCACACACACAGCCCTAGCCCTCACACACACCACACACACACACACACAGAGAGCCGCACACACAGAGAGCCGCACACACAGGGCCTGGTGGGTACTGCCATGTCAGCCACTACACAGTGACACAGTGTGTGTGTGTGTGTTGATGTTCAGCTACAAGGCACATGCTGACTAGACATGGTCAATGACATTTTCTGGTGTTTCTCTACAGGGAATAGAATAATATGACCTGGTTGAATTGGTTGAATTGCAGCTGCCCTGTTATGTACACACTGCTAGCATGGTGTGTAGAGACAGGAAGGGATGTTGCTAGTTCTATCATAGCAAGTGGCAGCCGTTTCATTTTCCTGGCACAGCCACTCTTGTATTTGTGGAAGTGCCTAGCCACCTGCAGCTACCAGGGATGTTCCGCAATGGTTGTAGGCACGCACAATGAGGTCTTCATTATCACATGATGCATGGCTTAAAACTATCCAAGCATGTATCGGTCTCGCACGCTGCATGCATCAGCCACTCCCCCTTGCCTCACGCTGCATGCATCAGCCCCTCCCCCTTGCCTCACACACTGCATGTATCAGTCCCTCCCCCTTGCCTCACGCTGCATGCATCAGCCCCTCCCCCCTTGCCTCACACACCGCATGTATCAGTCCCTCCCCCTTGCCTCATGCTGCATGCATCAGCCCCTCCCCCCTTGCCTCACATGCCAGTCCCTCCCCCTTGCCTCATGCTGCATGCATCAGCCCCTCCCCCCTTGCCTCACACGCTGCATGCATCAGCCCCTCCCACCTTGCCTCACATGCTGCATACATCAGTCCCTCCCCCTTGCCTCACGCTGCATGCATCAGCCCCTCCCCCCTTGCCTCCCATGCTGCCTGTGTCAGCCCCTCCCCCTTGCCTAACACACTGCATGCATCAGCCCCTCCCACCTTTCCTCCCATGCTGCATGCATCAGCCCCTCCCCCTTGCCTCACACACTGCATGCATCAGCCCCTCCCACCTTGCCTCACACTGCATGCATCAGCCCCTCCCACCTTGCCTCACACTGCATGCATCAGCCCCTCCCACCTTGCCTCACACACTGCATGCATGCTGTCACCTGCTATATAGGGGAGGAACGACCTCTGGACCTTAATTAAGCCATGACAATTTCGCACTTTTTATCTGTGCAATATTTGCGTGGCAAATAAAGGCTCTTGCAATCTCTGGCATTGACCTAATCCTCGTCAACTCCACGTGGGTGTGTGTAGGCGTCTTTATAAGGAAGTTGATGGACCAATACCATCAACAAGTATATACATAGTCTGTGCCCATGGATGCTTAACCTTTCACCCTCAAGCCACATGGGTAGGCCTTTTCTGTGTCGTGGATGCTTGCACATGAAACTTGTTCTGTTTGTTCTTGAGGGACACATGTTTGTGTGGGCCTGTTAGCAAGCTACTGTGTGGCTCTAGGCGAGGGCTTGCTCCATGTTTTGATGTCCAGACAGCTGCTCTAGCTATTGTTGATCTTGATCTTTGGGAACTTCCAACTCCTTGATTTCAGCTCTATCGCAATCTGCAAATGGATCGCGATTGTTGCCTTTCCCTGTCAAATAGTCTATATATGGTCGCATGCTACTGTATCCTGTCTAGGGATAGATCACTGAGAATAGTATAGTGGGTGCGTGCTCTACGTGGAGGGAGCTTGCTCTGTATGTCAGTGTTGATATAGTCTGGCATGCAGGCCTGAGGCAGAGTCTCAGTTGTGGTGTGCGTGTACACTTGCATGTAGCAGAAATATAGAAGGCAATGGCAGTGAAACTGTTCTAGACACTCTAATATGAGCACACTTAGGTATAGAATCTTTAGCTTAGCTCCCATGGACACTGAACCAGTTGCAGTTGCACTTTGAATGTCTGCTGCAGTTTCTCCTTCCATGTCCACTAACATGGCTGCAAGTTGCTAAAATCATGTAGAACGTTTTGTGGGCATCTTTTCAACCTTGTTCAACACATGCTAAATGTTCTAGTTAGCCATTATTAGAGTCCCCTGGGTTTTTGATGGGCAGTGGGGGTGCACGACCTGTCACTCATACCGAGGAGGAGTGCTCGGCTCTGATTGAGTGATATCACATCAAGTCCCACTAGCAAGCAAGAAGTGCAACTCATTTAACAAGTCTTTTGTAAAATGAGCAATTGCTCAATCAGGACCATGTAGAACCCACAACATGTGATGACAATGCTTGCAGTGTAAATGTGAGCTAATATTCTTATCTATATCTATATATATCATGGTTGCTGTGTGTGTGTGCATGTACAGGGCTGTATCTGATGTTCTTGTGTATATATATATATATCATGGTTGCTATGTGTGTATGTGCAGGGCTGTATCTGATGTTCTTGTGTATATATATATATATATATCATGGTTGCTATGTGTGTATGTGCAGGGCTGTGTCTGATGTTCTCGTCAACTTGAAGGGAATTGCCACTGACATGGGAGGTGAGCTGGATCGTCAAAACAAGCAGCTGGATCGGGTTAATCGCAAAGCTGACGTCAATGTTGTTCATTTGGATCAAGCCAACCAGCGCATTCGAAAACAACTCTAGAGCAAGTCCACCCTCTCTGTCTCACCAACTCTCAGGAAGAATTTTTTTAATTGACTGTACATTTTTGATGCAATAATAATAATACTGGAGTTCATTAACCATTGTGCTAAGTTTTGTCAGTTGTGATTAATTATGTCTTGCTCTTAAACAATTTGTTAACTAATTGTTTCAAGCAAACTTTCAAACTGACGAACGTGAGACGGACTTGTAGCTTCAACCAATCCCTGCAGCACATCAAACACATAACTTATCATACCAGGATGAGGCATGTACACAATATTATCATACTAGGATGAGGCATGTACACAATATCATACTAGGATGAGGCATGTACACAATATCATACCAGGATGAGGCATGTACACAATATTATCATACCAGGATGAGGCATGTACACAATATTATCATACCAGGATGAGGCATGTACACAACATCATACCAGGATGAGGCATGTACACAATATCATACCAGGATGAGGTATGTACACAATATTATCATACCAGGATGAGGCATGTACACAATATACCAGGATGAGGCATGTATACAATATACCAGGATGAGGCATGTATACAATATACCAGGATGAGGCATGTACACAATATTATCATACCAGGATGAGGCATGTACACAATATTATCATACCAGGATGAGGCATGTACACAATATTATCATACTAGGATGAGGTATGTACACAATATCATACTAGGAAGAGGCATGTACACAACACATCATACCAGGGTGAGGTATGTACACAATATTATCATACCAGGATGAGGCATGTACACAACATCATACCAGGATGAGGCATGTACACAATATTATCATACCAGGATGAGGCATGTACACAATATTATCATACCAGGATGAGGCATGTACACAACATCATACCAGGATGAGGCATGTACACAATATCATACCAGGATGAGGTATGTACACAATATTATCATACCAGGATGAGGCATGTACACAATATACCAGGATGAGGCATGTATACAATATACCAGGATGAGGCATGTATACAATATACCAGGATGAGGCATGTACACAATATTATCATACCAGGATGAGGCATGTACACAATATTATCATACCAGGATGAGGCATGTACACAATATTATCATACCAGGATGAGGCATGTACACAATATTATCATACTAGGATGAGGTATGTACACAATATCATACTAGGAAGAGGCATGTACACAACACATCATACCAGGGTGAGGTATGTACACAATATTATCATACCAGGATGAGGCATGTACACAACATCATACCAGGATGAGGCATGTACACAATATTATCATACCAGGATGAGGTATGTACACAATATTATCATACCAGGATGAGGCATGTATACAATATACCAGGATGAGGCATGTACACAATATTATCATACCAGGATGAGGCATGTATACAATATACCAGGATGAGGCATGTACACAATATTATCATACCAGGGTGAGGTATGTACACAATATTATCATACCAGGATGAGGCATGTACACAATATTATCATACCAGGATGAGGCATGTACACAACATACAAGGAAGAGTTGAACATACTTGCTGCTGTTGGGTTGGGGGGGGGGGGGGGGGGGGGGGTCAATATTTCCGCAAAATTAAATAATTGTGGGGAACTTGGAAACTTCACCACCTGCTCTTGACGATAATGCAAAAATTCAGCCATCTCTCAACGAGAGAGCCCCTGGCCAGATTAAGTCATTGCATGTCACCATGTCATGTGAGTGTCAGTCAGCAGCTTGTGCTACTCCAGTCATACCAAACTACTTGGGTCATGTGGGGGGGAGGGGGGGTTGTTTGTTTGATCGAGAATTGTCTCCTCGAAGAGGTGCAGGATACTCACTTTAGTCAAGAGAGAGTCACATAAAGGCCCTAGGGTCTGGCCACTCCTTTCAAAATATACTTACTGGCTATATTGCAAGTTCTCCTCGTACTTTCTGTCCAAGAAATCTTTATAGAAGGAAGACAGTTCTTGACTTGTGATATTCTTATCCCCTAGAAAAATATGAAATTAAGATTGTAAATAGTCCACCATTAGAATGCACACGACTAGCCTTATATAGTCCACCATCAGGATACACACACCTAGCCTTATATAGTCCACCATCAGGATACACACACCTAGCCTTATATAGACCACCATCAGGATACACACACCTAGCCTTATATAGTCCACCATCAGGATACACACACCTAGCCTTATATAGTCCACCATCAGGATACACACACCTAGCCTTATATAGTCCACCATCAGGATACACACACCTAGCCTTATATAGACCACCATCAGGATACACACACCTAGCCTTATATAGACCACCATCAGGATACACACACCTAGCCTTATATAGTCCACCATCAGGATACACACACCTAGCCTTATATAGTCCACCATCAGGATACACACACCTAGCCTTATATAGTCCACCATCAGGATACACACACCTAGCCTTATATAGTCCACCATCAGGATACACACACCTAGCCTTATATAGACCACCATCAGGATACACACACCTAGCCTTATATAGACCACCATCAGGATACACACACCTAGCCTTATATAGTCCACCATCAGGATACACACACCTAGCCTTATATAGACCACCATCAGGATACACACACCTAGCCTTATATAGTCCACCATCAGGATACACACACCTAGCCTTATATAGTCCACCATCAGGATACACACACCTAGCCTTATATAGTCCACCATCAGGATACACACACCTAGCCTTATATAGTCCACCATCAGGATACACACACCTAGCCTTATATAGACCACCATCAGGATACACACACCTAGCCTTATATAGACCACCATCAGGATACACACACCTAGCCTTATATAGTCCACCATCAGGATACACACACCTAGCCTTATATAGACCACCATCAGGATACACACACCTAGCCTTATATAGTCCACCATCAGGATACACACACCTAGCCTTATATAGTCCTCCATCAGGATACACACACCTAGCCTTATATAGACCACCATCAGGATACACACACCTAGCCTTATATAGTCCACCATCAGGATACACACACCTAGCCTTATATAGTCCACCATCAGGATACACACACCTAGCCTTATATAGTCCACCATCAGGATACACACACCTAGCCTTATATAGTCCACCATCAGGATACACACACCTAGCCTTATATAGACCACCATCAGGATACACACACCTAGCCTTATATAGTCCACCATCAGGATACACACACCTAGCCTTATATAGTCCACCATCAGGATACACACACCTAGCCTTATATAGTCCACCATCAGGATACACACACCTAGCCTTATATAGTCCACCATCAGGATACACACACCTAGCCTTATATAGTCCACCATCAGGATACACACACCTAGCCTTATATAGTCCACCATCAGGATACACACACCTAGCCTTATATAGACCACCATCAGGATACACACACCTAGCCTTATATAGTCCACCATCAGGATACACACACCTAGCCTTATATAGACCCCCATCAGGATACACACACCTAGCCTTATATAGTCCACCATCAGGATACACACACCTAGCCTTATATAGTCCACCATCAGGATACACACACCTAGCCTTATATAGTCCACCATCAGGATACACACACCTAGCCTTATATAGTCCACCATCAGGATACACACACCTAGCCTTATATAGACCACCATCAGGATACACACACCTAGCCTTATATAGTCCACCATCAGGATACACACACCTAGCCTTATATAGACCACCATCAGGATACACACACCTAGCCTTATATAGACCACCATCAGGATACACACACCTAGCCTTATATAGACCACCATCAGGATACACACACCTAGCCTTATATAGTCCACCATCAGGATACACACACCTAGCCTTATATAGACCACCATCAGGATACACACACCTAGCCTTATATAGTCCACCATCAGACACCTAGCCTTATATAGTCCACCATCAGGATACACACACCTAGCCTTATATAGTCCACCATCAGGATACACACACCTAGCCTTATATAGTCCACCATCAGGATACACACACCTAGCCTTATATAGACCATCATCAGGATACACACACCTAGCCTTATATAGACCACCATCAGGATACACACACCTAGCCTTATATAGACCATCATCAGGATACACACACCTAGCCTTATATAGACCACCATCAGGATACACACACCTAGCCTTATATAGACCACCATCAGGATACACACACCTAGCCTTATATAGACCACCATCAGGATACACACACCTAGCCTTATATAGTCCACCATCAGGATACACACACCTAGCCTTATATAGTCCACCATCAGGATACACACACCTAGCCTTATATAGTCCACCATCAGGATACACACACCTAGCCTTATATAGACCACCATCAGGATACACACACCTAGCCTTATATAGTCCACCATCAGGATACACACACCTAGCCTTATATAGACCACCATCAGGATACACACACCTAGCCTTATATAGTCCACCATCAGGATACACACACCTAGCCTTATATAGTCCACCATCAGGATACACACACCTAGCCTTATATAGACCACCATCAGGATACACACACCTAGCCTTATATAGTCCACCATCAGGATACACACACCTAGCCTTATATAGTCCACCATCAGGATACACACACCTAGCCTTATATAGTCCACCATCAGGATACACACACCTAGCCTTATATAGACCACCATCAGGATACACACACCTAGCCTTATATAGTCCACCATCAGGATACACACACCTAGCCTTATATAGTCCACCATCAGGATACACACACCTAGCCTTATATAGTCCACCATCAGGATACACACACCTAGCCTTATATAGACCACCATCAGGATACACACACCTAGCCTTATATAGACCACCATCAGGATACACACACCTAGCCTTATATAGTCCACCATCAGGATACACACACCTAGCCTTATATAGTCCACCATCAGGATACACACACCTAGCCTTATATAGTCCACCATCAGGATACACACACCTAGCCTTATATAGTCCACCATCAGGATACACACACCTAGCCTTATATAGACCACCATCAGGATACACACACCTAGCCTTATATAGACCACCATCAGGATACACACACCTAGCCTTATATAGTCCACCATCAGGATACACACACCTAGCCTTATATAGTCCACCATCAGGATACACACACCTAGCCTTATATAGTCCACCATCAGGATACACACACCTAGCCTTATATAGACCACAATCAGGATACACACACCTAGTCCACCATCAGGATACACACACCTAGCCTTATATAGACCACCATCAGGATACACACACCTAGCCTTATATAGACCACCATCAGGATACACACACCTAGCCTTATATAGACCACCATCAGGATACACACACCTAGCCTTATATAGACCACCATCAGGATACACACACCTAGCCTTATATAGTCCACCATCAGGATACACACACCTAGCCTTATATAGACCACCATCAGGATACACACACCTAGCCTTATATAGTCCACCATCAGGATACACACACCTAGCCTTATATAGTCCACCATCAGGATACACACACCTAGCCTTATATAGACCACCATCAGGATACACACACCTAGCCTTATATAGACCACCATCAGGATACACACACCTAGCCTTATATAGTCCACCATCAGGATACACACACCTAGCCTTATATAGTCCACCATCAGGATACACACACCTAGCCTTATATAGTCCACCATCAGGATACACGCACCTAGCCTTATATAGACCACCATCAGGATACACACACCTAGCCTTATATAGTCCACCATCAGGATACACACACCTAGCCTTATATAGACCACCATCAGGATACACACACCTAGCCTTATATAGTCCACCATCAGGATACACACACCTAGCCTTATATAGTCCACCATCAGGATACACACACCTAGCCTTATATAGTCCACCATCAGGATACACACACCTAGCCTTATATAGACCACCATCAGGATACACACACCTAGCCTTATATAGACCACCATCAGGATACACACACCTAGCCTTATATAGACCACCATCAGGATACACACACCTAGCCTTATATAGACCACCATCAGGATACACACACCTAGCCTTATATAGACCACCATCAGGATACACACACCTAGCCTTATATAGTCCACCATCAGGATACACACACCTAGCCTTATATAGTCCACCATCAGGATACACACACCTAGCCTTATATAGTCCACCATCAGGATACACACACCTAGCCTTATATAGTCCACCATCAGGATACACACACCTAGCCTTATATAGACCACCATCAGGATACACACACCTAGCCTTATATAGTCCACCATCAGGATACACACACCTAGCCTTATATAGACCACCATCAGGATACACACACCTAGCCTTATATAGACCACCATCAGGATACACACACCTAGCCTTATATAGTCCACCATCAGGATACACACACCTCCTTATATAGACCACCATCAGGATACACACACCTAGCCTTATATAGTCCACCATCAGGATACACACACGTAGCCTTATATACACCACCATCAGGATACACACACCTAGCCTTATATAGACCACCATCAGGATACACACACCTAGCCTTATATAGACCACCATCAGGATACACACACCTAGCCTTATATAGACCACCATCAGGATACACACACCTAGCCTTATATAGTCCACCATCAGGATACACACACCTAGCCTTATATAGTCCACCATCAGGATACACACACCTAGCCTTATATAGTCCACCATCAGGATACACACACCTAGCCTTATATAGACCACCATCAGGATACACACACCTAGCCTTATATAGACCACCATCAGGATACACACACCTAGCCTTATATAGTCCACCATCAGGATACACACACCTAGCCTTATATAGACCACCATCAGGATACACACACCTAGCCTTATATAGACCACCATCAAGGTACACACGACTAGCCTTGCTGATGATCAGAAATAAACTTCTTCTTCTCCAACTCAAATTGTAGATTGTGAGTGCTCCAAAAGGAATGGTTTAGCTGCCATACTCTCCTCCGGACCTCTTGAAGCTCTTCTTCCTACATATTGGAGCACAAGCATTACCAATCATTGCAGTAGTTGTGCTGTGTCAATCTCACTGCCAGTGCACCAATAGTATTATAATTTATGCTAGTAATTCTCTTTGTCTTTTTGTGTGTGTTTTTCTTTGTCCTCAATGGCCGTCAAGCAGAGGACCCAGGGAGGGTGGAACCACGGGGGACTAGGGGTAACTCAACCAGGGGAAAGACATGATCAGGGTTTGGGGTTCATAGGTCTTGCCCCCTGCCATGCTACACCACTAAGCTTTAAAACAGCCTCAACAGCCAATCTTTTCAGCATGCCACAGGTCCAGTCAATCATCTGTCAACCATTAGTTTACATCACAACCAACTAGGAGAGACTGCAATACTTCTCTCAGCCATTTCTGTCATCTATTTCCATTCCCTCAAGGGGTACTCATGGGCAAGGGTAATGCTTGCATCCGAAAGCTGTTCTGCAGCTAGTATGCTGTGTACAGAAGCAACGGTGTGATGGGTATCAGCTGAGCAGACCCCAAAGGAACTTGCTTGTCAAAGCAGCGCTCACAACAGAAATGGAGTACAACAATAAGGATTGTATCAGCAAGCTTTCTTCAAGGACAAGCTTTCCATGAACAAGTTCTAGCTCAGTTAAGATGTACCAGCCAACACTAACTAATGAATGGCACAACTCACACTGCTCCTAATTGTAGATGATCCTAGCACCTTGACATTTTCAAGTACAGTATTTCCATGCACCATAGCCATTTAAGCCGTGCCTCACCATAGTGCAAATAGTCGATAATGCCATCCTTGTGCGTTTTAAATCTGCCTTCATAGCTCATATAGATTCATAGCTCATATAGAAATCTCAAAGAACTGGTTGCAGAATTTGAGACAATTGTTAATAATATGGATGCACCAGCTCTTACTGGAGAAGGGGTTGCGCGAGCACTCTTGCAAAACGCATAAAAAATAAGGGTAAAAAAATTATGTCAACAACAACAAATAATCAATCAACTGTAGCGCAAGCAGCAGTCACAACTCCACCTCCGAGTAAGGGAAGTAAATCTCCTCTTTTTGAAGCAGGGATGTCCGGACTCGTATCTGCAGCACTTTTGGAAGTTCAAAAGATTCTCATGAAGGTTGCAAACCTTCAAGGGGAACAGTTTGTAAATCAAATTGAATCTGCTAAAGCAGTTGTTGGAAAGTTTCAAATCCAAGCTGTGGTCGAGCAATTTAAACAAGCACTCATTCAAGGGCTTACTCAAGTTGGAGGCGGTCTCCTTACTGTAGGAACTGTAGCAGTTGGTGCAGCTTATAACAGATTTGCCGTTAACCAAAAACGGTCCACAACACACCACTAAGTAAAAAAAAAATTTTTTTTTAATATTAATTAAGTATATATCATCATTATTCCACAATACACGCAGCTAGAGAGACAGGTGTAAAAAAAAAACTAGGGCATAAAACTCACTGCAACATCTTGAGCTTTCCTGAACCGGAGTGGAGGTATATTAGACAATGAATCAGGTGGGCCTATTAAATCATGCTTAGAAGGAGCCTTGCTGCTCCAAAGTCTCCTGGGCAATAGTCGGTAAATAACTTTCATCACTCAACTGGAGAGGTGTGGCTTCGTGAAACAGCTTAGTTGACCCTTTACCTTCCTTGATAAGGAAGGCGCAGAACACATTAAATTTTTTTATCGGCTCAGGGTTGTTGTTGTTGTCTTTTGTTTTGTTTTTCACCGCACTAAAACAATTCTGTCGAAGACTGAAAACGTTTGGTTGAAATGTTGACTCCCCCCCCCCCCCCCCCAAATTTTTTTTTAGCATTCTTCCGAAACAGGAGGGGGAGGGGTCGTTCGCGACGGGAGACTAACAAAGAAAGGTAAAGGATCGCTAAAACACCTGTGAGCGTGCCTTAGAACACACCCACAATGAAGGTAAAGGTCAGCAAAGAGTGTCTCCGAATGTTGATCCTTTACCGAATATCTTTCGAGCCTTGCTCCCGTGTACTGGAGGAGGGTCGGAGAATGCACAGTAGAATATTCAAGCGTTATGAAAATCTCCCTTAGCAGCTTGATTGAGAAAAATGGCTTTGCGAGGTGTTTGGATAATTAATGACGGTACTGATGGGAAAGGATTAGGACTGCTGTTCTCAAGGTACACTTATAAGTTGTTCTGGTCATGCTAGAGATATTTCATTTGGTTTGTCACAAATCACAATGAGAAAATATAAAGTATGATCACATGTCCACATGCACGATGGGGACATTCCTATGACCGTTCCTATGTTGTGTGTGCAACAAAGTCAGCCCATAGTGAAGACACGATACAGCTCACCAATCTCCCACTTGGGGGGGGGGGGGGGGGGGGGGGGGGGGGGGGGGGAGTTGATGAAAACCTTTGCATTGCCCAGCATGTCCTATCTATGATGTATAAATGATGTATAAATGTATTCATTTATGTATTTAATTGTGACGGATCACACGCCTAAAATAAAATGAGTTAAATAAAACGAGTTATGTAAACCTGCAAACCGGAAATGGTCACCTAAGCAAAAAAAGGGGGGAAAGTCTGCAAGTGCTGGCTGAGGTTGTTGAGAGAGATGCACATGCAAGTGAGGATTGGCTGCATGGTTAATAGCTGTTAGGCAATGCATTCACACTTGAACTCAACCCATCAGCATGCTCAAGCATTGGAGGAGAGATACAAATATTTTGTCTTGATGGTGCAGAATCTTGGTAAGGTAAACACACAATTCCTGTCCCTCTCTTAAACATCATGATGACATCATCATGATGACATCCATAATAGCAATGCAGCATATCTCTCTTGATTGGCTCTGCATCCAGTTCCTTCTGCTCTTGCCGGCATCTTAGCAACACATTGTTGGCATATCCTTTACTTTGTGGGGGTGGGGCAGGCGCAGGTGACTGATGTACACGTGTTAGGTGAAGGACCTAACATATGGGCAGGTGTGCATGGCAGACTAACTCTCCCATTTCATCTCCCTCGATGTGTGTGTGTGTGTGTGTGTGTGTGTGTGTGCAAGTAATGGATGTATTTCTTCTGGAGCACTTCAAACATGTGAAGTATATTCTCTTTGGACAAATAATTCAGAGCACACAATTTTCACCTATTATATATCTTTGACAGGTGTGACAGATGGTGATTGTTATTAGCTATTTGTGTCAGATGAGATGGTGATTATTATTAGCTATTTGTGACAGATGTGACAGATGGTGATTATTATTAGCTATCTGTGGCTATCTGTGTCAGATGCCGATGGTGATTATTATTAGCTATCTGTGACAGATGGTGAGCTATTTGTGACAGATGGTGAGCTATCTGTGACAGGTGATTAGCTATCTGTGACAGATGGTGATTATTATTAGCTATCTGTGTCAGATGGTGATTATTATTAGCTATCTGTGTCAGGCTATCTGTGTCAGATGGTGAGCTATCTGTGTCAGATGGTGATTATTATTAGCTATCTGTGACAGATGGTGATTATTATTATCTATCTAGGGTGAGAGATGGTGATTATTGTTAGCTAGATGGTGATTATTATTAGCTATCTGTGACAGCTATCTGTGACAGATGGTGAGCCAGGTGATTAGCTATCTGTGACAGATGGTGATTATTATTAGCTATCTGTGACAGGTGATTATTATTATTAGCTATCTGTGACGATAGTGATTATTATTAGCTATCTATTATTAGCTATCTGTGTCAGATGGTGATTATTATTAGCTATCTGTGACTTAGCTATCTGTGACAGGTGATTATTATTAGCTATCTGTGTCAGATGGTGATTATTATTAGGTGATTATTATTAGCCATCTGTGACAGATGATTATTATTAGCTATCTGTGTCAGATGACTATCTGTGACAGATGGTGATTATTATTAGCTATCTGTGTCAGATGGTGATTATTATTAACTATCTGTGACAGATGGTGATTATTATTAGCTATCTGTGACAGATGGTGATTATTATTAACTATCTGTGACAGATGGTGATTATTATTAGCTATCTGTGTCAGATGACTATCTGTGACTGATGGTGATTATTATTAGCTATCTGTGTCAGATGGTGATTATTATTAACTATCTGTGACAGATGGTGATTATTATTAGCTATCTGTGTCAGATGGTGATTATTATTAGCTATCTATGGTAGAGGTAGAGGTGATTATTATTAGCTATCTGTGACAGAAAGTGATTATTATTAGCTATCTGTGACAGATGGTGATTATTATTAGACAGATGATTATTATTAGCTATCTGTGTCAGATGACTATCTGTGACAGATGGTGATTATTATTAGCTATCTGTGTCAGATGGTGATTATTATTAACTATCTGTGACAGATGGTGATTATTATTAGCTATCTGTGACAGATGGTGATTATTATTAGCTATCTGTGTCAGATGACTATCTGTGACAGATGGTGATTATTATTAGCTATCTGTGTCAGATGGTGATTATTATTAACTATCTGTGACAGATGGTGATTATTATTAGCTATCTGTGTCAGATGGTGATTATTATTAGCTATCTGTGACAGATGGTGATTATTATTAACTATCTGTGTCAGATGGTGATTATTATTAACTATCTGTGACAGATGGTGATTATTATTATCTATCTAGGGTGAGAGATGGTGATTATTATTAGCTAGATGGTGATTATTATTAGCTACATGTGACAGAAAGTGATTATTATTAGCTATCTGTGACAGATGGTGATTATTATTAACTATCTGTGACAGATGGTGATTATTATTAGCTATCTGTGACAGATGGTGATTATTATTAGCTATCTGTGACAGATGGTGATTATTATTAGACAGATGATTATTATTAGCTATCTGTGTCAGATGACTATCTGTGACAGATGGTGATTATTATTAGCTATCTGTGTCAGATGGTGATTATTATTAACTATCTGTGACAGATGGTGATTATTATTAGCTATCTGTGACAGATGGTGATTATTATTAGCTATCTGTGTCAGATGACTATCTGTGACAGATGGTGATTATTATTAGCTATCTGTGTCAGATGGTGATTATTATTAACTATCTGTGACAGATGGTGATTATTATTAGCTATCTGTGTCAGATGGTGATTATTATTAGCTATCTGTGACAGATGGTGATTATTATTAACTATCTGTGTCAGATGGTGATTATTATTAACTATCTGTGACAGATGGTGATTATTATTATCTATCTAGGGTGAGAGATGGTGATTATTATTAGCTAGATGGTGATTATTATTAGCTACATGTGACAGAAAGTGATTATTATTAGCTATCTGTGACAGATGGTGATTATTATTAACTATCTGTGACAGATGGTGATTATTATTAGCTATCTGTGACAGATGGTGATTATTATTAGCTATCTGTGACAGATGGTGATTATTATTAGACAGATGATTATTATTAGCTATCTGTGTCAGATGACTATCTGTGACAGATGGTGATTATTATTAGCTATCTGTGTCAGATGGTGATTATTATTAACTATCTGTGACAGATGGTGATTATTATTAGCTATCTGTGACAGATGGTGATTATTATTAGCTATCTGTGTCAGATGACTATCTGTGACAGATGGTGATTATTATTAGCTATCTGTGTCAGATGGTGATTATTATTAACTATCTGTGACAGATGGTGATTATTATTAGCTATCTGTGTCAGATGGTGATTATTATTAGCTATCTGTGACAGATGGTGATTATTATTAACTATCTGTGTCAGATGGTGATTATTATTAACTATCTGTGACAGATGGTGATTATTATTATCTATCTAGGGTGAGAGATGGTGATTATTATTAGCTAGATGGTGATTATTATTAGCTACATGTGACAGAAAGTGATTATTATTAGCTATCTGTGACAGATGGTGATTATTATTAACTATCTGTGTCAGATGGTGATTATTATTAACTATCTGTGACAGATGATTATTATTAGCTATCTGTGTCAGATGACTATCTGTGACAGATGGTGATTATTATTAGCTATCTGTGACAGATGGTGATTATTATTAACTATCTGTGTCAGATGGTGATTATTATTAACTATCTGTGACAGATGGTGATTATTATTATCTATCTAGGGTGAGAGATGGTGATTATTATTAGCTAGATGGTGATTATTATTAGCTATCTGTGACAGGTGATCCAGGTGGTGATTATTATTAGCTCTCTGTGACAGACAGTGATATTATTGCTATCTGTAACAGAGGTGATTATTATTTGCCACACCCACAGTGCAAGGTGCTGCTAGACTGAGCGTGCGTATTTGTGTGTTCCTCCTCAACACTGCAGGCGATGGCTGACAGTAGAGCGCAGAGCCAAGAACACATCTGTGGCCTCCTATTACGCCACTCCTCCAGACTCAGAGCTCTGTGCTGCAGTTCTCTCTCAATGCAGCCAGCCTCCTCAACAGGTGAGTATTCCTTCTCTGCAGTAGACGCTGAGATAACAATATAATATTTGTTGTTAAGTGTTTTTTTTTGGGGGGGTGGGTCATGGGGGTATTTGTTTTTAACAATATTAGTGCCCCCTCAAGTTAAGTGGAGGATTTAATCAAGTTATTGTCTCACCATATATGCTTAGAATGTAACGAGAAGTTTCAGACTTAAACAACTTCCTTGCCCCCTCTGCAACACCCCCACCAAGGTTCAAAAGTAGCCGAGGTTTAAGAGTAATGACACACTTGAGAGGATGTATCTGTGCACCCCACAAGTCACATTAGTCCTGGCCGTCCTTGTGGATGGGATACATTGCCACGAGGATATCTTGTATAGTTGTACAGGAGCAGTGACAGTTGCAGGTCTCTCCACTCCTACCCTCTGTACTCACTCTTCGAGGATCAGCTGTGGCCCATTGTGTGCGTGCAGAAGGTATGTCAGCCTTTCTCAGCGTCATGTATGCCACTGGTGCATTGTGTATGTACATAGGACAAGCTGCTGCTGGTTGCTATTCCACTGTGCGAGGACTCTGTGCAGCTCACACTCAATGACAGACCATGGTACCTTCAGTGTGTGTGTGTGTTGTGTGTGTGTGTGTGTGTGTGTGTGCCTTGGGAAGTGCGGTAGCTCCCCCTATATTGGTTTGACTTCCCTAGTAAACCAGCACCCTCTTAAATACATTAAGAGCCAAGAAATTCGCTTGAAGAGTCTTGTATCTACCTATTTATCTACTTCTCCACACATGACTTGCATTCAATAGGTCCATTCTTTTTACTGCGAGATGACTGTTCATTTGCAGTCAGTAAAACACCCAACAATCGGTAAAGTATCGTCAATACTATGAACATGTTTGTGTATGTGTAAAATTGAGTCTAGCTGTTGCTGCATTAGAAGTGATCTGCTTACTCTTGTGCCAATAGTTGCCAGCAACGACCTTCAACACAGCCAGGCCACTGCATGTGTCTAGACGCCTATAGGCAAATGTGTACACTTGAGTAGTCAACATGGTAAATAATAACATCTATGATTGGTCAGTTCTGGTGTTACGCTGAGTACCTTCCCAGGCGGGGGTGGCTGCCTGACTAGTAGAAACAAGTCAAAAAATAAATATTTGATTGACAACAAATGAAACCAGAATTTAGCATGTAGACCACCGACTTTTACAGGAGACCCTTTACCTATTAACAACGAAAACCAATATTATTTAAACTTTTTGGAGCTTATAGGTAAAGGGATATTTGTAGTCTCCATTAGTAAATCCTGTTCCATTTCTTTTGACTAGTTAATCCTGTATAGTTGGTAATTTCAATGTGGCAATGTATTCATGGATTTCGGGGTTAAAAGAAAACTGGTTACCCAAGGATTGCTGGAGTATCGAAAGCCAGATGCAGTAAGTCCGTGAAGAGTCTCGCTCGCAAGCTAAATGCAGCAAGCCTGTAAAGAGTCGGGCTCACAAGACTATTTATAGAAGAACTGCATTTTAAAAAATGCTGTCATACGAATACACCCCTTCAGGGTGGCTCAAGGGACGTTATTCCTTGAATACTCCTGTAAGGTTAGCTAGCTAGTGATTAGCTACGTAGCTAGTGATCTCTTTCCCCATGGCCCTCTTTTGCTCTAATGAGAGGCCAACCTGCCAGATCCTTTTGGCCCAAATCAAGAACAGCTCCAATGTTTGTGTTGGCAGCTGCATTAGAAGATGATGGAACTGTCTTAGAAAGTTGGCCACAACTGCTCAGTTGAGAGAGAAGGTGAGAGAGCAGATCTTATGAGCTTCTGTGCTCTAAATTTGTACTTTTCATTACCTAAGTTCAAGGGATTTCCAATCCATCTTGGGACTTCACTGAGTATACTGTCTAGCACCTGTAACCATGGACCTGTAACCATGCACCTGTAACCAAGCACCTGTAACCATGCACCTGTAACCAAGCACCTGTAACCATGCACCTGTAACCATGCACCTGTAACCATGCACCTGTAACCATGCACCTGTAAACATGCACCTGTAACCATGCACCTGTAACCATGCACCTGTAACCATGCACCTGTAACCATGCACCTGTAACCATGCACCTGTAACCATGCACCTGTAACCAAGCACCTGTAACCAAGCACCTGTAACCATGCACCTGTAACCATGCACCTGTAACCATGCACCTGTAACCATGCACCTGTAACCATGCACCTGTAACCATGCACCTGTAACCATGCACCTGTAACCATGCACCTGTAACCAAGCACCTGTAACCATGCACCTGTAACCATGCACCTGTAACCATGCACCTGTAACCATGCACCTGTAACCATGCACCTGTAACCATGCACCTGTAACCAAGCACCTGTAACCAAGCACCTGTAACCAAGCACCTGTAACCAAGCACCTGTAACCATGCACCTGTAACCATGCACCTGTAACCATGCACCTGTAACCAAGCACCTGTAACCATGCACCTGTAACCATGCACCTGTAACCATGCACCTGTAACCATGCACCTGTAACCATGCACCTGTAACCAAGCACCTGTAACCATGCACCTGTAACCAAGCACCTGCAACCATGCACATGCAACCATGCACCTGTGACCATGCACCTGTAACCATGCACCTGTAACCAAGCACCTGTAACCATGCACCTGTAACCATGCAATAAGTCTCTCCACCTCGTCATAAAAATAGAGAACCGACTGAAGGATATCTTTCTTGCAATGTGACCAACCCTACGTCTAGACTTCAGCACTCTGCCACAGTGACAGTCTCAGTCTCTTGCCTAAGTCAGCATCCATATATGGTAGCCTTCCAAGCCTTGCTTCAAAAAGAATTCCCCATTACATTGCCAGATTTTTTTCAGCCCAAATTGAAGAGGTGCAGTTATCAAATGTGTCGTGTGTAATTAACAAGTTCATTATAAAACATTATAAAACAATGAATCTTTTCTGATTGATCCACGAAAATATTGTCATGCGGAAAATATCTGCTATACGCTATATAAAACATTTTTATCTTGTGTACGTATGTGTGTGTGTGTGAGTGTATGTTTGTGTATGTGTGTGTTGTGAGTGTGTGTGTTGTGTGTATGTCCATGCATGTGTGTGTTTGCATGCATGCGTGTGTATAGGTTTTGTGTGTGTGTGTGTGTGTGAGTGTATGTTTGTGTTGTGTATGTGTGTGTTGTGTTGTGAGTGTGTGTATGAGTGTATGTCCATGCATGTGTGTTTGCATGCATGTGTGTGTGTGTGCATGCGTGTGTGATGTATGAGTGTGTGTATAGGTTTTGTGTGTGTGTGTGAGTGAGTGTGTGTCAGTGTATGCATGCACACTGTATCACCACATGATAAGTTCCTCGTTACTCTAGCCCCCCTGTATCACATGATAAGTTCCTCGTTACTCTAGCCCCCCTGTACCATATGATAAGTTCCTCGTTACTCTAGCCCCCCTGTATCACATGATAAGTTCCTCGTTGCTCTAGCCCCCCTGTATCACATGATAAGTTCCTCGTTACTCTAGCCCCCCTGTATCACATGATAAGTTCCTCGTTACTCTAGCCCCCCTGTATCACATGATAAGTTCCTCGTTACTCTAGCCCCCCTGTATCACATGATAAGTTCCTCGTTACTCTAGCCCCCCTGTATCACATGATAAGTTCCTCGTTACTCTAGCCCCCCTGTATCACATGATAAGTTCCTCGTTACTCTAGCCCCCCTGTATCACATGATAAGTTCCTCGTTACTCTAGCCCCCCCTGTATCACATGATAAGTTCCTCTCGTTACTCTAGCCCCCCTGTATCACATGATAAGTTCCTCTCGTTACTCTAGCCCCCCTGTATCACATGATAAGTTCCTCTCGTTACTCTAGCCCCACTGTAGGAACAGCTGTTCGTGTTCTGGACACCATTGCAGAGATCTTGGGGGACAAGGTTGATGAGGTAATCAATAGCCTCATAATGTGTGCCACACCTTACCAACCATTGTGGATAATTGGAGAGAGCCCCCCAGTGGTGATGTAGATTATGGAAGTACGTTGGGAAGAGAGTCAAGGATAATAAGAATAGAGCACGACAAGGAAGTGCCTAGGGTTTGGAGGTCACACCCAGCATGCCTGCTCTGTCTTCAACTCTAGTAGTGCCCCCCTTGTGTGGTCATTACAAACCATCTCTTGCAGTGTCCATCTTGGTACCTCTATGTGGGCTCTGTTCTCGGACATACATATAATATAAAACAAGTTGTATCTGTACTCTGACATCACCATAGATGACAAGACCTAAGGTTGGGGAGAAAGAGCGGATATAAAAAAACTAAATGTCTTTTGTGGTTTTACCATATTTGTGCCCTAGTTTATTGCAGCACCCTATTGTAACATCATTGGAGAGCACACAGAATGGGCTGCCTTTTGGGAAAATCTTTGAAAATGAATGCAGTAGTTATGCTTTAAAACCCACAAGACATGGTCTACCTGCTATGATCCCCACTTGTTCATTTCTGGAGAGGTACACAAAAAATATTTCCCCCCTTTCCTTCACCATTCTATATCCTCACTATTTGACTAACTGCATTTTAAGTTTCAACTCTTGAGTTATGACACTTTCTAGCAAGAGTTGAAACTTAAAATGCAGTTAGTCTAATAGTGAGGATATAGAATGGTGAAGGAAAGGGAGGAAATATTTTTTGAGGGGTAAAAACACGGTATACCCCCCCCCCAAATGGTCTACTCCCCCCAGATGCCCCCCGTGAACTAGAGTTAGCTAGAGCTAGTTGCAGGTCAAGTAATGCACACTAGCTATAGTTGCCATCACCAGCTGTTGAAGAATACTTTTTCATTTTTCTCGTTCACCTGTCAAACTGGAAATAAAGTTTTAGGACTATTTTATAGCGCTAGAGCAGTCTACTGGTCATGTGCAGTGCATGTGCAGGGCATGTGCAGGGCATGTGCAGGTAAAATACCCCATGTTTAGCACATGCAGTCCAGGACTGTTAACTACCCTCACTAGGGGTACAAATTCATGCCTGTTAACCAATCAAACACTGGAAGTGGATACAACAATCATGGAACTATATCCTAGTGGGGGTAGCAGCAGTAGATTTGTAGGGAGGTGTTAACAGTCGTGAAACTGTCCCCTACTAGAGGTAGTTAAGGCCTGTTCTCAATGCATACCTGATTGCATGGAACATGTTAATGCTGAGTTGGAATCAGGAAATTGCATCCTAATGCACATCATTTCCAATGTGCCTTCAGAGATGATTATATTTGATCCAAAGCCGTGCTTGTGCTTCCCATGTCATGGGTGCAGGTGGGAGGAGACTGGAAGGCTAATCAGGCATGCTTGAAACTGTGTAAAGGGCATGAGTTCAGGCGGGTACGCAGCCGAGGGGAGCGCTGCCTTCCTGGCTCACAGCATGGTGGTAGCTCACAGCATGGTGGTAGCCGAGTGGAGCGCTGTGTTCCTGGCTCACAGTATGGTGGTAGCCGAGGGGAGCGCTGCGTTCCTGGCTCACAGCATGGTGGTAGCCGAGGGGAGCACTGTGTTCCTGGCTCACAGCATGGTGGTAGCCGAGGGGAGCACTGTGTTCCTGGCTCACAGCATGGTGGTAGCCGAGGGGAGCGCTGTGTTCCTGGCTCACAGCATGGTGGTAGCCGAGGGGAGCACTGTGTTCCTGGCTCACAGCATGGTGGTAGCCGAGGGGAGCGCTGTGTTCCTGGTTCACAGCATAATGGTAGCCGAGGGGAGCACTGTGTTCCTGGCTCACAGCATGGTGGTAGCCGAGGGGAGCGCTGCGTTCCTGGCTCACAGCATGGTGGTAGCCGAGGGGAGCGCTGTGTTCCTGGCTCACAGTATGGTGGTAGCCGAGGGGAGCGCTGCCTTCCTGGCTCACAGCATGGTGGTAGCCGAGGGGAGCGCTGCGTTCCTGGCTCACAGCATGGTGGTACCGAGGGGAGCGCTGCCTTCCTGGCTCACAGCATGGTGGTAGCCGAGGGGAGCGCTGCCTTCCTGGCTCACAGCATGGTGGTAGCCGAGGGGAGCGCTGCCTTCCTGGCTCACAGCATGGTGGTAGCCGAGGGGAGCACTGTGTTCCTGGCTCACAGCATGGTGGTAGCCGAGGGGAGCGCTGCGTTCCTGGCTCACAGCATGGTGGTAGCCGAGGGGAGCGCTGCGTTCCTGGCTCACAGCATGGTGGTAGCCGAGGGGAGCAATGCTAGAATGATGCATTGTGTTCATTGGAATGATCTTTGTAGCCTACTGGAATAGACAGCAGCCAAGAGAGTGGGATTTGATAATGCGTTTGGCTAGTAGGAGTTGAAGGAAGAGAAATATGCTGGAGACCTATAGCTAGCAACTAGCTCTAGCTAACACTAGTTATAGTAGTATAGTTATAGGTAGTGTGTATTACTTGACCTGCAACTAGCTCTAGCTAACACTAGTTATAGTAGTATAGTTATAGCTAGTGTGTATTACTTGACCTGCAACTAGCTCTATCTAACACTAGTTATAGTAGTATAGTTATAGGTAGTGTGTATTACTTGACCTGCAAATAGCTCTAGCTAACACTAGTTATAGTAGTATAGCTATAGCTAGTGTGTATTACTTGACCTGCAACTAGTTCTAGCTATACTACTGCTTCCAGGCATTTTTCTTTGCTCTTATATCCCTCTACGTTTGTAAAGGGAGGGGGGGGGGGGGCAAAAAGAAGCCCTGGGGCGTAACATCTTGCCTTTCCTTTTTCTTTCCTCATAAAAAGTTGTGAATAAATGGTGGGTATGAATGGTGGGTAGGAGCCCTCTTTACCAACATTCCACATTGATGATTGTGTACCCTAGCAACCTGCCAAGCTTGGAGATGTCTACCAGTTCCTCGCTGTGTCTTTGCCTTTTGGCTCTGCTCTGGAAGTGAGCAACCCAAGTACGTCTCACAGAGTGCAAGCCGCCAGAACAGGCAGGACTACTCCAGCTCCAAAAGTTAAGGTACATGTTGCAACAATGTGAAGGTACAGAGTGCAAGAGCGTGAGGGTACAGAGTACAAGGGGAAGGCACATCCACAGCAGTTTAGTACAGAGGGCAAGAGGGTGAAGGTTCATGGTACAGGAGTGAGAAAGCACATCCCTATATTGTTATGGTTGAGAGTACAAGAGTGTGAAGGCGTGTCAACATTAGCATTGAAGGTTTGTCTTCTAATCAGCTTTTGGAGGGTTTGTTGTTGTTGTGTTGTTTTTCCAACATGTTTGAACTGAACGCTCAGTCTTCACCAACATGTTGCTGTGTTGTACACATGCTTGCTGGCAAGCGAGTAGAAATATTGTGCCGTGTTCATTTTTCATGATGAAGATGGAAGCCATCCACCCGTGATGAAGATGGAAGCCATCCACCCGTGATGAAGATGGAAGCCATCCACCCGTGATGAAGATGAAGCCATCCACCCGTGATGAAGATGAAGCCATCCACCTGTGATGAAGATGCAAGTCATCCACCCATGATGAAGATGGAAGCCATCCACCCGTGATGAAGATGGAAGCCATCCACCCGTGATGAAGATGAAGCCATCCACCCGTGATGAAGATGGAAGCCATCCACCCGTGATGAAGATGAAGCCATCCACCCGTGATGAAGATGGAAGCCATCCATCCGTGATGAAGATGGAAGACATCCACCCGTGATGAAGATGGAAGCCATCCACCCGTGATGAAGATGGAAGACATCCACCCGTGATGAAGATGAAGCCATCCACCCGTGATGAAGATGGAAGAATCCACCCGTGATGAAGATGGAAGACATCCACCCGTGATGAAGATGGAAGACATCTACCCGTGATGAAGATGGAAGACATCCACCCGTGATGAAGATAGAAGCCATTCACCCGTGATGAAGATGGAACCATCCACCCGTGATGAAGATGAATCCATCCACCCGTGATGAAGATGGAACCATCCACCCGTGATGAAGATGAATCCATCCACCCGTGATGAAGATGAATCCATCCACCCGTGATGAAGATGGAAGCCATCCACCCGTGATGAATATGCAAGCCATCCACCCGTGATGAAGATGGAAGACATCCACCCGTGATGAAGATGGAAGACATCCACCCGTGATGAAGATGAAGCCATCCACCTGTGATGAAGATGCAAGTCATCCACCCGTGATGAAGATGGAAGCCATCCACCCGTGATGAAGATAGAAGCCATCCACCCATGATGAAGATGCAATTCATCCACCCGTGATGAAGATGGAAGACATCCACCCGTGATGAAGATGAAGCCATCCACCCGTGATGAAGATGGAAGCCATCCATCCGTGATGAAGATGGAAGACATCCACCCGTGATGAAGATGGAAGCCATCCACCCGTGATGAAGATGGAAGACATCCACCCGTGATGAAGATGAAGCCATCCACCCGTGATGAAGATGGAAGACATCCACCCGTGATGAAGATAGAAGCCATTCACCCGTGATGAAGATGGACCCATCCACCCGTGATGAAGATGAATCCATCCACCCGTAATGAAGATGGAACCATCCACCCATGATGAAGATGAATCCATCCACCCGTGATGAAGATGAATCCATCCACCCGTGATGAAGATGAATCCATCCACCCGTGATGAAGATGGAAGCCATCCACCCGTGGTGAAGATGCAAGCCATCCACCCGTGATGAAGATGGAAGACATCCACCCGTGATGAAGATGGAAGCCATCCACCCGTGATGAAGATGGAACCATCCACCCGTGATGAAGATGAAGCCATCCACCCGTGATGAAGATGAATCCATCCACCCGTAATGAAGATGGAACCATCCACCCATGATGAAGATGAATCCATCCACCCGTGATGAAGATGAATCCATCCACCCGTGATGAAGATGAATCCATCCACCCGTGATGAAGATGGAAGCCATCCACCCGTGGTGAAGATGCAAGCCATCCACCCGTGATGAAGATGGAAGACATCCACCCGTGATGAAGATGGAAGCCATCCACCCGTGATGAAGATGGAACCATCCACCCGTGATGAAGATGAAGCCATCCACCCGTGATGAAGATGAAGCCATCCACCCGTGATGAAGATGAATCCATCCACCCGTGATGAAGATGGAAGCCATCCAACCGTGATGAAGATGAATCCATCCACCCGTGATGAAGATGGAAGCCATCCACCCGTGATGATGATGGAACCATCCACCCGTGATGAAGATGAATCCATCCACCCGTAATGAAGATGGAACCATCCACCCATGATGAAGATGAATCCATCCACCCGTGATGAAGATGAATCCATCCACCCGTGATGAAGATGAATCCATCCACCCGTGATGAAGATGGAAGCCATCCACCCGTGGTGAAGATGCAAGCCATCCACCCGTGATGAAGATGGAAGACATCCACCCGTGATGAAGATGGAAGCCATCCACCCGTGATGAAGATGGAACCATCCACCCGTGATGAAGATGAAGCCATCCACCCGTGATGAAGATGAATCCATCCACCCGTGATGAAGATGGAAACCATCCAACCGTGATGAAGATGAATCCATCCACCCGTGATGAAGATGGAAGCCATCCACCCGTGATGATGATGGAAGCCATCCACCCGTGATGAAGATGGAAGCCATCCACCCGTGATGAAGATGAAGCCATCCACCCGTGATGAAGATGAAGCCATCCACCTGTGATGAAGATGCAAGTCATCCACCCATGATGAAGATGGAAGCCATCCACCCGTGATGAAGATGGAAGCCATCCACCCGTGATGAAGATGAAGCCATCCACCCGTGATGAAGATGGAAGCCATCCACCCGTGATGAAGATGAAGCCATCCACCCGTGATGAAGATGGAAGCCATCCATCCGTGATGAAGATGGAAGACATCCACCCGTGATGAAGATGGAAGCCATCCACCCGTGATGAAGATGGAAGACATCCACCCGTGATGAAGATGAAGCCATCCACCCGTGATGAAGATGGAAGAATCCACCCGTGATGAAGATGGAAGACATCCACCCGTGATGAAGATGGAAGACATCTACCCGTGATGAAGATGGAAGACATCCACCCGTGATGAAGATAGAAGCCATTCACCCGTGATGAAGATGGAACCATCCACCCGTGATGAAGATGAATCCATCCACCCGTGATGAAGATGGAACCATCCACCCGTGATGAAGATGAATCCATCCACCCGTGATGAAGATGAATCCATCCACCCGTGATGAAGATGGAAGCCATCCACCCGTGATGAATATGCAAGCCATCCACCCGTGATGAAGATGGAAGACATCCACCCGTGATGAAGATGGAAGACATCCACCCGTGATGAAGATGAAGCCATCCACCTGTGATGAAGATGCAAGTCATCCACCCGTGATGAAGATGGAAGCCATCCACCCGTGATGAAGATGGAAGCCATCCACCCATGATGAAGATGCAATTCATCCACCCGTGATGAAGATGGAAGACATCCACCCGTGATGAAGATGAAGCCATCCACCCGTGATGAAGATGGAAGCCATCCATCCGTGATGAAGATGGAAGACATCCACCCGTGATGAAGATGGAAGCCATCCACCCGTGATGAAGATGGAAGACATCCACCCGTGATGAAGATGAAGCCATCCACCCGTGATGAAGATGGAAGACATCCACCCGTGATGAAGATGGAAGACATCCACCCGTGATGAAGATAGAAGCCATTCACCCGTGATGAAGATGGACCCATCCACCCGTGATGAAGATGAATCCATCCACCCGTAATGAAGATGGAACCATCCACCCATGATGAAGATGAATCCATCCACCCGTGATGAAGATGAATCCATCCACCCGTGATGAAGATGAATCCATCCACCCGTGATGAAGATGGAAGCCATCCACCCGTGGTGAAGATGCAAGCCATCCACCCGTGATGAAGATGGAAGACATCCACCCGTGATGAAGATGGAAGCCATCCACCCGTGATGAAGATGGAACCATCCACCCGTGATGAAGATGAAGCCATCCACCCGTGATGAAGATGAATCCATCCACCCGTGATGAAGATGGAAGCCATCCAACCGTGATGAAGATGAATCCATCCACCCGTGATGAAGATGGAAGCCATCCACCCGTGATGATGATGGAAGCCATCCACCCGTGATGAAGATGAAGCCATCCACCCGTGATGAAGATGGAAGCCATCCACCCGTGATGAAGATGAATCCATCCACCTGTGATGAAGATGGAAGCCATCCACCCGTGATGATGATGGAAGCCATCCACCTGTGATGAAGATGAAGCCATCCACCCGTGATGAAGATGGAAGCCATCCACCCGTGATGAAGATGGAAGACATCCACCCGTGATGAAGATGGAAGCCATCCACCCGTGATGAAGATGCACCCGTGATGAAGATGGAAGCCATCCACCCGTGATGAAGATGGAAGCCATCCACCCGTGATGAAGATGAATCCATCCACCCGTGATGAAGATGGAAGCCATCCAACCGTGATGAAGATGAATCCATCCACCCGTGATGAAGATGGAAGCCATCCACCCGTGATGATGATGGAAGCCATCCACCCGTGATGAAGATGGAACCATCCACCCGTGATGAAGATGGAAGCCATCCACCCGTGATGAAGATGAATCCATCCACCCGTGATGAAGATGGAAGCCATCCACCCGTGATGATGATGGAAGCCATCCACCCGTGATGAAGATGAAGCCATCCACCCGTGATGAAGTTGGAAGCCATCCACCCGTGATGAAGATGGAAGACATCCACCCGTGATGAAGATGGAAGCCATCCACCCGTGATGAAGATGCACCCGTGATGAAGATGAAGCCATCCACCCGTGATGAAGATGGAAGCCATCCACCCGTGATGAAGATGGAAGCCATCCACCCGTGATGATGATGGAAGCCATCCACCCGTGATGAAGATGAAGCCATCCACCCGTGATGAAGATGGAAGCCATCCACCCGTGATGAAGATGGAAGACATCCACCCGTGATGAAGATGGAAGCCATTCACCCGTGATGAAGATGCACCCGTGATGAAGATGAAGCCATCCACCCGTGATGAAGATGGAAGCCATCCACCCGTGATGAAGATGAATCCATCCACCCGTGATGAAGATGGAAGCCATCCAACCGTGATGAAGATGAATCCATCCACCCGTGAAGAAGATGGAAGCCATCCACCCGTGATGATGATGGAAGCCATCCACCCGTGATGAAGATGAAGCCATCCACCCGTGATGAAGATGGAAGCCATCCACCCGTGATGAAGATGAATCCATCCACCCGTGATGAAGATGGAAGCCATCCACCCGTGATGATGATGGAAGCCATCCACCCGTGATGAAGATGAAGCCATCCACCCGTGATGAAGTGGAAGCCATCCACCCGTGATGAAGATGGAAGACATCCACCCGTGATGAAGATGGAAGCCATCCACCCGTGATGAAGATGCACCCGTGATGAAGATGAAGCCATCCACCCGTGATGAAGATGGAAGCCATCCACCCGTGATGAAGATGGAAGCCATCCACCCGTGATGAAGATGGAAGACATCCACCCGTGATGAAGATAGAAGCCATTCACCCGTGATGAAGATGAAAGACATCCACCCATGATGAAGATGGAAGCCATCCACCCGTGATGAAGATGGAACCATCCACCCGTGATGAAGATGGAACCATCCACCCGTGATGAAGATGAATCCATCCACCCGTGATGAAGATGAATCCATCCACCCGTGATGAAGATGGAAGCCATCCACGTGATGAAGATGGAATCCATCCACCCGTGATGAAGATGAATCCATCCACCCGTGATGAAGATACAAGCCATCCACCCGTTATGAAGATGGAAGACATCCACCCGTGATGAAGATGGAAGCCATCCACCCGTGATGAAGATGGAAGCCATCCACTCGTGATGAAGATGAAGCCATCCACCTGTGATGAAGATGAAGCCATCCAACCGTGATGAACCATCCACCCATGATGAAGATGGAAGCCATCCACCCGTGATGACGATGGAAGCCATCCACCCGTGATGAAGATGGAAGACATCCACCCATGATGATGGAAGCCATTCACCCGTGATGAAGATGGAAGCCATCCACCCGTGACGAAGATGAAGCCATCCACCCGTGACGAAGATGAAGCCATCCACCCGTGATGAAGATGGAAGTCATCCACCCGTGATGAAGATGGAAGCCATCCACCCGTGATGAAGATGGAAGACATCCACCCGTGATGAAGATGGAAGTCATCCACCCGGTGATGAACCATCCAACCGTGATGAAGATGGAAGCCATCCACCCGTGATGAAGATGGAAGCCATCCACCTGTGATGAAGATGAAGCCATCCACCCGTGATGAAGATGAAAGCCATCCACCTGTGATGAAGATGGAAGCATTCTGTCAAGTGCTGGCAAAGAACAACAGTAATAACATTAAAATAAACTCTCAGTGAACTCTCAGTTGACATAATGAAATTAGTGACCTTCTCAATGATCGACTTGAAATTTACTCTCTCAACATTTCAACTAGATGCTCTAGCCTTCATCAGAGATGCTAAGACTCGCTGAGCTCGTTACATACCTGCAGACTATCTATTACTTCAAGGAGCTGATTCTTATACCAAACTTCAGCTTATTGTATTTCCATTCTAATAATATAAACGTTTTGAGAAGTTCGTTCTTTTAAAAATAGTTATAGATAAAATATAATAAAGTCTGTTCAATTGGTTACTTGCGATAGATGTTAATTGGTGCCATGGGCATGTTGGCCTGGTGGAGCCAATTAATTCAATTTTAGTGGAGATGCCGTTTTAGTTGGTTTTAGGTGGCAGTATGCACTCCTAGAATAAAGGGTGCTGCTTATAGGAACCCCTTACCCATGCCTAACCCCTACAGCTCCATCTAGTAAGTTAGCTGCACCTTGAAAAGTATTCACTTACAAAATTAAAACTAGTAGGCTTTTTCCTTCCTTTTGCTAGCGCTTTGCGTCATCCATCGTTTAGGAGTTCCTTAAGCTCAGGAGAAGCTTCTACACACCACAAAAGTCGATCATTGCTAAACATCGAAGATCGAGAAGCACGAACTCCAAATGGCCACTAAAGCGTGGGCAGACGAGGTTGTTCTCATAGTCTGTTAGCCAAGACACTGCTTTGCCTTAGGGCAGATGGTAGTCTAAGCTCTTATCTCTAGGTTACTCTCTCTACTGAATGAGACGGTCATTTGAAAATAACTCCGCCTAACACGGAATGATTAATGATGCGGGTAATTGGGTAATTGTTAAATCTTTGACATTAAACAGAATTAAAATGACATTGTGTAAATCATTCTAGTTAAAGGCCTGTCCAAAGGCCTGTCCACATTGCTCCTTAACTGATATGCGCTACATCCTAGGAAAAACTCTTCAAAGTTGTGCGCTCGTCGTGTCCACACTAGCACTGAAATAAACCATATGAAGCAAAAGCAATCAATTAACCACGCCTACCAACGTCAGGAGAAAGTCAGTCAAAATCATCTTCACTATCTGTAGTTGAGGTGGAGTTTGTTGTGTGCATCCATTTCTTGCTGATCAGCTACCTCCAGATGATGTGCAGGAAACATTTGCTGCTGAGTAGAGAGAGGAGAGAGCTGAGGAGAAGGCAGAACTAACGAAGGTTGTGACCCATGAACTTCAGAAGTGCAGACGCAGAACATATAAACATACATACCCCCCCCCCCCCCCCGGATCCGCCCCTGCCAGCTGGTTTTGTGTATAATTATTATAACAATTTTTATATTTACAATTGCAATATTTCTCTAGCTAATGTAGTTAGCTAGTTTGGCTGCAGGCCACAGATAGTGCATAGCTAGCTCCTCAAGTTCCAAGCTGCAGCCATCGCAAAGATGCGAGTGAATAGAATTCTTTTCAACGCACACTCACGTGGTTATTTGAACACTTTAATTTATTGCTCTGTTTCGATGCAAACCACCTATCCAGGTGGATCAGATCAATGCGCGTTAACACCCATTAGCCTAATTGAATTCAGTGTGGATGCAACCAATGCGTATTAATGTGCATTAATTTGTGCAGCGTGGACAGGTCTTTGTTATTACCATCACTGACGACAGCAACCATCACACTGAAATGATGCTACATGTACATGTACGTGGTGGGCTGTTTCCTTACAACTCTGTGAAGGTGCATTGCGTTGGTATAGGAAGATACGTATTAAGTCGGTATTTTATTTAGTCCTTCAGGTGATTGGTAAATGGTTACCATGGTAAGTAGTTACCATGGTAATTTTCGTTTTGTTGTATACAATACTTGATCAAGAATAGATTAGGTCAGAGCTTGTAAGCACTTCAGACGGACTAGAGACAACTCTCATTGCCTGCAATGTCTGTGATGGTAGCAATGACGAGGTTTACAGTAAGTGTTGTTTATTTTGTTATCCATCCAGAAAGCAGCGTGGCAGTCTGGGTCCTTTAGAGGAGCTTCAAGGCTCGTGCTGACCATCTATGAGGAGATTAAGGCAAGTCAGTACGACAAACGGAATACATCGGACGTCTGGGATGTGAGCGGAGTTGTTCAGTGCAAGGTTCGTGTGTGATAGCCGTTAATGGAACACTCCACAAGTGTGCAGATGAATCGTAAACTCCAAGCCAGCTCCAAGCTAGCTTCAAAGTAACGTATTTGCTCGATTAAAATGCGTGCTCAATTAGACAGTGCACTGGCACAGGAAGTCCAGAGAAAATGCTGTCTGGAGTGGGTGGAGAAACTGGGCAGTCTGTTACCACTGAAGTGATAATCAAAATCCTTCAAAAGTTGTGACATTTCAGGGGGGACGATGGCATTTTTTAATTTTTTTATTAGCTTATGGTTACCACTTTAGAGCTCCGTAGATTCTGCAAACTTCATGGTATGGACTTCATATATAGCTCAAAAGATAGGTCTCTCTGTGTGCTCTCTTTTGATACTAAAATATTTATCATGGGTATAACTATAGCCAAGTTACTAGACCTATAGTCTGCATAAATATCTCTAGATTGCAAAATGCTAAAGATTTGAAATTAGCACCAGTGGCTAGAGGAAGCCCTACTCTAGTCAATGAGTGTTTTCATTAGGCGTTAAAACGTAAGTACGTGGTCAAGCGTGGGGGTGGAAAATGAGTTTTATGGTATTATTTTTTATGGTATTATTAACGAAATTCATTTTTCACCCGCACTTGACCACATACTTACATTTTAACGCCTAATGAAAACACTCATTGAATAGAGTAGAGTTTCCTCTAGCCACTGGTGCTAATTACTCTCTAGCACTTGGCAATCTGGAGATATTTATGCGGCCAATTCAGGCATTCAGGTTTTTGAGGTTCCCTCCACTTGTAGCTCCCGTAACTTGGCTATAGTTATATTTATAAAAAATATTTTAGTATCAACAGAGAGCACAAAGAGAGACATCTTTTGAGCTATATATCAAGTCCATACCATGAAGTTTACGGAATCTATGGAGTTATAAGTTATATAGTGGTAACAACAAAAAAAAACAAAAAAAACATGTGGGTCACTCTGCCCCTAAAAATGCAAAAAAAAATATGCCATGGTCTCCCCTTCAGTCGAGACAGATGGTCACATGATGGCAGCATTCACTGTTTAAAGCCCGGGCAAGTAGCAGAAAGTGCTGCAGCAAACACTGTCAGCAAGATGGCCGAACTCCACAGAAAAGGTGGGAGGGACTGACAATGACGATCCCTTCTCAAGCGCTGACTATGAAGAAGATTAAGCTAGGTTAGGGGTTAATGGCTTGAGCACGAACACTGCTAGTATCAATAATTGTCACCTGTTCGATATCCGGTGATCTCGTGCAACTATTGCGCATGCCTGGTAGGTGAATAATAGAGCACCAAATAGAATGCGTTAATTAAGTAGCTCGTGAAAGGGACACAATGTGTGCGTTCTAATTGATGAGGTAATGCGGTATCTTGAGTTCCTGCTAAAACAACAACAACAATAAAAGCTCGGAGCACATTTGGTGTTTACGGTCCCCCTGCCACCCCCCCCCCTACCCCCGCACATCTGTGGACCTTGATGCTGCCATGTGATCAGTGATGGGTGTTGCTCATGCATATATGCACAGGCCGATCTGGAGGGCCATCCTGATATTTTGCTGACCCTGTCCACTCCTGGCGACGTGCCTCCGCTGGATCACCTGCTCACGCACCCCTGTGTGCAGGCAGCGGACACAGAGCCCGCCTGGAAGAACAGCAGCGATCAGAGGAATAGGAAGTTGAGATTCTCGCCTCCCGTGGGCATGGCATTCACTCTAGCCCATTACAAATGGTCGTCTCTGCCCTTTTTGCCCATACGAGGCTTCTACCAGATGAAGGTGAGCTGTGTGTCTTGCTAAGGTCTCATCCTGTGTGTGGCTGCATTGTTTAGAATAGATATACTTTTAAAATTAGCTTAGCTAGAGTCCTCTACAACAGGAGCTGCATGAGCATGTTGTAGCCATGGAGAGAAGGTGGTCCTCTACAACAGGAGCTGCATGAGCATGTTGTAGCCATGGAGAGAAGGTGGTCCTCTACAACAGGAGCTGCATGAGCATGTTGTAGCCATGGAGAGAAGGTGAGCAGGTCCTCTACAACAGGAGCTGCATGAGCATGTTGTAGCCATGGAGAGAAGGTGGTCCTCTACAACAGGAGCTGCATGAGCATGTTGTAGCCATGGAGAGAAGGTGAGCAGGTCCTCTACAACAGGAGCTGCATGAGCATGTTGTAGCCATGGAGAGAAGGTGGGCAGATGGTCTACAACAGGAGCTGCATGAGCATGTTGTAGCCATGGAGAGAAGGTGAGCAGGTGGTCTACAACAGGAGCTGCATGAGCATGTTGTAGCCATGGAGAGAAGGTGGTGCTCTACAACAGGAGCTGCATGAGCATGTTGTAGCCATGGAGAGAAGGTGGTCCTCTACAACAGGAGCTGCATGAGCATGTTGTAGCCATGGAGAGAAGGTGAGCAGGTCCTCTACAACAGGAGCTGCATGAGCATGTTGTAGCCATGGAGAGAAGGTGGTCCTCTACAACAGGAGCTGCATGAGCATGTTGTAGCGATGGAGAGAAGGTGGTCCTCTACAACAGGAGCTGCATGAGCATGTTGTAGCCATGGAGAGAAGGTGAGCAGGTCCTCTACAACAGGAGCTGCATGAGCATGTTGTAGCCATGGAGAGAAGGTGGTCCTCTACAACAGGAGCTGCATGAGCATGTTGTAGCCATGGAGAGAAGATGAGCAGGTCCTCTACAACAGGAGCTGCATGAGCATGTTGTAGCCATGGAGAGAAGGTGGTCCTCTACAACAGGAGCTGCATGAGCATGTTGTAGCCATGGAGAGAAGGTGAGCAGGTTCTCTACAACAGGAGCTGCATGAGCATGTTGTAGCCATGGAGAGAAGGTGAGCAGGTCCTCTACAACAGGAGCTGCATGAGCATGTTGTAGCCATGGAGAGAAGGTGAGCAGGTCCTCTACAACAGGAGCTGCATGAGCATGTTGTAGCCATGGAGAGAAGGTGGTCCTCTACAACAGGAGCTGCATGAGCATGTTGTAGCCATGGAGAGAAGGTGGGCAGGTGGTCTACAACAGGAGCTGCATGAGCATGTTGTGTTGTAGCCATGGAGAGAAGGTGGTCCTCTACAACAGGAGCTGCATGAGCATGTTGTAGCCATGGAGAGAAGGTGGTCCTCTACAACAGGAGCTGCATGAGCATGTTGTAGCCATGGAGAGAAGGTGAGCAGGTCCTCTACAACAGGAGCTGCATGAGCATGTTGTAGCCATGGAGAGAAGGTGGCAGGTCCTCTACAACAGGAGCTGCATGAGCATGTTGCAGCCATGGAGAGAAGGTGGTCCTCTACAACAGGAGCTGCATGAGCATGTTGTAGCCATGGAGAGAAGGTGGGCAGGTGGTCTACAACAGGAGCTGCATGAGCATGTTGTAGCCATGGAGAGAAGGTGGTCCTCTACAACAGGAGCTGCATGAGCATGTTGTAGCCATGGAGAGAAGGTGGGCAGGTGGTCTACAACAGGAGCTGCATGAGCATGTTGTAGCCATGGAGAGAAGGTGGTCCTCTACAACAGGAGCTGCATGAGCATGTTGTAGCCATGGAGAGAAGGTGGTCCTCTACAACAGGAGCTGCATGAGCATGTTGTAGCCATGGAGAGAAGGTGAGCAGGTCCTCTACAACAGGAGCTGCATGAGCATGTTGTAGCCATGGAGAGAAGGTGAGCAGGTGCTCTACAACAGGAGCTGCATGAGCATGTTGTAGCCATGGAGAGAAGGTGAGCAGGTGGTCTACAACAGGAGCTGCATGAGCATGTTGTAGCCATGGAGAGAAGGTGGGCAGGTCCTCCACAACAGGAGCTGCATGAGCATGTTGTAGCCATGGAGAGAAGGTGGTCCTCTACAACAGGAGCTGCATGAGCATGTTGTAGCCATGGAGAGAAGGTGGTCCTCTACAACAGGAGCTGCATGAGCATGTTGTAGCCATGGAGAGAAGGTGAGCAGGTCCTCCACAACAGGAGCTGCATGAGCATGTTGTAGCCATGGAGAGAAGGTGAGTAGGTCCTCTACAACAGGAGCTGCATGAGCATGTTGTAGCCATGGAGAGAAGGTGGTCCTCTACAACAGGAGCTGCATGAGCATGTTGTAGCCATGGAGAGAAGGTGGTCCTCTACAACAGGAGCTGCATGAGCATGTTGTAGCCATGGAGAGAAGGTGGGCAGGTCCTCAACAACATGAGCTGCATGAGCATGTTGTAGCCATGGAGAGAAGGTGGTCCTCTACAACAGGAGCTGCATGAGCATGTTGTAGCCATGGAGAGAAGGTGAGCAGGTCCTCTACAACAGGAGCTGCATGAGCATGTTGTAGCCATGGAGAGAAGGTGGGCAGGTCCTCCACAACAGGAGCTGCATGAGCATGTTGTAGCCATGGAGAGAAGGTGGCAGGTGCTCTACAACAGGAGCTGCATGAGCATGTTGTAGCCATGGAGAGAAGGTGGTCCTCTACAACAGGAGCTGCATGAGCATGTTGTAGCCATGGAGAGAAGGTGGTCCTCTACAACAGGAGCTGCATGAGCATGTTGTAGCCATGGAGAGAAGGTGAGCAGGTGCTCTACAACAGGAGCTGCATGAGCATGTTGTAGCCATGGAGAGAAGGTGAGCAGGTGCTCTACAACAGGAGCTGCATGAGCATGTTGTAGCCATGGAGAGAAGGTGGTCCTCTACAACAGGAGCTGCATGAGCATGTTGTAGCCATGGAGAGAAGGTGAGCAGGTGGTCTACAACAGGAGCTGCATGAGCATGTTGTAGCCATGGAGGGAAGGTGGTCCTCTACAACAGGAGCTGCATGAGCATGTTATAGCCATGGAGAGAAGGTGAGCAGGTGCTCTACAACAGGAGCTGCATGAGCATGTTGTAGCCATGGAGAGAAGGTTGGCAGGTGCTCTACAACAGGAGCTGCATGAGCATGTTGTAGCCATGGAGAGAAGGTGAGCAGGTCCTCTACAACAGGAGCTGCATGAGCATGTTGTAGCCATGGAGAGAAGGTGGTCCTCTACAACAGGAGCTGCATGAGCATGTTGTAGCCATGGAGAGAAGGTGGGCAGGTGGTCTACAACAGGAGCTGCGTGAGCATGTTGTAGCCATGGAGAGAAGGTGGGCAGGTGGTCTACAACAGGAGCTGCATGAGCATGTTGTAGCCATGGAGAGAAGGTGGGCAGGTGGTCTACAACAGGAGCTGCATGAGCATGTTGTAGCCATGGAGAGAAGGTGGTCCTCTACAACAGGAGCTGCATGAGCATGTTGTAGCCATGGAGAGAAGGTGGTCCTCTACAACAGGAGCTGCATGAGCATGTTGTAGCCATGGAGAGAAGGTGGGCAGGTGGTCTACAACAGGAGCTGCATGAGCATGTTGTAGCCATGGAGAGAAGGTGGGCAGGTCGTCTACAACAGGAGCTGCATGAGCATGTTGTAGCCATGGAGAGAAGGTGGTCCTCTACAACAGGAGCTGCATGAGCATGTTGTAGCCATGGAGAGCAGGTGGTCTACAACAGGAGCTGCATGAGCATGTTGTAGCCATGGAGAGAAGGTGAGCAGGTCCTCTACAACAGGAGCTGCATGAGCATGTTGTAGCCATGGAGAGAAGGTGGTCCTCTACAACAGGAGCTGCATGAGCATGTTGTAGCCATGGAGAGAAGGTGGTCCTCTACAACAAGAGCTGCATGAGCATGTTGTAGCCATGGAGAGAAGGTGAGCAGGTCCTCTACAACAGGAGCTGCATGAGCATGTTGTAGCCATGGAGAGAAGGTGAGCAGGTCCTCCACAACAGGAGCTGCATGAGCATGTTGTAGCCATGGAGAGAAGGTGAGCAGGTGCTCTACAACAGGAGCTGCATGAGCATGTTGTAGCCATGGAGAGAAGGTGGTCCTCTACAACAGGAGCTGCATGAGCATGTTGTAGCCATGGAGAGAAGGTGGTCCTCTACAACAGGAGCTGCATGAGCATGTTGTAGCCATGGAGAGAAGGTGGGCAGGTCCTCAACAACATGAGCTGCATGAGCATGTTGTAGCCATGGAGAGAAGGTGGGCAGGTGGTCTACAACAGGAGCTGCATGAGCATGTTGTAGCCATGGAGAGAAGGTGGGCAGGTGGTCTACAACAGGAGCTGCATGAGCATGTTGTAGCCATGGAGAGAAGGTGAGCAGGTCCTCTACAAATAGTCCATGCAGTTATCATGACCTTCAAGGCTCAACGAGCTTCTGTTAGTGCTGATGATGTTAGTAACTGAAACTTTTGTTGATACCTTATAGAGATTAGAGGTGTTAAATATTTGCACATGTAACTAACAGAAAAATGTCACAGGGAGAATACTTGTGGTTTGCGTGGTGTCTAGTGGAAGCCACACCCTCTCTGCTGCCTATGCATTGGATTCTGACCATGAAAACCAGTAGCCATCACTCCCCTCCCCTGCATGTGTAGCCATCACTCCCCTCCCCTGCATGTGTAGCCATCACTCCCCTCCCCTGCATGTGTAGCCATCACTCCCCTCCCCTGCATGTGTAGCCATCACTCCCCTCCCCTGCATGTGTAGCCATCACTCCCCTCCCCTGCATGTGTAGCCATCACTCCCCTCCCCTGCATGTGTAGCCATCACTCCCCTCCCCGTGTAGCCATCACTCCCCTGCATGTGTAGCCATCACTCCCCTCCCCTGCATGTGTAGCCATCACTCCCCTCCCCTGCATGTGTAGCCATCACTCCCCTGCATGTGTAGCCATCACCCCCCTCCCCTGCAT